>CM076462.1:26461353-27061353 GCA_038419695.1 Scomberomorus guttatus
TAGAGTCGTTTGGCTAAATTATCTTAAAACCAGAGGCCTCCCAACCACAGTTCAGAGCTGCAGTTCTGGCAACAGTAAGAGGACAAAAGGAACTCATATCTGATAATAATAAATGGAAAACACAGATTATTTAAAGGGTGTAGAGACCTGACGACCTCATGTGTGTTCAAGCCTCTGCTCCACTTCTGTAACTCAATGCAATCTCTCATTCAGCGCTTCTGTTGCACGTGGTTGTTTCGTCTATAAAACTCAACGCTTTCTTCTGAAGTCATTGTTCATCTTTGTAGTTGTGATCTGTGCTGTGTGAAGATGTACAGCATTCGCTGCTCTCTGTCCTGGCTGTTATTACAGACATGTCTGAACTCGCCGCGGCCGCTCCACTCGCTCATGGACTCATCTCCTCTGTTGCAAACGTAAAGGCCTTATGGGAAACGATGTTCGTTAAAGGCCGCTAAAAAACATGAACATTGAATAAACAATGATATTTTTTATTTTGAACAAAAACTCCCGTCCTTATCTAAACATTTGAAGTGAGCCACATGACATACTGTTGAGAAAGGTGTCAGCGGGATTTTAAAGGGTTTTAAAGGTTTTCTCACTTCTGTAACAGAACCTGGAAGTTCCAGTTTCACTTCAGCTCTCTATAACTCACAGATCAACTCTCCTGCTCAAAATCTGACCCCAATCACACTGAAATTTAAAATTGTGGATCTCATCACTGGCCACACCTCCTTTTTTTCACTGATGACGTACAATTGTTCTTGTACACAAACATTTCAAAATTGATTTTTTTTAAACTCAATTTTTTTATTCTATCTGGGACAAATAATAAATAGAAGTGTAAGAGAATCAGAATCTGTTTTATTAGCCAGGTATACCTGTAATGTATCTTGGCGTTTGCTCCCACAAATGCAACATAGAAGAATAAAAATAGAGCAAAAGTAAGGTAATAATAGATAATGAGATAAATGTATTTTTATTTTATTGTATTTAATTATAAACAATTATATTACAGATATAAAACTACTAGTTTTTAAAGATAACAATTATTTGGTTAACCAAAAAATAATCAAGAGATTAATTTT
The DNA here is from genome assembly GCA_038419695.1 of Scomberomorus guttatus. Classification (NCBI taxonomy): domain Eukaryota; kingdom Metazoa; phylum Chordata; class Actinopteri; order Scombriformes; family Scombridae; genus Scomberomorus; species Scomberomorus guttatus. Next base: position 26,462,439 of record CM076462.1, read on the forward strand.
CTGAATTTCTGCAGTTTTTCACTACCATAGTAGGACGACTGTGGCTCAGGTAGAGCAGGTTCTCCACTAATCAATAATAAGCAGCAGAAACATTAAAAGGTAAAAGTAAAGTGCTTTGGTTAAAAGTGTTTAGGCCATTTAACATAAAGTTTTATTGTTTATTTGGATCAAAGTGTGTTTATTCAGATACTCAAACTGCAGCAACACTTTTATAAGGAGCAGCTTTACTGTGAGAAGTTGTTTTTACACTCAGACTTGTTTTCTCCTCTGTGCACCTTGGAAGTAGGTGAAGTTTTAGCCAGAAATCACTGCTCTGCTTTTACAGACAGATTCTTCCTGTTTCACTCCAACAAAGGTCTAACTTCATGTAGAGCTTTTTCCTCGTTGACATGTCGGCTTGTTGTGGGGTGAAATCATTTTAATCCTAACCTGATTTGAAAGTTCACCTGAAACATGGTTTTAACTCCCTGTCAGGTGTCATGTTTCATTAAGGTGAATGTTTTTTTACAGAGCGGCGAGTTGACAGGTGGAATGTTTTTATTGGCTCTGAGCGTCACAACGTCTCAAACATCTGAACCGGCTGAGGAGAGCCAACGTGTTCACACCGTCAGCTGATAGAGAGAATGAATTATAGATCCTGTGTTATACATTTTAGAGACAAATGGAAAAGAATGACATCATCTGCCGTTATTGATGTTTGGAAATTTGATCCAAAAGTATAAAAAATATTTCTTAATGTTTACACAAATCCACATTGTGTTAGACACCATGTATCTCTGCAATTCTGACATTTGTCCATTAATGGATTGATTGATTGATAAATAAATCTTGTGTGAGATGTTGAGACTTTACTCTTGACTTTTATTAAACATCTCAAAAATATTTTTATTTTTGCCAGTTTGTCACCATGGTGTTTAGTTTGAGTGAAGGTGATGGTGTTGATTTAAAAAAAAAAAAAAAAAATTTCTAGTCAGATCATCACCATGGTGACTGGTTTGTAGGAATGTGTGTGTGTGTGTGTGTGTGTTTTGATTGGAGACGGGGGTGTTGTTGGTCAGGGGTCATGAGAATCTCTTGGTCCCATCATTCCTCTGTGTGATGTGATGTGTTGTAGTTTGTATTTTCTCGACCCGACAACCTTTGTTGGTTCTTTAAATCTAATCCAGAACTGTTTGGTGAAACATTTATCTGCAGGAGGCTCTTTAAAGTTTCTAACATCAATAAATAAACATCTTTCTGTGCTTCTACCTGTATGTGATCTACAGTGTGATTTATGGATTAGATTAGAGGTCAATCTACTGGATTACGGCACAGAACAGGAAGTTTTCACTGTCCTTTGAGAGTAAACACAGGTGAAGCTTTCAGAGTTTCTGGTGATGGCAGATTTTGGAAAGAGTGAATGATTAGTGATAAAAACACTTATAACATGTTCATCCTTATCAGTGGTGACGGTGCTGATGGGAAATATAGTTTTTGAAGATGTATTAGCACTAACAATAACACTCCAGCTTTAACATGTCGGATTAGATCCATGATGTCATGACGATGTTTAAAATGCAGTTATTTTACATTTTGAACAGAACTCTGGCGTGGAGTCAGACAACCTGAAGACTCTGGTGGGGAAGATGAGAGTGGCGCACCACAACCTGAGCGGCGCCGTGTCGCAGCGCAGAAAGAACCCCGCCTACCACAGCAAAAACTCCCATCAGCCCTCCAACGAATTCCTGACCGCCGTGGTCGAGCTGATCGGAGCCGCCAAGAGTCTGCTGGCCTGGCTGGACAGGTAGACAGAAGCACATTCAGTATGGACACAGTAAATATATACATACATAGATACATACACCAACCCATATCATACTCTAAAGCATCCATTAAGTGTTGCTTAAAAAAGCGGAAAATTACAGTTTTATTAAATGTGTCAATCAATAAATCAGGGATACACAAGGTTAGTACGGGCGTCTGTGAGGGTTTTATGGTTCGCTCGACGTGTAAGAGGAAAAACAAAGAGTGTTAAAACACACCATCCCGTACACTCCCTCTCTCACACTCAGTTAGTAGTGCTGGTCCTCGTTAACACGCGTGCCGTCTGTCAGCTGTCTGTCAGCTGTCTGTCCGCTGTTTGACTCGTTCAGGTTTTTCTCAGCTTGTATCAGCTTGAAGAACATTCCAGCTGTTACACACAAACACTGACAGGTTTCTGCACTGACGCCCATAACGCTCCTAACATCTGACGCGTGTCACCCAAAAACACCTGCAGTCGGGGTTCAACAGCATTTTACTGAATCAGAACCCAGAATCCAAACAATTACGATTCCATTAAGGTTCAGATCTCAACATCTTTGTAATTATCTAAAGTTATTAATAACTAAAACTTAAGAGCTGCAATCGGCTTTTGTTCAGATCAGATCTCTATTGTCCCACAAGAGGAAATTCTTTATGCAGCGAGGCAGCTTAAAAACAATAAACCATGAAAACATAAAAACAATGAAAGACATTAAAAGTGTCGGCACTATGCGTGTGTTAAAAGCAAGGAGTTACAGACAGATTCTTACTAAGCTGAATGTTTTGTACATTGCTCTTTGCTAATGAAAAATAATGAGGAGAGATTTACTCTTTACCAGCTGCTGTTCCACATACACAACGCTATGCTATGAGAAGTTAAACAAATATGAACATGCAATATATGAAATATATGTACTGAAAGATTAGACTCCAGGTAAAACAATGCATGGCAAACAATTAAAATGGGGTGTCAAAGGGTTTAAATATTCTAATTTTTGCTATTTTGGCAACCAGAGTGGACAGAACAGACTATCATAACTCTACAAACTCAGACAGTACTGACAGGATTCATGGTTTTACTACAGGTCACTCCAATTAAACAAGAATGTATAATGATAGTAATAATTTTAGAGCTGCAATGATTAGTTGATATTTTGACTCATTAATCCAGCTTCTTAAATGTGATATTTTCTGATTTCTTTAGTCTCTATGACAGTAAACTGAATATCTTTGGGTTGTGGACTGTTGGTCTGACATTTTATAGACCAAACAACTAATCAGTTATTCTAGAAAATAACTGACAGATTAATCGCTAATGAAAATAACTGTTAGTTGCTAAATAATAATAATCATATCTCTTTGCAGGACTCCACTGACGAGCGCCAATGACTTCACCTCCACTAAAAGCAGAATCATCCAGCTGTGCCTGGAGCTCACCTCCACCGTCCAGAAGGTCAGTGAGGTTTAAACATGCCTCTGTTGTCTTCAGTGAAGCTGGTGTTCAGGCCGGTGCTCCCTACAGAGGAGTCACTACGTTTACTTTCTTATTTTCATCTCTGAATCCTCGTAGACAGAGAAAATAGTCAGACGTTTCTGTGTGAGGACAACAGAGAAAGACAGAAGGTCATGAACTTAAGTCAAACCTCTCATGTTGTGACAGTTTATTTTCAAGCTTTGATGATGATGATGATGATGATGATGATGCACCAGATAACTACTGTTTACATGTACAAAGTCCTTTTGATGATGCTCTTTCAGATATGACTGCTAATTAAAACAAGCAACAATCTCTTGATTTTCCTCTGAAATCATCGTCTTTATAACAGTATTTTTAGAAAAAGCTTTTTCCACTCTGTATGACAACGTGGCGTTTTTTTATATCAACTTACTGTAAATGGAAATATTTTAGATGTCGTGTGTAAGGATGAGAACCGATAAGATTTTATGATACCAATGCTATTATCGATTCTGCTCATCGGTCTGATTCTTTATCGGTTCCCTTATTGATTCCTGATAAATTTTCTGTGTGGAAAAAAAGTACACAACAGTTTTATTATCTCAGAAAAAGGCGTGCATGCCGCAGCAGGGTGGAGCAAGTGATTCTACTCAGAGAAGGGATTGTTTGGAGATCGCCCCTGACTTCCCTCAGTATTACTGTACTGCACTGCAGGGTGGGGAGCCAGTGGCCTTCAGCTAGTTAGCCCCGGTTGGTTGGACCGGCCCGGTCACAGTACCGGGTCAGCACCGGGTCTTCTCGGTTATTCTGGGTGTGTTTTATTTGCTGTCTCGCTCCTACCGCCATGACTCCTTCTTGTTGCAAGTCTCCAGCAGTGTAGATGTGTGAGTTTGACGTCATTGTTTTGCAGTGTGCAACTGTCAGAAAAACATGCCGGCATCAATAAAAGGAATTCATAAGCTCGGAGGCGTGTCGTTACGATGGATCGGACAACTTGGAACCGGTTGTCAACTGGAACCGGTTCTCGATTCCCATCCCTAGTCTTGTGCATCCTTTTATACACTTTTCCCTAAAAAAGAGACATATTTAGTGTATTTGGAAGCTTTTGCTGCGTTCATGTCATAACAGAAAGATCGTAATTACAAGAGTCAGACTTGTAAACAGCGTTCACGTCAACATCCAAGTCATAATTTCAATTAGAAAACTAAAAGCTCTGATATATCCGACTTGCACTCTGTTGTTCAAGTGATATGAAATAAACTGCCAAATGTGACCAGCCAGCAAACACAGGTCACACAAAGTGCTACCTCATGCAGTGGGTGCTTTAGCCAATAAGAGCAAAACTCCTTATTCTACTTGCTCCAAAGAAAATAAGGCAGATGATTCCAACTGCGACAAAAGGTCAGATTCCTAAGAAAAGAAATAAAAATGAACAGTTGGAGTAGAGGCTGTGCAGTGTGATATTTTTTACAGCGTGTCGCCTCCCCTACGTGTGTGCAGCGTTGAGGCGTTGCCCCGCCGCGCTGTCATGCAATCATCCTGTCAGTGTGTTTACAGGGAGCTGTTATTTCACCGACCACAGGAGGAATCCTCTGTGTCTCTGGGAGGCGTTTGCGGTCCCTCCCTCTGGTTTCACTCTCCTGTAGGCTGTCATTTCTCAAATATTTGTTTTCCCGCTGATTCCTTTCTCTCGTTTCTCATCTCTGTTTACAACACTCACAGTTCTTCACAGACAGACTTCTGAAAAGCAAAGCTGCCTCGTTTAATATCAGACGTTTTTCTTTAATGCAGCAACATGTTTTTATTCTGTACAGTTTCTGGTTTGTGTTGAAGCATGTGTTTGTACTTTGAGTGTGATATCAATACATTCAATTATTAGGTCTTGACCTTTTGAACTCTAATGTTCCCAATATTCTGTAGCCTTGTTTATTGTCAAAAGTTAGAATATGTGATATTTTATATTGGTTGAAATATTCAAAACTAACACTGAGGTTTTTTATAGCTGCACCTAGCTCCGGTTTGTGCCTCTCATTGTAGAATATTATCATTACATTTGAGTTACAGAGCTAAACATCTGTCTTTCTGAAAGATAAATACCTGGTGATCGTCAAAAAATAAAAAAAATCAACATTTTGATTGATTTCCAGAATCCTCAAAGACTCTTCTAACCATCTGGATCAAAAACAATATATACTATTGTTTCTACAAAGACAGTTTTCCAAGAATATTTTATTTGTCCTCTGTTCTGAATCCAGTGGTCAGAATTAGCAGTTACCTTATTTCATTGGCAGGTTTTTTCTCTTGTCTTGATAAAAATGCAGATATTTGGACTGTGTGCAGGATTAAAGTGTCTGTTTGTCTCTTTAATTGCAGGACTGCACTGTTTATGAGATGGAGGAGAAGATTTTGGAAGTGGTGAGTGCTGCTTCTTCTTTTTCCTCTGGGTTTGACACGCACACACACACACCGACACACACGCACACATATAAACACAGTCAGTGCAACACACACTTCCTTTTCCTGTCCTTTGCTGAGTGTCCTGTGGTGTGTGGTTTTGCGCGCGTGTGTGTGTGTGTGTGTGTGTGTGTGTGTGTGTGTGTGTGTGTGTGTGTGTGTGTGTAGCTGCTGTTTATTCAGCTCAGTAGCATCCACTTCCTGTCTTAGATAACACTTCCTGTTTTGTTCCCAGAATACTGAATCAGCTGATGTTCACTTTCCCTCCTGATCACCAGTTTCTCTGACTCGTGAATGAAACCTCAAGTTTGAGTTTGGTGTTCTTTGTGACTGTTCTGCAGTATCAGCAGGGAGGTCTTAAAGATCCTTAAAACATCTGGATGTTTGCTTTTAAAATTCAGGGCCCAAAAAATCCTCACACAACTTCTCAAGAGAGTTATGAGTTTTGTACTTTGTACTGCTAAATTTAAGTTATGTTATTCCGTTAACTGTTCTTTGTTAGTGTTGTTTTATCTTTAAAGTGAATGATATAAGTTACACAAACATCTTGGCATTTCTTCATGGACAGATTATGAGACAAATGGCTCCTGGACACTGATGCAGCACCTGCTTGTGGTCGTTTTGTGTCAATTTTTGGGACATTTTTCAGGTTAACCATATCTGTAAAGTATTGCTGTTGTATTAAAACTGCTTCTAACTGCAGTATTTTGTTCATGAAGAGAGGCTGTCGAAGTGTTCTGCAAAGCTTCCTGTTGCATCAGATCCACACTGACACTGTTTCACAAATATTTCACTATAATATCACATAATATACAAAATACTACAGAAAACCATCAAAGAAGCCTGTGGCGCAGGCTTCATGTTCGTCAGAAACAAGTAGTGAACACAACACTGACATATCATCACCTTTAAGTTGATATGTTGAACTTGTCAGCAAACATTTACTTATTTCTACATCCAGCAGTTACAGAGCAACATTATCATTGTTTCTGTCCACCTGGTGAATGTAGAAACAGAGCCCTCTACCAACTCCTGAGGGAAATATCTGGCTCTTTAGCTGCTAAATGCTGAGCAGGTAGCAACACATTACACTGTCAGCTCAGACATTGTCATTGTAAAAAATATCAACTGTAGCTGCTTTAAAGCTTTCAAACATTTGTTTTGGCTGTGCAGTAATCCATCCATGCATTCCTCCATTTAAAATGAGGGTAAATACTGAAAACAGCACTTTGATTGACATTTTGTGCAGGACGTGTAGAAAAGTCAGTGTGTCAGTGTTTTATATAACTCTGTAACAGGCAAATACAGAGTGTTTTATTGTGTTCTGACAGTTCTGTGAATCTGTTTATTTCATTGTGATGGTGGTGGACAACATTTTCAATTAACTTTGTCAGTCTCCAGTATTTTTAGCATCCATCTCTTTCTTTCTTCTCCTGTAGTTTTTTTTAACACTCTTTCTCGCTCCTGATTAAAAGCGTTATATTTCTCGAGGGGTCACAGAGCCGTTACTCTGTAAAAGGCTGCGTTGTCACCTGGACAAACAAACTGAACTAAAGGAGGAAACACTGCAGGGTTCAGATAAATGGGAGGAGACCTGAGAGTCAGGTTAAGAAATAGTTTGGTTTAAATCTGGAGACTATAGACCTCCTGTTAGACGAGCATGTTCTCTGTCAGCTGATGTTAAAACATAAAACTCACCAAAATTAGAATTACAAATCAAATCTAAAGCAAAAAAAGGAACTGGACCAATTAAGTTTCCAGAGGAGCTTGTTTTCCTGGTTTACTTGTAATTTCCTGCGTGTTTGTGTGTTCCTGATCGCCTCCCTGCTTCCCATGACCTCAGACCCCCTGCTGTGCTGCAGGGCAGAGTGTCTAGTCAGTGTAATGATCAGTGTGTGTAGGCCTCAGGCTCCTGGAGGATCCTCTGCTGCTGTTCAACAAAACCAACAACTGCCACATTTGGAGCTTTTCATGTGATGCTGCTCTGAGGTTCATTAGTCTATTTTTTCTTTTCCTTTTCCACAGAGAGGTCAGAGGTCAGGGTCAGACAGATTAATGCTTCCACAGCAGGTAGTGATTCAGCATTTTAGACTCATCAGAGTGGATACTTGTCATCATGGGAGATAAAAACTGCCATCCAACTTCCTCTCTTTAAAAAGACAGTTCTACCTGAACTTTGATATTTTTATGTATATATTTTTAAAATGTAACTCTTATGTAACATGTATCTGAAGGCTGAGACGTGCTCAGTGTGCAGAGTGAAGAGTTTGAGCACATTTATGCAGAGCCGTAGCCAAGATTTTAGAAATACTGAAGTTATAAGTCCGAATTCCCTCACATAAGAAATGTTAACCATCAACCAAACTAAAATAACATTTTCAGATCCTTTAATAAAAAATCATTTGACCGTTTGATTATATTTTCAGTAAATCTTTTTGTAAATATCTACATATTAAAAAAAAATACTAAATTATTTTTATTTTATTACATTTTTTGCCTATTAACAGTCAATCCTGGGGATATTCAATCTAAAAAATAGTTTTAGCATTAAAAACTCACCGTATGCAAAATGTGAATATAAACTACTTGCTGTCATTAAACCCCCTGATTCCCAGAATTATTACTGAGGACGTCACCTCAGTGGAAACTACAGATCTTTATGTACATTTCCTTCAGTCTGACACGTTTTGACTCAAGTAAAGTTCTGATATTTTAAACAATATGTGCCTGTGTGGCTCTTATTTCTCCTTGCTGCTGGTCTCTGTAATTTAAAGAGTAAAGTCTAAACCTGCTCTATGTGGAAAGTGCACCTGAGATAACTTCTGTTGTGATTTGGCGCTGTATAAATAAAATTGACTTGACTTATTTGTAATGAGGAAGCACTAAAGAGTCTGTGAGATCAAAAAGTTTAATCATGACACTTTCTTTTCCTCATTTTCATGGATTAGTTGCTTCACTCAGTTTTTTACAGGTCCTTTAATTTTGTACTTATTTCCTGGAAATTCATTTTAATTTTTAATTTTACAAAGAGGGTGGTGCAATTAGGTATAAATTCTAAGAAAAAACAAAAACATGTTAAGTTGGTTTAGTCATTATATTTGAGTTCATACGTAGTTGGTAATTTGCAAAAATTCTCAATAATTTAGACTCTTTAACTCTTTAACTGAGAGAAAATACTGTTTTCAACTTCAAATCTCTCGTGTGTGTTTCAGTCTCGAGCTCTGAACGGCATCTGTGAGAAGACGGCTCAGGTGACCTCTGAGTCCTTAAAGGGTGAGATGGCCTGTCTGGAGGAGGTGCACATTGCCAACATCAAGCCCGGGGAGGGACTGGTGAGCTCAGATCCTGCTGGTCCAACTCTAACATGATTTAACACGACAGATGACATGTGGTGGAAACATTTAGTCAGAGCAGAATACAGGAATTACAATCAGGATGATCAAAGCAGTTACTCAAGAAAAGTAATCCATCAATAATATTTATTTACTCTTCACAATTAGCATGTCTGCTGCACAGCTGCTCAAATACTGATCTGTGTTCAGCAGGAGTTGAAATATTCTCACTATGATCTGTAACAGGACGAGGACCTTTAACCTTTAACCTTTAGCCAGTTTGATGTAGGCAAGTTTTCTGATCACCAACCGGCTGCAGCAGCAGTTTGTAAGTTTAAACTCAGCCTATATTTAATGTGATGTTTATGAATCGGTAAATAAAACTGGTTGCACCACACAAACTAGTTCTTATGTAGAGATTAGTCTTAGCTGACAGAACCAACAGACAAATATATGAACATATGACGCTGATGCTCAGAGTGAGTTGAAGATGTAGCTAACATGAATATGTCTGGAGTCAGCAATTAGGTTCAGGTACAGAATCTTTTTCCAAACTAACACATTTACCTTTTTGCAATTACTGTTCCAAACAAAACATCCATTTTTTCATACTTATTGGCCAAAGATAAGAAGCTTGCCGCTCATTGGCTGTTTTGTCTTTTTCTTTTGTGAACTTACAAATAATCAGAGAGACAAACAGCAACAAAAAAACATTTTTCAATTAATCAAGGAAAAAAAACCTTCACTGTCAGATAAGTACGAAGTGCTATAAAAAGAAAACCTACAATTTAACCCGACTTCCCCTGAGAAACACTAACAGGTATTTTACTGCTGCAACATGAACCACAATCAACACACAGTCAAAAACAGAAACAGATGTAGGTCCAAAAGGGAAAAGCCTACAACCACCACTGCAGCAAGGAATTATAGAGAAACCACATGCTGTGCATTTATATACAAGATTCATATACACAGTCTCAAACACTGAGTCCTGCAAATCTGTTTAATCTTGCAGGGGATTTACATCAAATCCACCTACGACGGGCTTCATGTCATCACAGGAACAACAGAAAATGTGAGTGTGCTGCTGGTTCTTTGTCACAGCTGCTGTGGACTTCTGTGGACTGTGGTTTAAAAAAAAAAAAAAAAAAAGAGACTGTTTCCAGACATTTAGTCTGGCTGGGGCCCTAAAAGTCATGTCAACAATGTTCAGTTTGTTTTTGTGACACTTTCAGAGCATCAGTGTTTCTTCACAGCATCTGCAGCTCTAAAAGATGTTGTAAGAAAGCAGTGAATCCAGTTTATTTGCAAAGGTCTTGAATATTTTCCTCTTAGTTATAACGTTTTTGTATGTAATTGACATCCTGCACATAACCTGTATATAAAGATGGACGTAGTGAGGTGTGACATCACCAGTTGGTTTCATTAGAGCCGGTTTGAAGTCCAGAGTTGCAGCTCACGGTCGATGCCATCGAGTGTGGGGTGTTTCCTGTCACGCTCTGGAAACACGCCGCGCTACCTCGGACCCAAGCAAAGCTCACACAGCCGCTAACGTTAGCTACTTCAGCTAAATTATGCTAACTTGGTGGAATATTGCGACACTAGGCCAACTCAAAAAAAAAAAAAGTATTTTTTCTAGAGAGAAGTTGAGGCTTTTTGAATGGGAGTCAGTTGGAGCATCTAGTGACCATCGGTGGCACTTTAAGGTATTTCAGCCTCAAACTGTGGTGGTTGCTGCTTTGTTTCAGTCAGCACCACCTGTCACTACTGCTGGAAACAGCAGCTAGGAAGCTTATCCATTCATAATGGTCAAGTGTTGATTTTAGCTTAAATTAACTTTAATTATTTTATAATTGGTTATCCGTCATCAATTTCCTGCAACTTATCTGGGTCCAGGTCATATTAATTAAGTGATTATATTATTAGGAACAATGTAAAAATGATCAGTACTGACATAAATATGATATAAATGTCAATAAATTAAATGTAATCAATAGATAACTGCAGGTCTTATTGTCCTGAATGGTTTTACTGACATTTTTGACCAGTACGGGAAAAATGATAAATTTCATTCTATGTGGTGTTAAAAAGGTCTTAAAAGTCTTAAATCTAATTTGGTAAACACTTGCAGAAACCCTGTTCTTAGGTGGAAACATATCTGAAAAAGCTGCTTTCCTGGTGAAACAGTATCAGAGGTGTGTGTGTGTGTGTGCGTGTGTGTGCGTGTGTGCTGACTTGTGTGTTGACTTTTCTGTCTTTATTGTGTTTGATGACTCTCTTCAGTTTACCTTCCAACATGAGTCAAACCCTGATTCTCTGTCTGCCTCTCAGTCTCCTGCAGATAAAACTCAGAGGATTCATGCCGGAGACGAAGTCGTTCAGGTCAACAAACAGACGGTGGTGAGTCAAAAACATGAGATTTTGTAAACATACAAGGGACTCGAGGGTTTTTACACTACTGAGGTTCATGTTTAAAGTCTGAATTCCTGCTAGTGCCCTCCAGAGGCTGCAGGGATCACTACAGCTCAGAGTTCTGCTCTGTGATTGGTCCAGGTGGGCTGGCAGCTGAAGCACCTGGTGGAGAAGCTGAGGGCGGAGTCTGGAGGCGTCACCCTGGTGGTGAAGAAGAGGCCGTCTGGAACCTCTGGCGGCTTTGCGCCCGCTCCGCTGAAGAACCTGCGCTGGAGACCCCCCCTCGTACAGGTGAGCTGCCGCAACACTTCCTCAAACATACAGTAGAGCTGCTGCAGGACGCTGAAATTCAACCAGAACGTCTGCTGTGGTTTTTTTAATTTATTTTACTTCGTCCTTCCTTCATCCTCATTTTATTATCATTCTTAATAGAAGCACTAGTAGCAGTGATGTACAGGTTGTGTAGCCGACATTTCTCCCCTGTTGTTTAGCTTGTAGTGTTCTGATCTTAAGTGGTCTAAAAAAACAAGTGAATGCAGCTTTAAATGAGACCCGAAGAGTTCAGAGTCTCAAACTGAGGAGAAAGAGGATGCTGATGTAGTGTAGTAGTAGAGGAGGAAGACGTAAAGGGGATAAAATGAGTGTATGTAAAGTGTAAAGTGGAGCAGACTGGCTAAATAAAGCTCCTCTGGGTTCATTCTCAGTCTGTCATTGTAGCTTTTAGTTTCTACTGTTTCTGTTTGTGAGCGATCTGACCAGAAAACACAGCAGCCACCCAGTCTGCTGCTCCGCTGAGGTGGGTGTGTGAACAATGGATCCCTTCTTCCCTCTTCCTGTAAAAAAAAAAAAAAAAAATGTAAAAGGAAAACACTCTAAACATCAGGCTGAGTTGATGTCAGACATCTTTGGAAGGTGACTCATTCGTTTCTCCACAATGTGACAATTCTGAGGGATTTTGTGTTGATGGAGCTCCAGGATGTGTGTGTTTCGAGAAGATAGCCTCCCTAAATGCTGCTCGGTTGATGCGTTCAGGCTCTAATCTTAGCTATGAAAACAGATCTGAAGTCAGCCCGTCTGTACCTCACCGTCACTCCCACCCTTCAGTTCAAAGGTCATCTTGAATCAACGCTTACATCCCCACTGTGTACACTCCCCCGTCATCACCTTACAAACAAACTTTATTTTACTGTTAATTTATCGATCAATTCATTTTTAATTAATTATTTAGTATATAAAATGTCAAAAATGACAATTACTGAAAAGATTATATTAAGATTAGTCTTATATTAATGTATTAGTCAACTGACAAACATTTAACCCCATATTTTATATTTCATTGTAAATTTCTATTTTATATTATTTTTGATTACTTGATTTTTGTTAATATTTTGATTGTTATGCACCATAACAGCGAGGCAGATTCCTTGTATGTGCAGACCTACTTAGCAATAAACGCCTTTCTGATTCTGATTAAATAATTTTGACAATCGATTAAACATTTAAGTTATTTATCAAACATTCTCTGCTTCCAGCTTCTTTTTTCTCTGTTTTTATATCATTGTAAACTGAAGTAAGTAAGACAGCACATCTTCACATTCAGTATGTTTACTTTTGAAATGACCTAAACGATAAATTGATTATCCAAACTGTCACCATCTGATTTAACTGATTTAATAGATGACTCAAGTAATCCTTTAGCAGGTTTTTATCAGTAACTCTTTTTTTAATGGTTTTTGGGTCAGATATGTCACACCCTCTTCCTCCATTGTTCCAGCCTCTGTGATTAAACATTTCCTGATGTACTATTCTCATAGGAAAAGAAAGACCCTCCCTTATACAGTTTTCTCTGCTTGTTATGCTAACTGTTCCTCTCCCTCTATCAACTGTCAACAAATCCCATGAAAACACCAAAACCAACAATGTGTCAATAGTTTCGACTTCCCTGCTCTGTCTGTGGCTCTCAGCTTCAAGCCCACAGGGGCTGAAGACATAAACCTAACATAAACATAAACAGCTCACAAATGTGTAGTTTCATTTTATTAAAAGACTCGTTTCTAGATTTTAACGAATGTTACTGAAACAGGAGGAAGTAGTGCGTTTGTTAAGGGTCTGATTTCAGCGGCAGATGAATCCACATTTGGTGCTCTAATGTTTTAATAGTTTTTGGACAACAGAGCTCTACAACACAGAGGAATAAGATATATCAGGCTTTGGATACACACACAATACTTAGAAGTAGATTGATTCATTGTTGGTTTTGGTATTTTCATGGGATTTGTTGACAATAAGGAAAAATAAGGGGGGGAGGGGTATTCAGTTAGTTGCAATCTGCAACCTCCCCACTAGATGCCACTAAATCCTACACACTGCCCCTTTTTAAAGGATAGTTTCACAATTTTTCAAGTGTGTCTTAAACCAGCAGTCAGGTGTCCATATGAACAGTGAAAGAGGTTTTCCTCGCTGTAATCATTCCTCCTGTTCATACTGGATATTAAAAGATCCCCTTCAAATGTGCTTTCAATGTAAGTGATGGAGGCCAAAATCCACAGTGTGTCCACACAGTCATTTAAAAGTAGATGTGAAGCTTATATGAGGCTTCAGCAGTCTGAGTTAGTCATATCAAGTGGATATCTGCCACATTTACAGTCTTTTTAGCATCAAATTCCCTCTTTGTGTTTCCTCGGACAGTGTTTCCCTGTTGAGCTGTGGTGGAAGTATAGTAACAAAAAGAGGGACTTCATAGGAGGAAGCTTCATATTAGCTTCAGATAAATTGTTTAAATCCATGTTTGCACAGAAGGAGGACTGTGGATTTTGTCCCCCATCACTTCCATTGTAAGCACATTATGAAGGGATCTTCTAATGGTCAGTATGAACAGGAGGAATGATTACAGCAAGAAAAACAGGTTTCACTCTTCATTTGGGCTCCTGACTGTTGGTTTAAGACAGACTTGAAAAATTGTGAACCCGCCCTTTAAACTTCAGACGTGGATGAAGCAGAAAATAAGCAGGGTGAAGTTCCTGTGTTCATGGAAATAACGCAGCTTTGGAGGAGAGGAAGGAAACAGAAGAGCTTCGCCTGCGGTTTCTCTTCCCAAGCTGAGGAGTCTTACTGTTGTTTTATGATAAACGCCATCAGAAGAAACGTCACCTCCTCTGCTGTTTTTACTCTGTCTTAAAGAAAAGCTCTACATTAGTAGTAATATCAGCAGCAGTTGAAATGTAAAGTGTTATTGTCTTCATATACCTTTATTTCCATCATTAAAATATTAGTTTCAAATTTTCTGCTTGTCGATGACGGGACACTGGATTTGTCGAAGGAGGTTTGGTCATTTAAATTCAATCTACCAGCTGCACAGTAATAATTTCCTTCTCTTTTTTTAAACAGACCTCTCAGGGACTCCACAGACTTCGACATCCAGAAACCTCAGACGCACCAGGAAGGAGAGGGAAGACAGCTGTGTTGGATTTGTACATCCCTCCTCCTCCTGCAGCGCCGTACGTACCGCTGTGAGTACCACTCTGACCCAACTGTTCATTCACTTAACTTCTGATTTACCCATAATGCTGAGTGTTTGTTTCTCTTTTCTCCCTCTAAAGAGACGGGAACATGAACGTGAATCCAAGTGTGAAAATGAGGCCAAAGTCTCCAAACTCGTGTCTGGATGCAGACGTGCGGCGACGCTTCACTGTTGCTGACGACAACAGGACGTCCCTCAGTCCTCCTGCTGAAGTGAACCAGCCAATCCCTGTCCGCCTCAGACAGCGCTCCTCTACACGCTGTGAGTGCAAACAACAAAATGTTCTCAATTTCCAAAAATGTTCTCAGTCTCAAGGTCTAAAACACAAAATGGGTACAAACACACACACTTCTTCAGGCTGATAATATCCAGTTTTATGGCACTTTTTTCTTTGGGTTTTGGACTGTTTGTTGCACAAAACAAGACATTTGAGACGTCTAATTTGGCATGATATGTTATGATGTGAATACTCTGTTTTCCTTCTGTGTTTTATATGGATTATAAAGATATATATATTATATATATTTATAAAGTATAAACCTACTTTAAATTAAAAATAAGTTACACAAACATCCAAAAGGACCTGAGCTGCATCTAGATATCAGATGACCCCAAAGTCTAATAAATTCTTCTACGTAAAGCTAAATAAAACATTCTTTTTTAATGTAAGCATGAAAATCATATATTGATTTGTTTAAATTAATGTACAGGCAGGTTTTAAACTTTTGTCATTTCTGTGTGGTTTGCAGGTAAACCTCGACCCGTCTCCATGCCGGTGGAGTCACTTTCGGGCGTGTCCAACCCGTCCTCCAGGCCTGGGGCTCAGGGAAGGAAAGGTAAGCTCCACCTGTGTGGCTGAACCAGACGCCTGTAATCTGACCGTTATCAGTAATGGCCGTCTGTCTGCCTCGTTAAAAGCTGAGGACAAACCGCAGCAGGACGGGCTGCGTGCTTTGAATTTTTACCTCGTCGATCATTAACACAAAGAGCTGCCGCTGCATCGACAGAGCTGATTTCAGTCGTACAACACTTCACCTTCAGGAACACACTGTGTGGATTTGAATGTGTGCGTGTGTTGGCAGTTTGTCCGAGATAACAAGCTGTTAATGGATTTTCAAGTTCACATTAGGCAGCGAACAACATGCTGAAGCTGTTTTCCACTGATGCTTAAAGTGAGTCAAACAACAATTAACTGAAATAACTGTGAAACACACTACATTTAGCACAACTTATTTTTCACAAGTGTCCTGATCCAAATACTGAAAGTCCTGGTTCAAAACTATTAAACTTAAATT
This sequence comes from Scomberomorus guttatus, assembly GCA_038419695.1. Taxonomy (NCBI): domain Eukaryota; kingdom Metazoa; phylum Chordata; class Actinopteri; order Scombriformes; family Scombridae; genus Scomberomorus; species Scomberomorus guttatus. The sequence goes on from CM076462.1 coordinate 26,478,690, forward strand.
TTAGATATGATATGAATGAAAGTTTAACTGGGAAAATGACTCCTGACTCCTGAAATTGACGTGATGTGATCAGCTAAAGCATCAGCGATCAGCATCCCCTCCTGAAATATGCCAATAAAATCATAAAATTTAAAAAATTTTCAGCCGCAGCAGGCAGCTGTTTTCAGAGAAAAAGCTCTAAAAGCCACTGTACACTACCTGCTCAGCACCAAACAGCAAACAGACACAGTTAGCTGTAGACTAGCTGCTGAACATAGTGGAGCATTTAGCAGCTAAAGAGCCAGATATTTCCCTCAGGAGTTGGTAGAGAGCAAAAACAGCTAAAAGAGAGTGAATGTTGGACTTACATTCACCAGGTGGACAGAAACACGACTCCTAATGAATGATAATGTTGCTCCGTAACTGCTGGATGTTCAACATGTTCAACATATCAACTTAAAAGCTGATGATCAACTTAAAATGTGTTGTGTTCACTACTTGTTTCCACTGCCCCCAAGTGGCCAAAAAATAGATTTAGATTTAGATTTATTTGACAACGAATACACACCAGACTGCAGTCAGTCAGTCCTGACATGCAATTATATTATCAAGGATAAAAACACAATAAAGCTAAAAGCTTATTTCCATTGTGGTCCTTTAAAGGGGGGAAAAAAGGGGTAAGATGGCAGATATTCAAGTCAGGCAAGACAGATTAAAACATAAGCAATAACAGCACACTCACACTCCTCTCTTGAACAGGGCAGGACATCCTTCACAGATACCTGAGTAACGAGGGGATCAGCACCATCACAGAGGAGGAGCCGTGTTACCCTCTGCCTTACCGAGGTCACCCGTCTATCCGCGGCGTCGACCACATCAGAGGCAGCCAGTGCTTCATCAACGCTGATCTGCACAACACCGCCACCATCCCTTACCAGGAAGCGGCGTCCAAGAAGTCTGCCGCCTCCACCTCCGCTGCCGTTTCTCCTCCTCCGGCTGCGACTAAACAGTCGACGTCGCTGCTCGGCGGCTGGCTGGCTCGTCTCAGGCTGCTCAGCCACTGATTCTGTCTTTACATGGTTTAAATTTCCATCAGATAAGATGAGTTCTTCTCATCTGGCTCCCACAGCAGGTCATGTATTCTCAGCCTGATCCTCAAGAGTGTGAAGTAAATTCTGTTCGTTAAAGGCCTTCAGCATCTGAGAAACCAACATATAATTAAAAAGTGAAAGACAACTTCTGGAATGAATCAAATATGTTATGGTGGAGGAGGTCTAAAAAGTCAAAAATACAGCAAAGAAGAAGACAAAACCTGCAGGAGCAGCTGTGTTTTTCTGAGTTACTTGTTTTTTGACTAAGACCGTTTGATTTTTTCATGTGAGTTCTCTTTGAACTTCATACTGGAGTTTATTTTAATGCTTATCAGTTTAATTTTCCATTGAAATAATCAATCCTAGAAAGATTATAGAAAATGTAATTCAATTTTAAGCCATCTTCCCCCTCTGACACCTGCTGACTCGGATTTTCCACTTTTAAAGAGTAATTTAAAGGAGAAATCTGCTGCATATGTGTAAAAAGTAGTATAAAGACTTTTGTTTCTACAAAAGTCTTTTGAAGACTACAAGTTTGAAAGAAGTTAGAAAGAAGTGAGGTTAGCAGACCTCTGTAGCTCCTCATCTCTGCTGGAGGCTAGCAGCTCCTGGCTACATTAGCCGCTACTAGCATAACACACCAGAATCTCCGACTGAAGTGTCAGCGGTCAAGTTGCATTGTGGGTAATGTTTTATTACATCTTTCAATTTTCTATTGTCTTTTGAAATTTGAAGATTAAACTGATAAGCCTTAATGCCAGTTTGTGAACCAGTGGAGGTGAGCTGGGATACAGTTGAGGACATGACGGACAGCTCAGTGGATGTAAATGTTTTTACAGTTTGGTTGCTGCAGTTCACCTGGTCCATCCACAGACTGAATGACAACATGTACGGAGCGTCTCTGACGTCACTCGCAGTTTTCTGAAGAGACGTTTGGAAGCCCAAAGTTTGATTTCACCGCCTGCTGCCGTCTGTGTCACTTACTGGAGTCAGAAAGTCCTGATTTGTTCAAATGAGGAGTGCAGAAACTACCACAGCTGTGTGACAGTTTGAGAGTTAATCAAGGCAAACACATATCTGAAACATACCTCTCTTTAAGCCTTAAAGACACTTAACAAGAAGCTGCTGAAACCTCAAAATCTTGTATTGACATTTTCCTTTACAGTACAACTACAAAATGAACATGAAAACTCACCTGTAATTAAGTCTTTAACCGTGATTTCAGAGTACTGTGGAAATTTGAATATGATATATATAAAACATAAACATACTTTTAAATGTTGCTTTTTGAACGCTGAAATCAACATTTCAATAGCAAAGTTTGGACCTGCTGAGTGGAAACAGTCAACATTCAGCTTTTATGTTTTAGGCCTTTAAACGCCCCCTAAAATAACAAAATACCTCGTTATATCTGCTGAAATCTGCTGAAAATTAAGCTGGATTTGTTTTCAACAGTTTTCAGTATTTTTTCATGATCAGTTTAATATGACAAGAATCAGAAATTTAAAATTTCTCAGAGGCTGCGGGGCCTCGACTGTGAGACTCCGATTCAAAGAGCAAATAATCAAACTTGAGTGTATTTTTTTGTTTAAAATGGTGAAACATTTCTAAACATCAGAGCACCTTTTCCTCTCAGTCTCAGGAGCTGTTAGTGCCTCACATCTCAAGACTTTTAGTTTATTTCCAGACAAAACAGTTTGTAAATATGTCTTTTGTAAATTTGCGCTTTTCAGTTCTTCAGTTTATGAAAAGATTTTTTTTTAAAAGATACACAAAAGCTGAACATTGTCACTAAATATTTTCTGAAGCCTTTGCTCAAGTCCTGTTACAACAGTAATAACTGCATAAACTTTTGTTTTTAAGAGAAATAATTAGAAAAAATAAAATAATTTTTAAAATCTATAGTAACAAAATGCTTAAACAGTCAAAGGGAGTCTGGCAAATAAGAACATTAATAAAATGCTAATTAACCAAAGTTTACCAGCAGGGTTTTTATGACTTACATACTTTTTAAGAAAGCAGTCTTAATGTTATTGTAAATAAAATCTATATTATGCCTTTCCTGGAATGTTACATAATGCAAAAATTTCCAAATATGTAATAAATTCTTGTGATCAAAAGGACTCAAACTCAGGAAAACGTGAACACTCGCAGCAGCCGGTGAACTTTTGCTTAAATTTGGGTTTGAGAGAAAAATTTGAAGTGTTTGATTTTACCTTTTTAAATGAATCAGTTTAAATCTTAAACCGATACTTGTGCTCTTTCTTTTTTTTAAAAAACTGCTGCTGCCGTTGTTTGGCAGAGTCGTCTGCAAATACTTTGACACCGGTCTGCTGGAAGCTGCTTTAAATTTCAGGTAAAACTAACTGATGTTAAGTATTTCAAGGTGTGGCTTACTGCACTCTAAAAATCCTTCAACTGTTCCTCTTAAGGTTCTTTAAAGAACTCCTGTGTGTTTGAGATTTCTTTAAGTACCATTCTGAAAAACTTTAAGGAGGAGTTCCTCAGGGAAATGTCTCCGATCCTCTGATTGTTACAATCTGAGGAGCTCCTTTTACTTTTGTAGAGAGTGTTTTTGATTCATCTTAGGTGCCTTTATACTAACGAGACATTATGCAAGAGTTCTGAAGCTTGTACAAGAAAATATCAGAGTGTAACACGAACTGTAAATATCACAAAATATGTTCTTTGCTGCGAATGTGGAAATACGTAATAAATACGTGGAAATAAAGTTAGTTTAGGTTTCTGAACATAACATTTATATCTTAAAGTGAGACTTGTAACTTTTTAAAGAAGAAATATACATTTCTTTACAAATAGAAAGTTGCTTAATTCAGAAACACTCAGGGGTTTGGCTGTTAAAGGACCAATGTGTAAGATTCAGGTCATTGTATCACTGATTGGATCATTGTGTTTTTGTTATCTTAGAATGAGCCTTTATATCTACAGAGGGATCCACAGAGCACGCCGTGTTGCACCACCATGTTTCTACAGTAGCCCAGAACAGACAAACCAAACACTGGCTCTAGAGAGGGCCTTTTGTGTTTTTCATGAGTTTTGCAGCCACCGTAGGTTCTCCTACATGCTTGGAGGGGAGGGGGTATTCAGTTGGTTGCAATCTGCAGTCTCACCACTAGATGCCACTAAATCCTACACACTGGTCCTTTAGAGCCTAACTTGGTCTGGTATGACTGGTAGCTCATAGTGGCTAATATTAGCTCATGTGAGCAAAACTGTACATAGATATTTAACAGATATTGCTGTGTAATTGACATTACTGAGTCAGTTAGCGAACTATTTTCTGCTTATGATCCCATTCCACCAAATAATGGTGTCTTTAAAGCAACTGAATGAAGATGATCTTAGGAAATCCAATATGCAGTTATCCTGTAAGTGCTACTTTTGGCCACAGTGTCTGCAAAAGTTACATAGTCTCACTTTAAGGAGACAATTCAACACTTTATATGTTTATTGTTCAGGATTTTTATCAAGTTTGGATGATGATTTGTTTGTAAAAGTCTCGTCAGAACTGAATGATATCTGAGCTCTGCAGTTTGATGCCTCTGTGATGCTTTTAACTCGTGAAGAATATAAGAAATAAAATGCAATTTATTTTAAAAGCTTCTTTGTTTATATACTTTGACACATTGAATTCATTGACAATGCCCATACTGGGTTCACAGCCCCAGTTTAATAATATTTAAAGTGTTTTATGTGCAATGGTGATAAGTAATCATCAAAAACACAGAAAGACATTTGGTTAAAGTTGCTGGAAGAGTCCTGCATGAATAATCCTGCTACAGTTAAAGTCTGAAGCATTTACAGAGCTAATGACGCCATCTAGTGGACGACACCAGTACTACTTTAAGTAACAACAAACTCTTGTTGTCAGGTGATCATTTGGATCAGACAAACTCATTTATATCAATACTAACATGAATTATTGTCCTCCAGTGAATTTTGAACTTAAAATAAACTTTACAAACAGTAAGATGTAAAAACACATGTAATCAAAGTCGATGCAATCTTTGAAACCATAGTTGAGTTAAAATTTACCACCTGAATGTGATATTTATCTCCTGCAGGGAGGTCGTTTTCAGTCCCTGATGCTTCTTTGTCTGAACACAACTTAAATGAAATCTGGTGGAAAATGAGTATTCAAGCCAATCAAACCTACATGCAACAACACTTTTCACTGCATGATAGATGACAGTAAAGGTTGTTATTTAATTTAAGTTTTGTAAAGAGAAACCATAATGTCTTTAAAAGACAGACGTCTGAAGCTGCTGACAGTTGGAGGCAGCTTGTGTGTGAACACCAACTGCCACTAGGTCAAAGATGCTGAAACCAAACATTTCATCCACCCCCGTTCTGCTCCGTGACAGGTTATTTAGGGTAATTTGAACGTCAGCAGCAGCAGAAATATTTTATTTTCATGCCATCAAAGAGGAAGTTTCTGAACGGTCTCTGAGAAACAGATGAGAGCAGAAGAATCAAAAAGAACGTGTGAAACAGGAAGGACGGTGCGGCGTCTGTACATGCGAGTATGATTCTGACTTTGTGGTTGGTTTCTCAGTTGATGTAGTTGAAGTTCACCAGGCAGTGCTTTAGAAACTGTAGTTCCTCCTCTGCTGAGCGTCACTCTGCTGTCAACACAACAAAGTGCTGGACGTCCAGACTGCAGGTACGATCACTTTTAGGTTTTCTGTTGCTGTTTATTCTCTGAGAGCAAAACTCTAATGTCACTTTAATGCAGATAAATACTTTCTACTGAAGATATACATGGTTTCTTTAGATGTATTTTTGAATATTTTAGTCAAATATATTTCAAAACCATTAGAGGTACATAAGAGGACATGTTTTTGTAATTTGGGTAAAGGTGCTTTTTATAATGCTGACAATGTTTTATTCCTCTTTTCTCAAAACGTTTTATGTATCTGCTGGTTTACATCCCCGTGTTGAAAAGGACATGAACCGATTGCACGGTGTCATTTTTGCACAATTATCAACGTTACCACACATGATGTCGCCTGTGACGACTTTAAGCTGATGCCATGAGGAATGTGTCTGAGAGGAGCTTGATAGAAAACAAACACAAGGAAATTTGGTTTTATTCCAGAAGCCATCAGACTCAGTTAGTTTACCCTGTTTATAGGCTGATAAATGCACATAACGTGCCTTTGTGACGTTGCCAGCTACAAACCAGCTTCTGCTATTAAAGGACGAGTTCACAATTTTTCAAGTCTGCCTTAAAACAGCAGTCAGGTGTCCATATGAACAGTGAAAGAGGTTTTCCTCGCTGTAATCATTCCTCCTGTTCATACTGGATATTAAAAGATTCCCTTCAAATGTGCTTTAATGGAAGTGATGGAGGCCAAAATCCACAGTGTGTCCACACAGTCATTTAAAAGTAGATGTGAAGCTTATATGAGGCTTCAGCAGTCTGAGTTAGTCATATCAAGTGGATATCTGCCACATTTACAGTCTTTTTAGCATCAAATTCCCTCTTTGTGTTTCCTCGGACAGTGTTTCCCTGTTGAGCTGTGGTGGAAGTATAGTAACAAAAAGAGGGACTTTGGCACTAAAAAGACTGTAACGTTGAAAGATATCTACTTGATTTGACTCATTTGGACGCTGAAGCTTCATATTAGCTTCAGATAAACATTTAAATCCATGTTTGCACAGAAGGAGGACTGTGGATTTTGTCCCCCATCACTTCCATTGTAAGTGCATTATGAAGGGATCTTCACAGTCAAGGCAATCACAAACGTTATTTATAAGTTCATTATTGACCTTTGAAAGAACAGTCGAGAACTCACCACAAGATCCTTTTAGTAGTGCAGCTTCTGATTATCAGTTGCAGGTTTAAGCCTGAATGAAGGTTATGGTAATTACCACTGTAGACAGACACACACCACATGCTTTACAGTCACATCTGAATCACAGTTTGATCCTCTCCAGGGGGGCTGCAGCCATGAGTCGGCGGCGTGTTTCGGTGAAAGATCTGGGCGCGGTGGACTGCCAGGGCTGGCTTCACCGCAGGAAGGAGGGCCGCAGCTTCCTGGGAAGCAAATGGAAGAGATACTGGTTTGTCCTGAAGAAGAGTTCCCTGTACTGGTACAGCAACAAGATGGTGAGTCACAAAGACTTTGTTCGAAAGGCACCACGATGAGTAAATGACTACTTTTCTGTTTACATTCAGTGTTTCTCATCAGAACACATTGTGTGTATCCGCGAGCTCAAACACACATGTTGAACATATTTTCTTCCTTATAAAACATTTGCAAAGACAATGTTTTTATATATTTAAATCATGGTGACACACTCATAATAACATGGCTCCATGGTGAAACTCCACGTTGCCTTCAACATGCTCAAAACGTGCAGCTCTAAAAAACTGGCACATGCTATTATTAAATATTGCTCATGTCAAATTTGACCCATTTTCACGCGGTAAAAACACCTGAAACACTTTTTTTTATTGGCCTGAAACTTTATGACTTTTCCCCTTTTTTTTAAATGTTTGTGCAGCTGCTTCACATGTTTGTACATAATGTAGAGGGTGTCGGGGTAAATTTGATCCGCATTTATTCAAAAATCACCATTTAAAAACATTCACATTCAATAACATTCTGATATGTTATTGGGAATGTTTTTTTCTCCATAAACAAATAGTGTGAAACCTAAAGAATTCACTCTTTCTGCTCTCTGAAAGCTTCATTAAGGATGAATCACCCATTTATTGATGATTGATAAGTGAAAAATAGATTTGCAGCTCAGCATTTGGAAACTGAAGGATCAGGACATGAACAGTATCTGAAGGTTAATGCAAATTGCACATTTTTAACATAATCTGCAGCTGTAATGTTCAGGTGTTCATATACGTTTGGAGAGGTAGAGTAAATCTTGTAACTACAATTTATGGTCCAGTAATGAATTAACCTCAGATATCCTGTATTTACATGGATTCAGCTTGTTTTAACAGGATAAAGAGTAAGACAGAAACTAGGCCACACATACACCAACACCCAGAGCAGGACACCATAACACACCTATAGTCCGATGTGGCGAGGAACATACAGACCAGTACTTCCTGTGAGAGTGTATCACACAGTAAAGTTCAGTGCTGAGTAAACAGGCGTAAATGCACGATTTTAAGCAGGTTTCAGTGTAATAAACCGTTTGCCAGTCGTGACTCTGAGGTGTTACTTCTCTTCTCTGCAGGATGAGAAAGCGGAGGGATTCATCAACCTGTCCGGCTTCACCATCGAACAGGCCAAACAGTGCAGGAAGAAACAGTACGACATGTTTTCTGTCTGTCTGTTTGACTGTATGCAGCATTTAGTGAAGGCCAGTCGCAGCGGAAAGAGAAAAACAACTGAAAACCACAGACAGTGTTACTCATCTGTTTGTGGTAAAATGCTCAGTCCTTCACACTTATTTTGTTTTTAGCTACATTTTGCATCAACTTACACATCCACCAGCTTTATAAAACAATTATACAGTGTCAGGTCCTCTGATGTGTTAAATTTAAGTGGTGAGAAATGTGCTGCAAATTGTCCACCTTCTATTTCTTCACTCATTCTCATGTGTTTGAAAAAAAACAGATTGATTACGATGCAGCTTTATTCTACTTTACTAACCGCCCTGTGTTGTGTTTCAGTGCCATGACGGCCAGTCACCCGCTGGTTGTGACCATTTTCATTGCTGCAGAGAGCTTCACAGAGATGAATAAGTGAGTATTTTGTTCCTTAAAGATCTCCTCCAGACGTGTGTTAAGACATAAAAGTTATCTGCTTTGAATAATCATTTGTGTCTAATATTCTTTCCAGAAAAATAGCTTCAATTACCTCGTGACATCCGCTCTAATTCATAATCTGTGAATGTACAAATATTGTTTGTTTCAAAAGTTTCACTCAGATGTGTGTTTTTCTTATTTTTATGTGACTGTGATGTTTGAGCTTCACTGTGGACTTTACAGTGACGCAGGAGACATTATTAGAAGTATTTTTAAATGTCTTGAAACATGTCAGGAGGGGATCTTTGACTGACTTGAACCGACTCACTGTAGCTGCAGGTCTGTGCTTCCTGGAGCACAATGCACTGTCGAAACAAACACACCTTTAGTTTGCAGGTGTGTGATCTCATTACAGGACATTACAACATTACAGGAGAGTTTTAAGACTTTTCTAGATCAAATTTAAGAGCTTATAATATCAATATTGAGGAGTTTCTTTGGGAGGAAGCAAATTTCAGTGCTGAGTGATGGGTGATGAGGAAGTCTGCCAATTAGATTTTAATGATTCTTGTGCACAAGTAGAACATTTGGGCTGTTGGAGGCACTGGAGGAAAGGTCAGGGGTCACCACGATCATTAGGATTCATCCTCTGGGGAGCATGAACACCGACAGCAAACCTGATCAATCCAGCTGCTGGTTGTTGAGATACTTTGTTCTGAACTGATGATCTTTAGCAGGACAAAATAGATTTAGTTCCTCTTCCTTTGATGATGACAGTTTTTTTTTTTTTTAAATCAACTTCTTGTTTTTTGCCGTGATGTGATGAGTCATTGCTGCTCAGTACATGATGTAGATGTACATTAAAAGCATTGAAGCGTGTCTGTTTGCAGGTGGATCAGTAAACTATCAGAGGCGGCCGAGCCATGTGACCTGATCAACACGGAAGGTCAGAAAGTTAACGACTTTTCTTTGTATTATGTACGCGGGAATTTAAAAAATAATAAGAATGTATATGAAACATTATAATTGATGAGAATAATCCTCAATTTAACCCAGTTACTTCATCTTTATCTTTCATTTCTTCTCTAAATCACTTTTTTCCTGTAATTCTTCCCCTTCCCCCTTTTTTGCTGTCTTTCTTGTAATGTTCCTCCCCTTTACTCTACATATGGTCCCTTCTTTCCATCTTTATTTCCTTCTTTCCATCTATATTTCCTTCTTTCCATCTTTATTTCCTTCTTTCCATCTTTATTTCCTTCTTTCCATCTATATTTCCTTCTTTCCATCTTTATTTCCTTCTTTCCATCTTTATTTCCTTCTTTCCTCCCCTTTTCTTCTTCTGAACTTTCCTTCCTTTATTTCATTCTCCTATTCTTTCTTGTATATTTCACTTGTTTCTCTCTTTCTTTATTCCTTTCCTTTTCTTCTTTCCCTTCCCCCTTTTGTACCACTCTTTCTTTCCCTACATCTTTGTTTCTTCCCCTTCCCCCTTACTCTTATCTTTTTCTACCCTTCTTCCAATTCTTCCTGTTTATACTTCCATGGTCCTTTCTTACCATTATTTCTTTCCTTCTTACATTCTTTCTTCCCATTTTGTCCTGACCCTTTTCTTCTTCCAGACATCCTTCCCTTCTTTCTTTTCATCCTTTCTTGTATACTTTTCCTCTTTCTTTCTCCACCTTCCTGTCCAATCAAAATCGTTGATTTATTCTTCCATTTCCACTTTTCATCTGTTTTCCTGTGGTCTCTTCTTTTCTTCCTCAAACTTTCCTCTCATCTTTCTTTTGGTTCTTTTTCATATACCTAACTTTGTTGTTCCTCTGTTTCCTCCTTTCCCTTCTTCCTATCATTCTACCCGTCCTTCTGCCTGTGGTCCCCTCTTTTCATCTTAATTTCCTTCTTCCATTCTTCTATACTTTACTTGCTTCTTCCTCCCTTTCTCTCCCTTCTCCCCTTTCTCCATCTTCCTATAGATCAATTCTTCTTCCAATCTTTCTTGCCTTTTTTCTTCATGGGGTTTTTTTCTTCCCATATTTCTTCCATTTTTCATCCTCTTGTTTTTTCTTCCCTCCTTCCTATGTGTCACTTCTTTTTATTCACTTTCTGTCATCCTCTCTGTGTGCAGAGTGCTACAGCGAAGGCAGCGATCAGGACGAAGATGAAAACGTGTCGACTTCCTGTTGTCCGGAACCAGCAGATTCTGCAAATGTGAGTTAAACAGCGTGACGAGTAACTGAGGACACTGATGTAGTTTCTTCACACAGTTTGTAAAACTTTATGTCGCAGGGAGATGTTCTTCAGTGTCTCTCCTCACCCTGCACTTCAAACCCGCCCACTGAGTTGACCAGTGAGAACAGAAGGAGAAGCACCTCGGAGGGAACCTTAAGTAGACACAGAAGAAGAATAAGAAGAAATGACTCGCAGGGCGTAGAGCGCCTGTCCTGGCTGGACCTCCCCGAGCCGGATGGAGCTGGTGGAGGAGCGTCCCTCCCTCTGCTCCATATCGAAGAAGAACAAGAGAAAGTCGTCCACGGTAAACACCTGGAACCACAACTGGTTACCATAACAACCGCTGCTTTAACTGACTGACCTCTCTCTCTCTGTTTCCAGAGAAGCCAGCTGATGAGATGGAGTGTCTCTACAACCGCCTGAAAGCAGCCAGCTTGTCTCCGACTGGACAGTCCAGACGGAGGGACTTCAGAGCGTCCTTCATCAGACGCTGTCACAACGACAAAATCAACGAAAAGCTTCACCTGCTCAGGATCCTCAGCAGCACGTTAAAGGTGAGTCAAGACTTCTGACCGAATCAACATGACAAAAATGATGTCAAGTAAAAAACTGATTATATGCTTATGGTCAAAAGCAAAGAGCGGTCTACAAATCCAGGAAGTTACAACAGCAAAAAGTTGAACTGGAATCAACTTTTGCCGCAACACAACCTGACGTCATGCTGCGTTGGCCAATCATGTAATGCGGCGATCAGACTGAAGACGCCTATGGGAAGAAGAACCTTATTCACCATGTAGCATTGTAGCATTTCGCTGAAGGTGGAAAACAGACTGATTGCCACCATGATGACCTTTCCAGAGCTGTGCAGCCCCGCCATGAGGGGCGTTGTATCGGGCTTGTGCTACGATCAGATACGTCACACAAACGGGTCACATAGTGACACGCCCACACCTCCGCAGCTCCAGCTTTGGTGTGAATGCAGCCTAATTGAAGCATATTTGCTTTTAACATTTAGTGAAGCTCAACCAAATTGGGTTTTTGAAGGCCAGTTGTTACTGTTGTTAAGTTCAGTTGTTTTTGTTGACGTTATTTTAATGTTTGGATACCTAAATGAATAGTTGAACATTTTGGAAGTTCATTTGTTTTGCTTTTGTTCCTGAGAATTTGATGAGGAGATTGATATCTGTCTCACATCTGTGCATTAAGTACAGACCTGGAGCCAGGACTCAAGGGATTAGCTTAGCTTAGCATTGGAAGCAGCTAGCCTGGCTCTCTCCTGCACCTCTAAAGCTCACCGTTTAACACGTTGGTTTAATCCGTACACAAACAGAAATGTACCTCACTGTGACCACAAGACTCAGACGTCATTACACATGACTGCTGTTAGCCAAGAAACAGCTGCAGGCCTGAACTCCTGAAGCCATAAACTGTTGTTGTTACATTTCTGTTTGTGTACAGATTCATCAAATGAAATAAGTGTTAATTAGTGAGCTTTCAGTGTGTATTTGTGTAGACTGACTGCTTCCAGTATTTATGCTAAGCTAAGCTAATTGACTGCTGGCTCCAGCTCCGTACTTGACACCCAGATGTTTTAGTGATTTTCTCATAACTCTCAGAAAAAGAGCTAATTAACCTATTTCCCCAAATGTTGAACCCACACTTTAGGTTATACTATATATTTTTTGCACTTAAGTGAAATTGTAAATGTAAACTGAATCTCTTGATCCATTTGTTTCAAACATATGTATCTTTGATTGGTTTCAATATGACAAATGTGATGAAAAATGAAGTTACTTTTTACTGCAGAAACTTACAGCTTCCTGCATTTCAAGCCTAAAAGTTGCTATATGGCACAAAAAAAAAGTTAACTGCATTGACCTTATCCTGCAGGGACATGGAGGAAAAAATACTGATTTGTGCTCTCAATTTAATAAATGCAATGAAGGAATTCTTGGATGTTAAGTTTAAACTCTGCATTTCTCTCCTTGTGACTCTCAGTCTGATAAAGTCACCATATTTAACCCTCTCATGTCCTTCAGGCCAAAGAACTGGAGCTGCTGGCGGTGGAGCAGATCCTGACCGACCCGACTCTCACAGCGGCCGCATACAGGGAGTGGAGACTCTCCAACTTGATCCTCCTGGAGGAGATCAGTCATCGCAACCAGGCAGCAGGTGGCGCTGCAGAGCTGCAACTTCCTGAACAGCTGAAGGTCTGAGAGCAGATTGTGAGCTCAGACTGAGGCCGTGTTCCCACAGAGGAGGATATAATAAACTCTGTCGCACGATAGTGTTTAAAACCTGCCCGTCCACACTGAGACACTAAAATGGTTAAATGGTGACAGTGAAGTGGGAGTTACAGCCATCATGTGGTGATAAGTGAGACAGAGCAGGTGTTGTACTGTGTTTGGATTGAGACAAAGTGAAGGTGCAAAGTGTTAGTTTGGAGCTTAAATGATCAGCTAATTGACAAGAAATTCTGTTGGTCATTTATCAAGCAAAAATACTAAACATTTGCTTGTTTCAGCTTCTGAAATGTGATGATTTGACACTTTTCATCATCTATGATACAAGTGAAAGTACAGTATTTGACTGTTTGTTGGTTTATACACATTTGGGCTGATGGATTTAAACAACTTTAAACAGAACTGTGACTTCCGAGTATGCTTGAAAAATGTATAATAAACTTACTATTCCAATTACATTTGAATACAGGACTTAAATCTTTCATTAATATCAGTGGGATTGTATTGTGATGTTAACATGTTGCTGCCCAAATGAATGATTCAAAGTTTAAGTAAAACCTAAACTACAAAATGAGTTATTCAGTAACTTCAGTGCCTTTAACCACAGTTCAGATCAGTTTCTGTGCAGAACTTTAATCATATTCAGTCTTTTCTCTACAAAAGAGGAGAAACACCAAACAATGACAGTAAACAAATTTATTTTGTCATCTGCATTTAGAGCTGGAATTCTGGGAATTCAAACACGACGTCTTTGCCTGTGAGTTTCTTGTAGACACCAGAGAAGGTTTCCACCTGAAAAACAGGAAACAAATGTTAAGTTTTATTTGCACATTTACTGATACGAACAGAGGTTCAACTGATTTTACTGAGACAACAGAAGATAGTGAATTAATCATAAGGATTCATATTTTGTGGACTGGACCAAGAAACAGAATTTAGACTACAGCTAAATATTAACAGTGATTCTGATTCATGGATACATCTATAAAATGACAATTTTTAGGGCTGATGTCTATTAAAAATAAAGATATCCAATTTATAAAACAAGAAAATTCTCCCATTTCAGCAAAACTTCGGCATTTTCTACTAATTTAACTTGAACTCGGACATATTTCAGCACCAATTAGATCTGATGACAATTTAAAAATTGTACTTGTTCTAAATCTATAATTGAATCCAGTGTTGATACAGCAGTTAGTTGAACGTTTACATTTCTACTTCTGAATTCACTGTAAAAGCGTCAGTTTTCGCCTCGCTGACAGAATGTGCACTGCATGGTTTAGCTCCCCAGTAACGGCCCCAAAGGACTCTGGGAAGATGTAGGAATATGCAGGACGCCCGTCCTCGCCGGCCAGCAGCCGGGGACAGAGCTTTCTCTCCGACATTGTGGAACGGGACTGTACGTCTCAGCTCAGAGCTACGCTCCCATACGCCACCAGGACAGAGCCAGGAGAGCAACTCCTGGATGTCCACGTCGGATCAAAACTGTCAGCTAATGACTGCACAGATGTGGGGAATACTAGCTTCTGATTGGTGACTGCTTTGTTGTAGTTTTAAGATCTAATCCCGTCTGAACATTCATACACATCTACTCCACTTACTTTGTGTTCAACATTGTTCTGCTGAGCCTTGTCCAGATGGACCTTGATGAGCCTGCTGCTGTCCAGTTTGACTCTGATCCTCTTACCCACGATCTCACTGGGGAACACCAGATCCTCCAAGATGGCGTCGTGGACCGCAGTCAGAGTACGGCTGGAGGAGACGCAGACAAAGACAAGATGTTAATACTGAACACAAACAGCCCGACACCAACCTCAGGAGCTTGTGCTTACAGAGTGGAGACAATTTGTCCTTTTTATCCAACAGAAAAATCAACTATATTGATAATTACTGAGTAATTTAACAAAAAAGCCAAATATTCTTTTGTTCCAGATTATCAAACGTGAGGATTTGCTGCTTCTCTACATTTTGTCATTGTTAATTATGTATCTTTTGGTTTTGGACAGTTGGTCAGATGACTATTTTCATTAGCAACTAAACTGGATATTTGCTGCTTTAACTTGTTTTACAATTCATCAATTAATCAAAAAAAAATTGTCTGAATATTAAATTGCTAATGAAAATAATTGTTAAATGAAATGAACATATACATTAATTTCACATTGTGTTTGGTTTCAAAGTCATGCTAAGTCTAAAGAATGTGCACTGCATGGTTTAGCTCCCCAGTAACGGCCCCAGAGGACTCTGGGAAGATGTAGGAATATGCAGGACGCCCGTCCTCACCGGCCAGCAGCCGGGGACAGAGCTTTCTCTCCGACATTGTGGAACGGGACTGTACGTCTCAGCTCAGAGCTACGCTCCCATACGCCACCAGGACAGAGCCAGGAGAGCAACTCCTGGATGTCCACGTCGGATCAAAACAGGATTTATACTTTCACAGCTGTCAGAAACATCAAAACAATTTTCTGTCAGATTTATTCTAAGTTTCAGCACCAGTACCAAGACAGCACGGTGGAAATCACCTTTTGTAGCGTCTGACAGGCAGACCTGATATTTATAAATCAGATAGATTTGACTGATGATCCATTAAGGTTAAAATACAACTCAAAGTACCCCAACAAGTTCATGAACAAATCATGTAAATATTAACCAGTATTACCACAACACATCTCTTGCTTATTGATTAGGGACACTGCCCACAATGGTTAATACAACCAGACATTTAGTGGAGTGCCAACAGTATAAAATGTTCATTCTTTAAGGCTGCAACTAACAAATATGTTAGTGTTTATTTTCTCAATCAATCAATTAGTCATTTTGTCTATCAATTGTCAGAAAACGGTAAAAAGTATCAGTTTCTCAAAGCAACCTAAAGTGTCTTGTTTTTTCCTGACCAACAGTCCACAACCCAAACATTCAGTTTGCTGTCATATAAGACTAAAGAAAGCAGAAAATATTCACATGTAAGAAGCTGGAACCAGAGAATTTGGGGATTTTTCATTAAAAAAAAAAGACACTCACCTCCTGGGACGCTTCTGCTTATTCTTTGTGCGGCTTTTCCTGGTGGGTTTGGGCAGAATTCTCCTCTGAAAGTCAATAACATCCTCTGATTAAGCTCTGATCAGGATTCACATCAGGACAAAACATCAACAAAACATTCATGAACAAAATGAATCAGGGTCAGACTGATATTCTGGGTCACTGCTGGATAAGACCTGCAGATATTTAAGTTGCACCTGGTTTTACTGGAACACTTCAGTGCTTCATTTTGCTTTAAAAAAGTTCACTAAAAACAGCATTTCCACAGAAAATTCTCCAAAAAGGATCGTGACAATTTTCAGTTCTAACAAGTTAAACTTGACTTATGAATTTCAACAAAAACAATCAATATATGACTTAAAAAACAAACAAACCCCCATATCAGTTGAAACCCTGATGTCAAAGAATGTGCACTGCATGGTTTAGCTCCCCAGTAACGGCCCCAGAGGACTCTGGGAAGATGTAGGAATATGCAGGACGCCCGTCCTCACCGGCCAGCAGCCGGGGACAGAGCTTTCTCTCCGACATTGTGGAACGGGACTGTACGTCTCAGCTCAGAGCTACGCTCCCATACGCCACCAGGACAGAGCCAGGAGAGCAACTCCTGGATGTCCACGTCGGATCAAAACAGACATGACGGACAGACTACAAACACTTCACAGCTCATCTGCTCTTCCTTCTTGTAGCAGGTTCATGTAGTGAAAACAAAGTCAGTTCCAGGTAGCTTATCTTTTAAGGTGAATAAAAACATCAAGTTTAGCTGCTTCTCCCTTTAAAACGCACTTACAATGTAAGTCCATATCCAGTCCTTCTGTACAAGAATGTATTTAAAAGTTTATCTGAAGCTAACATGAAGCTTCAGCATCCAAATGAGTCTTGATATGACTAACT
The DNA here is from genome assembly GCA_038419695.1 of Scomberomorus guttatus. Lineage (NCBI taxonomy): Eukaryota > Metazoa > Chordata > Actinopteri > Scombriformes > Scombridae > Scomberomorus > Scomberomorus guttatus. Next base: position 26,495,900 of record CM076462.1, read on the forward strand.
CAGACTGCTAAAGCCTTATATAAGCTTCACATCTACTTTTAATATTTATCCCGGTAAATTGCCAACCTGTGCAAAACATTTGCGAACAAGCAAATTTATCTTACACAGCTTCCACTCCTGTTGTAAAAGCAGCTAAGGCCTCTGTACCACATATTCTCCTCATGAAGCCTGCACAGGACATCAGCTTTCAGCTAGACCATAAAAAGACATTTAGACTATAGATCAAACCCCTACGACCCTGCACTATCCACCTGAGGGTGAAGAACAGGTCCACGGTTCAGGAAAGGATCCACATTTCTCCTCTTAAATCTGAGGAGGACAATCATTAGCTTTACCTGTGCAATGAAGACCACGTGCTTTCCGCTGAACTTCTTCTCCAGCTCCCTCACCAGTCGCACCTGAATCTTCTGGAAGGACTTCAGCTGAGGAACAGGAACAAAGATGATGATGGCTTTCCTGCTGCCACCAACCTCGATTTCCTGAAACAAAGCAAGAAACAGACTTAATACGACACTGCATAACATCCCTACTTCTTACAAACATGAAGCAAGTTATTCCTACATTGTATGGTTGGCTGATAAAGTTTAGAAATTTGGTAGATTTTAGGATTCACCAGCTACTGTGAAAGTAGAAAGACAATGTAGCTTTACTGAATCAATGAAGGAAAACATTACAACATACATCACTTTGTCAAATCCTGGTGTCAAAGAATGTGCACTGCATGGTTTAGCTCCCCAGTAACGGCCCCAGAGGACTCTGGGAAGATGTAGGAATATGCAGGACGCCCGTCCTCACCGGCCAGCAGCCGGGGACAGAGCTTTCTCTCCGACATTGTGGAACGGGACTGTACGTCTCAGCTCAGAGCTACGCTCCCATACGCCACCAGGACAGAGCCAGGAGAGCAACTCCTGGATGTCCACGTCGGATCACATGTTCAATTCAACACATTCAGATAACAGAGTGCAGAGATGGGGACGAGTGGAAATACTTCGGCGATAACTCCCGTGAGACTCATACCTTTGCTGCAGTGATGTTCAGCTCTCTCAGCTGAGCCTTCAAGTCAGAGTTCATCTCCAGCTCGAGCAGAGCCTGCAAAGGAGACAAGTCAGCGTGAATTCATGTATTTTTACAGTTAAAGAGCAGCTCAGACTACATTTACATAAACTGAAAGAATAACTAAGTCTTATCATATTCTAACTAGACATATTTAGACTGAAACAAACCAGGAGTCTACAGTTCCTGATGAGACTGTTTACATCTTACTGTCAGCACATTTGTTTTTAAGGAAAACCAAAGTCACTGATCACACTAGGAGCATTTTCTTGAGTGCGAGGAGGCAAACGCCAAATTCAATTCATATCTGTTCATATTTCTGGGTCTTTGCTATCTAGCAGAACCTGATTCACAGCTAAAACTGTGTCAGTGTTAGTCTATAAATTCAGTGGATTTAGTTTGTTACTGTCAGACATCTTACATACATAGACACACAGTTTACCTACAGCCTCCACTTCAAACCCTTTCTACCAACACTATGAGAACACCAGTTGTTGGACTGATATTCTCACTCATAAAGTAAGCAGATACAATTTAATAATATTTCTAGGAGAAACAGGAGGACAGTAGAATCACAATCAGTGCGTTTATGTGTAACCAGGTTACTCAGAGAAGGTAATGTGGGTAATCTGGGAACGTGTTTAAACGCAGATGATTAGTAGCCAGATTTCTTTCATATTGCCAATCTCATTTTGAAAGCGTGGTTTACTGATTTTAACTATTAATGATAGAAGAGAAGACCAGATTTTTTTTTGTGTGTTGGAGCAGTCGGACAGTGCAGAGCTCATCCTCACAGCATGAAAGTTTCTGAATTTAACAAACAATCAAATGTTCAGTGGTGGAAACCGACTTATTTAGACATCTACAGGCTACTTTGTTTTAGTTTCAGTTATATCAGATACGAGGATGCTTTGCTCTGTGTAATGATCTTTCATCCAGCCGCTTGACACCTTGTTTTCTCTGCCTGCAGTCTGTTACTGTGCACACGCTTACTCGTTAAAAGATTAGAAAATTCTTTACATGTCAAAGAAATCTGTTCACACTGCATGATAATACACGTCAATGATTTCTGTCAAACCTTGCTTCTAAACATACCCAGATGAATGGTCATTTTAGTATTGATCGCTCTCCACACAACATGCATCTTCACAGTCACTACAATAAAGTCAATACATTAATTGATGATTTGACTCTTGGTCCTCTCACCTGAGAGATCCCAGACTCGAACTCGTCTGGCTTCTCGCCATTGGGCTTCACTATTTTGGCGCTGGTACTGAACATGGCCTTTGTCTCTGTGGATGGAGATAGACATGTGGGTTACATATAACATCACATATATACGTATAAAAACACACACAGCCTGATATCTTAGCGTTCACTATAGTGACATGAATCCTACAGAAGCTCCAGCACGCCTGCATGTACCCCAAGACAAACCGGCTGAGTGCTAACTGGGAGTAGCAGGGTAACAGATACAAGAAATGTTGCCTCTTAGAAGAAGCCACATTCAATTTAAAGCCACAAAAGAAATAAATTAGGCTCCCTGCTCCTAAAGTCACACAGCAGGTCAGATGAAGTAAGTTAAAGCTAGGTTAGCTAGCTAATATAAGTTAGCCGGCTATCAGTATCTCTGCTGGGAAGTAAGAAGTGTCTAACGGCAGTAATTAGTTTTATTTCACATAAAACGACTTATAAACAGAGTTTAATACATTCAGTCTGCTATCTGAACACATGCACGGCCTGCTAACTGCTCCCCGTTACAACCGTTCACCGGAGCTTCTCTACTACGCTTTATTTAGAGATATAAAACTGCCATCCGCCGCCCAAAAGCACATAATCTAAAGCATCATAGACTTCAGAAGCACTATGGAGCAAAAACTTAACAATTAAACAACATTAAAGCACATTTTGGAACAGAAAGGTGAATCCGGTGAAATATCCCACGACTAACCTCAGTCAACGACGGCCAAGGAAGAGACCAGAACATCGCGAGAGTTGAATTAATCCAATGCGAGCGAAGCATCGTGGCATCGCGAGAGTTTAATAATACCAATGCGAGCGACTCATGTTGTCATCGCGAGAGTTTTTTTGTTTTTTGTTTTCAAAACTTTTCTTTATTTACAACAAAGACGTACAACAATAATCGTCATACAAAAACAGCAAAAGCACCTTTGTACAAAGTCCTTTTTGATTTTAAATAAAATGTACCTTATCATCGCGAGAGTTATGTGAGATTATCAGTTTACACAGGAGAAATGTTTGCAATATTGTTAGCAGTGCAGTAGATAGAGGATACAAGACCACTGAGAACATCATTTGTTCATGTTCAAGCTCATCACCAGCCAGTTGCAAAGGAGACCACAAAAAATAATCACATTGATTTGGCGGATAGCTTGAGCAAGACAGAAATCAAAAGTGTTATTAAGCAGAGATTGAAGGAAAGGTGGCAAAAGCAAAGGGAGGAAGAGAGGAAAGATGGTTTTACATAGTTCAAAGGAAAGTGACAGAAATGAAGTGTGCAGGAAGGAAAGATGAGACAATAATATAAAGACGTACATTTGGACACACTGGACTAAACAGTACACTGTTCAAAACAGGTAAACATAATACAGGAAAATGTGAATACTGTAGGCAAGAAGAAACAGTAGAGCATGTTATGCTACACTGTCAGAAACATGAGGAAGAAAGAAGGCATCTGATTCAAAACCTCATCATTTTCAACATATGATTCAGTACAGGCCCAGGCAGTAGTAAGGAGGACAAAAGGACAGACAACAGGACGCACTGGAGAAAGTACTGTGATACAGTCAGAAACATGACTCAGGTAGGAGAGGTGTGAGGGATGATAAAAAAGATGGGAGGGGACAGGAGGGAGTGGAGTGACCGGTTCTGACTGAGGGAAATTAGATCAGTAACAAATAAGGAAAATGCAGAGTTAATGGAATAATTTGTCTGAAGAGGGAAAAAGAGGCAGAGAGGAAACAAAATCTGAAAACATGGAGGCTTTATGTAGAAAAGATAGTATTGATGGTGAGCAAAGTGTCCCTTTCAGCATGGGAGAATTAAGAAAGGCACTAGATAAAACAGGAAAGACCTGGTAAAGATGAAATAGTTATAGCATGTTAAATCATCTAAATGTAGAAAGTCTGGAGAAATTATTGCTGCTGTACAACAAAGTGTGGGAAGAGGGAAGAATGCCAGGGAGCTGGAAGGAGGCGATAATTATTCCAATAAGGAAACCTGGAAAAGATGCCAGCAGGCCTGGAAACTACAGACCAATTGCCTTGACATCACACATCTGTAAATACAAGGAACGTATGATAAATAACAAGTTAATGTGCTTCTTGGAAAAAAGAAGTATGGTGGCTACATATCAAAGCAGATTCAGGAATGAAAGGAATACTCTGGATCCAGTGTTGTATCTAGAGGATGAAATAAGGAAAAGCTCAAGTAAATAAAGAGACAGCGGTAACAGTAATTTTTTGATGTTGAGAAAAGAAAGGTGTATAATCAAAGTGCTTATGATAAATGATATATTTACAAATGTTCCAATGGATATGGGGAGATCATTGTTTGCAGATGACTGGGATTTGTGGAAAAAGATAGAGAAATATTGAACACATAGTTAAGAAAATGCAAGATGGAATTAATCAAGATGGGCAGTTACATTTTTTAGTGGAAAATAAAAAAAGCTATGTTGTTCTCAACAAAGAAACTCTTAAAGGGAAGGTAACTGAATGGAAATAACTCAGAGAAAGTGGAGAGTTTTTGTCTTTTGAAAATGTGTATTTTGATTTGAGATTAACATGGAGAGAGCATATTAGATCTGTAGTTAAATGTAAAAAAAGTGATAAATGTCATGAGGTGTCTGGCAGGATTGGAGTTTTTTGTTGTTTAAAGTCATGATGTTACATATTGGAAACAGTAGGTGGCGGCACCCGTTAACGTTGGTTTGTAGTCCGCCATTAAAACCACAGAAGAAGAAGAATGCAACATCATGGATGCCAACTAAGTCAACTGCCGTCAAAACCAAACACACAGTAGAGCTGTGATACGGACGGAAGTTAGCTAGCAGTGTCAGTATTACTTCTTGCTTTTTCGTTTGTTGGAGCACTTTTAAGTGCAAACGCTTAATTCCGGATTTAGAAGATTGAAATAGATTTTATTCTGTTGTGTTTATTAGGAATACATTTTGTCTTTCGTTAGTGGTTCAGGAGAAGCTAACGTTAGTAACAGCTTGTTTTGGCATCTCTTATTATTATCTTATTTAATAGCAAACACGCGTTTATGAGTTAGATTAAACGCAATTTGATCGTGTCTGAGTCAACATCACGATGAAAGCCATCCCTGTTTCACTGCAGTTTCTGTGCTGACAGTGATGTTCAGACTGACCGTGCTTTTCAGGGCAGTAACGTTAACCAGGACTGTTTGCAGCGCCGCCGACGACATGGCGAAGTCTTTCTACGCAGTGAGGAAAGGAGTCAAACCGGGAGTCTACCGTACCTGGTGAGACTGCTTACACCTTAATGTCAGCACGTTTATCTGTAAGGAAATGGAAGTCACTGATCCCTGTAGGAGCGTTTTCTTTAGTGCGAGGAGGCACATGCCAAACTCCACTCAGATATGTGTTAATTTAAAGTGTCTTTGGTGTTCGGCAGAAAAACACGACAGCTAAAAGATCCTTTAAGAGCTTTTTAAAGTCACAACAATCCGCTCTATAATTCGGCATAGTAGCAACACATCAACAACTGCACATTTTAATAATATTGCATGTTTTTCCCCCAATTAAAGTACATAGTAGAGGGGGTTGCTGAGCAGTACAGCTGCAACAATTAGTCGATTAACCGAGAAAATAATTGATAGATAAATCGATAATGAAAATAACCGTTAGTTGCAGCCTAAAGGATGACATATGACTATCAGCAGATATTAATGATTTGTAGAAGGGGTGAAGGTATGTTCTACATTGTTGCTGATAAATAAGGGCACATAAAATTGTCAGATTTTTATTTGAGGTTTGGTGTATGTGAGATTTTTCAGTGGAATATTTAAAAAAAAAACATTTGAAGAAAAGGATGATTTGCAGAATAAAGAGCTTTAATGTTAATTACATTTTACTGCATATTGATTTCATAAGACATCATTGTGATCACACCGCAACTCTATATTTATCAATATTAATGTTCAGCTCAGTAGGTATGTGACAGATAAACTACCAAGTAGAGAATATGTAAGGTCTGATTCTGGACAGGACTGTTGATCAGTGTTTTTCACTGTGATTTAGGGATGAGTGTAAGAAGCAGGTGGACAAATTCCCATCCTCCTCTTTCAAGAAGTTTGCATCGGAGAAAGATGCCTGGGCGTTCGTCAGAGGAGTCGAACCTTCTGCAGTTCCAGATGTGAAGAAAGGTAGGCTAGTCCAAACTGCTTTTATAATCCTTTAATCCCTTATCAGTGGGGACTTATCTGCTCTTTCATATTTGTTATAGGAAGAATGTTGATAATATAAAGTCATTGGATGGTAGAAAATCTTGGAGACCTTTTTAAGCAGGAGCAAAGTGATGTAAGGTTGGTTTAAAGTAACAGTACAAACGATGGAAGAAAAAACATGGCAGAGGATTTCTTCCTTGTTCGCCGACTACAGTGCTGTTCAGTAGCAGAGCATTCAGTGCTGTAAGTGGTAGATGGAAGAGTTATTAATAAGATTATCATTTTAATTACTAATATTGCCGCAACATCTCTTCCATCCACCATGTATTGACCTTAATGGAAGAGAGCAGAGACTTTGTCTAAATAAATCATGTTTTTTGTTACCTTACACACCTGCCTGATGTCATTTTTTCCAGCTTACAGGCTGCTAAGAAGATTTTCTTCCTTTCAACAAGTTTTGTATTTTCAATATTCTTTCTGTAACACATTTTGTGAGACCAGATCCACTGCAGGACCCTGATACGTAGTAAATGGTCCTGGCTCAGCGCTAAATCCCTCCGTACAGTCACTACATAATATGGATAGAAAATATAAAACAGCATATTACAAAAAATAACAATTTGTGTTTTTGTCTCTCAGTATCTCAGAGTATTGAGCCGGCCGTCACTCTGCTTCCTAAAAGAGGCCCGGAGCCTCTGATGTACATCCCTCTTGGTAAGAAGAGATGTCACTCGGACGAGGAAGAGGAGTCCCAACCCAAACGATTCAAACAGTCAGAAAGCTTGTCTACAGAAAGTGCAGACGGATTTACATACATGGGTGAGATGGTCAAACTTTTGAAGAAATTAGATAAATGTGAAATATACATTTTGATGTGGAGCTTTTTTTCAGTTCTTTGTCCAACTTGAGTTGAAACGTAGGCATTCATGATAAAACATCAGCAGATAATCTGTAAACAGATTTGTTAGCTGCTAGTTGACACATACTGTGGTCTCTACTGTGTACATTGAATAAAACGGTTCTCCCTCCGTCCAGGTGACGCTGTGGTCGTTTACACCGACGGCTGCTGCTTGGCCAATGGAAAGACCGGCGCTCAAGCCGGCATCGGAGTGTACTGGGGCCACCACCACCCACTGTAAGAAAACACACACATTGTAGACACACACATTTTAGACTGTAATTTAATTGTTGGCTCACATGTTAAATATCTATATAATAAAGAAATGAAATCAATAAACTAGGGCCTGACTGATACTGGATTTTCGGGGCAGATAAAATCTGATATCAATATATCGGCCAATAATTTTATATATACAGAATATATACTTAAACACACATTTTTTGCAATGATTATCAAACACTTGTGACAAAGATATGTAATGGAGGCAGGATATTTTACAGCTTAACAATAAACTATCTTGTATAAAATGACATCAGTGCACTGAAACAGGAAACTTCACTGAGAATTTAAAATTTAATTAAAAAAAAAACGTATATATTTAAACGTGAATTAATAAAGGGGATCAAATACATAAAATGCTGCCTGTATAACTTTAAAAAAAATAAAAAAATATTGGCGCATATCGTACAACATGATACTGATATATCTGTGATAGGCCAACATCAGCTGATAAAATCAGCTGCCCGATATCGGTCGGGCTCTACAGTAAAACAATCATTTGTCACATTTCTGCTTTCCTGCAGAAATGTTGGAGAGCGTCTGCAGGGAAGACAAACCAACCAGCGCGCAGAGATACAGGCAAGAATCTCTTATTGCATCTCAGCATGAGTGAAGAAGTTTTAAGTGTTTGGTGAAGTCAAACTCCACACTTTTCCACACTGGGTATTCCAGATTTTAGAGAGATAAAATGGCGAGCTTAAAGTCATGTTTTTATTCTGAGTCAAACACTGTTTTAAACTGTGGTGTCTTCATTTTTACAAATATCAGGCCTAAATTTTAATATATTTTATTTGTTAGAATTAGCTGATTTGATCAGAGGCAGAAGTTTTGCCAACCTGATGCTTCCCTTCATACTAAACCAAACCTTTGACCCTGACCTGCTGCTCTTTTTCTGTAAGAAGTCCTGTTCTTGATAAAACACACTCACTTTATGCTGATGTGTCATACTGACCTTTAGAGAGGAACACAATGAACTTAAAACCCCTTAATGGTCTGACGGCCCACGGGCGGGCCATGTAAACTAACTGTCCTCTGTCTGTCTGTGTGTGTCTGTGTGTGTCTGTGTGTGTCTGTGTGTGTCTGTGTGTGTCTGTGTGTGTCTGTGTGTGTGTCTCTGTGTGTGTCTCTGTGTGTTTCTCTGTGTGTGTCTGTGTGTGTTTGTGTGTGTGAACCAGGCAGCCTGCAGAGCGCTGGAACAGGCCAAAGAGAAGAGCATAAAGAAGTTGGTTCTCTACACAGACAGCAAGTTCACAATCAATGGTGAGTTGCAAGAAATAAAGACCTAAACAACTCAACATTTCTAAACATAAATCCTGCTGAGTCCAAAGTCATGTTCATCTCCAACAGGTTCAAGTTTAGATCTTGAATAATTTGAAGGTTTGAGGTGTGTGTGTGTGTGTGTGTGTTGTGTTTCCTGCAGGTGTTACCAGCTGGGTGAAAAACTGGAAGCTGAACGGCTGGAGGCTGAAATCTGGAGGTCCAATCACCAACAAAGAAGACTTTGTGAAGCTGGACAGACTGAACGCAGAGTTGGAGGTGGTCTGGGTAAATATCAGCCTCTGTCACATTACTGTCATGTTATTATTATGTTTTATTTTAGAGAATTCAGTCAGTCCAGGTACAGTTAGGAGTCAACAGTGAGGGGGGCGTAAAACTAGGCAGTGCTGATCAAATATGAATCAAGATTTTATTACTGCATTGTCTATTTCTCGCTGTGTACTGTTTAGCTGTAATATTAGAAAGTTTGTGACCCACCCGCCATGTTGAAAACGGACAAGCCAAAACCAAGAACCGCCCAACTCGCAGTACGTCACCCACCACGTCACCACCAGCCGGAGCGTTTAGTGGTGATTGAATCGGTTAGAGTGGAGGCAACGTCAGACTGAAGGTGGAAACGGAGTGTAACGAGTTGACAGTTCTGTCTGATATCAGGCAGGAAGTAAGGCCAATGTTTTTAAAAAATATTTGCGTGTAGATTCTTCATAAATCTATCTTTGATGGTAACATGTTAAGGTCCGTATGAAAAGGAATATTCTCTCTTCTTTTTCCAAATCACCATTGAGACGTCACTTTTTGCTGCTCAGAGTCGACCTGAGACAAACTAAGTCTCTACTTGGAGCTAATCGGCCATAAAAATTAAAAGAACACCGTCACACTTAATGACTGTGGACGGCACTTTAGACAAGACAAATGAAACAGAAGTAAGTGTTGTGTGTTCTGTGGGGAACAGACTTCATGTTATCTGGGATGGATGGTAGAGATGGAAAATATTCCCATGTTTTCAACTCATATGATAGCAGATTTGGCCATGTGAGGATTGTAAATATTCTGGATTCACAAATTAGCACTATATCTAATTACATTGAACAACAGACAACAGACAGGCTGATGTGAGGCATCCACATTTGTTTCAGGTTGTTTTCAGGTTGTATTGTTGTTATTATTATTATTATTATTATTATTATTATTATTATTATGAGCCTAGTCATTTATATAGAATTTCACAAAAATCAGAGCTTCCCATTATAAATACGGCTTGAATGTTGATATAAACACTACTTACAAGTTGGAAACTCAGAGTTACAGTAACAAATATGACATGAATGTGGCATTAAACCTGAGCTATGACCAAAACAAACACTGACCAATCAAACTAATTAGTGTTAAGATGCAGAAACAGAGGAGATTCAGAAATCTAAACTAGAGTTGAAAACACCATCTGCTTAGTCTGGAAGAGATGACTTTGCAGGTCAGAAAAAATTATATTCCCTTACTCCCTCTTCCTCTCCTTCCTCCTCCAGTTACATATTCCAGGTCACGCCGGCTACAGAGGCAACGAGGAGGCCGACAGGCTGTCGAGAGAAGGAGCAGCGAAGCCTTTACAGCAGCAGCAGGAAGACGATTGCAATTAAAGAAATCTGCAGCAGGACTGTTTATGTCTCTCTGGTTTGTCAGCAAGTCGACTGCTTTTGATTTAGTTTTTCCTCTCGGCAGCGCCTGTGACCAAGCAAAAACTCAACGGAGGAAGTGTGTTTGATTGTCAGGTTTTCTGTTGAATGTTAATTTTAATTTGTGTTTCTGCTCTTAATAAAAGTTTTATGTTTCTGCTTGCTTTGTATTTTGTGATGCAGCATGAAATCGAAGTCGATGTATGAGGTTATCAGGAGCAATCTTTTCTCTTTTTTTGTGGAAAGAAGAGGAAAAAGTTTAAAAAAAAAGATGAAGGAAGGAAGCGTAAGAACAAAAGAGAAGATGAAGGAAGAGAGAAGAGCAGCGTGGACAAAGGTGAGGAAGAGTAGGGAGACAAATAAGAGGGAAATTAAATTTGAAGAGTTAAGGAAGGATAAAGGAAGTGGACAGAGAGGCTAGAAAGCATCGTGGGGGATAAAAGAAAATATTTGTTGGTTTTAATTTGATTATGCAACGCAGAAAGAGGTCTACTGATGTCATGTGATGTAATACCCTCATCTGTCCAGCAGGAGAAGCTCCAGGTCGTTATTTCAGCTCAGACAAAGGTAACACACACACACACACACACACACACGGATTTGGGGGTTTGAATGCTGATTGTACATTGTTTCGCGTGTTGTCACATTGTTGTACACTGTTTCACACACTTAATTGCTTTGGGAATATTGCTTTCAAACCACATATAAAGTTATTACAGCGAATGAACATATGTCTCTTAAATCTGGATCTAAATCCAGAAAATCCAAAATCTTCTGTCACAAAATTAAACTGGGAGATGTCTGCTCCCAGTCTGACGAGCACACTGTAAACCAGTACACATTATAAGTGTTAAAGCTGGCTATATGGACTGTGTATAGAGGGTTTCCATTCTTGTTCCCATGATCGGATTAAAGACTGAAAATTGTTTAGTCCAAAACATTGTTGTCATAGGTTGTGATTTATATTTTTATAGATTTTTGCTGTATGAACGAACAACTAATCTGTAGCGAGAAAATTGTACAAAACAATAAAAAATCTAGAAGTGAGAGGAGAAAAGAAACCCCCCAAAAAAGAAAAACAAAGTTATTCAGTGTATGACATAAATATCTGAAGACTGATCGGTGTGAAATAGATAAATTACTGGCACAAAGGGCAGCTGTGTGCACATCCAGTCCTATATTTAAGACTGCACGCTGGGTTATATAAACTTTATTAAACAGTTAGAGGTATATAGAGGTACAAAACTGGTAACATTATACAAATGTCATGGTCAACCAGTCAAGCAGAACAAGAATAGATTGACTACTGACCCGGGGACCATAGAAGATCGAACGTAAGACTGAAGCATCTGAGCTTGGTTGCTATCATGAGAACAAAGAGGCGAAGGGAAACCGGAAGGAGGACGATATGTAAGGGTAAATATATATATTTTTCTTATTGTCAACAAATCTCATGTGCAGATAGATTTGTCTAATTTAAGGGGGTCCTGAAGCTTATTCCACCTATGAGGAGCATAATAGGTGAATGCAGTGATGTCCACCCGACCTTCTCGTAAAGGATACAATGATGGTTTCTAAAACTGTCACCTGTAATAAATCTAAGAGAACTGTGATACACAACATCAAGGGTTTTGAGGGCAGCGGCATGCATGAAAATGACATCTGCATAGTTAAGCACTGATGAAAATGTTGCCTGTACAATCTGCAACCTACTGCTCAAAGAGAGGCTCTGCTTATTTCTATAAAAGAAACCTAATTTAAACTTAAGCCTTTTAGTCATTTCCTCAACATGAGTTTTAAAAGATACATTTTCATCATTTCATTATTTATAACATGGGACTTTTTTAATTTGAGCCCCAGACATTGTATTAATAGTAAAACTTAGTGGATTTTTTTATTTGGGATCTGGTGAAGAGCAAGTAATTAGTCTTATCTGGATTAAGTAAAAGCTGAAGTTTAATCAGGGCCTTTTGAATAGCCAAAAAATCTGCCTTTGAATTAGACAAAGCTTTGTCAATAGAGGGCGCTGATGAGTAAATGACTTTGTCATCAACGTAATAAAGAATAGAGCTTTTACTAATCAATGAGCCCAGGTCATTTATATACAATGTAAACAGGATAGGACCTAGTATTGAGCCCTGTGGCACCCCTTTTGTAACTTCAAGGAGACCAGGATGATGACCTTCAGCAACTATTGCTTGAGTTCTGCCAGTAAGATAACTGTGAAACCAGTTACATGCATTTGTGTCAAAACCAATTTATCTAAGTCTATCCAAGAGAAGAGTTTGATCCACTGTGTCAAATGCTTTTGACAAATCATTGAACAGGGCAACACAACACTCCTTCTTATCCAGAGAACAGATTATATAATTTACTACCTTACATGCTGCTGTTACAGCGCTGTGTCCAGGTCTGAAACCAGACTGATGGGGGTTCAAAATGCAATGCTCAGATAGAAAGTGACACATTTGATTATTGATTAGCTTTTCTAAGATTTTGGTTAGACATGACAGTTTGGAGATTGGGCGGTAGTTATGTGGATCACTGGTGTCACCGACTTTATACAGAGGCAGTACATGTGCTGCTTTCCACACTTTAGGCATATTCCCGGATATAAGAGTTAGATTAAAAATATGTGTTAAAGGATAAACTATAATAGGTGCAGCCAGTAGTAAGAGTCATGTATTTAAGAGGTCTGCTCCAATAGCCTTTTAGGGTCAACTGAGGCCAAGAACTGGCCAAGAACTGTCTAAGGGAAAATCTTTCACCAAAAGGGCTATTTCTGTTACAGCTGCTCCTATCCTCAACTGAGGCAATTGTAGATAGATTTAAGAAGAAATAAAATGACTATTAAAAATGTCAGATTTGTTCTTTTTCTGAGACAAGGACAGAATCTAAAGAAAGATGCTTGGGTAGGTAGTAAGCATGACCATGATTTAGTGACTTAATTCGTTTCCAAAATTTTGCTGGATTACCACTACGATCAAAATAACATGACTTAGCAGTTCTACCTGCCCTTGAAACACAACACAATGAAACACATTTGTTTCTCCACTGTCTAAAGATCTGCCAATCTGTAGAGGACTTTGAACCTCGTGCTTTTGCCCGTGCTACATCCCGTTAACCTTAGCATCTCTTAGATTTCAGGTGTGAACCAAGGATTCTATCTATTTTTTTACCCTGTATTTCTTAACAAGTTTATTTGCTAAGGAGTTAAAAACATCTGTGAAATGGCTTATTGCTAATTCAGGGTCGTAGCACATAACCTTGTGATATATCACTGAGAAATAAATCATGAAGAAAAGCCTGCTCAACAAAATGTTAAAAGTCTCTCTTTAAAATAATATGTGGTGGAATTTTTTTTTGTCTGGAATCTCTAAAGCAGAAAATTGGACAATGATCATTTAAGTCTAGTGCAAACACACCATTGGCTGTGAATATATGTGTTTATCTGTTAGGATTATACCTATCAGGGTCGATTTTTCTGGATTTCTGGTGTCTGGCCGAGTAGGTGAAGAAATGAGCTGAGTTAAATTTAATTCAATACAGGGATTTTTTAGCCCCTCACCCATGTCACCCATGAGCAAAACTACAGAAGTCTCATACTCAGATATAAGATTAAATTTATTTATTAATTTGATGAGTAAACGGGGGGCAATAGGCGCTGATTACCACCATATTATTATTAGGATTTAGAGACATTTAATGCTAGGAATTCAAATGATTTTGGCAGAGACACAGAGCGTAACAGACACAGCAAAAGAGTGTCTCAAAAAAATAACAACCCCTCCCCCCCTTTGTGGTTCAGTCCACCCCAATTGCATTGTAACTGTCAAGTGCAATGACATCATCCTTAATTTAATCAGACAACCAGGTTTCTGTTAGAATTAAAATATCTGGATTGGTTTGTTGGACCCAGATTCTAATGGAGTCCAGTTTTGGTACCAAGTTTCTCACATTCATGTGGATTAATCCAAGACTTCTACGGTTTAGGAAGTCAAGAGGAGTATACACTAAAATTTTTTATTAGTAGTCTCATTTGTCAAGCCAGGCCCTCAGTCATAAAACGCGTCACAGGGAATTAACTTAAGATTGCCAGTATTTACGCCATTTTGACCATTTTGACCATCCCACTTACGAGTGGTGATGCCAACACTACGGATAAAATTAGACTGAAAACAGGATGTAATGACATTGCATGTACTACTGGCTAAACAGCTCCAAAGGCCACCACTGAGCATGTGCAGGAACGCGGTTCCATTTACAGCTTCTCTGGCTTGTTGTGCTACGTATCACAACCTTTTGACTTTGAGCTAAAGTTCTTTGAGAAATTTACAACAGAGTCAAGAGGTTGTGATATGTAACTGTGCTGAAAAAAACAAAACTAGGAGCTAAATGAGGCTAAAAAGCCCTGCAGAGTTCAAAAAGTGACGCATTTCACATCACAGATAGTCATTTGATCCATTGATCCATACAAAATCTTATTTAATGAAGCTTTAAAGTAAAGTGTGTGATATATTGCTTGGTTTTTTTTAATGTTTTTCCCTCGAGCTTAACCTCTAAATCTGTACCTGATCCACCGACAGCTCCATCTTTACAAATTCATGTTGTGCTGCCTTTTTCAAACCTTCAGAACTTTATTCTAAATTCTAGTGGAGTTCCCAAAGTTTCCGAAAGACACTCATACGTGGGTGAAATGTTCATCACCGCCCTTTCTTCTTTTTCGTCTTCTCCCTCCTGTCTCCTTCCTCGCCATCACCTCATCTTCCTCTTCTCTCGTCATGTCATTTTCCTCCTCACCTCCTTGTCCTCTCGCCTCTTTCTTTTGCGCCTCCTTCCCCCCTGGCAGACCTAATGTACGTGCTTTAGAAAAATAATCACCAGCTTTGTTTCTGCTGATGGAAACAGAGAGAAAGAAAAATTAGAAACTCAAACGTCTTCCCTTAATCCCTTCCTCCTCCTCCTCCTCCTCCTCCTCCTCCTCCTTATCCGTACTCTTGCGGCCGGTCGATTGGTCGTGTCAATGTTGGAAACAGCAGGACGGAGGCTTGGGGTTCCTCGCTCTGACCTCGACCGCTGCCTTGCGGCAAGCGTGGGGCACAACGACCCCGCCAGAGGCAGCCCAGTCTGAGAGAGAGCGCCTCTTGGAGGTCAGAGGTCACCCCGCAGAAGCTTCACCTCCTCGCTGGCTGAGCCTCGTTAGCACTCCTCCTCAACACACACACACATGCCTCCTCAGCAGACTGAGCTCTGGCATTGGTCCGCCGCTGTCCTGCTGGAGGGGAGGAAGACCGAGCAAACTGTAAAGAAACTTAACAAACCAGACATTAGAAACATCCTGCTCACACTTCAGTTAGAGGTTTTGTCAATTTTTAGACCAACAGTGTCTAAAATATACCAGATTGTTCTGCCGGGGTTGAAGAACTCTCTGACTCCACAAACCGTCTGACACTGAGCGGGGGATGTTAGTGAAAGTGCTCACAGTGCTGATGGGGAGGAAAGAAAACTTCATGCAGACATTCAGCTGCCTGACAGAGAATCAGCCCTGACCACACTGGTGTTGTAGCCAAGTCGCTAAAGTCCAAGTCAAGTCTTTAGAGTTTGAATCCAAGTCACGGTCATGTCTGAGGTCAAGCCTGAGGTCATGTCTAGATTGTCAAGGTTGTGACTGAGTCTGTTAGGTCAAAGCTAAGTCACGGACCTTCCGTCCGAGTCACTGAAGTCATGTCACTGAGTTAATGTCCGAGGTCGTGTCTGGAGTTTCTGAGTTAAAGTCGCTGAAGTCATACCTGGAGTTGGTAGATTATGTCTGAATTGCAGAGCTCATGTTCAAATTATTTCAGCCACGTCCGAGTCTTTGAGTTAATACGATCATGCCCGAGGTGCTGAGGTCATGTTCGTGTCACTGAGGTCATGTCCGAGTCTCAGAGTTAACGTGTGAGTCACTGAGGTCCTATCTGGTATCTATTGATGAGGTCAGGGGTGAAGCCAGATGTTGTAAACATTCGGGGCTTATCCCAAACCTATTTTTCAAACCTAGTGCAGCCATATACACTATTTTTCAAGCCATTTGAGATAATAGAATTCCTAAAAATCTGTCCATCATTTGGGAAAAACATGATAGTTGCCCAGGAAATATCTTATTGTTCTCCAACTTCGCCAATCATTCTGAAACCATAACACAAATGTTGAGGATGACTCATTTTCACTCCTGCCACCTAAAAAGAGGCAAAATTTGTCTGATACATCTATTTTTAAGTTATATGACATAGGTAGGGTAGGAATTTAGCATAAACAGCATTTCTAACCTTGAAACCTACTTTTGTTAAACTATGCTGGAGCAGAGTTCACAGAATGAACGTTTAGCTGACAAATCTGCTACATTTGAATCCATCCCATAATAATCTGGGCTGCTCTAATTGCAAATTCAGGATATAAAAAGAAGTAAATGTGGTCTTCAATACTCTGAACTGAATATTAGGCCGACAGAAGAACATTTACTCAAATTATATTAGATTTCTTTGGGAATAGCATAGTAGGATAAACAACATGAGAATTTTATTATCTTACAGGACTTTATTTGTGCGAGTTACTGAGTTCATGTTTGAATCACTCAGGTCATCTCTTAGTTTCTGAGGTCATGTCCAGATTTTTTATTTTATTTTTATTTTATTACTATTGACAGGGAACAGTGCAAATTAATAATATTTCTGAAAAGAGTTTTCATCTGTAGTCCCTGGGCAGGCGAAAAGTTGGAAGCACAAACGTTACGAATAAAAACACTGAAAATATAATCGACAATAAAAGCGGCGAGAATATCACCGACGTAATGTCTCCATCACCTGATCACTGAGGTCATGTTAAAGTCACTGCGGTTACATCGGATCACGCCCAAGTCACAGAAGTACGTCAGAGACACCAAATATCTGAGGTCATGTTTGAGTTGCTGAGACATCATCTTAAAACTCATAACCGTACCTGAAGAACCCAGGATTTTTTTTTTGTATAGATGCACGTTCTCACACCCACTGCTGATCACTCTATCAGCTGACAGTGAAACCTTTAAACAATTATCAGAGCACATCTGGCGCAGATGGCCCGTCTCCCGCTCTCCTCTCCAACAATTATCATTTAACAATTATTTCTTCATCAAATCCAGCGACGGTGTTTACACTGGCACTTCCTTTCTGATCCGGCATCAAGGAGAAGCAGGGCTCAGCACGCCATTGGTGGGGGGGCGCAGAAGGAGTCACAATCAAAGATGGCAAGATGAACAAAGTGGCATCTGTTTCCATGACAGCTGTCTGCATCCGGCTCTGAAACCAGCTCCCCCACCTCCTCCTCTACCAACATGGCTGTTTGATAAGACAAAAAAGGAGGATTTCTTAAAGGTTTTTGATGAGGGTAGTGGTTTAAAGACACCTCTGATTTGTTAAATAAGGATTGTCCCTCCCATTAGGACCTTGTTTCATTTACCCAAACACAACATAGCAACTGGTTTCACTGCTTAGTTTCTCATGTCTGGCTAAAAATGTGTTGAGAAATCAGTGAAATCAGAAAGTAATAAGATAAGAAAAGACTTCATTGATCGCCAGAGGGGAAATTTGCATGTCACAGCAGTGCAGGAAACAAGAAAAGCAGATAAGAATTAGGAGTAATAAATACAACCAAATGAGAATCTATATACATTATATACATTATAAACGTTACAATACTGTCTCAGACTTCTGGACTCCACTGTATATACATACATCACACGTATATACTGTATATGGTGTAATATGATGTCATATATTTCTCTGGTACAGTGCAGGGTGCAGTGATTCTATCTTTAAGTGCCAGTTCCAATGTACAACAGTCAGCTATATTTCTTCATATTGTCGTCTGTGAGATCAGAGAAAATAAAAAACCTGCTAACTCTTTCTTAAGAAAGGCGTCCACTTTAACAAAGATTTATCTTTAAAATAAAATCTCAATTTCTTACCTTCTGCTTCCATACCAAGCGCTGAGATCCAGGCACATAACACTGAAACCTAGTGCAAGAAACTGAAAAACATTTTTTTTTTTTTGTAGTTTGGGTGAAATTACCCTTTAAGCCTTAAGTATTGCATAGAATCATCTGTGTGTCCCTGATGAACTGATAGATGCTTCTCGCTAACACAAAACTCATACAAAAACTGGTTTTGAGATTTGTGAATGGATAAAGCTGCTGGTCAGTCAGGTCAGTAAACACAATTTCAATTCACACATTCACACCTCAGTTTCTTTCTTGATACTAACCGATCAGTGTATCAGCTGTTAACAGCTTGGCAGGTTCCTGTCATCTGGGGCTTCATTATCTCGTCTCCCTGCTGATTTGCATCATGGGCAGACACGTATGACTCAGTCTCTGCCCTTGTGGAAAGTTTGGCGCGCTCTGCACCCCTGCAGCCATCTCTGCGTTTCTGAAGTTTCACTCCAAAATGAGATTTCCAGCATTTGGAAATTATGACGCCTACTCTGATTTAGAAAAAAAAAAAAATCAAATATTGACATGAAAGTAAAACTCATTATGGAAACACATTAAACTCTTGACTATTCATGTAATTTGCCTGCAAACGAAAAGAGTTTCCAGGATGGTATTCGTGTTTTTTAAACAGTGAGAGGTGAAGTTTGTCGCTCTCTTAATGAGTTTGAATCATTCAGTCGTGAATTAATTTGGATCAGTTTAATTACAGTGTGAGTCTTTATCATGTGAAACATGTGACTCCTTATTAGAGGATGATATTGATGATATTCTGTTTTTCTTGTTGACAAATCCCCTGAAAAACTAAAACCAACAATGAATTTATCTACTAACAAGTATTGTGTGTGTATCCAAAGCCTGATATATCTTATTCCTCTGTGCCGTAGATCTCCATTATTGTCCAAAAACTATTAAAAACATGTCAGTGAGTCACACTGTTGTACTGGGTGACATGTTCCTTCAACACCATGAACACACACACTGTAGTTTATTTTGACTCAGTCACACACACATCGTCCTGCTGCCAGAAATACTCACTACAGCACTAAATGTGGATTCATCCACCGCTGAAAATAGTCCCCAACAAATGCTCTATTTCCTCCTGTTTGTATGATAAAAACTACAGCGGCCAGTTGTTTTAGGAAATTACTGAAGTATATATTCATGATTCATTTTTAAAGATTTATGTCTTCAGTAGGAACTAACAGAGTTGGACTAGACAGACTAACACATTGTTGGTTTTGGCCTTTTAATATAATACTTTAACTACATCAAGCTCATAATACTTATGTACTTTTATAGTAGTAGTTTTTTTAATGCAGGACTTTTACTTGTAATGGAGTATTTTTACATTGCTGTGTTGGTACTTTTAGTTCAGTAAAGGATCTGAGTATTTCTTCCAGTACTGGACAAGTCAAAGTGTCTGCTGTGAAAAAGGCCTATCGGGGGCATTGGTAGGTGTTAGCTGCTTGTTTTGGTGTGTAGATAAATACCGGTCCATTTCTGGTCAGGTACAAATTTTCGGACCCGTGCAGACAGGTCTGCTCGGCCCGGCGTAGGTGAGGCCAAGGTCGGCAGGGTGGAGGTGCTGCAGTGCCATCCATCAGCTGCCGGAGCTCTAATTATGCAGCAGAGTCCTAACCAAGCGTGAGATGTCATTACACAGATGGAGCTCCAGAGGAGAGCGAGAGAGAGTCTGCATCTGTTTGTATGTGTGTCTGTCAGCCTCCATCAGTGTTCATCTATGTGTGCGTGTGTGTGTGTGTGTGTGTGTGTGGACATTTAATATCTGAGGCAGTGAATTAGCTGGACACAGATTTCCTGCATTGCTTGTTTTATAAAATTATGCCTTAAAATTCTTAACGTGATGGATGAATTTGTGTCTGGATCATTGCCTGCACAGGGACATACAGTGCAGTGCAGTCAGAATGTGTGTATATGTGTACAGTGTTGTTTGTATGTGTATGTTTATGGTATATTTCAGGTCTAGAATAAGAAGCTACCAGCAGGAGTTTTTCAGAGGTTTAATACATTTACTGAAACATTTAGATTAAAGGAGTCATATTATGCTTTTTCTGGTTTTCTGTTGTTTATATATTGTTATTGGTCAGATATCTGTGTTAAACATGGTCAGTGTTCCAAACCTTGAGGTGAACGTATGTAAAAAGTCAAAAGTCAGGGCGTTTATTTTTTCCGTCTTCATATTGGTTCCCGAACAGGCCTTTATGCTGGTGTTAGCATGTTTCTGTGTTTTTTACAGCAGCTCCTCTCGTGGGAAAACAGAGAGATACAATTTAAAATGCAAAGATGTTCAGACAGGTTTTAAATGCGGAGGAGCAAGTTCGCCAAAAAACAGTAGGTAATTGCAGCTGTAGTTATAACTGCGGTGGAGGTGAAACACTCACATTCGTGCTCCGGGCTGGATTAAAATCACTGACCAGCACAGGTAATAATAAAACCACCCCACCTCTCCTACAGAAAGAAATCCAGTGCGAATGGGACTTTTTAGTGATGGATTTTCAGTCCACTCTGAACAGAAGCAGATCAGAGTCTTTGGCCCTGTTCACACCTGACATTAACATGCGTCCTGGGTGATCCGATCAGAAGTGGACAGCAGTACATCAGTTCACACCTGGCATTAGAACACATCTCCACATGCGTCTCGAGTGACCACTTGTGATGGTACCTCACTTCCCCGCTCTATATGCAAATAAACATGTACATCATTTCAGTTTGCAACGCAGTAGAGACTCTCGCACTGAGCTGCAATGAAACGAGTGCACATAAATTAGGTAAATGACATGAATAAACATCGTCTCTGCTGCATTTATGGCTGCGCTAGGTTTCCCTCCTCTCCTCTGCTCCCTGTGTTTCAGCGAGGGCGGGACCACACACATACATTACTGTAAGTGCGATAAAAGCTTTGTGAGTAAAAACAAATTAGAGTAATTTATTAATGTAATCCGTACACAAGATGGACAGACACCGAGGGGGGGGCTTTTAAATCACGATGTTATGATGGTAGATGGCTCAGTGGTCGATGGCGGCGATGCAACCCTATTTCGCACTTTAATGCGACGCCATTCGTGCGCAAACGAGCACGTACTTCCGCTCGGAGGACGTCAGTTGAGTAGGCGGTCCTCCAAATTCTGGCCCAGGACACATTCACATACACACTGTGTGTATGTGGCCCCGACCATCTCCGAATGTGGTCTGAGCGATCGGATCTCAATGCGTCTTGGGAGCGTTCACACCTGTACTTAGAGCTGTCCACTTGTGGTCGGATCATCCAAGACACATTTTAATGCCAGGTGTGAGCAGGGCCTTTATGACAGCTTTATCATAAAATAGATTTTAAAAGGTTTACATGAGAAGAAAACAGCTGACTGCAGAATCAAACACCACAGTCCCACTTTCCACCAAAACTGACTCATAAACTTGTTTTAATTGCTGCTTTCAGTGTTTGAACTCGACACCGCCAGCGCCCGTCGTCCTCATTATGAGAAGAGAGGTGAATTGTGGGTAGAATCTGCGGGTGGTTCGACAGCCCACAGTGAGTGCTGATGTTTCAGAAGGCAGGAAACAGGAGGAAGGAGACGAAAGAGGATGGCCGTGATGGGACGGGAAAAAAATAGATGAGAGTGGGAGAAAGAGCCGGCGAGGGAAAGGTGCAAGAAGAAAAAAGGAAGTGAGAAGAAAAGAGATGGAGACGACGAGGAGAGAATCGGGGGACATTTGTGGAAACAGAAGATGCAAAAGACAAAGATAGACAGAAACAGAGAGAGGAGGAATGAGGCGGAAGAGGATGTGGAACTTCGGGAAGAAAGAGTGGCTCAAGAAGAGACGGAAAAGAAAAAAGAGTAAGGTGGTCGAGGGAAGGGAAGCAAGATGACTGATGGAGACAGACAGAAGAAAAGGAAAAGAATTAGAAATAAGTGAAATGAGAAATGAGACATCTGTAAGTACACTAGCAAGAACCACACCGCAACAATATGTCATAAAGGTTTTAATGGAGAATCCAGAAGGTATTGGATGTTGAGGACAGATGAATGGATGTAAAAGGGAGGGGTGAAGGTGGAAGGAGGATGTCGTCTGATAGGCTCAGTGTGGGGGTTCCACCGGAGATGATTACAGGCCTCCTCGGATGAGACGTGGGAGAGGTATGCACCGGATTGAATAGGAAGGGATGAGGGGAGGAGGGAAGAGAGGATGAGGGGATGTGGGGAGGGATGAACAGAGGGAGGGATGGAGTAGGAAGGTGAATGGATGAAGGTAAGGGAAAAGGGAGACAAACAGGGCAGGATGGGTTGATCAGGTGATTAGAGGTGTGGTTGAGGCGTGGCTCTGCCCCCAAACATAACTTAACCTCCTATGTGTAACATTTGAATTTTTCCGGCTTTTCGTTCTCCTGCAGTCATCGAGATGTCTTTGGTCCTGAAATCACTGATGTAAACTAAGCAGTTGTTGAGTGGGTTGAATGTGAATTAATTCCTCGTTTGAACTAGTTTAGTAGCAACTTTACAGTAAAAAGTACAGATTAAAAAGTAGATTCAATTTTTTTTTTAATTTTACAAAAAGTGGCTATAATCAGTATTCTTATAGTAACAATGGATCACATGACTACTTGTATACTGCTGGTATCCCCTCAGCTCTACAGAGCGTTTTAATGCCTTTCAGCTCATTGTTTTGGTTTTCCAACCCACAACTTACTGTTTTGGTTCACTGTCACAATCCTCATCAGGAGCTAAAAGGAGAGTGAATATTGGACATATATGTCATGTAGACAGAAACATGACGCTCCGTGTGTGCTGAATTTTTAACACTTTGTTAACATGTTCGCTGCATCAACTTTATATAGTGATGATATGTCAGTGTTGTGTTTTCAGCTTGTTTCTGCTTCCCCAAAAAAACAGTTAATGCAGGTTTAAGTATTAAGTATTAAAAGGTTAACAGTAGTGCTCAATGTGCAAGATGAGCCATTTTAGTGTTACATAATTATCTGTTGGATTCAATTCAATTCAATTTGATTTATTTAGCGCCAAATCACAACAAAAGTTATCTCAGGGAACTTTTCACATAGAGCAGGTCTGGACTGTACTCTTTAATTTACAGAGACCCAACGTTCCCTCATGAGCGGCACTTGGCGACAGCAGCAAAGAAAAACTGCCCTTTAACGGGAGGAAACCTCGAGCGGAGCCGGGCTGTAGGTGGGCGGCCATCTGCCTTGACCGGTGAGACGAGAAAGCACAAAAACTCCGGGGAAGATGCCAAGTTAGTAAGATTGCATTAATGGTACTTGAATGCATACAGATGGAGAGGGGGAGGAGGAGAGAGGAGCTCAGTGCATCATGGGAAGTCCCCCGGCAGTCTAGGCCTATAGCAGCATAATTAGGGGCTGGTCCAAGGCGAGCCTGAGCCGACCCTAACTATGAGCTTTATACTGCAACCTGTCTCCTATAAGTTATGTTCATATACTACTAAACTGTTTTCCCAGTTGTGTTGGTAAACATAATCATTGTCTGGATTATGTTCACAGGTTATGTTTTTATTTTTTGAATGAATGAAGCACTTTGGTTAAGGTTAGTGAAAGATTGTAATGTGGCTTAAATGTTAAACACGTTGTGCTTCAAGTCACTGCAGCAACCAGGCACGTCGTCTGTGAACGTTTCACTCATACGTTCAGCATCAACATTTTTGCAACTTGTCAAATACGTTAATTAACAACATTTTCTCATTATGTTGAGAGAAAACATAAGGCAGCCATTATTACGTCTCTAGCAAATTGCTGGAGCAGTTTAGTCGTATATGACTGTAGGAGACAGGGTTTAATATTGATGACCATAAATGTAAAATCCTAATAAAGTAACTACAGCTGCCAAATAAATAGCACAATAATTTCCCTCTGAAATGTGGTGCAGTATAAGTAGAAGGTCCTCCACAGTACTTGAGTAAATGTACTTCATTATGTTGCAGCTCTGTTGTCAGTACTGTATGTGGTAGAAATGGGACACTGTGGTGCTGTGAGCTGCCTGCTGGCTGTTAAAATGCTGCTCAGGTCTGCAGCAGGCTGAGCTCCAGTGAGGCAGCAGGCAGCAGAGGCAGACAGCCTGAATCCCAAACACACATCCTGCCTCTACAGAAAACATCTTCATCCAGATGTTTAAACTGTTGTAGCTGTTGCATCGATAAATCATCACAAACACATCGAGTGGAGACAGAAAACAGAATTTTAGCCACTGGAATCAGCTTTTTATCTTCATAGGGGCTGATGGGAAATGTGGTATTAATTTGACAAAACGCAACCGCGATCAATAAAAAAAAAGCAACCAATCGTCTGCTCCCGCTGCATCACTTGATTACAGGGAGCCAAAGTGAAGCCCTCCGGGGTCCGCCACGGGCCAACGAGCGTCTGCATATTTTTACATAAATTAGCTCATTTTTGGCTCATTTCCTCACTCAGCATCAAGTGTTTCACATTTGATGCACATTGCTTCAGGGGGGGAACAGAGATATGTCTCTGATACAGTTAGTTATAGGAGGAATTATTATTATTATGTGGGTGTCCTTAATCGACTAAGAAACCAAAAATATTTCCAGTTTTTTTTTAGCTGAGTAACGTCTCAGTGGTGCCGGGAAGTTTCAGTCTTTCAACATGAAAAAGGGAGATTTTTCCTCAGTGAGTCATAGCTGTGTGTTTAGTGTCGGTCCATGAGTGAATTTTACTATTTATTTTAAGTTATTATCACCTTGTGCTGGACTTATTTTTGACATTCGAGTATTTCTTTCTTCAGAAATAACCACGGATGCTGATGTACAGTACAGTGCTGCCAGGATATTACAATCTATGTGTGTTTGAATAAAACCCAGCCACAGACTGCACTGTACTGTATGTATTGATTAGTAGAATCTCAAAAATCCCTTATCAAAACAGATTTTTATAGATTCTTGCAGCATGGTAGTTCAGTAATTGGTTTGGTTTTGATTTTTGCAGCTTTTGAGACTGCAGAAAAGCTGTTAGAAAAAAGAAAACTTTGTCAAGCAAAGGTGTGGGTTTGGTTTATAAAGTGGAGGCAACACAATGAAACATGAGGTTTCACAAGTGAAAAAAAATCAAATGAAACTGGTACATAATAATGGAAGTATAACAAACAAAACCAGTATTTTAATGCTGTAACCCTGCTTAAAAAAAGACCTCCTGACATTCGGTTGATGGTCACTTCCAGTGTCTTTGGTGCCTGAGAGGTGCAACACAACCGGAGGCAACCAAGATGAGTTTATTAACATTTTGACACTTTTTACAGAGGAAAATGTGTTTTATCTTCTCCTCTTTTCTCATCTGGATTTTGGCAGCTGGACAGTAAGAGGATACGGTTCAGATAGATTTTAGAGAGAAACTAAACTGAAATTATAAAAGTGAGGTGGACAAAAACAGGATTTTGG
Source organism: Scomberomorus guttatus (assembly GCA_038419695.1). Classification (NCBI taxonomy): domain Eukaryota; kingdom Metazoa; phylum Chordata; class Actinopteri; order Scombriformes; family Scombridae; genus Scomberomorus; species Scomberomorus guttatus. Next base: position 26,521,956 of record CM076462.1, read on the forward strand.
AAAGTGAGGGGGACATGTCTCCTACAAAGCCTCAGAAATTACACCCCTAAGACTGAGAGGAGGTCAGACTAAGGTAAAGCGAGTTAATGAATTCACACATATTAGACCGCTGAACCGTCTGTGTTTATTCCTCCCAAACAGCCAAAATATCAGCTGTACATTAGCACAGACTGTGCTTTGTCTGTTTGTGACAAATAAACACAGACTGCACAAATTTAGTCCAGCAGTCAAATTCATGTGACTAAAGCGAGGCGAAAAATCTGCTTCTTCAATCTGAATTTACAAAGTTAATTCAGGAAAAGTGAGTTCACGTTCCTGCCAAACTAACAGCACAGATTAATTTCCACTGACAGAAAACCTCAAAAACCTGAGAGATTTCTAATCTCATTTTTATTCCTACAGGGATTTATGATATATTATTAGGCCTATTATCAGTTTACATAAGCACATTTTCATAGATGAGTTGCTATTTTTAAATATTACTGCAGTTTATCATATTTTTTTTTCAGTAAAGCTGCTTCAGATTCAGTCACATTTGGCAATTTTGGGCACAAGATAAATGATCTGATAAGAAGTTGCTCTCAATAAAATTATGACATCAATACATGACCAGCTAGCGAGGTTAGCAAACTATCCAGATGAAGTGTGCAAAGTGTTTTTTAGTGTGTGCTTTTTATGGTTTTTTTTGCATTTGCATTTGCTAACAGATAAAAACGTGTAAACCTACAACATTTACATATGTTTTCACTCTAAGTATTCAGGGACATTGATGCCTCCGCTAAATTCCCAGATAACTCAGATGTTGTCTGACACTGTGAACGACCTCAACTGTTTATTTTGGACTCTTCAGGGTCAGAAATTATTTTCCAACTTCAAAACTGAAGCGCAAAGAATGATTTCGCTGAGTCCGACTGTAACCAACAGGGGGCGCTGCTTTAATATGATCCCTCATAGCTTCTTCTAAAATAAAGCATCATGACTGAATCTCAAACATGTGACCCCCCCCCCCCCCCCCCCCCCCTCTCTGTGAGTTTTCATTCATCTCCTTGTTGGGGGGGGCGACGTCTGTTGTCTCCGTGGAAACAGGCAGCCATTTTGGATTCTCACAGGGAAGCTGATGGCAGAAATGCGGCTGCCATCAATCAAACTGTGGTTCCCCGTGGCGACGAGGCTCCTGATCCAATCTGCAGAGTGTGTGCTCTCTCTCTCTCTCTCTCTCTCTCTCTCTCTCTCTTTCTCTCTCTCTCTCTCTCTCTTTCTCTCTCTCTCTCTCTCTCTCTCTCTCTCTCTCTCTCTCTCTCTCTCTCTCTTACACACACACACACACACACACATATACATAGGCCTATATGTTACAGTGGATTTAAAGGTACAGAATCTGATTGTTATCATAATGGTGGTAACATGTGCAGAGCATTGATCCACACAGAAGTGTAGCTTGTATGTCTCGTAATATAAACTTTGAAATTAACATTCATGTAAATATATTGCATGTAAATAAATATATTCAAAAAATTACAAAACAAAACTTGCCAGTTGAGACTCGACAGTAAAGTGAGATGTGAAATGATGATTCAAACATTCAAACTGCTGGTTTTTCTTCAAGTTTCACTGATCAATAGTTTAAATTGACACTTAATCAAATAACTAATGTGAGTGTGTTGCTCAAAGTGCTGAAACCACAGAGAATCACCTCCAACTCTGCAGCTCCACAGAGCTCTTTAGCTTCTTTCAGCTCATAGCTTTGTTTTTTTGTTTGTTTTTCTTTACAGTGAAAGAGTCAAATAAGTGATCGACATGCATGACGAGGAGAGACATACAACAACAACTACAGACAGACGTATGTATTCAACAGGAGGCAAAGCAGACAAACTATTTTTAGACATAAAAATAAACAAAAGCAAATGTATAATAATAATAATATAATGTACATTTCAAAGCTTTGGTTTTATGGCACATTGACTGTATAGTTCAGTCTCATCATGCTTATCAAACCTGTCCAGCAGCAGCTTCAGAAAGACAAAGTTAGAGACTAGATGGTGAAGAAAGTGAAACTATCACATTACGATATCTCAACAACTACTGACCAAAGTGACATTAAAGGTGCTGTGGATATTAAAGTCACCAGACAACAAATCCTAATGATTTTGGTGACCCCCGACCGTCTCTGTAGCTTCACAATCAGGGTAAAGTTTCCACCTGTGTGCAAAGATAATGTAACAGAAATGTCAAAAGCTCCCCAAAGGAGCTACAATGCCCGATGACCTTTCCTCTCTGGCACCACAAACTTTTCAGTACATCAGTCTCTAAGAACAGCTATCTGTCTGTCTATCTGTCTGTCTGTCTATCTATATCTTGTATTTTGGGAGTGTGGCTTGTCTCTGCAGGGGTTTGGGGTTTTTTTTTTGGGGGGCGGGGGCTGATTTCTGCATAAAGAATGAGGAGAAGATTTGGAGCTGAATTAAGAAACATGAAGCCGAAGAGAGCAGCTGAGTCTGCAGGAGGCTGATTAACATTTAATACCAACTGAGAGACAGACAGACAGTCAGAGCCGTCCGCGTTACTGAAGGAATTCATGCACACTTTCTTGTTTCGTTTCTACCTCTACTAAACAACAGCATGTGTAGCTTTGGCAACACAATTTTGTCTCCTGTCTGGCTATATTTATATGTAAAAGAGACATGTAAAAATATGACTTTGAGGGAAGAGCACAGAGATTGAGAGATATGGATGAACTAGACGCGGCATGATTATTGAAAATAATTCACCCAGGGCAGTGCGCATTGACGTCGTCCTGGCTCGTCCACGTGAGTCGATAATGTTTCGACTAGAGTGAAAGATTTGCATGTATCCCGGAGCTTTATAAGTCTACTTCATGAACGTACAGAAAGGAGAGGAAAAAGGAGAGAGACTGGAGGGAAATAACAAAAAGAAGCGAAGCCTTGGGTTAAGCACAAGTTGGAACATTTTCAGCCTATATGCTAACAGGTCTACGCCTCAATCTGCATCCGCTGATGTCAAATTGACGTCTGTTTGTGTCAGCTTGATTTAAAGTGCAATTCTGCCTCTAAAGTTAGCTTTAGGTTCAGTCTGAAGCTGATTGTAAGCTCCATAGACCAAATGGTTAATTGTAGGATTTGGATTTGAAACGGTGCAACTTTGGTAAAAGTGTTAAATTGGAGACTGAGTGACTCGGCCTGCTGGCAGGAACTGCCTGAGCAGACAAGTTGGAGGGAAATAAAAGTTCGTTTGTGGAGATAGATGCTTGATTTTTATTTGACTTTGTTGTTCTGAATAGGATTGTTTGAATGTGTATAACTGCAAAGAATATTGGTTGAACTGAATTAACTCTTGTTATCAAATTCCTGGAGAGGAAGATACAACTTCCCTTGAATTAGTGTAACTCCTAACTTTTATATGTTTTTTTTGGCAGAAGATCATTTAAATTTTAGAGTTAGTTTATATATTTTCCATTCATAACAACAAAACAGTATTAACATTAGAAATAGGCCACTAGACATAATTAATAATTTGAGTATGTTTCAAATGTAACTTAAAGAACAAGTTACCTCTGTGTGAGTCAAATTTCTGTGAAGTAAAATTACTTTCATGGTTCACAGAGATGTTCACCCCTCCGAGAAAACCAGTGAAGAAGACATCACCGTGTCCTCCTCTTCCTGTCAGCAGTGGCGATTGCGTATGTCTCCGATTGGCGATTCATCATCCAGGCCGCTTCGCTTCAATCACTCTCTCTCTCTCTCTCTCTCCTCCACCGCCGCGGCAGTGCGAGATAGGAAGTGACCTACATAGCGTGGCGGCTCCCTCGCCTCGGCTGTCGTTTGCATTTCAAGGGGTGATGAATAATTTACACACACTCATGACTCCCAAACCTCCCCATCCGTACATCGAACGTACATTCCCACCACAACATGACAGGCATCAATAACGTTAGAATAACGTTAGATAACTGAATTCAAACATGGATTTGTGTGTGCTGAAGGAGGTGGTGTGTTCTTTGAGGAGGTGTTAGGAGGAGATCTGTGTGCCTGAGGCGCCAACATTGAGAAACCACAGGTGAAACTTTAGTGTCAGGAGGGAGGAAGACGAGGAGAGGAAGAGGAGGAGGAAACATGAGAGGAGAGGAAACATGGGAAGAGAGGAGAGCAGAGGAGGAAACAAGAGAGGGGAAGAGAGGAGGAAAAAAGAGAGTGGAGGAGGAAATGAGAGGAGCAAGAAAGAGAAGAGAGGAGAATAGGCAAAAAGAGAAGAGAGGAGAGGAGGAAACAAGAGAGGAGAGAAGGAAACAAGAGGGGAGGAAAATAGAGAAGAGATGAAAGGAGGAAACAAGAATGCCGAGGAGGGAACAGGAGGAGGATAAAAGAGAAGAGATGAGAGGAGGAAACAAGAGGAGAGGAGAGGAAAGAGAGGAGCAAAGAGAAGAGGTAGACAGGACAAACAATGATAGAAGAAAGGAGTAAGGGGAGAAGAATCAAGAGGAGGAGGAAGAAGATGAGAAAAGAGGAGAAGAGGGAAGAAGTGGCTGGTGAGGCAGGGGAAGGAGGAGAAGACAGATTTTTGGAAAGATGGAGATGGGGGAAAGAAAGAAGAGGAGAAGATAGAGGAAGAGGAGTGAGGGAGGGAAGGAAGAAGAGAGGACAGGAAGAGGAAGGAGGAGGGATGAACCTGCTCTGGTTTCAATTTTTAAGAAGAGGAAGAGGAGCGTGAAGAGGGAGAGATAAAAAAGAGATGAAGATAGAGGAATAAGATATGAGAGAGGAGAAAGGAGGAGGACAGGGAGGAAAAGGAGGAAGAGGAGGAAGATGTTTGTGTTTTTGTTTGTTTTTTACTGCCATGCAGATGTTTCTGTTACCCACAATGCAAAAGTTTGTACTTGTACATTAATGTTTGTGAGGACCAGTTTGAGTTTGAGACGTGGGGAGTGAAGACATTTATGGAAATGACCTTCAAAGGGCAGATTGAGGGTAAAGACTCAACTACGAATCTTAGAGGTCCACTGAATACATTTCCACCGCATCAAAGCTCCAGTAAAGGTGCATTACATGATGATATTTCAGAACAAAAACTCTGTACATGAACAGCATTTCTGTATTAAAGGGAGATGTGACACCTTCGCTGTGTAACCGAGTCTTTAAACTCAAGCGTAAAAGGTGTGATGTCCAGGTGGAGACACTGCTGTAAGTGTTAATTAGTGAGTTCTTCACTGTGTTAATTGTTGAAAGTGTTTCATTGAGTGTGTATTATTTAGGGTTGGGGTCAGGCGTTTAGTTGTGATGGTTAAAGTTAGGGTAAGGGGGCAGGTAATGCATGATGTCAATGAGGGTCCTAACAAGGATAGAAGTACAAATGCGTGTGTGTGCGTGTGTGTGTGTGTGTGTGTGTGTGTGAGCCAGCCGAATGACCTACAGAGAGGACATCACTGCCTGGCACACATCCTAAACACACACACACACACACACACACACACACACACTCTCCTGCTGTTTGCTGATCTGATCTGGGTTCAGTTGATACCGACCTTCCAGCAGTGCTGAGGCGATTTAGGTGTAGTGGCCACAGTCGGGATTGCAGGTCATGTGACGCACGCTGTAGTTAAAATTACAACATTAAAGTACCACTTACATGTTAATGCATCAATAATAATAATCCAATAATAATAACTACAAACATCCAGGTATTCCTAACCCCATAGATCCATTGTCTGTCATATAATCCCATAAATCTCAAATATGGGGTTATATAGCCTCAAACACTCTGAGATCCTTTTGGTTAGCTGTGATTGTGGAGTCATGAATAACTAAACTCTGACATCAAACAAAACAATTAAGTTTTTCATCCTGTAGATTACTGGTTCCCAACCTTTTTTAGTCTTACGTTCCCTTCAGCTGTTTCACTCCCTCATTCGTGCATGTTGATGAATCTCCTAAATTTGTTCTATGAAACTCATATTAAACGTTTAGCATCTAACACAACTGATTATTAAATGAAAATTATTTGAATGACTTCCCTTTAATACAAAGACATTTATACTTGTGAATGAAAAAATAATACTCACCCAGTAGCAGTTTCACCTCCTTTTCATCAGTCACCTGAGCCTTAATGAGACACTTAAGCTTGTTTGTCTTTCATAAGCTTTGATAGTTCTGGAGGCAGTGCAGCTGTTAGCAGGCTGCTCTCCACATTCAGCCTGTTCCTCTGTTTGGTTTTGCTGTGAGTCAAAGCTGAGAAGGTCACTTCACACATATAAGTAGATCCAAAAGGCAAAAGTTCATTCAATGCACGTTTTCCCAGCTCAAGATATTCCTTTTTAACATCACACCATAACTCTGTCAATGACTTTTCAGCATGTGCCATCTTTAGCCCACATTCAGAGGACAAATCCATCAGATTTTCCTGCAGACTTGCAGGAAGGCTGCTGCTGCTGCTTTCATTCACACTGAATGGGTTCCTCACACAGTCCAGTTTTTCTGACTTTGCTTCAATATCATGGAAGTACTGGTTGAAATCAATGTCGGGTTTGGACAGATGTGCTTTCACCATTTTCACCACAGGACTTCTGTCAATATTAGTGGTGGAAAGATGGGCGTCAAGCAGCGGGAAACTGCTCACATCTCCATCCTCACATTTCCTCTCCCATAATTTGACCTTCTTCATGAATTTTTCACTTTGTCATACATGTCAAGGATATGCGAGTCCTTGCCTTGAAGTGATAGGTTGGTGAGCACATCAGCAAGATATGCCAGGCACGCAAACCAACTCTGCGTCCTCAAACACTGCTGCGAGAGGGTGCAGGTGCTCTCTCAGGAAAACAAACACCTCGGTGTGAAGTTCAAACAGTCTCAGTAGTGTTTTGCCACGAGGCAGCCAGCGGATGTCAGTATGAAGCAGCAGCGGCTCGTGCTCTGACCTGCTGTCATGACAAAGATTTTAAAACAGCCTGTGATTCATTGGCCTGGACTGAATGAAATTAATCACCTTAACTGCATCATCCAAAACAGCACTTAACTCAGGGCTCATTCTCTCGCTGGCGAGTGCCTCCTGGTGAATAATACAGTGCATCCACTTTATGTCGCCCAAGTAGCCCATGCACTCTCTCCGTCATTGCTGCCGCGCCATCTGTACAAATGTGACTGCAGGATTTCCACTCCAGATTGCTGTCTTTAACCTGAAAAATTTCCTCGCCGGTTGTCTTTCCTGTAAGCTTCTTGGAAAACAAAATGTGCTCATTTATGTCTGGCACGTCTTTATAATGCACAAAGGCCGAGAGCTGAGCCTCCCCACTAACATCTGTCATTTTATCCAACTGCAAAACAAACTGACCTGCTTGCTTCATTTTATCCACCACTTGTCCAACAATATTAATGGACATATCATCGATCCAATTATCTGATGATAATGGAACTATCTTGAGTGCGTTGGCTGCTTTCTTGTCAATTATAGTTTTAACCAAAACTATGACTTAGCTTAGTGACACAGCGTACGACACGTCCAGTGATTTGCTTGACACACTTGTCGCTTTCTTCATTGTAATTCTGACTTGACTTAAATTTGAGTTTTACCAACACTTCACGAGTGTTTGGTGCTCTGGAGCTGCTGTAGATGGGCTTCAGTAAATTATTTGCCAAGACTTTGCCACAAAGAAAAGTCTGTGGATCTGCAGACGTACAAGTAAATCCACACAAAATATATTTTTCACTGAACTGTTTGGATTTGGCCTCTTTTTTCCTTTTGTCACTGGGCTCCTCTAAATCTGAATCCGGAGCGACAGCAACTGGACGTTTGAGGCATTTAAACTATCCATGTTTGCTAGCTAGTTGGTTTGTGTGCTGTTTTGACCTCTTCACAGAGTAACAGGTGACACCTGCTAGGCTGAAACTAGTTGCGGTGCTCACATACCATTTTAGCAATGGGATTATGAAATGACTTAAAATATTTTCTTATCATTTTGGAAATAAATTGTAATCCCCAATCTTTCCATGCACCCCCTGCAAGCTGCTCAAGAGCCCCTAGGGGTACGTGTACCCCCTGTTGGGAACCACTGCTCTAGATGATAAACACTTCCCTCCTCCTCTTCTGCCCTTGTTTCCTCTCCTCTTCCTCCTCCTGTTCTTTCAGTCTGTGTGCGAGCAGAGATGAGTGGTAGACAGCCAGAGAGTGTGTGTGTGTGTGTGTGTGTGTGTGTGTGTGTGTGTGTGTGTGTGTGTGTGTGTGTGTGTGTGTGTGTGTGTGTGTGTGTGTGTGTGTGTGTGTGTGTGTGTGTGTGTGTGTGTGCTGGGACAGACTGTATATCTCTGGTGTCTCTGCTCCCCTGCTTTATATTCTCCTCCTGCCTCTCGCTCTCTCACACACACACTGACTGTCTCAGGATGGACGTATAGAAGAAAGAATGAAAGAGGTTAGAAACAGACCAGTAAAGATTGAACCATACGTTACTTTCCTGCCTTACATCCTTTTATTATTCCCTTGTTTCCTTCCCTCTTTCTTTTGTTCCTTCATCCCTTCTTCTTAAAGGGGACATAACATGCTTTTTGTGATTGTGATTTTCTGGTCAAAGTTCCAAAACCTGAAGTAAATGTATGTAAAAATGCTGCCTGCAAGTCAAAAGTCAGGGCTTAAACCTGCTCTGAATGCTTTGTTTGCAAAGTGACCTCTACTTCCTCCTCGTGATGACGTCAGATTGTTCGCCCACAAATGGCCGTCTGTTTTGTTGCTAAGGTTGTTCCACGGGTTGTTTGCATTGTTCAATCGCATATTTCAGATCGGATTCAGGCTCAAACATCTACAGATGTATTTGAAAAGTTTCCATTTTGAGTAAAGAACCATAAAAAGAAGTGAAATTCTTCTTCTACTGTTTTGTAGCCTGCTGAACTGGCGGGGTGGGCTCACCTGTAGGGGACGTACACTGCACATTTCCAGGCTGAACTAAGAGGCTGCATAAAGAGCCAGTATAAGACTAATTTTCTTTACATATTCCAGTAGAGCCCCAGAATATAAATATAGAGCTGCAAATGTGCATCATGTGAGTGAAGGTGCACTGAATATATTATGTGTAATATATTTATACTGCCTTGAGCTCAGTACCTTCAAGGGGAGACAACATATGAATGTGTAAATTTAAGGTGAACTATCCCTTTAACATATTCATAAACGCTGTTATTCAGCAGTGAACTTAAGTCTAAACAAATCCTTCACTAACTGTACAAATACTACAGTGGAATATTGCAGGTAAAGATAATGCTAATAGCTTCAACAATTTTATTTTATTTTTCTAAAAACCTTTCCCTGGTTCCTACTGAAGGGATACATCTTTTAACAGCTCACAAACATGTCATTTCATTTGACAATTTCTTAAAACAGTTGGACACGGCCGTTTTTAGGAAATGTTACTCAAACAGGAGGAAATTGTGCGTTTTGTTTTGGCCTTTTTATGGGATTTGAATAACAAAAATGTAGAATATCACCAGACTTATCTTTTGAGTGTCTCAGTATTTTCTTCTGAAACATAGTGGAGGAATATATGCAGGGAGGTACTTTAAATCAGAGCTATAACCCTCATGAGGTGATTCATCTGGTAATAAGAGTGCATGGAGGTATATAGTAGGGTATATTCAGGTATGGAGGTACAGTATGTTGGGATTTGGAGGGAGTATATTGGTGTTTTGGGGGTATATGAGGTATAATGCTGTAATCAGCTCACTGCAGGAGGAAAACCAGTGGAGCTTATTAGCTTCTGCAGAGAGAGAGAGAGAGAGCATCAGTCTGACTCTCTCTCTCTCCCTCTGTTTGAAACGCAAGACTGCTAATCCTGTGCAGCGAGGAGCTTTGGGCTTTCAGAAACACACACACACACACACACACACACACACACTATTGTATTTCTATCCTTGTGAGGACCCTGACTGACATAATCTGTAGTCTCTAATCTTAATTTAAACCAAACCTAAATCTAACCTCCACACAGCCTGTTGAAGAGGTGAAAACCAGGCAAAATGTATAACTTCTCCAAATTAGTCCTCATAAATAGTACAAGATCACACACACACACACACACACACACACACACACACTGGCTGTGATGCCTCCTTTATTTGGGATGAAACAAATGAGACCACACAAACACACAATGTCTCATTAACTAGGATTCCATTGAAATGTAGCACAGAGTTTAACTGAATTTACAGAATATCCATCCACAGCTGTTCTGTGAATATTTGGGGTTGGGTCGTCGAGACAAACAGCTGGTGGCGCTAATTTTCCAGTCGGGGCCATGGATGTATTAGGAGAGCTGGGTACGGCGCTGCCACTCAACCTTGCAGCCAATTCTTCTTAATTGCTACTTGTGGTACTGCAGTGAAAAAAAAAATCCCCTGCGGCCCAAAAAGCATTTTCCACTATGACCACCATTGTAAAAGAGACGTCTATAAAACTGTTGACAGGACACATATTCATAAAATTTCCCCAAGCTGAGAAAAGCGACTTACTTTAAATAAAGCTTGTGACGTCATCCCAGTGTGAAGTCTATGGACCAGTGAGAGAAACACTACTGTGCGTATTCAGCGGGCTGCACAGTGACATGCGTCATGAGTTTTTAGCATTTCCACTCAGGTTTGAATATGTGAATAAAACCATGTGGGTGGAAAAGTCCATTTACTCAAGTTCTGTACTTATATACAATCTTGAGGTACTTTCTTTAGTACTTTATATATAGTATTTCCATGTGATGCTACTTTATACTTCCACTCCACTACATTTCAGAGGGAATATTGTACTTTCTACTCCACTACCTTTATTTCAGATACTACTGGAGCTACTTTTCAGATCTAGATTTTACAAGTAAAACAGATGATGTTTTTCATATTTGTAATCAATTTAGTTCACTTTGTAGAAATCTATTTTCACTTTGACATATGAGGGTATTTTTCTGTTGATCAGTGTCATAAAAGCCAAATTAAATCTCCTTTGATTCAACGTTGTAAAACAATAAAACATAAAAAATTCTAAAAGCGGTGAATACTTTTTACAGGCGCTGAGGTGAAGAAAATTTGAATAAATATTGAAATATCACAAAAACGTTTTTTAGGCTTTGCTGAGGTGGAAAAGTTGGTGTATGGATAAAAGCAAAATGTCACAAAGTGGAAACAAATTTAGTGTTTTTAAATCGAAGCATGTGACTTAAATGTCAAGTATTCACTGTTTGTGTGTTTAATGACGTCATCAAGTGCCACCAACTCCAAATAATCACAGTGGATGAAAATGTGCATTAATTTGAATTTTCTTTGGCAGATATTCTGGAAACTTGTGCTAAATTTGGATGGAAACTTGGCTATTGTCCTAAAATGTGTCTCATAATTGTCTGTTAGTTCGTAGTTCATAGTGATCAGATTAGATTTGATTGAAAAGTTATTTTTTAGAGGTCTAAGTTACATATAAAAGGTGGTTTAACAGCTTTTGAATGACTATATTTAAGTGTGAAGCAGGTCCTAACTACATATTGGAATATAGTTGCTCACATTAAGTTGAATTAACAGTTATAATTATCATAGATATGATGCTGCTGCACACGGCCTCATGCCTCTAATTTCATTTATAATCCAACTGTGGTTATTAGATAACTGTGGGGTTAAGCCCTGGGTGAAGGTAATCCTGATAACAAATGCAGGCCCTTGAGAGCACGACCAATTGCATAAATTGGGATAAAACTAAAAGTTGAAGGAATTCAGAAGTATTTGCACCCATCAGTGCCTCAGGACAGACGATGTTGGTTCACTGTATCAGTTGAAAAGGATTTTTCATCTGAGCTGTTGTTTCTGGGTTTTTGCAAGCTTGCAGATTTATCTTGTTCTTTTTGTTTTGTTGCTTTTATGGTATTTTTTAACTGCACATGTATGAAAATGTGCCATGCAACAGTAACTTCAACAGTATTTTGGTTCATGCCAGCAAGCCTGTGATTGTTCTTTATAGACATCTAAAACATTTTATTATTTGGTGACTATTTTACATGTTCATAATGTCTTAGTACTTTTAGGAGGTTTCCTGGAAAGAACAATCTAATTTGGTACTAATTATAGAGAAATTGGGAAAGAAAGCCAGGTATTACCCCGGTTATTATTTGAAACCTTGTTGTTCATATATGCTGAATTGTTGTCTGTGGACAAATTTCACATGTTTACACCCCATCAGCTGACCTGCTGTGCACTGACTGATTCTCCAGGTTATGCTAACAGTTACTTGTTGAATGCTCTGTTTTCCTTTTATCAAGTCCCAAATTACATTTCTTTTTCAGTAAATGTCTTACTTGGAAATTAAGAACATGTATGATAAAGTATTACCTGATATATTTCATAACAACAGTGTCTGAGCTGACAGTGTGTGATGTGTTGGACGTGGCTCATAATGATGAACCTACAGAGAATTATCAGTGACTCTGCAGCTCTACGGAGCTTTTTAGTGAGTTTCAGCTCATTGTTTATCTGTCCGGCTGCAACTTGTGTTGTTTTGGGCCGCAGCAGGCAGCTGTTTTAAGAGAAAAAGCTGTAAAAAGCCACTGTACACTACCTGCTCAGCACCAAACAGCAAACAGACACAGTTAGCTGTAGACTAGCTGGTGAACATAGTGGAGCATTTAGCAGCTAAAGAGCCAGATATTTCCCTCAGGAGTTGGTAGAGAGCAAAAACAGCTAAAAGAGAGTGAATATTGGACTTACATTCACCAGGTGGACAGAAACACGACTCCTAATGAATGATAATGTTGCTCCATAACTGCTGGATGTGGAAATAAGCAGCTGTTTGCTAACAAGTTCAACATATCAACTCAAAAGCTGATGATGTGTCAGAGTTGTGTTCACTGCTTGTTTCTGTGGCCAAAAAAATCAGTTAATGCAGGTTTAACTTGAGTTTTGCTCGTGAATGTAATGTAGTTTTACAGCAATCAATAACAAACTTCATACAAACTACATAAAATGAATAATACTGAATACAATTCCATCATCTGCTCTCCTTTGTTTCAGTCCTCTTCAGAGTCTCTGCTGCAGCTTTCTGGCTCTGCGTCTGGAAAGATGCAGGAGGGCAAAGTGCAGCGCTCGCCGCCCATGCATGCAGCCAGGGGAGCGCTCGACGACAGCCATCTTTACGTTCTTATCTCCCTCCTATACACCCCCCCGCAGGCCAGGCTCAGCCCTGCTGTAATTGACTTTCTCCCACTGAGCCCGGTGGAGGCTTCAGGCTGCAGAGCTGCACTGAAAAACCTATTACACACTGCTGCACACCTACACACTGCAGACCTATAGCGAGAGGGGAGGGAGTGTGTCTCTGAATTCATCCGGAGAAGTCGACAGCGTGTGTCTGTTGGGTTAGATCCAAACAGGTAGGAACGACAGAAATCTGATTAAGTGGCTTAGATCAGTGTGAGGATGACGGATCTGCCTGCGTGAAGGTGTGTAGACAAAACCAACCTGCAGAGGCTTGAAACTTGCTCAAGTTTCTGTAATCTATCAGTGAACATTGTGTCGGTTTTTATTGTTGTCAGAGTTATGTGAGGAGAAACACAAAGTCAAGGTCACCGTCTTCCAGTGTAAATCTATGATTATTGTTCTGTTTGTGTTTTGTGAAGGTTTTCTGAAAATGGAAAAGCTGTTTTAGCCACACCAGCGTCGTTGATCTAGAGATGTTGATGGGTTGGTCAGTCAATTACTTTGGTCCTGACTGAAATATCTCAGCAAATATAGGATGGATTGACATGAACCTGTGTGCAGATATCTTAGTTACATTGGTGATCGCTTAACTTTTCATTTAGCGTCAACATCAAGTCACAATTTTAAATTTGTGCAATACTTTGGTTTATGACCAAATACCTGCATAATTAATGAAATTCCCATCATCTCCAGCTGCATTTTGTGTTTAGTGCTAATTAGCAAACGCATACCAACATGATGCTGAACATGCTAAACGCTAGAACTGCAAAGCATCAGCATGTTAGCATGCTGAAGTTAGCATTTAGACTCACAGAGCCGCTAGCATGGCTGTTAGTGTTGTTTTTAGAGGAGGCCTGTAACCTTTTTTGAAATATTTCTGGCATTTTTAGTTTTCAGAATTGGAAATAATCAAAAAAGTGGACATAAATAAAGACTGAGCTAAAAATACACACACATTTATAAATGGCAGCTGGTATTTGAGAGATTAATGTTCATTACTGTTCTATAAAAAGAGGAAATAATAGAATAATGTGCTGATGGAGGGAAACAGTCTGCGACTTTGAAAGCCAATTCTACATTTTGGAAATTTCACAGAGAGCAAACTGTTTTTCCAAAGATTTAAATCTATTTTTTACATTTTCCAGCTCATTTCTGTTGTGTTGTGGGGCCAGCGTGATGCATTGCTGTCAGCCACAGTTTCCTTTATGATGTTACCAAAGTCAGAATTCTCAAATCCTACAGATAGGGGCTTTAAAACTGTAAGAAATTCAGAAATGTGACATTTCTGCAAAAAGAACATACATCAAAGTTTAAGAAATATGTTTCAGTTTATATCTACAACATTTAGTTTTAATATTTAATCAAATTATCATCTTCAACCTTCGCTGATTGCTGCTGGACATATCTGACAGAGCTGAAATCGATTCCAGACTCAGATCTTGAAGTGAAAACTACCAAAAGAAGCTGAGATAGAGAGACACAGACAGACAGAGAGAGAGAGAGAGACCTGTGTGTTTCTTCTCTCAGTCTCTATGTTTTATTGAAGGGAGAGTCTAACTAGGTCAGTCTGCTCAAACCAAGCTCGCTCTGCCGCTCTCTCTTTCTGTCTCTGTGTCCTTAGTTCACTCTGGTCTGCTGTCGGAGCTGAGAGACGACGGAGGGAAGAAGAGATCGAAGAGACGTGGAAGAGGACACGAGAGGAGGGATGGGAAAAGAGGAAGAAAGATGAATGGATGGAGAAATGGAAAGTGGGAAGAATGGGGGGGGTACAAGAAGGATGAGGGGAGGAGGAAGTAATGGAAGAGAGGAAGGTAAGGGTGGAGGAAAGGATGGGAGTATGAAAGGATGTAAGGAAGAAAAGGAGGGGAAGAAAGAGGAGAAAGATCAAGGAAAGGAGGAATGAAAGGAGTTAAATGAGGGAAAGATGGACAGAGGCAGGGAAGGAAAGAAAATCATGTTGAAAAACGACAAAAAAATGGGAAGGATGGAGATGGAGTGGAGGATGATTTCTCGAAAGAAAACATGTCAATTAAAAAATCTTCCTCCCATCAAGTGTGAGAGTATTCAAATAATCCAAAAAGCCTCTTTCTGAACCAAGACTTTCTGTGTTCTCCCTCCATGGTGCTGAAAGCTCAACGCACTGCAAATACAGAAAACACAAACGCACTTTTCTTTTTCTAAATGCTGAGCACGAGTTGTCAAGTTGATGGAAACGTTTTCTTCATTTGCTTGTGTTTTGTCTTTTTGCAAATGTGTTTTCTTTATTGCAGTTCTTGTTGCGGTATGTTGAGCTCTCAGGGCCACCGTATATTAGAAATGTCCCATGATGATCCAAAAGATTGGTATCGTGGCATATCCGGGCATATCTTAAGGAACTGGTATCAGCTAAAATAAAGCCTAACTATTATTTTGCTGTTAAGTAAACTCAAAGATCTGTACCTTTTAGTTTTTTTTAGCACTAATGTGCCTCCAGGCCTGCTGTTTTCTCTTTAGATCATGGTAACAACTACAGTTGATAAAGTCATATAACTCCGAGTATCCAGCAACAGCCACCGCTAGTTTGTCCTCCATGATTGTTCTCTCCAGTTGTTGTTGTCACCACCACAGAAGGCCCGCCTCTCAATTCATCCGATTGGACAATGGCAAAAAAACGCAAATGATGTTGGGCGCTTTTCTGCTCTGAGGCGTTCAGAGCGCTCCTCCAAGAATGCGAGGCGCTCAGCAACACAAAAGCAGCGAGCAAAAAGCTTCATTCTCTTTGAAAACTATTACAAAAAGCCGCCCCAGGCTGCTAAAAAGCGCTCTGTCTGATCGAGGCTTAAAGTGCCACCTACAGCCACTAGCTGCTGACTCCCATTCAGAAAGCCTCAACTTCTCTCTAGAAATAGTCAATCATTTTTCTCAGCGAGTCATTATGGTCTCAATCACTAAATTGAGGCCCTCTAATAAGTGTGCTGGTGGTCATTTTGGAAATTATTGCTCTGTTAATAAGATTTGAAGACTTATAGTAGCTTTGATGTCTGCCGTGTGGGCGCTGATTGACAGCTGTGATTGACAGTTGGCTCACCTGCTGCTCTCCCCGGCTCTGGGACTCACACTGAGTCAAACTATTATCACAGTATTTCACTAAGTTTAATGTTACTTGATTATGATACCTGCTCTGTTAGCACAATTTAGCTAAAGTAGCTAACGTTAGCCTAAGCTCAAACTGGCTCCAATGCACACCTCGCTACGTCCACTTCATATACAGAATATGGCTGAAATGTTACTAAAAACTTGTGAGCTTGCAAATTTCAGTTTCCCGACAGCCTCTCCTTTTTCTTTGTTGCTGGAACAACAACACATGCAAGTGTTTTCTGTTCTAATAAGATGTGACAACACTATGGTTAACATCTGGTTATGTTTAGGCACAAAAAACCCTTTGTTAGGTTTAGGGAAAGGTTCAAATGATCATTTTGTTATAGGGGATGATTGTGGTTGGAAATAGGAAACGATGTGATCTCCTGTGACGAAGTCGGGTGTTTTGTTGATGCATCCATCCCAATGTCATCTGATTTCCTCCGTTGCTCCCATAATAATTAGACTACTAACCTACAGCTGCTAGAGGGATTCTGTCATGTGAATGAATTTAAATATAAACATTTGCATAAATTGCATAAACAACTGATCCTGTCGTTTCCTGTCGGATATTATCCACCTTTTTCATTTAAACCAGAAGTTATTCTATTTAATGGCTTAATACTAATCTATAAAGCATATGAAAAGTGTGTAATACAAGACTACTGTTACTAATACAGATAATAAAGTTGTTGAGTCAAACTTCTTTGTTCACACAGAGCTCAACAAAGGGAATTACACACTGATGCATTTCAGTGCCTATAGTGTGTGTGTGTGTGTGTGTGTGCGTGTTTGTGTGTGTGTGTGATCTGGTCTGCGGGGTGGAAAATCAAAACAACACCCAGAGACTGACTGCAGGGCCGCCACACACACACACACACACACACACGCACGCACGCACGCACACACGCACAGTCTACACGCTTGGAATTAATTCAGAGGAAAGAGGGGATGCATTGCCATCCTTGGAGCCTGCATGCGCGCCCCCGCTGCCTCTCCATCGGGCGCGTCGCAGGATTTGCGTAAGGAAAGAGAGGAAAAGGAAGAGGAGGAAGAAGAAAGAGAGAGAGAGGGAGAGAGAGAGAGAGAGAGAGAGAGGTAAACCCGCCGAATTCTTCTTCTTCTGCTGCTGCAGTGTCTGATTCTCCCTCTACCACCTTCATCATCATCATCCTCTGCTCCCTCCTGTCTGTCTGTCTGGGTCCCCCCCCACCCCCTCCTCCTCCCTCCTCCCTCCTCCTCTCTCCTCCCTCCTCCTCCTCCATCTCTCGCTCCGCCAGTGAAGGCATGGCCAGCGACAAAAGAGAGCGAGAAGGGTAGAGAGACCTTGATAGAGACCGAAAGAGAGTGAAGAGTGAAGGAGGCTGCAGACTTTCCAACCAGAGAGGAAGAGGAGAGGAGGAAGAAGAGACAAGAGATAGAGGAGTCTCCATCTTCGCCATTTCAGTATGTTTCTCTTTCTGTTTTCCATAATATTCCTATAATATCCGGAGGGCTCTGACGCGCTGTATGCGCCTCTTTATGCGCCTCCGCAGCTACGATACATCTATTATATTCCTTTAATATTCCTACAGTGTGTCAGTCATGCTTCTGTTGTTTCAGGGCTCAGTTTCGGTGACAGTCTTCTATTATATTCCTATAATAATCCTGAGCTGTGACAGTGTTTCTGTGCCGCTCTGTATGCGCCTTTACAGGGACAATGTATGCTGTGGCGCCTCTGTATGTTCATATAACACTCCTATAGTGTGTGTCATGCTTCTGTTGTTTCGAGGAGGAGTTGTGGTCATAATTTTCCATCATATTTTATGCAGTATTGTGTCATGACGTTTCCCATGCTGTTTTTGTATTTTAATGATTTCCGTAAACAGTATTTTGCTGAGACTTATATAGTTTAATATCCCCAGGTTGTCTGTGTATTCCTATAATATTCCTATGATACTCTGTGGTGTGTTTGTGCTGCTCTGTAGAGCCTGTAGTGACCTTATGCCACCTTTTGATTATGTTTATTCTCATGTTTCATTATGATAGTTATATATAATGTCAGTATTATTACTCTGATGCCCAGCGCTCTATAATATCCTATTTCCATAATGTTCCCACAGGGTGCTATGGGGCTGTTATTGTTCTCTATAGTGAGTGCGTGTATAGGATCTGATAATCCAGACTGGGATCTCTGTGTGTGATATTTTATATTCCTACAGGGTGTCAGAGTTCCTATAATATTCACTTATGACCTTATGGCACCTTTTTGTTAAGTTTATCGGCTCTTTTTTCACTGGAACATATTATATACATACGTAGCATCTCTATCAGTATCTTAGTGTCATGATATCCTTGTAATATTTCCATGATACTAAACATTTGACTTTAACTTAAAGGATAGGTTCAGAATTTTTCAATTCTGTCCTAAAACAACAGTCAGGAGCCCAAATGAACATTGAAATAGTTTTTTCTTGCCGTAATCATTCCTCCTGTTCAAGATCCCTTCATAATGCACTTTACTAATGGGGGACAAAATCCACAGTCCTGCTTCTGTGCAAACATGGATTTAAAAGTTTATCTGAAGCTAATATGAAGCTTCAGCGTCCAAATGAGTCAAATCAAGTAGATATCTTTCAACGTTACAGTCTTTTTAGTGCCAAAGTCCCTCTTTTTGTTACTATACTTCCACCACAGCTCAACAGGGAAACACTGTCCGAGGAAACACAAAGAGGGAATTTGATGCTAAAAAGACTGTAAATGTGGCAGATATCCACTTGATATGACTAACTCAGACTGCTGAAGCCTCATATAAGCTTCACATCTACTTTTAAATGACTGTGTGGACACACTGTGGATTCACTTCCATTGAAAGCACATTTGAAGGGGATCTTTTAATATCCAGTATGAACAGGAGGAATGATTACAGCGAGGAAAACCTCTTTCACTGTTCATATGAACACCTGACTTGAAAAATTGTGAAACTATCCTTTAAGCATGATGTTAGCACAGTATATGTACTGGAGTAAAATCATCAGTAAAGAAACAATACTGAAGTATCTGTAAATTAAACTAAAATAACTAAAAGTATGTTTTCTAATTCTTTCCTTTCATTTCATATTTTGAGCTACAAATCCCTTATCATACCATGTTTAGAGAGTGATTGTGTACTTTTGCATGTTTCGTGTATATTTCTACCTTCTCACTCCTCAGGTGTCAGTTTCTGCTCTTCATATTGCTGTTGATATATTTAATGTCATGTTGTTTAGGATGTTGGGGCGAAATCAAACTTAAAGGATACGGCTGATGATTTTCTATATTTTTCTTATTGTCAACAAATCTCATGTTTGGATCCAAACCAACAATGAACTGATCTATTTGTGAATATTGTGTGTGTTTTCAAAGCCTCATATATCTTATTCGTTTATTCGTGATTTGTTATTCATTATTAGTCTTTGGAGCCGTTTCCAAACAAACTAATGTGGCCAAACTCTTCATAATGAAGCAACATGTCACCCAGTGCAGCGGTGTGGCTCATTAATGTGTTTTTAATAGTTTTTGAACAACAACGGAGGTCTACGGCACAGAGGAATAAGATATATCAGGCTTTGAAAACACACACAATAATTGTTAGTAGATCAGTTCATTGTTGGTTTGGATCCAAACATGAGATTTGTTGACAATAAGAAAAATATAGAAAATCGCAGCCTTATCCTTTAAATCACACAGTTAGCCACACAGTTTTAACTTAATATTCAGTAATACTTCTTCAATTAACTCACACATCCTGAGAAGGGCGGAGATTCGATCTGGTTTTGATGGTTTATTAACATCCATATCCCATCAGGTATTCAATTTACATCAATTTACAAATCCCACTGAGCTCCTCTGAAAATATCCAACCTGTCATCGTTCTCTTTATGATCTGCGTTATACGTCGTTATATATTATTAATGCTTGAGTTTAGCTAACTTGCCTCTAGTTTTTTCATTCTGCCAGCCCTGTGGGTATTCTCACTGACTGCACATGCTCAGTAACTCAATATACACATATTTTGAAGCAATAACCTATTATCCATGCATCAAATAAACTGGTAACAATAAACAGAAGTATCATAATAATTCAATTCTCTGGCGTATGTAATAAAACGCACATAACAAAAAGCTCAACTCTGATATTTATAGTCAAATTAGGCTCCGACCTTAATGTACTTTTTGCATATGATTATTATTCAGTATGGGATCAGTTTGTGTGTAATAATGAGGTAAAACATTTTCAGCAGAGTATTATTCCTTATTCCTGTGGTGGAGCCTGTAAATCCTCCCTGATGATGTTTTGTGTCGACTTTCAAAACATCACAACTGTGAGCTGGGAGGAAATTTCATAATTTGGGTTTAACTTTAACACCAATGACCGGCAGCTCCTCTCGAATTTGAAAGACTTGATCCCCAAAAACCGAAAGAGAAAGAATGTTGTCTGAAACTGCTGAATATTCAGAGTCAGAGTCAGAGTTCACACTGTCCTGCTTGTGCTGATGAGCTTTACAGCAGGATTTCTTTTAAAGTGTCTGAGGTCCATCTGCAGACAGAGAGTGATGGAGGGAAAAGAGAGGGAGGCTTACTGTAGATCAGAGCTTGTATTGATACCTTTTGTAGGAAATTTTGTTTTATTTTATGGGAAACAAACTGCTTATATTTGTGCGTCTTGTCTTTTTATTGCTCAGTGGTACTTTGTTTCATTTTGAGACTGGATGTGATTTCTTGTCAACAAGAGGTTTTGTTTTTTGACCAAAACCTTTTGTCAACCTTTGATGAGCCTACAGAGAATTATCAGCTTTATAGTGAGTTTCAGCTCATTGTTTAGCTGTCCGGCTGCAACTTTACTGTTCTGGTTCACTCTCAGCGCTCTTATAGCGTCGTTTTGGGTCGCAGCAGGCAGCTGTTTTCAGATAAAAAGCTGTAAACAGCCACTGTACACTACCTGCTCAGCACCAAACGGCAAACAGACACAGTTAGCTGTAGACTAGCTGGTGAACATAGTGGAGCATTTAGCAGCTAAAGAGCCAGATATTTCCCTCAGGAGTTGGTAGAGAGCAAAAACAGCAGAAGAGAGTGAATATTGGACTTACATTCACCAGATGGACAGAAATATGACTCCAAATGAATGGAGCAACTGTTAAACAAGTTCAACATATCAACTTAAAAGCTGATGATGTGTCAGTGTTGTGTTCACTCCTTGTTTCCGCTGCCCCCAAGTGGCCAAAAAAATCAGTAAATGCAGGTTTAAATGCTATTAAATTGTTAAATTGTATTAACTTGGTCCCACGTTTGTATAAGTGCTGTGTTCAGAAGCTACAAATATTTTTACAAATATCAAATACCTTTGTTTTTATGATTCTGTATGTTTCTCACTGTTCTGTTATCATTATTCAAGAGTAACAGGAATAATAGCTGAGTGATGTCTGATCTTTGACCTGCTCACTGTTGGTTCATTGTACAGATATTGATGGAGGAAGTGAAGCAACCTCTCACTGGTTCCCAACTGCTGGACTGTGCATCCAACCCTGCCTCCTAGAAATTATGTTTATATGCCAAATGGTTTTCCCAATTACGTTGTGTTGGCAATGAATGAATGAAGCGCTACATTTATATACTGCTCCAAAGTTGTAGGGAGGAGGTCGGGATGGATGGTGGGAGACCAAAGTCTGGTGTGTGTTTAGTTTTAGGCAACAAAAGCACTTTGGTTAAGGTCAGTGAAAGATGGTGTTTGCTGTTAAATTTTAATAAACACGTTGTGTCTCGTGCTTCAAGTCACTGCAGACTTTATTCTGTGTTAAAAAGACCATGATCTTTCCTTAACCTTAAAGAGGACATATCAGGCTTTTTCTGGTTCTGCTGTTTATATACTGTATTTATATACTGTTATGATATCGGATGTTAAACATTGTCAAAGTTCCAAAATTTGAGGTTAACATATGTAGAAATGTCCTGTTTTAAAGAGACAGGAGCTAAAACTGCCTGTTTCAGACAGAGGCTGAACTAAGGGCTGCATAAAGGGCCAGTATAAGATAAATAAGGAGTTTTTTAACTATAAATCATGCAAAGGTGTTCCAGTAGAGCCCCAGAATATAAATATAGACCTGAAAATGTGCATTATACATCCTCTTTATGCAAGAGCTGCCAGTGTTTAAACATAACCATAAAAAAGTTAAATAATGCTGTAGTTAGTGCGTACCAAGTATGTTGTCACTGAACATTTTATTCATACATTCAGTATCAACATTTTATGGAAATTAACAACATTTTATCATAATGTGGACAGAAAACCTAACTCGGCTGGCATTACGTTCACTGCTAAACTTATTTGCTGTTGCAGTTTAGTCGTATATGAATGTAATTTCTAGGAAACAGGGTTGATGGAGCGGTAACATTATTTGCCTAATAATGTCTGGAACCACTGTTCTAGTTTATTCTCAGTGTGGTCTGTCTGGTTTGGAGTAGAGCTGCAATGATTAGTTGATTAATTGATTAGTCGATCAACAGAAACTTAATGTTTTGATAATTGATGAATCGTTTTTAGTCAGTGTTTAAGTAGAAAATCTCTGGTTCCAGCTTCTCAGATGTGAATATTTTTAGGTTTCTTTCATTTTCTTTGATAGTAACCTGAATATTTTTGGGTTCTGGACTGTTTGAGGACGCCACCTTGGGGTTTGGGAAATGGTGATTGACTTTTTTCACAATTTTCTGACATTTTATGGACCAACAACTAATCGATTAATAGGGAAAATAATCAATAATGAAAATAACAGTTAGTTGCAGCCCTAGTTTGGAGTGTTTGAAATAGAGAATGAATGGAGACAGAATAAAACACTAATATTTCTCTTAGACCTGGATCTGGTTGTGTGTAAAGCTTGAGATCAGGGGGACTCTGCTGAAGAGTAATGCTCTCTCTGTGCTCTCTGCAGAGACAGATGCAGAGTTGGTGATCGTTCATAGCTGCAGAAGAAAATAAACCTTCACCTTGGCTCTGTCGCCTGACACCGCCTGTGTGTGACAGAGGATATTAAACACAGGTGTAACTCACAGTCGACCATTCACACCTGACTGCTGGGTACAGATAAGTTCTGGGGCGTCTCTGTTCACACCTGTAGGTCTGTCGCAGAATAATACCAGACGTGGTGTCATTTGCTGAACTGAGCTGTTGTGTTTCTCGTGCAAACGTGAGCATGGGTGTAGATTTGGTGTATGGGCCAGAGGGATATGTCCCAACCAATGTCAAGGTGTTGCTGAATTGTTCCTTCCAATATTTTACCAATCTCCAACGATCTTTTACCTCCACATAATGTTACTGGTTAGATCTATGCAGAGTTGCCAGACTTCTGTGTTTTCTGCAAAAACTGGGTTATTATGACAAAGAGTGACAGAGCAGGGGGGATATGGGGGATATTCAGCTTGACCCCCCCAACTTCAAGGTACTTGTACTTTACTTGAGTATTTCCATGTGATGCTACTTTATACTTCCACTCCACTACATTTCAGAGGGAAATATTGTACTTTCTACTCCACTACATTTATTTGACAGCTTTAGTTACTTTTCAGATGAAGATTTGACACAATGGATAATATAACAAGCTTTTAAAATACAACACATTGTTAAAGATGAAACCAGTGGTTCTTGTTTTTTCTTCTTTCCTCTCCCATTAATCATCTCACGACCCCTCAGATTTATCTGCTGACCCTTTGGAGGGGCCCCACCCCTAGGTTGGGAACCACTGGACTAAACTAGCTAACTGTATATAAAGTAGTTGAAACTAGCTCCACCTCCAGCAGCTACATCAGTAACATGCTGCTTACACACTGATGCTTCAGTATTAATAATCTAATGATGTCATATATAATAATATATCAGTCAGAGGGACCAAACCACTACTTTTACTGCAATACTTTAACTACATCAAGCTCATAATACTTATGTACTTTTACTGCAATACTTTAACTACATCAAGCTCATAATACTTATGTACTTTTACTGCAATACTTTAACTACATCAGGCTCATAATACTTATGTACTTTTACTGCAATACTTTAACTACATCAAGCTCATAATACTTATGTACTTTTACTGCAATACTTTAACTACATCAAGCTCGTAATACTTATGTACTTTTACTGCAATACTTTAACTACATCAAGCTCATAATACTTCTGTACTTTTACTGCAATACTTTAACTACATCAAGCTCATAATACTTATGTACTTTTACTGTAGCAGGATTTTTAATGCAGGACTTTTACTTGTAATGGAGTATTTTTACATTGCTGTATTGGTACTTTTACCTAATTAAACGATCTGAGTATTTCTTCCACCACTGAGACTGACGTGGAAAATCAGCGTCACAGTTATGCAACGAGGTGCATGAAAGAGGTTTAACAGACAGTGTTCTTCCACTGAGACCTCATCTGAACTACCTGTCTGTCTGTGTCTGTCTTGTTAAATCTGAGCTGATGCCAAGACACCCATCAATCTGATTATCTAATTCAGATCAATGGAGGTCAGCACACACTCACACACACACACACACATGCTTCTCCTCTCAGACTCTCAATGTCATTCTGAGTGGTGCACGAAAAACTTTTTAAAATATGCTCCATCTGCTTTGATCTCTGACCTTTGACCTCCTCATAGTCAACGTCTTTCATCTCTGAACTGAAGGGTTTCCTACTGTCGATGCGACCGAGAGAAAAAAGAAGAAAGACCCTCGTGTGTTCAGGTTTCTATTCATAAAAAGGGAGAAATTATCCGCCAGATCACCTCTGATTCAGTTGGAGGTTTTTTGTTCACACATTGGCTGCACACACACACACACACACACACACACACTCCTGCTGTTAATTCAAGCAGGAATAACGATTGCAGATCTCTGTTGCCACTGACGACCTGCCTCCACTGCTTGTTACAGATCATTAAAGCCTCACTCTGACCACATCCACCCGTCAACCTGTCAGTCACAGAGCCCCGCCCCCCCGCTCCGCACTGACAGGACGACAGAGGTGAATGATGGGAGGAAGCCGGTCTTCAGTGTGCAAAATGTCAGCTTGATTGAAACAAGGCACGTAAAGCGCTGGTTAAATAAACCAATTAGTTGCATCATTACCACTAAATCACACTTACCTTGCACAGCCGTGCAGGTAACTGATTTATTCTGCTTCTTATCAACGTATACTGACATCTGTTTCTCTGGAAAGTTGACGTCAGTGTTGCGATACAGTCTCATTCAACTCACATAAGCAAAATTAGATCAGAGTGAAGAGATAATTGATTGTATTCTCCAAAAAAGCATCCGAGGAGGCATTGTTGCGGTTTAAAAGGTGTCAGGAAACAACAGCTAATAAATAACAGATGTGCATCAATTAAGCTGATTATGTCACAGGCCTAAACTGTTTTCAGATCCGCCTTTATCAATGCCAGATACCCTCAACATTACAGGACTCTAAGGCCCCAAACATGCACACGCTTCGAGCTACGCAATATCCATTTCACATGCCGTGTTCTGGAGTGTGTCACCTGAAAACTCTTGATGTGATGCGAGCATGAGCTGCAGTCTGAGCGCTGCAAGAGAAAACTGACCTTTTTCATTTGGGTTCACTACTCACAACAATCATACTGACCAATTTGATGGAGCTCTAGCTGAACTGGACTAAACTAGCTAACTGTATATAAAGTAGTTCAGACTAGCTCCACCTCCAGCAGCTACAACAGTAACATGCTGCTTACACACTGATGCTTCAGTATTAAATAGGATTTTTCATGCAGCACTTTTACTTAATGGAGTATTTTTACATTGCTGTATTGGTATGTTTACTTAGGTAAAGGATCTGAGTATTTCTTCCACCACTGAATTCAGAAAAAACCCAAAAAATAAACTCTGCAAACTGCGACTGTGTGCAGATACTCTCTGTAGATGAGTTCTTGTTATGAGGGTGAATATCTTCTGACAGAAGTTAGTCTGAGGGCTAAAGAGGACTTTATCTGTTCTGAAGTGCTGACACGACACCGCCGACCTGGTCATTGAGCCGGGGGTAGGAGGCTGGCCGGCGGTGTGTTTGTGTCCTGGCGTGAAAATCTGCTGTGTTGCCCCTTCACATTCTCGCATTTACGAGTTAAGAGGGCGAACATGAAGTGTGCCAGAGTTCATTATCAGCAGTTAACCCTGCATGCAGGAGAGTTTTAGGCTTTTTTAAGTTCATGTTTGGAGTAGTAGTCTATTTATGGGAAATAGGAATGCAGAAATCCCAAACACACAAAAGATAATACTGGCTTACTCTGTTAAATAAGGAAGTTATTTTCTGCTTTTTGTTTTCTTGTTTATTAGGATACTGATTCCAAGATGATAAAAGGAAAACACAAAGTTAGTTTTCCATTTTCAGGCACAAAAAATGTGTTTTTACTTTTGATTGTGGGCCTCAAAACTCCTTAAATCTTCTTTGTTTTCCATTTTATAGATTTAATGGACAGTGTATACATGATGACGATGGTGCTTTAAAAACAAGCAAATTAAAAAGAAAATACTTTATGGAGTTGGTTATACCAAAAAAAAACAAGTGCAGGAATGTAATTAAACACGCTAAAGTAGAACTTCTACATGCCCACATTGTAAATTAACATGCCAGTGTGTTATTGACTTCCACTGTAACGTCAGTGACTCATTGATTTTTGTTGCATCTCGCCGTTCAGACATCTGAATTCAGCTGTGAAGATCACAGTCAGCTGCTGCTGTTCAGGCTCCCTCTGTGATTGGTCAGAGGTTAATTGATGCGGCTAATCACCCGATCACTCCAGTCTCCATGGAAACCAGGAGTCGGGCTGATGTACTGTACAGAAGGGAGTTCACACCAGGCTCAGCCAACGGTACTGCAGTACAGTTTGTACATTAGTGTCAGTGACTCACCTTAAAAATTCATTATGTTTTTTTTTAGCAACTGATACAGCTAACATGTTGTATAATATTTAGTGTTTGTATGCATTTATAGTAGTTTTCAGTAATACAGTGTAAAAATACTAAAAGTCGTAATATTTCCATCATGTTTTATGTTATTTTCACAGTTTGAGGTTTGACTGCTGCTCCTTTAATGACATCATCTCCTCGTGCTGCGTTTCTTCTGAAATGGTTTAATGGCTGGAAAAAGAGCGCCGCCAACTGTTTATCTTGATGAACCAACTCCAGATATTCGGATATAACAACAGTGGCTGGAAACGTGCATTAATTCAAAAATTCTTTAGCCCATATTCTGGAAATTTGGTTAAAATTTTGGTTTAATTTGGCTGTAAACCTAGCCAATTAAAATTATATAATGCTAATGTCTGCCAGATAATGTTTACCATGTTCACCAGCTTTGTTTAGCAGGTTAGTTTTCTAACATTTGAATTAGCACTAAAAGTAAAGCTGAGGCTAATGGGAATGTCATTAATATTGTGGGTATTTGGTGAAAAACCTACAGAGCCTGGGAGGGGCTTTAACGTGCGTAATTCAGCCTCATGCCATCCTCTCATCCAGCGTACATCCTCACTGTGAATCGCTCAATGCGGATCTATTTTGATGTTGGACTAAGATATGTAGATATACTTTAAGCACAACGCTGTGTTATCTCTGATCCCTTATTTTATAATATAAAAGTCTGTTATCAGATAAACACTTTCATGCTACTGCACGTCATCCAGTTCATAAAAACTCAGCTTCAGGGTTGTGGACATGGATGTATTATATTATATACAGTATATATATCATGTATTATACTCTCTTAATACAGCCATGGTTGTGGATCGAGTTTGGATCAATAACTGATGTTATAGGGGAAACGTCTTCTTTGTCGCTTTCTTCAAACTTCCAGCTGAATGACTACATCGAGAGCACAGATTATTAAATTGAGAAATTGAAATTAAAAGCATGAATTATTGAATCGAGAGCATGAAGTAGTTATTTTTTCCTCCACGGCCCCTCCAGGGCGCCGTATAAACCTGATGTTGTGTTGTTTATGTCCAAAACAACACAAATCCTCCCTTCATGTGCAGACAGACGGAGCTGAAGCAGCACTGCGCCTCTCTCTCTCTCCGTCTCTCTGTTCGGTTGTGTTGTTTGGTTTGTGCGCTGCGGCGTCACATCACACACCAGGTGTTTCTGTTTGTTGGGTTTGATAAAAGTTCTCTGCTGTAATAAAACACTGAGCTGCTGTCTGGCTCCGCCACAAACACACACACACACACACACACACCCGCACCTCACCTGGCTGCTGTGTGTGTGTGTGTGTGTGTGTGTGTGTGTGTGTGTGTTTGTTTGGGCTCACAAACATTTGTCTGGGACTGTTTGTATTTGTGTGCGGATGTGTGTGTGTAGCAGCCCTGAAACCGGAGCCTTTTTAGGAACATATGACTCATTTTCAGTGGAGAGTGAATGGACTTAAATTCATCAGGTGACCAGAAACTGCTGGTTGAGACATTTTTTGACCCCCAAATGTGAAGTAAAAATCCTGCACAATTTATTTTTCTTTATTGGCTGAGTCGCTTCATACTCAGCCAAAGAAGAAATGATACTCCGTCTCTCATTGTTCAGACATAATTTAAGTCAACAACAGTTTAATTACTATTCTAAATCAGTACTCAACTGCAGGTAACCACAGCAACAGTACTGATGCTTTAGGCTCCATTTGCAGTTAACTGACAGGCAAAACTCACCTGAACATGGATTAAACTGACTACAAACCCACGTTAAACATGTAGGAGCATTTAAACACAGCCTCTCTTTGTTGCTTTGGTAAGTGGACATGATAGATGCATGATAATACTCTCTTATAGGGGTCTTCATATAAAAAGGAATTGACTTGACAGCAGAAACTCCACCTTGTTCATCTGGAGCAGCAGCTGTTCATGAATTCAAACCTAGCCTAGTTATAACAGAAGTGTTTACTAAGTGCAGATTAGCACATCACTGAATTAGAACCAGTTAGTTGTTACTAAATATATTAACTGCATGAATACTGCTCATACTAACACACACACAGGTACACAGATAGAAATAAAACAAAAAATGAAGGTCACACCTCCATTCACAGAGGATTTATGTTATCTTTTGACCCCTAAAACTGTTATTTTTGGAAGCTATGTTACAGCTCGTGATGCTTATGGATGGATTTTTTTAAAGATAGTTTTTTTTAAGCATTGTTGCCTTTATTGGACAGTTGACAGTGAAGTGGCAGACAGGAAACAGGGGTTTGGAGAGAGAGATATTTATGTGGTCCAATGGTTCCCGGCAGGAATTGAACCAGGGAGATTGTGGTTATGTGGCATGCGCAGTGACTGTTCAGCTACCAGAGCTCTCCAGTGATAATGGAAGTATTATGGGAGCTGGATACTGGGCTCTGAGATGCAGTGGCACCATAGAGAAAAGTGACACAGGTACATTGTGTACATTTCTACACTTCTAAGCCAAAGTAGACAAACCTCTGCTTTTTCTGTTAGTCCGCATGCCTGTGTGTGTGTGTGTGATGGTATAAGCATTTGTCTGTGTGTGTGTGTGTGTGTGTGTGTGTGTGTGTGTGTGTGTGTGTGTACACATGCTTGTATTTTGTTGTGTGTATGTGTGTGTCTGTGTGATTCAGTATAGGAGCCTCTGCATCATATCGTACCAGACAGGCAGAGTGTCGGGCTGAATACTAAACAGCAGGAAGCTCCTCTTCACACAGCACCGATTCAGCCATATAGGACACTGTGACACACACACACACACACACACACACCAGTGAACACTCAAGCTTTTTTAATTTATTTTTTGCTTCATTAATTCATTTTAATCTTTCACAACACCAAAAATAAATATATATTTCTGAAAATTAGCATGATGCTCATAACATTAGTACATTATTATTAATATTATATTATACCATTATCAAACATAAACATGTACACCCACACACACAAGTTTGTACTTCTATCATTGTGAGGACCATCCTTAACATCATACAACACTGAGCCCCTAACTCTAACCTTATTATCTTATTATCAGCTTAAATCTATAACCAAGTCTGAACCCTCAAACAGTCCTCAAATGGGATGCGACACAATGTCCTCACTTTCCAAAAATGTCCTCTCAATCCCAAATGTCCCGACTTTCCTAAACTGCCCACATGATCCATTAATGTCATCCATGTCCACAAAGTTCCTTACTTTGCAAAACTGTTCTTAATTTCCAAAAATGTTCCCTCTCTCTGAAAAATGTCCCAAAAATGCTTTCATTAAAAAAAAATAATTTCAAAGAATTTACACACTTTCCAAAAATGTCCTCTCTATCCCAAATTTCCCGACCTTTGTAAATTGTCCACACGTTCTATAAATGTCATCCATGTCCAGAAAGGTCATTGCTTTTCAGAAATGTCCAGACTTCCCCAAAAGGTCTTAATTTTAAAAAAATGTCCTGACTTTCCAAGATGTCATTTTTAAAAAAAAAGTCTTTCCCAAACATGTCCTCACTTTCCATAAAATGTCTTTACTTTCCAAAAAAAGTCTTTACTTCAAATATTATAGGTCACACTGTCCTCATTTTCCAAAAATGCCCCCCTTTTTCAAGACGTCCCACAAAGGTTGTAATTTCAAAAAACGTCTTCACTTCACAAGATGTCTTGATTTTTGAAAAATTTTCTTATTTTCCCAAAGATGTCCTCTCTATCCCAAATGTCCCGACTTTCCTAAACTATCCACACTTCTATAAATGTCATCCATGTCCAAAAACACTTTCAAGGTCTAAAACACAGATTGGTCCTCGTACAGATAGAAGCACACACACACACACACACACACACACACACACACATGCAGGGGCAGAATGAGGACACAGCCTATGGACACACACATTCATGCAAACACACACTGGTGAGGTTAGTACACAGGAACATGCACACAGACACACACTGACGTACACATTAGTGTGCAGCACACACAGTTGTAAAGTTTCCAGAGAGGCTTTTTCGGCTGAGCTCTTGACATCAGAGCACGCTCAGTGGAGTGGCGGCCTCAGATGCACCCGGCCTCGGTATGCTGTGGAAACATAATGGGACTCGGCTGAGAGTTCAGGCGAGGCTGTCCAGAATTTACATTTAAATTAACGCTGCAGCCCCCCCCCCCCCCCCCCCGGCTCACACAGAGCTGCTGCTGCGTTCATGTGATCATCATCACACTGTTGTTTCAGCGTTGTCTCTCGCTCCTGCTGCTGCTTCAGTTTTACGTTGCTGTTTGCGTTGAAATCCTCCCAGCAGCATCTCACCGAGTTCTGTTGTGATTACTTCAGCCTAAAGTGACTTCTTGTGTTATTTGAAAGTTTTTTTGGGGGGAAAGAAAATACTTATTTTTTGGCACATTTGCCTTTATTTGACAGTTGATATAGTTAATATATAGTTGATATACAGTATATATATAGATATAGCGAGAGACAACAAAGGACAGGGAGACACAAAAAATATTCGTATTTATTTAACCAGGTAAAATCATATTGAGGTTAGCAACCTCTTTTTAAAGGGAGACCTGGCCAGTACGACAGCATTGCAGGTTTCAGACAAGACAAATAAAATAATACTTATATTTTTGTGTAACTTCATTTTATTCCCTGGTGTTTTATGTTCTCTGTGTTTCCATTTGTTTGTTTTTAATTTCTGCTTATTTCTTTCTTCTTTTCTGTTAAGCACTTTGTAACTCTGTTAAGAAAAGTGCTATATAAATAAAGTTTATTATTATATTATATCATATATATAAAAAACAGATGAAAGGAGATGTATGAAGGCTCAAAGAACAGAGAAAGTTACGAAACAATTGTCAGTATTAAGAAAGCTAAAAACAGAGACAGTAAAGGAACCATTTATCATAGAGTTTACAGTAGTTTTGTTTGGATGGTATGTTTTATTAGCATCACCGCGGTGTTAGGGCTGCATTAGTGTTTTGTTAGTGTTGCATCAGCTATTATTTCTTCCTCTGTAAAGTCTCATTTGAAAGTACTGATGATTCAACCGGTAGAGTTTCATGTCCATCCAAGACTTGAGGGGCTCCATCTGGCAGTCCATTAACATTCACTATGCATAAATTGAGCACAAATGACTTGTAGAGTCTTGGTCGGCCTAATAACTCTTATGTTTCTCTGTGTCTATGTTATGTCTTATTGTTCATAGTGGAACTGATATTAGTTGCTAAGTATTTGCTGCTTTAAAAACCATAAAATGAAATTCAGTAAAATGTTGAAATGAAAAAGAGTATTAATAGTAATAATGCACTGTGCTCATGTCTGAATAGTTGGTTTCTGGTCAGAAAATACCACAAATAAAATTCTGCTAATTGATGATTGTGGTTCACTCTGCTTCTTTCAAAAATACAAGCACCATTCAAAGGCTCAAGTTCATATCTAGTGTAGTAGGAAAATGTCTTTAAAGAAACTATATCCTTCCAGGGTTATAATTCTGCAAAGGACTTCTTTTATCTATGCGGTTGGTCCAATTATGGGTCATTTGCAGGCTTTACTGTGGGTCACTGAAAGGTGAGTCTGTAAAATCTCTCTGAGAACCAACTAATTGACCGACTGAATGAAATGTCACATTTGTAAATATCATTAAAAATGTGTAGATTGTGTTTGGCAAGTGTCAAAATGTCATTAGAGTATCATAATTATAAATTTCATGGAGACAATGAAGTCCAACAGCCGTCCGGGGTTCGGTGGCCTGTTCAAGGAAACTTCAGCTGCTGACAGACTCACCGGCTGTTGCAGGAATCAAACCTGTGACATTTGAGTCTCAGAACGACCTGGTTAACTGTATATCTGTTTTGCTGTTTTATTATAAACAGAGAGATTAGTGGGATTTGTTGTCTTTGCCGACGCTGTCTGTGAATCTGAAGTCCGTCAGGTTTTTCTGCAGGTCTGATGTGAAAACAGAAAACCTGCTTTAACATTTCTGTGTTTTGTTTCTGCAGATCATGACTCTGGAAGAGGAGTTCTGAAAGTGTGCTCGCTATAAAGACTCTTCAGCTACGAGGCCAGCAGCAGCTCGAGGTGGTGCCACACCGAGCTCTGACCAGGTATCACAATCAACCACCGGTGTTTTTAACAATAACTATAAATAACCCACAACATATAATTTGCATGATTTCCAAAAAATGTTGTGAAAGAAGAAAACCAACAGCAATGGTAAAAAGTAGAAAGCTTTTGTGTGTACACATTAGCTTCCACTTTGCAATTTTTGATAGGGTGTTAGCTGTAATTGCTAGTTTGTTTACTATAGTAGGGCTTAAGTAAGTTGTTGCTAAGTGGCAGATAGTTGATTTAAGGTGTTACTGTGTGGTTTTTATGGGGTTCAGGATGGTTGCTAGGCAGTTGATAAGGCTTTCCGGACAGTTGCTAGGTTTATGAAATTATGAACAAAGAACATATTTTGTCATTCAGCTGTTGCAGTTTCACACCGTGTTGATTTGTGTTACTTCCTCTCCAGATGGAGGTGAATGCGGTTGAAAAACGCCATCGAACACGATCCAAAGGAGTCCGAGGTATGAGGGCAGCCTGGCTGTGCTTGCTAGCTAGCAAAAATATCAGCCTCTCCTTTCCAAACCAGCTTATTTCACACATATATTACAAATCTTTAGCTAGTTAATGTTCGCATGTTCCTTGCGACAAAAACACTAGAAACAGGAAAAAATAGCCAACTTATGCTAAAGCAGGAATATTAACATTATAAATTACTGTTAGCTAATGTAGCTCACTAGATTAGATTAGATTAACCTAAAACACATACAAAATATTAAACTTACGTATACTGCAAAGCATCATACAAGACCAGAATCTTCACATATGTACAAACACTTATAAATAAATAATTTCTTGAGTTTTTATTACAAATTCATCATTGACTTGTACATTAAGTCTGTTTAAGTCTTTTTAACCTTGTGTCGACTGTCCCCACCCGTCTGCTAAATAGTTAATACTTGACTTTAACAATAAAAAAAGTTAATTTTAAGCCCACATACAGTAGATGTGTTAATTATTGTTGATTGGCTGCAGACTGTTGAAGTTATAACATTATTATTTTTTCTTCTGTCTCTGTCTGAAGCCGCCGTGGAAGCAGTAACACAGGAGTTATTCAGGTAGGTAAACCTCTGCTGATCCACACTCATTAAATACATCATTGTATTCCACTATTATTATTATTTTATTATGGCCACACCTGTATTCATTAAAGAAAATAATACTGGGAGATGTTTTCTCGCAATTATGAGTTACATATAAATTATATTAATCGTCTTGTATGTATCTCTGTGTTGGAGCGTCACCACTGGGATTTGCAGCAGTAACATAAACTGAATTTGATTTGTAATCCCTTATTTTACATGTTACTGAAAACAGTAACCACATTGAGTGTTGGGCTTTGCCACAGTTGATCCTTGTCACAGACTCTTTTTGTGGCTTTTATGAACTGGGCAGCTGACGATTGTCCAGTTTCAAAGTTCATGTTTGCTTTTTGCAGATGATATAGTTCTGTTGGACAAAGACCTCTAGTGCACATTTGGGTGGTTTTCAGAGTATGAAGCAGCTGGAATGAGAGTTCGTACCTTCACGTTTGAAGGTTACAGACATTAATAGGTGGATTTCCATAACAGATTTTCGAGAGGGAGAAGGAGCTGAGTTTAAAGGCAAAGCGCATAAACAGACGTTGTAATTCTGAGAAAACCATGACATTATTAGATCAGCGTCATGCTAATATGTTACTCAGCTGAGTATTACATGAACAATTTGACCAATAATTTATTACATTTTGATGACTTACTACATTTTGCGGCATGACTGGAGACAGCAGTAAATACTGAATATCGCTGCTACCTGCGTGTGTGTGTGTGTGTGTGTGTGTGTGTGTGTGTGAAGGGCGGTGTTTCTGCTTCACTTAATCTCATTTAGTAAAACTGACAAATATTGGTGTGTGCAGCAGATTATGGTTGAACCTGGTATGATCCAGGTCAGCGCTTTACTGTAAACAACATGTCCCGTTGGCGCTGTGTGAGCCCTGAGCAGAGGAGCAGAAAACTCTCAGTGATTCACCCAGAATTTAAATCTGATGGGTTGCTGGTAAAGGCCTGAACAGCGAGGGCCAGACGTGGACAGAGACGCTTTGAAGTAGAAATGACTGTAAATACTTTGAAATACTGTAAGCATGTTGCGAGCAATTTTATTTTTTCATCACAGTTGTGGACTAATCTGACTAATCTGCAGGGATAAACATACAAATTAATTTCACATTGTGGTGTGATGTGGTGAAAAAAAGAAAAAAAAGTGGCGTGATATTAAAACGCATCATATCTGTCAGCTCAGTGGGACTCAGAGCTACATTTTCTGCTCTGAATTTTAACTTTAACTCCAGGCATCGGGACAAATTCTGATCCAAATCCCAGAGTGCTGGTGGTGTTTCTGGTTGCAGCCTGAGCTGACAGAGCTGAGGCACCTTGATACTTGATAATGTCGCAGCCAAGTCAACAGAAGGGGAGAAAATGAGTCGCTCCTTCCCAAAGTGGTGCAGTCCCACCTCGTTTAAACCTCTTAAAAAACAGGACACAAATAT
Organism: Scomberomorus guttatus; assembly: GCA_038419695.1. NCBI lineage: Eukaryota > Metazoa > Chordata > Actinopteri > Scombriformes > Scombridae > Scomberomorus > Scomberomorus guttatus. Next base: position 26,557,889 of record CM076462.1, read on the forward strand.
ATAGTTTCAGTTTTAAAAAAAAGGCTGAATAATTATCCAAAACAGCTCAACACTGCAGTTTTTAACAAACAAACAGGAGGAAATGGTGCATTTGTCAGGGACTACTTTCAGTGGCGGATGAATCCACATTTGGTGTTCTAATGAGTATTCCTGGCAGCAGCATAGTGTGTGTGGTACTGAGTCAATATAAACTACAGTGTGTGTGTTCATGGTAATGAAGGAACATGTCACCCAGTGCAGTGATGTGACTCATTGACGTGTTTTTAATCGTTTTTGGACAATAACGGAGGTCTACGGCACAGAGGAGGCTTTATACACACATAATACTTGTTAGTAGATCAATTTGTTGTTGGTTTTGGTCTTTTCATGGGATTTGTTGACAATAAGAAAAACCTTTAAAGCAGTGTAACGTTTCTAATATGCTAATGCAACTTTCATGACTAGTTTTTTCAGGAAGTAGGATGTTTTCGTTAGTTGATTTTCAGTTGCGTGTCTTTGTTAGTTTGGAGCTGCGTCAAATACAGACTTCTGTTGTTTAGCAGCTTGTAGTTTGTTCACAATAAGCAGAGCCAGTCGGGTTCAAATTGCTTTGATTGGTGGATTTACTCACAGAGGCTAAATAAATTGTGAAATTTGACATGAAACTTTTTTGTGTCTTTGACCAATTGCAAACTGTTTTGACACTTTTAATAAACAACTGAACCACATCATCAATCCCCTGGTTTACCTGCATGTCTTAGCCGACAGTTTTAGTTCTCAGTAGCTCAGGAAGGTTTAGCACACTGAGCAGTGAGTTGTTTTAGTTTCCAAACGGGTTTGTTTGCTCTGGCTTGAATCAGTGGATAAGTTGGTAAACTTAGTTCTTTTAACATAGAAAAGGATTCAACTGAACCAAAATGCATCACTTAAAAGCCAGGTGAGAAGGTTCTCTCGCTCTCTAGCTTAAACTTGCAGCCTTGTAGTCGGTCAGCTGCAGGTCGGATCGCGTTCCCACCACAAACAAACTGCTCCAGAATTCGTTTGTGACCGGACCGAGACCACTTCCTCTAAAGGGTCTGTGCAGGTGTTTTGGTCCAAGTATGATTGTTGTGTTCAAATCTGCCCAAATGAATCGTACCAAGGAGGAAAACCAACGTATTCAACCAGACTAAACAAAGGTTTGAAAATCCTCTTCATCACTTAAATGTTGTGTTGACGTGGTGAGATAATTGAACTCGTCTCTGCAGTTCTTTCTCTTGTGTGAGTCAGGATGTTGACATCAGTAAATGATACAGATCTCTGCACTGAAATTAAGAAAATAACATCTGAGTCAAGAAACATCCTGGAAGAAATATAATAATTGAGTTGTTTTGGAAACAAGTGAAAGTAGCTTCTAGTTTTAGGAAAAGGTACGATTTTAGGGCTAATGCAGAGTTTTACCATAATTGGAAAGTGTGTTTGACATTGTGTGAGAGGACTGAAGGCTGCAAACACATAAACACACACAGACCTGGGATCAATAAGGCAACACTATCAGTCTCTGCTCCCACACTGATTGATGAGCCGCCTCACCTTGAACAAACCTCCTCTTCATCCTCCTCCCCTGTCCCCTCCTCCTCTTCTTCCCCCTATTTTTCTTCCCCCACCTTATTCCCCATCTTACCCACCTTCGTCCATCTCCACCTCCTCCTCCTCTTCTCTTTCCACTTTTCTTCCAATCTAACACCCCCCCACCCATCCCCCCTCTTCTTCCTTCTCCTCCCCTTCAACTTTCCCTCTACTCCTTTACCTCTCCTCTTCTTCCACGTCCTCCTCTTCTTCCTCCACCCTTTCGTTCTCCTCTTCTGGCTGCCTGCACTCGTGATGTTAGATCCTCTCCGTCTTCGTGTTTGGCCTGAAGTGAAGGAGTAAATAGATAAGGTGGATTAGGTGATGCTGGGTGGAGGGTGGGTGGAGCTCTGCGGTGTGGGGTCAGAGGTCGTGGGTGTGGAGTCCCTGGAGCCAGGCGGTGTGCGTTGGCCGGCGGTCTGTGCGTCTTCAGGGCAGAGCAGCCTGAAAGCTGCAGCAGAGTGACTCAGAGTCTGCAGCCACAAAAACACATCCAGACAGAAATACTTCAACCTGCTGCTGCATGAGACGTATTTATCTTCTCTAAATTAAGGCCAAAGACATTTGGAAGTAATGTTTAAAGTTTATCCTCCATCCTCAGCATTTTCAGATTATTTTATTATAGGTTTGTCACGACACCAAAAACAGTAGAACAGGACTAAGGGGGGATATTTACTAAGCCTGTTTCAGACTACTGTCAGGGGCACAAGGGGGTCAAGAAGTTGTGTTACGTAGCACAACAAGCTAGCGAAGCTCTGTAAACAGAACTGTGTTCCTGCACATGCTCAGTGGCGTCTGCCTTACACAGAACTACTCTCCTGAGACTGAAAACGTGATCGCTGTTATTAGTCTTTGGAGCCGTTTCTAAACAAACTAATGTGACCAAACTCTTCGTAATGAAGGAACATGTCACCCAGTGCAGCCGTGTGGCTCATCGACATGTTTTTAACAGTTTTTGGACAACAATGGACGTCTATGACACAGAGGAATAAGATATATAAGGCTTTGGATATACTTCCAATACTTGTAAGTGAACAAACAGCGATCTCTCGTGTTAAAATCTGATGTTTTGTTGACCCATCCCTCCACCCTCACCCCCTTCCCTACGCAGACTTTGCCACCCGATTATAACGTCACCTGATTTCTTCCTTTGCTCCTGTCTTAATTACTACAACCACTAACATACAGTATGTCCTTTTGGGGAGCTTGCTGAAACGACTGATTCTGCCATTTATCTTGAGAGAACAGTTTCTGTACAACAGGACGTCAGAGGCACGAGGAGGCACTAGCATAGAAACAAACATCCAGACCTAACGACGGGTTTAGATGGATACAGGTCCATCTGTTGCATCATCAACACTGCTGCAAAGTTAAGTCTGCTCTGTGTGTTTCCTCCTCAGCTGTCCCACCCCAGGCTGTGATGGCAGCGGTCATGTCAGCGGGAAGTACGCCAGACACCGCAGGTATGAACTGCTCAACACATTTACATCGTACATCAGCAATAAAAGTAACATCCAGTGTCTCTTTAGATAGTTCTCTAAGTGGATAGAAGTGGAGACGTAGCTGCGTCACCTGATACTGAAGACATTAACTCTGGTGCTGTTTGGTTACTTTTCTTCTAATACTGCTTTGTTTCTTTTTGCTGCTGCTTTAAAATCCTTTTCTTGTGTGCAAAGTCTTTTAGTCTGAGAATGACGAGGACTCCTGATGTATTGTTTTGTCAAGTTAGCGTCACCTGCTCAGGCCTGCTGACATTTACAGTAGGAGCGAGTCAGATTCTCTGTAGGTCGCTCATGTTGGCACAGAAAAAATGGACGCATGTGAAGGAAGGAAAGCAGCATGAGGAGGTTTTTTTTCCTCACAAAGAATTTTTGAGGCATGAGAAAACTTTGGTGTTATTGTCACAAGTTTCAAGTTGTTGTTGAACAGTCTGCTACCTTTCAGCCAAGAGCATCAGATTGTGAGATTTATGGTTTCAGACATTCAGAGCTTCTCATTTCTCTACAACTTTTAGTTTTGAAAGACGACAGAAATAAGGGATTCTAAAAGGATGCTTGGGAATATTTTCTTTTCAAAACTTCCGTCAAAATCGACTTAAATTAATTCAATTTCAGAGTTGCATCTCGCTGCATTTCATCAGCTTGTTAAGTTTCCCGATGCAGTTTCTCTGGCATTTCAAATAATTCTGCTTCATTCAGTGAGATTTAACAGAGACAATAAATTCAATAGAGAGCTCAGAAATTTCTCACTGACATTTGATCCTCCAAAGCCTGGATTTATCTTTCTTATAGGGGAGTTTGATGTGACAGGGGCCGCTGACTTTGCAAGTAGGGTTGTAGCTATAACTGAGGACATTCAGGTCATGTCTCATTTTATGAGATTTTGGAAGTTTTAACAACCTGCAAAGGAGTTTAAATACTACAGTGACACACAAATTACACAAGGTGTTTTTTAAAGGCTTATTCTGGTATTTTTCCACACAATAAATGTAATCTTTTTAGACACAAAGATAATAAATATATGACTTACAATACAGGAAATTTGTCATTTCTTTTTCAGAAGCAGCATTTTCAGTAGATACTCATGTAGGGAGAAAAATATAACTAAACATTTAGATGAACAAATAGAAAAATAAAATGTTTAATGAGAAGGAGTCTTAGTATTTCTTAAATCCTAGCTATGGCCCTGCAGGCTTCAAACATCTCACTCAGCAGCCCAGAAACCGAATTGTACCAACAATAAATAAGTCCACGTCACGCTTTCAAACCTCCTCGATCGGCAGGTTGCAGCCTCCAGCTCAGTAAATCCACCGCTCTGTCACAGGGCCACAGATAGAGAACCAATCAGGCTGAGCGCGGAGCTGTGAAGTCCCCAAGTCACACCGATCGATGGCTGTCTGTCCGTCCTTCCTGCCGCCACATCAGCACGCTGCAGTCCAAACCCCTGGGCTGAAGGGCTGATGGTTTCTGCTTTAGATCTCGGTCGCTTTCCGAAACGGTGAATTACCAACAAACGCAGGGGGCTGCTGAAAAAAGTGTCTCTCCGCAGGTCATCTCAGCTTGTGTCCAGTGTTAACATCTTAGATTTTTCTGGAGAAAAACTGCAGGAAGAGTGAGATTATTATACTTCAGCTATATGCATAACAAGTAAATGTATTTTATTTAAAAACAAAAAAACCTGCCTTTTTTCCTGATATAGAATATAGAATATATAATATAGAGCTACAAAAAACATTTGACACAAATTGAAAACTCTCTCTAAAACTCTAAATTTTACAAAACAGGTGAACTATGTATCAAAGCATGTGCTGCATGGAGGTAGAAGTGGACCACAGAGGTTTTCACTCAGAGAAAATATCATTTGAAGCCTGAATATGAGACTGTGGAGGAGGAAATCAAAGCATTTTTATTATTTAGGTAAAACAGAAAAAATCAGACACCCATTATGGAATCAAAGCACTCGTTGAGAAGTTTCGAGGTTATTTTGGAGTATCTCTACGGTATTGTATTCAGTGTAGAGGCTGCTGTGTGTGTGTGTGTGTGTGTGTGTGTGTGTGTGGGAGGCTGGCATGTACTGTAGAGGTTGCACAGCTCAGGACAGCGGTGGTTTGACGCCTGAGGTAACAGAGAGATAATGAGAAGGGCAGGATGGCAAATCGCTGGCAGAGCAGACTGATGGTGCTGCGAAGGGCACAGAAACGCTGTGGAGAAACATACAGAGAGTCAAACTCTAAAAGAAGAGCTCAAATATTCAGCATAAAATAAAAATAATAAACTCTGATAACTCTAATGGCAAAGGATTACACATAATGTTTATGGGAAGACAAGGAAAGAGAACGTACTTACCTTAGGTATGTTTGAATCTTTTATCATGATTATTTCAGTGGTTCAGAAATATTTTATTATATATTATCTTGTTGTAGTGACTTGTGACCCCACTGTTGGTTCCTGGTACTGAATATGTTATTTTACTTCTGATCATACTTGAGATTGTTTTGGAGGAGTCTGCAGTCTGTCAGTGAACTGCATCATATCATCTCAAACCCAAAAACAAACATGTGAAATGTCAAATCCCACAATGCCAACACAAAAACACAGACCTTCACAATCTACAACACCCAAATTCTACAATCTCTAAATGCAAAACAAAAAAGTCCTAAAACCAAACAAAAAAGCACGAGATCCCAAAATCCAAAGGCTGAAATTCACTCACACAAAACACAAAACACAAAGCTTTAACTTAAAAGCAGAAAGACTGACAGCAACCACACAAAAATCCCAAACCTAAAACCTAGCAACCTTGTCTCCTAGAAATTACGTTTATGTGACTCATGCTTCAAATCACCGCAGACTTTTTTCTGTATTAAACGAAGACCACAGCCTTTCCTAACCTGAACCTAAGTGCTGCCAGAGTCTAAACATTAACCATATTGTTACAGCTACTTCCTGCAGATATTATACTGAAAGATCAAACATTATACTCAACTTGCCAAATACGGTCTGACGTTAATTGACATTTTCTGATTGACAGAAAACACAATTTAGCCAATATTACACTGCCTGCAAAATGTATCTGCTGCAGTTTAGTTGTATATAAATTTCTATGAGGCAGGGTTGAATCCAGCCCAGAGAGAGTTATGGTCTGCCTTCCAGTTCTTATGACTTCTTATTGATAATCATGGCTCATTATAAAAAACATAAAAAATAATAATGATTATTTAACATCCTATTATTTATTTTTTCACAAGAAATTGTTAATGTCATCGTGCTTTAAATGCAGTTTGAACCGATTTCTTTTGAGAAAACAATCTCACCACAAGACGCATTTAGTAGCTGCTCTTGAGCTTTTAATCATATCACATGATCTTCATCAGCTGCCCAATTATAATCATGGAATTGTAGATTTTCAAATTCCCCTTTTTGTCTGAGCACTTTAAGGACTTCTTGTCTTTGTCTTTCTTGAAACTTTGGAAACAGCAGTTGAGAAAACAATCTCACCACAGGACTGTTTTTCTTTTTTTTTTTTTATCATCTCTGATAAATAGTCACGCTGACAAATTAGTGAGGTGAGAAATGCGACAGAGACAGTAAGACAGATAGAGACACATAGAGCCAGACAGGGACTGAGAGAGCGAGAGAAAAGTTGGCTGTCTGATGGTTCCTCTCTGGGGAACCGGCGGCTGAATCATTTAATCATCAGCTGATCACAGGAGTTTACAGCACACAAACGTCAGATTTTAAAGAGACACAGCAGAGAGGGAGAACACAGCATCTGCAGAATCATTCGGCTCCTTGTTTTCTGCTTGTTCGTACCACCAAATGCTGATAACACTTTAGAAGTTGGGAAATTTACTCAGACTCTACAAAACATTCATCAACCATGTTTGAACAGCTTTAGTGAGAACTTTGCTTGACATTATCTTTCCCAGAGTCAGATAAGAAGATGAATATCAGTTTCATCTCTGCAGTACGTGTAGCTTCACACAAAGGGTCGTATTTTCATTCTCCAACCAAAATCTGCACAGAAAATAACATTTAATGTGGTTAAAGCAGGACAGTCAGTAAAATCAGTCTGTATTGTAAATGAATGTAGGTGATTCATACAGTATCTGTTGTCCGCAGCTGTTTATACTGTATGAAAAGCTTCTCATGCTTCACTTCATTAAATCTCTGCAGCATCTGAAGGCAGCAGGACTGATATGTTGATGAATCTGCAGCCTTTGAGAAGTGCCGCGCCACAGTGCAGCGCCGTTACGCACGGCCGTTCACTGTGTTTACCTTCATTAAATTGCCTGATGTCACCAGGCTGCTACAGAATAAGCACACACACCTTTACACACATCAGACTGCTCGGTTATAACTTCATATTCTGCTTTTTTATGAAGGCCAGGTCGGGTTAGCAGCTCATCAGCCTCTTTTCCAACTTTCTTTTTAGCAAAAGAGAATTATTTAATAATCACCACACCCGCTGATCTATATTCACCTTCACTCAGCCCTTTTGCACGTTGCGCTGCTGCACATACATGAACCGAAATAGCAGGTGCGCATGGAGACGCCCACACAGTCTGTGCGCCTAAGACCTACCATGCTGCGCTTTACGTTGCACTTGCGCGGTTAAAATAGGGCCCAGAATCTTACAAGTCCATCTGAAATTTTAAAATTGACTTAATAATTTAAACTTCTGCCTCTGCATGAATCACAGATTTTTTTCTTATTACTCTTTGTATAATCTAGAAGGAAATATTATGTATGTTATATTTGATAATTTTATTTTATAATGAGGTTTTATGATGTGACAACGCTGTGGTTAAGGTCTGGTTAGGTTTAGAGCACTTGGTTAGGTTTAAGGAAAGATCATGGTCTCAATAAGGTCAGAGAAACCTGTGCTGTGGGTTAAAGTTACCACTTCCTTAAGGTTGGGCGACCTTCATCGTCATGGCTACAATTATAACCACGGTGTTAAGGTTGGGGGGCAATTGTAGATCATGTATCATATCATTGTTTTTAAAAAACTGTCTTGATTTGCGGTTGGAAACATGAAATGAACAGTAGTCTGGTGCTTTGTTAAACCGCCCATCCACCCCGACCTCCTCCGTACGCAGAATTTGTCACTTTATATTGACGACCTCTAAATTCCTGCTTTGCTCCGGTCATATATACTACAGCCGCTAGATGGCATCTGTCATTTAAACTTAAATATAGGTTGTTTTATGTCACTGGCATTTATGACCTATTGTGTTGTTTTTCCTTTGGAGGACAAACTCGTGCATCTTTTGCACAATTTGAATCACATGGAAAATTCCTCCTCTTCATACTGGATATTAAAAGATTCCCTTCAAATGTGCTTTCAATGGAAGTGATGGAGGCCAAAATCCACAGTGTGTCCACACAGTCATTTAAAAGTAGATGTGAAGCTTATATGAGGCTTCAGCAGTCTGAGTTAGTCATATCAAGTGGATATCTGCCACATTTACAGTCTTTTTAGCATCAAATTCCCTCTTTGTGTTTCCTCGGACAGTGTTTCCCTGTTGAGCTGTGGTGGAAGTATAGTAACAAAAAGAGGGACTTTGGCACTAAAAAGACTGTAACGTTGAAAGATATCTACTTAATTTGACTCATTTGGACAACTGAAGCTTCATATTAGCTTCAGATAAACTTTAAAATACGTTCTTGCACAGAAGAAAGGCTCATGAAGGGATCTTCTAATGGCTCGTATGAACAGAAGGAATGATTATGACAAGAAAAAACTATGTTCATTTAGGCTCCTGACTATTGTTTTAAGACAGACTTGAAAAATCGCGAACCCGTCCTTTAAAGTATCGTCAGCTTTATCCTTTAACCTGAACATAATGATTTGTAAAACCCAACCTTCTGCTTTGAGGGGCCAATCACAACATTTCTGCACATCCCTCTGATGGGATTCATAAGTTCTTGAGGCAGTGACACAGTTAGTACTGTCTGTGGTACTGAATGAGTTGGGGGTGGGGGCAGTAAGGTTCAAAGTCACTCTCTCTCTGTCTCTTTCTGTCTCTCTCTCTCTTTCTGTCTCTCTCTCTCTTTTTGTATCTCTCTCTCTTTCTGTCTCTCTCTTTCTCTCTCTCCCCCCCTCTGTTTCTTTCTTCCTCCTCTACCTTTCTTTGTCTCTCTCTCTTTCACTTTACCTCTCCCTCTCTCTCTCTCTCTCTCTCTGGAGGATGTCACCATGGCGACAGCACCGTGCGGATGCTGCAGTATGAAGACCAGGAGGGATGCAGCCTGTCTCCCATGGCAACCGCTAGTATAGGATGTGAACATTGTGTCGCCTACATTACCCCACCCGCCCCTCCCCACTCTTGCCTCACTGCCACCACCCAATCTCTTATACATTCCCCCTCTAACTCCCCCCACCCCCCACCACTGTTGGCACTAAAGCGTTGCCACGGTGATGAGTGTCGTTGCATGGTGTTGCTGGGGGCAATGATCCCACCTAACCACACATACCTAGATGTAATTATCACAATGCAGCTGATATTCCTGACGCCTGTATCACTCTCTTCTTTGACACACAGTATTCACAGTTTCTTTTTAATGTAATAATATATAGTTCATTTTTTATCTAAATAATTTTTGACAAATTAAACACAGCAGTGATTCAGCCTGCATCCATTAATAAAAAGTAGATACTTTAAAAGAGATGGGAAGACACAACTTTAGATTTATGTCTCACTTTAGTGGTCGACAATAGATCACAGTCGCACCTGTTTCTGACGGCAGCTGACAGGTGTTGGCGTCAAGCGAAGTTCTAAGGTCTAAATAAATGCTCAAGGTATATTAAACTGCAGGTAACCGTAGCAACAGTACTGATGCTTCGGGCTCTGACAGCAGTTAAGTGACTGGTGAAACTGATCTAATCACGAGTTAAATTGACAAACAGACACACTTTAAAACACAAAGGATGATTTGTTTGGCTCTCTTTGTTTGGTATATGAATATGGTATAAGAGACAATAATGGACTCCAGGTGTCCATACAGAGACAATAATGCACTCCCAAGTGTCTGTGACCACAATGGACTCCAGGGTCCAGATGTATAAACAATGCCTACACACAGAAAACATTCATTTGTATTCGGATTTTGAAATCTGGCGCATTTAAAAACACATTTTTTTCATCTTTTCATCTTTTCAGGTGTTGGGGAGTCCTACTGCATCTGTGTAACAAGTTGAATAAAGCATTTTGTGTCTCCAGAGGGAGCTGCTGTGCGAAATCCGATTAATTTTGTCGTCGGATGGGGCTGAAGACTGCAAGTTTGAAAATGAAAAAAATCTGTGGGTGTGGAGTTAGAAAGAAGTGAGGGTAGCAGACCTCTGTAGCTCCTCATCTCTGCTGGAGGTTAGCAGCTCTAGGCTACGTTAGCTGCTATTAGCATAACACACCTGAATCCGTATCATGGGTAATGTAGGTGTCAGGTTTTTGCAAGGAAGAAGAATGCATGGACTAAAAAATATCTCTGGTTCTGCTACACCGATTTTGATGCTTTTTATAGGAATGAAATGCTACATCGATGGACTACTTTTTAAATCATGAGTTTTATGCATCTGGCTCCAGGTGTCCACATCATAGGCGGATGTTGTGCCGCCACACAGCCTTGCAGCTAATTTGTCCCAGTGGCCAACTGTGGTACTGCAACAGAAAAACCCTGCAGTACAAAAACTATACATCCGTTTTAAAAAAAAAGATGTTAAGCAAGTTTGATTCATATGAATGGTCTCAATTTTGGAGTGCAGTATTTAATTCTTAAAAAACATCCATAGACTCAGGAGGAAAAGCTACAATGTGAAGTGGACCTCAGCACACCTAGGAGTGCTCAATCATAAATTCAACCAGTAATCAATCACAGTCCATCACATCAGACTGCAGCAGATCAGTTCAGTAAGAGGAGGCAATGTGATGTGAGACCAGCCATTCAAACCCCTCCTCCCCTCTCTCTCTCCTCCTCAACATAATTACCATGCATAGTCTCTCGCCCTTGTCTGCAGCATTCCCTCGTTTCTGATATGCTTTAATTACCACCGGAATTTTAATTGACGGGAGACAGCAAGGTGTCCGAGGTCACACACACACACACACACACACACACACACACACACACACACACACACACACATACAGGAAAGCTGGCAGCCTGACAGCCAATAACGTAAAAGATGGAGGGATCATTTAAGGGGAAGTGTGTGTGTGTGCGTGTGTGTGTGCGTGTATGTGTGCGTGTGTTATCTTGGAGGAATACACACTGCAGTGTTATATGGTGAATGAAAAGGACTCACAGCTTCTTTTCTCTCTCTGTCTCTGTTCAAATTCGAATTTAAAAATAGCTTCACTGGCATTTCCGCCAAACCGTGAACATATTCATGTAATTATATTTTAATTAGACAAAAAGAAAGAAAAATCAGTTTTTATACGTATAAAAATAAAGACAAAGAGTGAATAAGAATAAGAATATTAATGATTATATTTGTTTCCTGAACCATTTGTGTTCTCATATACATTTTTTGAATAATATAATAACAATACAAATTCATAGGAACATTATGTACTGGGTGTTTTTTTGTATGTATTGTTTTAGTGTTGGTGGATCCATGTCGACTCTATTTAATCACAGATTCATTGAATCTGTTTTATCTTTTTGCTTTGTGGTGTGTGTAGTATGGGAACCTCAGCCTGTCCAACAATAACAGATTAAATAGTCTTTACTATTACAGGAATATGCCCGGTTCAGCTCTCTGACATCTATAATAAGCATGTTCTTAGGAAGGCTGAGTCTGTTCCGGCTCGCCCAGATCATCCTTTGCTCAGGGAGTTTGAGTTATTTCCATCTGGTCATTGTTTTAGGGTAGCATTGTAAGGACTAAAAGTTGTAAATCATCCTTTGTTTTGGTGGCTCTAGGCCGGTTGAAATCTTGCCGTACTTATTGTAAACTGGACTCTAGCAATGTTTTAGATGCTGGGTGTTATATAATCTGGGCACGCTGGCTTGCAAGGAGATTCTTCCCCGGAAGGAAGGTATAAATTGTTTCTGTTATCTGATTTGTGTTTTCCTGTATTGTGTGTTTGACTGTTTGATTAAAAGGTTTTTTTTTTTGCAGGTTCAGACAAACACACAGTAGTTTCAGTCAGAAAAGCAACGTCACCTCCTCTAGTTTGCCCTCCAAACACAAAATATGCTCTTTCATATGGAAATGGACTAATTGATTTCCTAAAATCCACATTAAAGCCGTGAATAATTGTGCTTGCTGTTTTGGAGCAATTAAAGCAGAATTTTCCCAACAGTTAATGACTATTATGGGATTTGCGTAATTGAGGCCCTGGTTGAATAAGCTTTGGTTTTTTTGGAGGCGGATTCTCCTCCTCAGCGAGAGCGAGTGGAAATCCTCTGCAGTGTCTGAACACATGAACCACAGCAGAGGGAGTCGCAGCACTTTGACCTTTAACCTGTACACACAGAGCCACTTCTTCTCACGATGCTCATGGCGCTAACACACAGAATGACATTACATTCACTTGTTTTCGTGACAACTCTTTATATGTTTTTTTTGTCATCATTATTTATTTTTTGATCATTATTTTGATCTTAAAATCTGCTTTTTTTCTAACTTCTTAATTGTGAACACAAAACAATTACCCTGTGGTCTCGACACAACAAGATTCATGTTCCGGTGCAGATCACAAAATATTTATAAATTTATTTATGTTTTAATCACAAATAACTCACAATATAAGTGTGAAAACTGGGTTGTTTACATTATAAAATGGTAATAATTTCAATAATCATCAAGGCCTTTTTACACATGAATGCAGCATTTATTTAATTTGCTCACTGGTCAGTTTACTCTTGCTTTCACCTGCAATAAGACAACACAAAACAAATAACATTACATGTGGCGGAAGATGTAACTTAATGCAACCATTACTTAACTTAATGCAAATAATTTGTAGAAGCAGAGTAGAGGTTTCTGGCACAACTTCACCTACATCCAAGGTGCACAGAGAAGGGAAGAAAGTCTAAAGAGGTCAAAACTCCAGCAACACTTGTAGTATATAGAACAAGCTGAAACGCGCTGGTCTAACAATAAAGTTGTTCTATACACTACAAGTATTGCTGGAGTTTTGACCTCTAATGCAAACATTTTCTTCATGATAACTCTCATGGCGTTCTCTCTGCCAAACATTGGCTTTGCTATTATTTGACAAACAAACAATTAACATTAGATAGCCTCCGGCTGCTGCAACTGAACAAGAGGAACAAGACCTGCATGTTTGACAACAGTAAAATACATTAATGTCTTGTATACAAACTGCCAAAATAGTGCAACATTAGCAACATTAGTTCAGTGCATAATGTATATAGAAAAGAATAGATCGATAATTACAACATCAGAGTCTAATCATCATACAGGGCAATTTGGTTGACATGTTCCTTAAATAATTATGTTGTGATCATAAAAAAATGAAACATAAAACTGGGCTTCCACCAAGCAGATGTGGAACTCAATGTTTATCCATACGCTGTGATCTTTTGTCAATATCAACTACTTGCTAGTTGTGAAAGGCCAGCCAAGTTCAGCTGATTACGGCTGAGTGTTGGCACACTCAGCTGTGTTCAGGCTCGGTAGGATCAAATGTGAGCGATTTGGCTCAGTTTTCAGGGTGTGAACTGGATTTGGGCTGAGAGTGAGCTCCAGTTAGGGGCAGGAGGGCAAGTTAGGGCCAGTGTCTGCACCCGAATCATGACACAAGCACGTCAAAGCAATTTTGAGAGCTTTGGAAAATATTTATAAAGCTACTAAACAAGTTGTTACTAAAGAAGTAACAAAGATGGCCACTGATCTTTATGTTGTGCTTTCGGTCTCGCCTCAGTGTCTACGGCTGCCCGCTGGCCAAGAAGAGGAAGGCTCTGGAAAAACAGCCGCTGGAGCCGGCTGCCAAGAGGAGGCCCTTCCTCACCTCCTGCCCGGGTGAGGAGGAGGAGGAGGGCGCTGGCTCCTACACCAACTACGATAATGAATCCATGGAGGTGGGGGAGGAGGGGAAGGAACGGGGGGAAGTAATAGAGGAGGAGGAGGAGGAAGAGGAAGGGGAGAAAGGGGATGAGGAAGATGACGGAGATGTGGAGGACGAGTTCTCGGAAGACAACGAGGAGCAGGGAGAGGAGGAGGAGGAGGAAGAGGAAGAAGAAGAGGAGGTAGAGGTGGAGAGGGCAGACACGACAATGGGAGAGCGGGCCGAGATGGAAGTGGGGATGGATGAGGAGGAGGAGGAAGTGGAAGATGGCGATGGTGATGATGAGGAGGAGCAGGAGGATGAGGTAGAGGAAGACGAGCAAGAGGAGGATGACGAGGAAGAGGAGGAGCAGAATCGTCAGCAAGGTGAGTTCGCTGTTTCTTACTGGTTGTTCAGAGCAGCAAAGGTGATCGTAGTTTCTTCATTTTCTCTGTGTTTTCCATCACTGCAGATGTTTTTTTTATTCAGCAGATATTAAAATGGTACTCCAGTGATTCAGTCACTTCCGCTGTAATTAGGGCTGCAACTAATGATAATTTTCATTGTTGATCTGCCAATTATTTTCTTGATTAATTGATGAATCACTTGATCTATAAAACATCAGAAAACTGTGAAAAGTGCTCACAGTTTCCTACAGCCCAAAGTGATCTTATCAAATGTGTGTTTTTGTCTGACCAATAGTCTAATTTTCGTCAGACAAAAGTTTACTACAATGTTAAAGAATGAAAATGTTTGGCATTTATGCTTGAAAACTGACTAATTATCAAAATAATTGCCAATTATTTTTCTCTTGATGGACTAATTGATTAATTGATGAACCGTTGCAGCCAATTCACACAGCCACAAGAGGTCACTATTTAAAGAGGTCAAATTATGCCCCTTTCCCAGTTTAATATTTTCATTTTCGTTGTCTATTTACTGTCTGTTTTTATGGTCAAAAAGCACCAGGTTACAGCCATGGATGCAGCACATCTGTCTCACTGTGTCTGTTCAATGCCCCTCTGTTCTGATTGGCTGACTGTTTTCTGAGTGACGCAGTAGAGACTCTCACACTGAGCTCAGATGAACTGAGTGCACATAAATTAGGTAAATAACATAAATGAACATATTTTGTTTCTTTCAGGAGGGGCAGGGGGTCCCTTTGGAGGGGCGGGTCACCAAGGCAATGGGTAGGGGAAACGCTGAGTGTATAGTCGCAACATCACAACTTTAATGGAAGTCCAAACAGCTCGTTTAAAGGCACAGTTTCTGAATACGGACTTATGCATTTCGCTGTGGACTGAGCGTTTTGATACTTTCACAGTATTTATGTAGCACCTAGACCTGCTTTATAATCAAAAAAGAAATGGAAATCTCCCTCTCTACAATATGTCCCCTTAAAATGTAAACTTCGGTCATTTTAAGTGTTTGAGCAAACTCCTGATGATGTTTTTTGTGAGGACAATCTCTTGTGTGCTTATACCAAATATCTTTGGGTATAGGATTGCAGTTCGATCTGTAAGTCCCACCATGTTTGAACAGAGTCAACATGGAACCTTTCCATAAAGGAAACCTTTGTACAAAAGCCAAAAGAAAATTACTTAAACAGACAGGTGAACCCAGCAATGCTACAGATTGCATTTCTGAAAGCGGCTCATATTCAGGTCCTGTTCTGGGTCAAACTGGTGTCCAGTCTTGGTTTGCATGCTGTTTCAGGTCTGCAGTGGGAGAGGAGGAAGCGATGAGAGCTGTTGAGGCGAATCTCTGGTAGACCAGACGCTCTGCGCTCTCCCTCCTGCCACTTTTCCCTCAATCCCCCACACCCCTTGTGTCCTCAATCGCTTCTGACAGCGCTTCACGAATAATCGGGAGAGGAGCTCTGCTGAGTTATTAACTACCACCCTCCCCTCCCCTCTCCGTTCGCCTCCTCATCTCGGCGGACGTGTCACATGCGCTCTGCCTCGGCTTCTCCTCCTGAGGATATTTATGGCTCCCGAATCGGAGCACCTCACACGCCTCCCTTTTCAATTTCTCTGCTCTCATTCGCCGTCTCTGTCCCCAAAATCAACAGCGAAGGCTTAGTGGGGAGAGCGGCACTGCTCTGCACAGCTCTGGGTTGTATGTTTTTTGTGAGTAAATAGTGGATCATAATTGGGCAGGATGCAGCTAATGTATTCAGGAATATATGAGAAGAAACTGGGTTCAACAGCATTGCTGAGTTTATTAGAGGCTTCATTTCCTTTTCACCTGCTGGATTTTGATTCTATAAAAGAACAGATAGTTATATTATCTACAAAATGAATCCCTTTCCTCTTTCATTTTTGACCAATTACCTACTGTTTATGTTGTTTTTAGTGCAAAATACTGAAAATCTCCTGATTGGTAAAATGATTGCCTGTGATGTGAAATGGGTTTTGTGTTTAGATGCCCAAACACTGTAAAGCCTGAGAGTTTTTGTTTTTTTCTTTCCTGCCAGTAGAGAACCACTACAAACCCAGTGGACAATCAAAGCTTATCCCAATTCAAAAGGACGACAACAACAACAGCTGCACCATCAGCGCTGGTAACGGCACCGGAGAGGATTACGAGAACTACGACGAGTTGGTCGCCAAGTCGCTGCTCAACCTGGGCAAAATCGCAGAAGACGCTGCCTACCAGGCCATGACCGAGTCCGAGATGAACAGCAACTCCTCCAACAGTGCCGGGGAGGATGAAGATGATGAGGAGGACGATGGAAGTGAGCAAGGCGACAGAAAAGGCGAACTGAGCGTGGACCTGGACAGCGACGTGGTCAGAGAGACGGTGGACTCCCTGAAGCTTCTGGCACAGGGCCACGGCGCCATGCTACCCGAGGACGGTTACCCAGAAGGCGCCATGGTGGAAGACGGCTGCCACGCCAACGGGCGACCCGGTGTGGGGGTCAGAGTTCAGGGGGACGAGAGCGAGGAGGAGGTGTGCCTCAGCAGTCTGGAGTGTCTAAGGAATCAGTGCTTTGATCTGGCTCGGAAACTAAGCGAGACACAGCCGTCTGATCGCCCCGCCCTACACGCCCTCCATCACCAACAACAAAACCCAACGGACCCGCAGATGGTGCATCACCTGAACAGGTACAAGAGCTCAGTCCTGTGATCATGTTTTCATCACACACATTCACTATCCACATTTGTGTCATATTAAAGGTTCAAGTAACATTATGACACTGATAAAACAATATACATTAGCATAATTAGCAGAAGCATTTCTACTGTTACCCATTGAGTTGGATTTGAAGGGAAATCTGCAGGGTTGTGTTATGTCACAAAGCAGTTAGAGAGTGTTGTTCTTCCAGAGCAAACACAAAGCTAAAGCTCAATTTATGGTCGATCAGAACTGATTCTCACGTCGTGTTTTCAGTCAGTCTTTCCTGGAAGATATTCATAGTGTTGCATCTGGTTGTTTACATTAAAAGTGACAGAAATAATGAGTGAAAAAGGACAGCTAGCGTCATAAGTTCAAATGCTGGCTCATTTGTCACCTCTGCACAGCTGACCAAACACAACGTGAGGTGAGTGTGGATGTCGGCTTGTCAGTGTTGGAAAGTTACAGAAATGGCCCTGCACAGACCCCCCTAATTAACCATCGAGAAGGTGTGCGGGGAGGGGGTTTCTGAAGGTATTCGACTACCTGACAAGCATGTCTGAAGGCCCCTTATAGATTATCAGCTTCAGTGTAGCGCAAATTGTCATTGACAGTGTTTTCAGACAGCACACTAAATGGTGGAACTGCTGCCTTTACAACCTGCAAAACTGCACCAAACTTCACTCTGTTAGTGACTGAGTAGAAAAGGACCTTCAAACAATCTCCAAACCATGATTTCTCCAGGTTCTAAGAACAGATTTGAACATTTGCAAATTGCTGGACAACCTCAACTCAGCAGCCACATTTTTCCATGATTTTGTCAGTTACTGGTGGTCATTTCTTATCCTACTTACCTCTCAGGTACGATAGCTGCCTGCAGGGTATGCCGGATGATCCCAGGTGCCTGGAGCGCAGCTACTCCGACATGGCGAACTTGATGAAGCTAGAGGAGCAGCTGAGTCCAGCGTCCAGAGGTTATCCGACCAGCTGCAGCCAAGAAGGTGACGAAGACACCACATCAGTGGCCTCCGACCGCTCAGACGAGACCTTCGACATGGCCAAGGGAAACCTGTCACTGCTGGAGAAGGCCATCGCCCTGGAATCAGAACGGGCCAAGGTCATGAGGGACCGCATGGCCTCAGAGCATACGTTGCCCCGACGGGATCACCATCATCATCGTGGCCATGGCGAACATAACCCGAGGCTGAGCACCACCGCCGAAGAGCGCAAGTCCAGAATGCATCACGACGGGTTGAAGAGGGCGTACTACCCTAAAGGTAGGCAGCAAAAACCCACACACTGACCCTCACTGTGCCATTATTGGTCTGTGTTCAGCCAACTTAAAGTCGTTCTTGTGTCATCTCTGATGGAAATTCACATTTTTCAGTTGCCTCTTGGTGCTGTTTAGAGCTGCACGTGTCATGTTATGAAATACATTTAATTTTTTTTCATCCATGTGGTCCTATGCTCAGATATTTCACATCTACAAAAGAAAAACTGTTGTCTGGCAATTTTTTTTCATGCCAGGACTATTTTTACCACGACGGCTGGTCTTCCAGAGGCAAATTTACTTCAGTCAGTCAGTCAGTCCTCTGTAGCTCTACACATCAAACTACATTAGTGTTCACAGCACCTGAACAAGATCATTTTGTTGTTAGATTAGCAGCAAAACTTATACATCTCGGTAATAAGTTAGCTATAAAACTGTACAGAATCTTCACAGAACAGTTCACACAGTAGATGATACAAACATGTTAAATGCTGTTTGTTCTCTACAACAAATATTCCTAAAAACTGTTTGAACTGTATTCATAAAGTCATCATCTGATTATGTTTCTTCTCCAAATTCTGCAAAATTCACATCATCTCTTTGCATCATATTTGACTTGAACCAGCTTTTACTTCAATAATCTGACACCTGGTCAGCAGGGAGGAAGTTTATCTTGTTTGCCTGACTTATTATAACCCTCAATACTGCAGCAGCCGGAGGCTAACGGTACTGTAGCAGGGAAAAAAAACACATAACTGTAACTTAAATGTCTGTCTTTGTATTTCCTTATTTGAACATTTCAGTGTACATCGCTGGGTTGAATGAGTTTTCTGACCGCTAGGCTCTTAAAACCTGTTAAAACCCCATTGTGTTGTTACTTTAGAAATGCTGTACTTGGCCGCCGATGAGATAATGGGCATTCATTTTCTGCATTCAGGACCAACACAGTTTTTTGCAGATGCATGGTTTTCCACTGACAGCAGCTTATGTTGTTAAAATAGGCCGGTGTGGGAACATCAGACGGCTTGCTTGTCAGGCATGAGTAATGGCAATCTGCACGGCCCGTTAGGAGAGCAAATCTCATCTGTGGGACGCTATCTGCGGCCTATTTCTCTAAATCCAGTCAAATACAACCCCACCACCACTGGGAGGGAGCCGGTTCTATGCAGTTATCAGCCTCACAACATACTCAGATGGGCGTCAGACTGCTTCATTAGCACAGAGGATGCCTTTGACAGCCCACAGGAAGTTTTTATTAGTCCACAGGAAAGCTTTCATTATGATGCTTCTGAATCTGACCAAGGAAAGTATACTTGGGCCAATTCCAGGTGTCAGTTGACTGTTTGCCAAACCCTTCCCGCAAACTGATTGTCCAATCATAGCATAGCAACTGTAACTAGGCACGGCTGTCAGTCTTTGGATTTCTCAACATGCTGTAGTGGTGTGCATGGGGCTGTAGTAGGAGTGATACTTACTACAGTTTTTCCAGAGTTTTGGAGGGTGGTGAGGCAAGGCAACTTTATTTATACCTACAGCTGCAATGATTAGTCGATCAGTCGATTAGTTGCCAACTATAAAGTTAATTGCCAACTATTTTGATAATCGATTCATCGTTTTGAGTCATTTTTTTAAGAACTAAATTCTGTGAAGATTTTCTGGTTTCTTTAGTCTTCTCTGATCATAAACTGAATATGTTTTGGTTGTGGACTGTTGGTCAGGACAAAAGAAGACATTTGAAGACGTCACCTTGGGTTTTGGGAAACAGTGATTGACAGTTTTCACCATTTTCTGACATTTTATGGACCAAACAACTACTATAGTGAAAATGCCTGTTATAATTTTCCTGACTGCAAAGTTACGTCTTTAAATGTCTGACTTTGTCTTTTATTTTGTCTTCAACAGTCCAAAACAAACCAAAAAAAAGTGACTAAAACAATTATTCGATTATCAACATAGTTGCCGATTAATTTTCTTTCTTTCTTTTAATTGACTAATCAATTAAACAACTAATCGTTGCAGCTCTACTGTAGCCTCTGTCTTTTAGCATCTTGTGTCATCATATATGTGCCTGTGATGTGCATATTTAAAGTCAAGATGAAATGAAAAATGCCTCTTTAACCCTTTTAGATCACATCCTCGGTCATATTGTGTGTCTATTTAACAATATATACCAAAAAAATACAAACAAATCCATTTCTTTGTATTCTTATATCAAAATCCAATCATGTTTGCTTCCTGTAAATTAAAATATGACGTGTGCTTACGTAGGCTTAAACCAACCAATTTCAACCAATAATATCATCCACCCATCAATCAATCTTCAACTTTTAGCGGCACAGCACCAAGATTCATATTCCTCCCAATGTTATGTCCCACCAGTCTATCCTGTTTCACTTGAAAGTACATCACGGAGCGTAAGTTAGATACTCTCGAAATGTCGTTTCCTCTGGACTTTAAGATCCTTGTACAGGGTTCTCGTCTTAAAACAAGCTGGAGACAGATTTTTTCAACAAATCAGATTGTTTTAGTTTTAGATAGCAAGCTACTAATCTGCAGGTAACAGGTGTCATTTCAGCCGACAAAATCTGCGGTCGCTGGCTAGAAATGAGAAGCTGCTTTTGCTTACTTGAGTGCGAAATCAAAGACCCATTGTTTCAAAAATTAATGCAAATTTCAAGTGGTAAATCTGCCACCATTATAACAATGGAAAGCTGAGATGCATAGCAACAGTAGCCAGTTGACAGCGTGCTGCTAATTGGAGCTGATTCTCAACCCAAATTGACCCCAAACATCAAGCTGAATCTGGCAGCCATATAGCCATAGCTGGCCCACATTTGTTCCTCTGGTGCCAGAAAACGTCTGCATGTGTCGACACTCAGCTGCGGTTAACCTGATGATTCATCACCACCTCCCTCTCATCTTCTCTGTCCTTTTCAGACTCTTCCAGGGGCGAGAAGAAGGAGAGCAAGTGTCCGACGCCAGGCTGCGACGGGACAGGTCACGTGACGGGTCTGTACCCGCACCACCGCAGCCTGTCCGGGTGTCCTCACAAAGACCGTGTCCCGCCTGAGAGTAGGTTGCTCTGCCTGGATGTTATGCTGCACTTAAAAAAACACACCTAGCTTTGAAAAAACTCAAAAAAATAACAGTCTGACAAGTCATTTTGGCAGTCTGATGTTGTAGATTGTAGCTGTACGGACATTTGTCAGAAGTGGAGCTGCTTTGGAGGCAGAAATAATCTTGTTCTTTGAGTTTAACTTCAGAGCTTTACTAAGCTAACTAGCAATGTTATAACGTATAAATAGTCGTATGTAATTCAGCAGGGTAGCTAACTTTTATATTGATAACTTAAGGCTTGAATGACTAGTTTTAACTTTCACCGTTAGCTAGGCTAATTAGCTTAATCTTATGCTTAACTTAGTATGGCTAGTTTGCATTGTGTTTCTTATGGTAGTAGTGGCCATAAAATTGTTTGATTTTTGGGCTTAATGAAGCTCACTGTGTCTCATAATGATGAGAACTTTTCACCTTTCATGTCTGTTTCCTAGATGTAGTTCTGGAGATATAGGGTATATTTTTAGCTATGATATCTCCCATTTGGCGAAAACAAGCACAGAAGTGTCAAAAAAATGTCTGCGAAACCACCACTGCTGGAAAAATAAAATCAAATAATAACTCCAAGTCAGTCAATTCAGCTAATTAAAAGGAGCTTAACTGTGTTTGTTTGCAATTTAAGGGTGTGAACGCCCCCAAGATGAAATAACAGGAGTTTTTTTCATTCTTCCCATTATGACAATAAGATTATTTCTGCCTCTGTGTAATCTTTGTAGCTCTGAAGAAATAATAATTAATCTTTTATTTCTCTTATTATTTCCCTCTTAATTAAGTTATTATTTGATCTGATAAGTCAATATTTTGGTTTGTAAGACATATAACTCACTTCATGACCACAAATTTTTACTTTAACTTGTTTATGTACTGGTCAGGCCATGATAATGTCACCTGATTTCAGAGAACTCTACAATTTCAGAAGACACAATTGGGATAATCTCAACATTCAAATATTTTTCTCTTTAATCAAGAAAGAATAATATTTAAAGAATTAATACTGACTTCAAATGACTTGTTGGATGGATTGTGTGGCAGTGGAAGTTGGACAGTGTTGGGCATGTTAGCCGTCCACCATCATGCATCCGTCCTGCATGACTCTACATTGTGTTTTGGCGTGTTGGAAGTGCTTTAAAGATATAGTGGGTTTGACTTGGTTAGAACAGGTGGAGCTGAAGCCTAACTGCTCAGTTATAAATTCATGATTTGCAGTGTTATAAATTACAATGAAACGAACATTCA
Source organism: Scomberomorus guttatus (assembly GCA_038419695.1). NCBI lineage: Eukaryota > Metazoa > Chordata > Actinopteri > Scombriformes > Scombridae > Scomberomorus > Scomberomorus guttatus. The sequence goes on from CM076462.1 coordinate 26,580,730, forward strand.
GACGACTAGTTGTGACATCTTTTTTGAATCATCGGAGGAGCAAAATTCAAGCCCGGGACTGATTTAACTACAGTTTCACTTCTTTCTAGTGCAAAATAATCAAGAATAAGCTCACCAGTGTTGTGAGACGTAATCTTGAACTTTTTAGTATCTATCTACTGAAAGTACTTCAAAAGTGTTGAAGTGAACATTTTGCTGTTTCTTCTAAGAGTTGATTCTACAGAAGCTGTTAAAAGTTGGTCTTATGTTTACTGTGGCACCAGAGAGAGGGTTGGTAGTTTTTTATTTGCTTTAGTTTTTGTGTCCTCCTTTACTTTCTTTTCTTCCTCCTCATCACACCTGCCTGATGTCTGGTTTTGGTATCTGTGTTGCCGATGTTACATGAACAGCATGAAGAATCAGTTTGATCCCCCTGCTGGCTGTAAAAACTCACAAAACAACCTGCATGAGAACACCTCCGAACATCCGAACCTGCTTTAATCACGTACACTAAACTCACAGGTATTATGTGACTTTAAATTAGATAAACCGGGCTTTGCACATACAAGTTGTAAGAATATAAATTGAATACAAATGTGAATACAAATTAAACAGCAGTTGTGTCAATATACGGTATATAACTAAAAGTAGTAGAAGTTATGTGTTCTTTGGGCTCACAGCGACCGCTCTGCAGAATTTCTGCATTTTAGCCAAGACTCAGTTTTGTCTAATTAATTTCAAGAGACTCTCATAACTTCTATTTTCAAGTGTAAAAATGAAAAACTATAATTGAGTTTATGGTAATAAAAGTAATGTTTTCCAAAAGTTTAAATGAAGTTTCACATTTTTCCAAAACACATCCAGTCCTAATTAATCCAGGGTTTTTATTGAAGTTGGAATGGTTTTAAACAGAATGCGCTGATAAAAAAAATATTTTGACAAAATTATGCGTTATAGCATGTTTAGAGTGCCTGTGACATGAAAACATATACACTAAAATATGCAATATTATGCAGTCTGCAATACCAGGAAAATATGGCAAATAAAAATACTCCTGTGTATACAGACATGCATGTAAAAGCTTGTTCAACTTAAATATATTCACATCATACTGTAAATTAATATAACATATAAAAAGATATTTGGTGTACATAAGCTTAGCTCTAACACAATATTTAGTCACTCCGATGCAAAATCATAATCCACCGTACGTTTATCTTCCCACACGTTGTTCCTTTTCCATCTACAGAGTCATCAGTAGATTTTAAGAATGCATGACAAACTTTAGCTTCCAGTACATCCTCGTCTCATGAAATTTCATGAAATGAGCACAGTGATCAAAATGCAAATAAGAATTGTGATTCCCCAGCAGGAAGGGATTACATGGAGCAGACACTGTAGAAACAGAAAGTAGTTGTGATTGAACGTCGAGGTGTGTAGATCGAGGAAAGACATTTACTTCCAACTTCAACAAATTACTTGCAACTTGTGACAAAAACTTTGATGTTTTCTTAACTTACAAAACAGTTTTCATGACACTGTTTGCAGGTAAAATGTGTTTACTTCCTGCTGTTGATACATAATCCTCTCAAAGTGAGGTTTCTGTAACAACACTGAATATTTTGTCTTAGTGTTCATGCTCATTTTGTGAAATTTTTGTTGTCGTGTCAGTCGTGCAGCTGTAATCTGTGCATGCCTAACCGTCGTAGCTGAACGCCCGGTAACTCTCCTGTCTCCTCCTAACCCTCGCTGTCTTTCTCACCTTTCCTGTCTGTCAAAGTCCTTGCCATGTATGAAAATGTTTTAAAGTGCCCTACTCCTGGCTGTTCTGGACGGGGTCATGTCAATAGCAACAGGAACTCTCATCGCAGGTGAGTGAGCGGCCTTGAGCCGGGCCGCTAACGGCTGCATAACACCGCCGACATGTGAATGTGGCTGATTTTACAGTACAAATCCTGTACGTCTGTGTGTTCTTTATGGAGGAAGTTTGAGATCAAACTGATTAATGAAGTGAAGCTTCACTTTCCCAGTTTTTAGTTTTCTATGTTGGCTGGCAGCCACATCTCCAGAGGCAGAACATCATGTTAGCTTACGCAAATTTTTAGAAAAATTTAAAGTTGACTCAAGTTTACTTTGTGGGATGACTTGATATGACTCATCGCCTCTCAGAACTTCTGAACATTTGTGAAGAAAGAAATGTTGCGCTTTCCATTTAAAATGAAAGATCATTGAGCTGTTTTTAAGTCTTTTCGGGTAAGTCCAAGTTAAGGCAATAAAAACAAGTCTGACTCATGCAGGTTTTTCAGGTCTAAACACTCATCACTGAAATGACATTTGAACATTTTTCTTCCACAGTTGTTTATACTGTTTTTTTAGGCAATTGAGACATCAATTCAATTTCAATAGAAGTCTTTCAGTACATCAATTTAATATTTTTCATTGTTTTTGTTCTGAGATTTCACAAGACCTTAAAGACTTGATTGTATTTGTCTTCAGTCAAGTCTCACAGCACTGCGACTTAAATCTGTCTCATGTCCAAGCCGATGCATTAAATCTTTGGATAGTGCAGGTGATTGTGTCCACCCCGGATTGTGATTTCTTGTTTTATACAAAAAGGTAAATCATATATGAAATCCTTGTTTGTTATGTATTCTTTACCTGCCAGTATTGCAGTTTTCATCCCAATATGACCTGTTGGCAAAAGATTTACTAAGGTTCCTGAAAAACAGACACATTTTCTTTCTTAGAAACTTCTGTTTTTTTACCACCATAGTGCAAAAATACTGGAACGTTTTCAGGTTTAGATGCATGTGGGGAAAGGGGCTTAAATTAAAATTTTGGCATGTTTGAGCTGAAAATGTGTCTGCGTCACATCAGGATTTCAGCTGTTTAACAGACAGAGCAGAGAACCACAAATACACATACACACAAGCACACACGAACATGCATATTTTTGAATTATGTAAAGTGATTAGGATTCACACTCATTTTCTCACACAGCCTGAGATCCCAGACATACACACTGTTGTATGCACACAGTTTTACTGGAACACATATCCGCACATACGCATGCGCACACACACTTACAGACACTTACAAATTAGCTCACAGACAGCAGCACACGTGCGCTGGCAGACAGAGAAGCACACACACACACACACACACACACACACACACACAGACGTGGCTGCAGGGTGTGTTATGTAGCACAGCTCCTCTGGGAGAGGAAACAAAGCACTAGCTAGCTAGCTATAGCTACTGTTAGCTTCCAGCTCACATAGCTTTCATGTCTGGCAGTCGCCATGGAAACGCCTTCATAGCAGAAGCAGCAGCAGCAGCAGCCGCCGTGCTGATCTGTCACACATTTTTTAGACACTCCTATCATCCTTTAAATGTGTGCGTGTATGTTGGTAACAATATTTCATTCCTGCATGTATGAAGTAATTAGGAATGGCTCGGAGTGACAGACAGAGAAACAAGAAGGGCGTTTTAGTTCTGAATACAAACTACTCTTTCCTACTACTACTACTCTGTCAACAACCCATACACTCGCTAATAACCATCCGTCCAATCTACACTGACTTTTCTTAGGAATTTAGATGCTGACTAAATGCCTGCAGCTGGCATTTTCCTCTTTTCTGCCCACTTTTTTTTTTAGCTTTTATATATATTTTGTTATACAAGCTCAGCATAGCAGGGAGTGACCATAATAATACAGTCTGTAAATTGGTCAGTCTGTAAACCAGTCAGTAAGACAGTAAATCAATTAGTATCTGCAAACCAAACAGTAAGAAGTCATTAGGAAGTCTGTTATTGAGCAGTTAGTAAACAGTCACTGAACCAGTAAGCCAATGAGTAACCAGTGATATCCAGTCAGTCAGCGAACTAGTTAACCAGTCAGTGAGTAAATTAGTAGTTATAAAACAGTCAGACACTCACTTAACAACTAACTAACCTAGTCTCTTAGTAAACCCGTCACACCATCAGTCTTTAAAAGTCGATCAGTTGGTAAACCAGTCCCCCAGTCAGTCAGTAAACCAGTCAAATGTCCAGTATCTCAACCAGTTAGGTAGCCAGCAAACCAGGCAAACTATCACTCAGTAAACCAGTCAAACCCTCAGCATATAAACCAGTCAGTTAGCAAGTAAACCAGTTAAACCATCTGCCTTTAAAAGTCAGTTAGTCAGTAAATCAGTCAAACCATCAGTTAGTAAACCAGTCATGCAGTCATTATAAAGTAGGCCACTTTAAATCCATAATTCATTCTGAACTGCTGTTGCTGACAGCTGATCCGCTCTTCATTCAGGGCCAGATGCTGTGTGTGTGCGCGTCAGTGTGTGTGTGTGTGTACAGTATGTAACCAGGCTGTGTGCTGTCTCTCCTCCCCCCTCTTCCAGTCTGTCCGGCTGTCCCATCGCTGCCGCAGAGAAGATGGCGAAGGTTCACGAGAAGAGCCACTCGACTGACAGCGGCAGTAAGACCAATCAGACGTCAGATCGTGTACTCAGGTAACGCCCCTGCTGGGTTACATGCAGTCAGACTGACAATAAAATAACCTCGACCTCCCATTTAATATATTTGCACAGTTGATCAATACATCACTGATTATCTATGTGATTATTGTTATTGTTTTTATTGTTGTTATTGTTGTTACTAACAAGAAGAGTGTATTCTTTCAGCTTCAGAGATTTTTATCATTCCATGATGATCTAAATGTCTCACAAGCTTTTCTACTATGATAAGAAGAAACCCAGAAATTAACTAAATTATCTTTAATGAGTATGTTTTGTCATGCAGCTTAACTGCTAATTGATACATGTTAATGAGGAATGCTTAATGGTGCCTGGAAATCTAAGCATGTATCATAAAAACGGTGCTTACCTCGTCTTGTTCGTTGCCATCGTGGGTTTGAGACACAGCTGTAGATTATATTTACCATTGTTACTTAAATCCGGGATGCTGAATGGTGCACATTACACACACTTTTATGAACTCAATAGTAGTAAAGCCGCCCAACCTTGGAAAATGTTCTTTGAGACGAACATACTTTGGGAAATGTCTTTAGATTCAGTTTTTGTGTGTCTCTTAAATCAAGGGTGCAAAATAGGGATGCCAATTAATAATCAGCATGCAAACACAATGTACTATTGTTGTTGTCTCCTATGATTTGGAAGCAGATTTTGATGTTTTTTGAATACGTTTTCTATCTTACAACTTAACATCTTATTGATTTATATGAAAAGAGGGATGCTAAATGGTGCGTTGAAATTTAAGCATTACTTTAAACACAGCACCTGCCGCATCTCCAAAATGCATTCTGAAAAGATTTCAGTCATACGTAAAGCTAGCACAGGTATGTTCAGTTCAGGTATGAAGGCCAACTGGTGCAGTGAAATAAATAAGGGATGGCAAATTGCTCGGAAGCCCTGCTCTTGTTGGTTGCCTCCTACAATTGGGAGCCCAGTTTTGATTATTTTTACATATTATCACATAAAGCAGGGATGCCAAATGATGCAGTCAAATGAGCAGCATGCGGATATTTCACTCCTGCAATACCTCGTTGTCTTCTGAGCCAGTGTTTTTTAAACTTCTGATAGTTAATGTTGGATGCTGAATGGTGCGATCATATTTCCAGCATACACTATGAACACAGTGTTTACCTTGTCATGTTGATTGTCATCTTGGCTGTGGGGTTATATTTACCCTTGTTACTTAAATCGGGGATGCTGAATGGTGCAGTGAAAATTCCCATACACAAACCCAGTCTCTTTTGCCTCTGGTTACCTTTCAGGCCGATGTGTTTCGTTAAGCAGTTGGAGATCCCTCAGTGCGGCTACAAAAATAACGTTCCCACCAGCACGCCGCGATCCAACCTGGCCAAGGAGCTGGAGAAATACTCCAAGACCAGCTATGACTACAGCGGCTACGATGGCCAGCATGGCGGCTACGGAAAGAGAGGCCCAGCAACCAAGTCCCATCACGGGCGGGACACCTCCCCGAAGGGATATGATGGTAAGAAAAACGAACGCAGACGTCACGGTATATTCTTAAATCTGATTTTAGTGTGTTCCTGAAGGAAAATCCTGCACAACCTGCTTTATGTTGCATTTATGTCACACTGAAGAAAACTGCTCTTATCTGATCTGAGCTGTAACAATTAGTCAATCAACAGAAAATTAATCTGCAAATATTTTGATAATTGATTCATTGTTTGAGTCATTTTCTAAGAAAAAATGCCAAAATTTATGATTCTCAGATACTCAAATTTTCACTCAAATGTGAATATTTCCTGGTTTCTATGATAACAAACTGAATATCTTTGGGTTGTGGACTGTTGGTTGAGTCAAAACAAGACATTTGAGGTTGCATCTTGGTCTTTGGGAAACAGTGACGGTTTTCACCATTTTCTGATTTTAAAGACCAAACAACTAATCGTGTAATTGAGAAAATAATCAACAGATTAAACGATAATGAAAATAATCATTAGTAGCAACCCTACTCTAATCAATATTTTTATATTAACAATGAATCAAATGATCAATCAATGTAGACAAATTATCACCAACTCTGCAGCTATATGCAGCTTGTCAGCCTCTTTTAGCTCATAGTTTTGGTTTTATGGCACATTTACTGTTTTGGTTCAGTCTCAGCACTCTCATCAACCTCGTTTTCAGCTGTAGCAGCAGCTGTTTTCTACAGACATGCTCCAATAGACCCACTGTACACCACCTGTCCAGCACCAAACAGCAGACAGACAAAGTTAGAGACTAGCTTGTGATCAAAGTGGAACATCTAGCAGCTAAAGAGCCAGATATTTTTCTCAGGAGTTGGTGGAGACCAAACTAGAGCTAAAAGAGAGTGAATATTGGACTTACATTCATCAGGTGGATGTAAACACAACTCCAATTATTATGGAGTTTCCTTACTTAGGAATAGAATATTTATGCCACTATAATTTTTTTCATTTATTTGTGTCATTTCTGCTTTTTTTGGCTTCCTGGGGGAAAGAAATATGTCACAGTAGGTGGCAGAAATACAAAGATGCTGTGTTTAACAAGTAAAATGAAGTGGTGTAACAAAAAGAAACAGACATATCATTTATCTGAAAAATCTGTTACATTCAGTCTTTATCCAATTTCCTTTTTATTAATATGCCAAAGTCTCCACCTGTGGCAACAATAAAAAAAAACATTTGATTGAATTCATGGTGTTTCCATTCAGATTCACCAGTCCTTTGTCTTGGCGAAGGGAATAAAACCTGCAAAATGATCCCAGTTTGGGGGATTTCTATTTGTTTTTTCCATTCTGGGGAGAACATTTTGTACTTGCAGGGATAAAAGCAACGATAACACTCACACACTAACGCACTTACACATGCTCAGTACTCAGTGTATTCTCTTTGTCATAGGGCTGAAAACGCCGGTGTTTTCTGCCTCTCCACATGGCTGGAGTGAAAGCAGAGCAGAGTTATAGAAATGCCAAGCTAAGAGCCTGCCTGCTCTGAGCAGAGGATGGAGGGAGGGAGGAGGTGCAGATGGAGGAATGGTGAAACAGGAGAGAGATAATGGAGGCGAGCCCTGTTTCTTTGGCTGGGAGCCATTAGCGAGACGCAGGCAGGAGAGAGGTTTTTAGACGAGGTGTCTGCGCTCCCCTCCGTCACGACTCCCTCCCTCTCCCTCTACCATTCTTCCCTCCATCTGCATCACTCCAGCCTGCAGACCTCCCGCGCTCCGATTCACCATCACACCGCCGTACAATCTCCGTGCCTTTCTCCCTTTTTCTTTGTCCCTACAGCTGCCTCTCTTTTCACCGCTGTCTGTTTTAAAGAATAGGTCTGGTGTAATGCTGTATTTTTCTTGTTGTCACCAATTCCATGAAAAGACCAGGTGTTAGTCCAACCCTCAATACTTTCTGACTTCCCTACCTTGTCTGTGGCACTCAGCCCTCAAGCCCATTTGTTCATAAATATTGATATATGTAGTTTCAATCTACAGTATAATTTTTTTAAAAGGGTTCTGGCATTTCCTATAACAGCAGCACACTGTAGTTTTTACAGTTACTGGCCTGGTAATCTGACCAAATTGCTGTTTTGTTTTCATTTTATTATTCAGTGTGACTTCATGTTCATGTTACTGATGTATCTATCCTATCCTGTCTATCTGTCTCTAAACACTTCGCTCATAGAGACTGAAGACAATCTCCCAGGTTTCGTTGTTATAACTGGGTGGAAACAATTAGTTTCTGCATTGCAGAACCAATCCAAAGTCTTTAGGGCGGCCCGTCATATTGGGGTGGTGACATGCAGTTCACTACAGAGGACAACTGGGGGAGAGCATCATTTCCGGTAAGGCGTGTCCATGACAAAATGTAAGGGGCGTAGGTTTGTTAGTGTCCGTTTTCGCCACCGTTCAAGCAACTACAGTGCATTTAGAAATCCTCAGACTTCAGAAGGCGGAGATCTCCGATTGTCTGGTATCGTGAGACTATATCTATCCAGTCTGCAGCAGAGGTTGCGAGAAGCAGTTAACTTTCATTAAAAGAAAACTAAATATTACATATGTCTGTTTAACATTAAATATTCATGACTAAGTAAGCAACAAAATTAAAGTTATTATTTATTAAGAGTTTAACACTCACAAACTCAGCTAATCTGCTTCATCAGGACTGTGAGGGTCACATTTGACTGACAGTGCTGGCAGCAGACAGTAAGCAAACTACCCACCAACTCATCACACTTTAAATACTGCTAAACCCTGATTGGTGCACAGAATATGTGGCATCACCTTTTTGAGAAAATCAGGGACAAAAAACACAAATACAGAATTCTGTCATGTAAATTATCCAAAACTATAATGTAGGACAACATAGTTTATATGAGATATGTGTTCTTGTTATTTCTATAAGTCTGTGCTGCTCCGTCGACTTTGTTTTTTGTTTTTTTTTTCAAATTGGAAAAACAGGTGTCGATGGGCACAACACCAGACATATTTGAAGAGCTGAGATGTGGGTAGCAATTCAGATGTCTGGAACCAGATTAAGTATCTACGTCAGCAGGATGGTGTATGTGGCATTGAGTCAGAATAAACTACAGTGTGTGTGTGTTCATTGTAATGAACTAACCCAGTGCAATTGGTTGCATTGATGTGTTTTTAATAGATTTTGGAAAATAGTGTTGAATACGCAGACAATATTTTTTGTAAGTGTTTTTGGTCTTTTCATGGGATTTGGTGACAGTAAAAAAAAAACAAAAAACAGCCTTTTTGTTTTTTTGTTTCCTCCACCTCTCTCTTTCTCTACATCATTGTCAATTTTTTGCATGTTTTTAAAAATGCAACAGAACTTCTCTTTGAAATTTTAGATCCTCTGTAACGATCCATCTGCTGCACAGTGTGGCCGCATGCCAGCATCAATCTAACAAATCAACCATACTTGTATGCATCCCTGCAGCTAAGCGCTACTGTAAGAGCCCAGCCAGCAGCACGACCAGCAGCTACGCTCCGAGCAGCAGCAGCAGCCTGAGCTGTGGAGGGGGAGGAGGTGGAGGAGGAGGGGAAGGTGGAGGGGGTGGAGGAGGAAGCAGCGCCAGCAGCACCTGCAGTAAGAGCAGCTTCGACTACACCCACGACATGGAGGCGGCTCACATGGCGGCCACGGCCATCCTCAACCTGTCGACGAGGTGCCGGGAGCTCCCGCACGCTCTGGGAGGGAAACCCCAGGACCTGCTGACACAGGTAGCACACACAATGGCAGGAGGGGATAAAGTAAACAATAATTATAAGAAGGGTGTCTTGATATGTGTATATAATACACTGTATATAAGATAAAATATTAAAAAAAGACATGGTAAAAAGTTTAACTCATGGTCATCTCAGTGAGTTTTTAAAGGATGGAGATGTAGAGATTCCCAAACCGTCCTTTGTAAACATCTGTCACAGTTTACAGATCCACCTGCTTTAACTTTAATTTACCATATCTGTGTATGCTCACAGGCTTTTAGCACAGTGTGGGATTATTACTGACATTTCAGGTGCAATCACTTTCAGTTTTACCTTTCAAATAAAGCAGCGTAGAGAATCTGGACAAACTGTAACCATCAAAACTAAGCCAATAATACCCAATTTGTAATAAAATGAAAAACTGACCTTAAAGGCTACTTTCATGCTGGCAGTTAATCTGAATCTGGGAGCAGTTTAACTAAAACTATGAACACCTTCTATGGACCAAGTAGTCTGAGATTGGTTCAAAGCAAACTTTCATATTAGAGCCTGATGATGTTATGAGGGTTATCTTGGATGGATTGAGACTAAACCCATTTATCAGGCAGGGAAGGTCTAATGAAGAATGCTAAAGAGTTGCATTATGGGAATTGTAGGACTCACCATGAATCAAAAGTCAGGTTATATCTGCTTCTACTGCTTTGATTTTGTCTTGTGAGTCCTCTAACTTTATGAAAGTACAATGCTAAATCGCTGAACCCCTTAAATTTTATTTTATGTACTTAAAAATGTTGCTTTTCTGCTACTGCTTCACTACACCAGTGATCATCAGATGTTTCCTTGCCTTTATGCATCAGAGTCCGGTTGGGGACATGGACGACAGCGGTGCGGTGGATGTGGCCGGTCAGCCCGGCGGGCCGGAGGGCAGCGGGACGGTGTTGACCCCCCTGCAGCCGATGTCGCCCCAGCGGCAGGCTCTGCTCAGCAGCCGCTGCTACCAGCTGAGCGAAGCCGACTGCTGGGATCTGCCCGTCGACTACACCAAGATCAAAAGGCTGGGAGACGAGCAGGACCACAAAGAGGTAACAGGAAGGTCTACGTCACTTTGAAAAAAAATATACCTGAGTTTACATTCAACAAAACAACAGATTTAACCTGAACACACACACCTCAGAGGTTTATGTTCTAAAAATGTTACTGTTTAGTTCAGTTTACATTAAAACCACAACAGAGGTTTACAGTTAGTTTACAGTTAAGACACTTTATGGCAGTGGTAGGCAAATGGGGTCAAATACGGCCCTCCAGAAAATATATTTGGCCCCCTGACAAAAGCTGAAGTTTTGACTTAAATAGTTTCCATCAAAACTTTTACATAATTCCTCACAAATCTACTGTAGGTAACCAAATAAACATAAACACGCTTGTGTAAATCCCAAAGAATGTTACTTCTATTCTGTCCCCGGAGGAGGAGAGACATTAAAACCGTGGGTGCAGCATGCTATTTGAACAGTGCATGGTGATAAAATTATGAATAATAAACCTACCAGAAATAAAATTTTAATGTGTGAATTCCAATATTGTTTTAATTCCACAACTTTAGCCTATTCGACCATAACAGATTTATTTTTCACGCACACAAATAGTTGGCAGCTCAACAGAAATGGTGTGTTTCTTTCTAAGGCAGCAACGTCTCTGGGCTCCAAATACAACACAGAACATATATTTGTGTGTGGGTCATTTTTAGCCAAATGAGTATTAAGATAAGATAAGTGTTTCCACTGTGCCACTCTCCAATGAAAAATCTTTAAAAAAATGGCCCATGGTTGCCCTTAATTCCTGACACCTGCTTTACAAACTGTATATTACATCATTTACATTATTCAGACTTTGTAAAGTTTACAGTTTTGTAGTTTACAGAAGTTAGATTCAGTAGTGACACTGTAAAAGTTTATAGAATTTAAACTATAAAATAATATTTTACTACAGTTATAGTTTACATGTTGCTACTGTTACAAATGTACACTTTACTCACATGAGACAGTGTAAAAGTTTACTTTATCAGCGTCTACAGTGAGAGTTTAGGATTTACACAATTTACAACTTACATGTTGTCATTTACAGAGTTTATAGTTATACGTTTATTACACCTTACAGTTCAGAGTTAACAAGGCTTATAATTAAAACAGGTACAGCCAATCAGTCTGCATCAGTGAGTTTATATTCAAAGTTCAATTAATGGCCTTTATGTACATTGGTGAAAATACACGGCTCTGGTTCGAGTTTCTTTGGTAATAAGTTGAGCACAGGTTCAGTTTGGTGATGTGGAGCGTGAGAAGGCGACAGAGGCAGAGAGACTTGAATCCCTAACAATAAAAAGCCAACTTAATCTTCTCATCTGAGGATTAATTTAACATGTGCATGAAAGTGTAACATTAAGGGGTAAAAATTGAATCATTTTAGACCAAATTGAAGCTCTAAATGTTTCTCATGCTCCACACTCTGCCCTTACAGTTATGATTAAGGGCTTTAACCATTTAATTTAAGGTACATTTAGGTAGCCTGTCGTCTAATCATGCAAAGTAAGGATAATATGAAGCATGAAATTGAGTGATTTAAGGAACTCAGAGTTTATATTACAGGCATGTGCACAGATGATTATGATTTTTAAGCAGTTTAAAGGGATGCTTGTCCCCTGGTGCATAAGAGAAAAGCACCAGAGAGAAGTTATGGACTTATATTGCGAGGGCGTACTGTTGCTTGCTGGTACGCATAATTTTTGCATCACTTAACATACATAAAAGGGAATTTTTGTGAATTTGGATAGGTCTAGGATGTGTGTTTGTATACCTTCACAAACCAAAGGAAATGAGGCATGAAAACTGTGCAGAGATGATGGTGCTTGCCAAAGTTGTACATCACCACACAGTTTTTGTTGTTATTCCTTCTATGATGTGATTCTTCACCCTGAAGTGACTAAATAGAAAAAGGTCAACACTGCAAACAGACAAGTCGTAAGAAAGAACCAGAATAGGTGCTGAAGAGAAGAAGTCAGTTTGTTTTCAAAGCAATGATTGATTCATTTTTTTAAACTTTGATATAATCAGACATTATGAAGCTGATCCTTTTCAGATCAGGGTCCTTTTATCAAACTTGTAAGAATTTAAAGAAGAGAAAAATAAAGAATTTTTAAAAAATTACACAGAAGAAATTTGTCGCAGAGTGTGAGTATAAGACACGACTCACTCCGACTTACAGCGAAGCGTCAGAGGAGCAGGAATAACCAATCAGATGCAGGGATTTACCCATTACTCAGTGATATTATGATTTTAATTCTTAAAAAAGTTATTTATGTGAAATCTGTAATACCTCCAGTAGCAATTAATATGTGAAATTAACAATGATATAATATATTAATGATATACACCAGCCTCCACTTATGGATGAACAGAGTTATAGTTGTTGACAAATATATGAATTAACACTTATATCTGCTAACAATTACATCATAGTTTATTATAGACCATTTATTAACTGTTTATATACTAATTATACATGCTAATGCTTAAATTAATTACCCAATGGAATAAAAGAAATTAGCTGAAATGGAAACAAATCATATAATAAGGTGAATTTAGCAACACAGTGACAAGTTCAGACAATGAACATGTAACAGAAATATAATCAATCAGCTTTATTCTTTCTGTACAAATGTGATGAATGCTGAAAATAAGAAAACTGATGTAACATCCTATCAAATATTCTGAAGTATACATACATACATGTTTCAAACCACGTAAAGGTGTCACCTCTGTTTCTGTACTGCAGCAACCATCTAGGATCTACTCTTAAAACCAGCTTCCTCCTATGAGTGATCCGGTCCTACATGAACCTAAAATCTGCCAAAGTTAGAACCATTTCAGTTATTTCACATGAGACATTAATGTATTTGTGTCTGGTAAAGCTGGCGGGGCTCAGATGGACAAAAAAAAGTGATGTTACATGTGACTGTGGGGTTGTTTGCTTATTTTACCAGCACTGTCAATCATATCTGATCTCAAACCACTCCCATGCTCCCTGATTATGCAGATTTGCTGAGTTTTGAATGAAACTCATAATAATTAATACCTAAGGGTGTTGTTTTCTGAACTTGAACTTTCGCTGTTGCTTTTTTAAGTCATGAATATTTAATTTCATATAGAAACTGCATAAGACTTGAGAGCCGGTTTTCACTGAAGCCCTCTTAATAAATTTAAGAGCATTTTTAAGTCAAAAGAAATTCAATGAAAAGTTTTTATTCAGATGTTTTTAAGTAAGAGTAAAAATTAAGGATTTTCAGCTGTATCTTTCAATAAAATCCCAAATTTCAGTTTAGTTGATAGGATGGATTCAGACCAGCTGCAGCCGTTTCTCCAGCAGGCTGAGTGCGCTCTCATGTGGACATAAGCGGCACTGCGTCCGCTCAGACTCCGCAGCTCTCTGAATGAACGCTTCAGGAGCTCGAGTACGATGCATTAAAATGCTGAATTACATCCCTAATACATAAGTAAAACATGATAGATCATCTGCGCGCTTTAAATCCTCGCAGATCTGATATCACACAGAGCAATCCATGCAGTAAATTGCTACATTTGCTGTGTTGGATTTAGAGCGCTGGAGTGAAAGGTTTTAATCAGGAGAGGAATTGCGTTTGTTAATGAAGCACGACATTGCAGAGGAGGCCGGAGCCTGGAGCTTGGCGGCTGATGGGATTTTCTCCAGACAGTCCTGAACGATTTCTGCTGCCATCTGAGGAGGTGTGATGTGTGGACTGCAGAGCAGACTGCAGCGCTCACAGCCACAAAAGCTTTTGTTCACAGACTCCAACTGGTGCAGAAAGAGTTTGAACTGGAACCCTGAAGCATCATCCTGTGTGAAGATAATCCAAAAATATAGCATAGACCCACCAGAAGCAGGGGAAAATAGAGTAATCTCACCTTCAGTTGATTTTACAGATGCTACATGGGAGAAAAATACATATTGGAAATAATAAATTTAGCTCCAGATTAGAAAACTGAAGGTTGGAAAAATATTTATCTAGAAATCTTGTTAAACTTGCAACATTAAGACTTCTAGTACAAATGTCTTGCCCTCAAACAAAACACAGAACAGAACATTTATCTTGAGTTAGATCATATAGGAAACCTCCAAAACAGCAGGCCAAAAATGTGTTTTGTGAGGTCACAGTGATCTTGACCTTTGGCCACCAAATTCTGATCAGTTCATCCTTGAATCCAAGTGGACGTTTCTGCCAAATTTGAAGAAATTCCCGCAAGGTTTTCCTGAAGTATTCAGATCCTTTACTTAAGTAAAAGTACAATGTAAAAATACAAGTCAAAGTCCTGCATGAAAAATCCTACTACAGTAAAAGTACATAAGTATTATGAGCTTGATGTAGTTAAAGTATTGCAGTAAAAGTACATAAGTATTATGAGCTTGATGTAGTTAAAGTATTGCAGTAAAAGTACATAAGTATTATGAGCTTGATGTAGTTAAAGTATTGCAGTAAAAGTAGTGGTTTGGTCCCTCTGACTGATATATTATTATATATGACATCATTAGATTATTAATACTGAAGCATCAGTGTGTAAGCAGCATGTTACTGTTGTAGCTGCTGGAGGTGGAGCTAGTTTCAACTACTTTATATACAGTTAGCTAGTTTAGTCCAGTGGTTCCCAACCTAGGGGTGGGGCCCCTCCAAAGGGTCAGCAGATACACAAATCCGTTTTCAGTTTTTGGACTTTTTCTCTAATCTTTGATTTTTGCTGAAATATTGGATCATTTGAACATTTATTAAAATGAAACCATGTGAGAAGTTTAGAGGGAAAAATCACTATTTGGTGGAGCTGTTAACAACTCATAGACATCTGAAATGTGACCCTGACTACACACTGCTTTTTGTAAGACGTCAAAAGCCAAAAAGGTTGGAAACCACTGGTTTCATCTTTAACAATGTGTTGTATTTTAAAAGCTTGTTATATTATCCATTGTGTCAAATCTTCATCTGAATTTTAATCGTGCGTTGGATCAAAGACTCTTGACTTGAAAAGAAAACCAAAGAATCTCGGTGCACACTGTCCATCACCTGAACTGACTTTATTAACATGACGTTTCGGCCGTCAGACCTTCATCTTCACCTTCAGGATAACTTGTCTGTATAAAACAGATATAAAGCTTCACATAGTACTGTTGTTTATTTCTTGTCTTTCATGAGATGAAAATAAATAAGCCTCACCACTGAACATGCACTGTTACAGTAAAAAAAAAAAAAATCCAAAAAATGCAGAAAGAAGGTGTAACAGGTGATTTTGCACATTTTTTTGGGGGGGGGGAAGTGAAGGAGGAAATAAAAACAATCTTGAATACTTAACTCAATAACTTAATTAAAACCTATGGACATTTCATACAGACATGTTGGATAAAAATAAAATGTACAGTACATGCTTACAGTTCTGGTACTAATAGCCCATAAAATGATCATTAACTGGCAAAACCCTCAATGGAAGCAAAGGTTGAAAGAGGTAAACTGTATGGAAAATATTACGGCTAGCTCGCACCTCAAAACGGATACTTCCAGAGAAAGACCTCTGTAATAATATTACCATCAACACAAACTAGATGTGTACACTGTAGATTTGAAGTGAAATGTATATACTTCATATTCAAGTATGTTAACATGGGTCTGACAGTGGGTTTATTGTTTTCATTACTTTTGGGTTTTTTAAATTTTTTAATTTCTTCTTCTCTTCTTCTTCTTGTTAATATATTTGTTTTGTTCTGTTTTGGGTATGTATTTATTTTCCTTATGTCTTTGTTTACATACTTTATCCATCTAAAAAATGTTCAAAAAAAAAAAAACTCAGATAAATACTGCTGTATATATTTAATAATGCTGATCATCAGAAAAGCTTCAGTGAATAAACACCAAAGCAGTCTGAAGTCTAACAGTAAAGAGAGAGAGAAGCTCTCTGTGTTTGACTTTCATAAGTTTCAGTTTCACTACAATGGAAATGTAGTGTTGTAGAATTGTACTTGTAGTGACATGTTGTAGTCTGCTTATTTCTCGTCCCTACACCAGAGCGACGAGTTGGATCCCTTCCAGGAGCTGCTGGACGAGCAGCGCTACCCGGCCGAAGTGACCATGCCCAGCCCCAAACACCACAAATACCCGCCCTGCAAGGAGAGCAAGAAGGAGCTCATCACGTAAGAACCTCCTGACGCATCCAGGTCATAGGACGTCTATGACCTTCACTTTATTGTCCCTTCAAGGGAAAATGGCCTTGCAGTGGTCATTAAGACAGAAAACATGCCACACATCAATGTATAAAGTATATACATACATACATTTTTACATAATGCACTGTGTTTTCTTCAGGTAAATCCTTTTTTTTGGGGTAAATTGTGAATATTGAGTTGTTTGTGGTGTTCAGTTTGTGTCTCTTTACCTGCTGCAGGTTGTCGAGCTGCCAGCTGGCTGATAAGAACATGCGTGGGATGATGACGGCCAACTCACAAGAACTCAAGTGAGTCTACAAACGTACTGTGAGTCAAACATACTGTAACCTTCTCGAGTCCGAGAGAAGACCGCGTGTGAGCAGTTTTGAGATTGAGTCAATACAAAGTCCAAATTGGACCTACAGTGTCAGTTTGGACACTCCTCATTCAATGTTTTTTTCTTTATTTCTATTATTCTCTACATTGTCGATTAATACTGAAGACATCAAAACTATGAAATAACACAATTATTACACAATAATTCAATTTTAGATTCCTCAAAGTAGCTGCTGTTTACCTGTTGCCAATAGTGTGTAAAGCTGTCATCAAGGCAAACAGTGAAGTACTACAGCTCAGTCAGAGCACTAAATTGAAATGACACTAAACTGTATCTTCATAACAGTATTTATAACCTGATCAATCTTCTAAAACTACCAAACTAGCTACCAAAACATTATTACTGCGAGTAAACAGATTCTTAAGCAGGTTTGAACATTACAAACTTATACAACAAGTCCCCAAAAGTCCAAGTTTGTTCAAACACACACAACATTACTTTAAATTATACTTGAGATCCTAGGCTGCTGCAAAAAGATAAGACAACAAATCTACAGCTGCAGCGGTGAAACATTTCATAACTTCTTAAATACAACATTGCAAAAAAAAAAAAAAAACTGTCTTCTGTCCAAAGCTCCACAAACAGAACAAAAAATCAGCAGGCATCAAGAATATGACACTGTAACCCTGTTTTGGACAATGAAAAATAAATGAATCATACAAAATAAAGATGTCAGCTCACTAATGCAGGGACCTCCACACAAAATGTCCCAATTTAAGATCTTTGTAGTGAGTAATATCTAGTCTGTTCCTAAACTGAATCATCTGACATTTATGTTTGGCATTTAGAGGTTTAGAGACTTGAAACTTGCTGCAGAGAGATGATCCTTCAAGATGTTTAGTCCGAGTCTTGGTTCCATTATGTGGTAACACAGTTTAATCCTTGTGTTTGTTCCTCAGGTGTCCGACCCCCGGCTGTGATGGCTCAGGACACATCACTGGAAACTACGCCTCCCACAGGAGGTACAGTAACTGCACCTCAGACCACAACTGCCAACAAACACTCACAGTACTTCACTGCACACGTGCTTTATAAAATGTCTTTTCTGTCCTGCAGTCTGTCCGGTTGTCCACGAGCCAAGAAGAGCGGCATCAAAATCCTCCACAGCAAAGAGGACAAGGACGACCAGGAGCCAATCAAGTAAGGTTTTTGAGATAATTTATAGCTTTGATACGGAGCCTGATTAATCAATTATGAAAATAGTTGCCGATTAATTTTCTGTTGATCGGCTAATCGATTAATTGATCAATTGCCTACTTGCTGCAGCTCTAGACAGCTTTATGCCTTTATCGCATCTGGTCTCAGTGTGTTTCACAGCCAAAACATAAAGTCTGTTATCTTTCAATCCAGTCAAGATCAAAATGAATATTAAACCGCTCTGAGGTGAGTGTGAAAAGAAAATAAGGACAAACAGTGAGAAGATAATTTAAAGCTTTTAATTAATTTTAGCATTTTGAGGGAACTAATTATTCCTGTAAGGGAAACTTACAAGTGTGATGTGGAAAAGTTCCAGCAGACATACACTCAGGATGAACTCCTGGAGGAGTAGATGTGTTTTTAAGAAATAAAAAGTAGTCTATTAAACTTTTTTTGATAAAAAAAAACCATATCAAACACCAATTATTATTCAAAGCGGGGTTTTTCTATATCTTTTTAGTGTGTATATATCTCCCACATTACTGTGAAGACACTCTGTGGCGTTCTTGACAGATTCATCCATCTACTCTCTCTTAAAATGCTGCCTGTGTACGCTGACCTTTCTAACTTTAGGAAAGAATATTTTAGAGAGGATGTGTGGTCAGTTCTCCACTTCACGCCCCGCTCCCAGCAGGCCCAGTCCAGTAAAGGTTAGCACTAGTGAGCGTTTGACATTTTCCTTAAAGCAGAGCCGTAATGTTGAGCCAATACGACCTTGTGAATAATCTAAAGTTCAGCTGGTGTCAGTCTGCAGCCAGCTGTTGCTGCCACCTCTGTTCAATCCATCATCATCATTAACAGTGGAATCATAATGAAGCTTAACCTCAGCTCGGCTGGGGAGCGCCACGCCGACGCTCGGCTCATTCTAATCAGCCCAAATGCACCCGATTTGACTGTTATCACGTGTGGCGTGAGAGCGTGTGAAAAGAAAAAAAGGCTGACATTCTTTTAATTCTCAGTGGAAAATGCAATATTTAAAGATAGTTTCGGCATTAAAATGCATTTTGATAACATTTCTAGTGAGTAATGTGCAATTTATTTTCATATTCTTTGTTCAGTGAATGTTGTGGATCTGTCCTTTAACAGCAGACTTCTGCTGCACTTTGTCATGATGTTGCTGGTACCTGTAAAAACAGACTAAGTGAAATCTTTGTATTTGTTTGTCCTCTCAGGTGTCCAGTCCCGGGCTGTGACGGACAGGGTCATGTGACGGGGAAGTACGCCTCCCATCGCAGTGCGTCAGGCTGCCCCCTGGCGGCCAAGAGGCAGAAGGACAGCTACGTCAACGGCTCGCAGTTTGTCTGGAAATCTGGCAAGACAGACGGCATGACCTGCCCGACCCCGGGCTGCGACGGTTCGGGACATGTCAGCGGGAGCTTCCTGACCCATCGGAGGTGGGCTCTCTGTTTCAGCTTTGTCACTGTGTTTAACTTTTATCACAGAAAAGTTTCCTGAGCTTCTTTTTTCAGCTCCGCACAATTTGAAAGAAAATTGATTTAAGGAATAAATGACAGAAAAAAAAAATACTTGTGAAAGGACCATTTAGGATAATCTATCACAGTCAACTTTTCTTCAACATGTGTGTTTTATTCCAGTCTCTCCGGTTGTCCCCGTGCCACCTCGGCCATGAAGAAGGCCAGGATGAGCGGCGTGGAGATGCTGACAATCAAGCAAAGAGCAAGCAAAGGTCAGAGAAAAAGAACCTTCATCTTATGAAGTTATTGGACCTGAAATGTCATGTCCATGTCTTAACGCCTCGTGTTTTCTAAAAATAATCACTGTTTTACATATTTTAAGTAATGATGAGATGAAATGTTGACCTGAACTCACCTTTGCTTTGACTCTTGTATTTGTACAAGAAAAGAAACGTTTTGTAAAACGTGTTTTTGGTTTCAGGCATCGAAAACGATGAAGAAATCAAACAGCTGGATGAAGAAATCAAAGATCTGAACGAGTCCAACAACCAAGTGGAGTCAGACATGATAAAACTGAGGACACAAGTAAGATGGCTTCTGTGTGTTTACTGTAGCATAGGTAAGGTATAATGCCCAGACGAGGTGTCCATTATCAGGAATTCATGGACAGCAGGACTGTTCTGAACCTGTCCTCCTCCTTTAAGTCAGATCAAATATTTTCCTGTTGGACAAAATCTTTGCGGTGTTTCCTTAAACCTAACACGCTGACTATGTATTTTCTTGCCTGGTAGATAACCACCATGGAGACCAACCTGAAGTCCATCGAGGAGGAGAACAAGGTGATCGAGCAGCAGAACGACTCGCTGCTGCACGAGCTGGCCAACCTCAGCCAGTCGCTCATCAACAGCTTAGCGAACATCCAGCTTCCACACATGGTAAGAAAGAAGTCAGCTGCAACTTCACAAAACTAACCCGAGGCGAATGGTTTGTCAAGTATTCTGCTTCTAATAGAACTTATACAGGAGAAGTATGACGAGCTTGTAAAGTAATAATTTCTTGTTTCTAGACTCATCAGCTTTGCTTCAGGATAATTTCAGTCAAAGTATCTTTATGTTGTATTTATTAGCAGCAAATACATTTTATTGTTTTCAAGAACTCTGTTATGTTTTATGTCAATATGAGTACTTAAAAGAAATAAAGAAAATATGAAGAATTTAAAACAAACAAACATATGACAGTTATTAATATTTAGTTTTATATTGGTAGAAAAACGGAGATCGTTCCTGTAATAGCTGGTAGCTTCCTTCTCCTCAGGCTTTATTTCAAGGAAATTGGCTCATTTTTTGAGATTGATTTTGTTTGACCTGAGCTAAACATGGGTCTTAAATTAGATTATTTAATAAGAACAAATGCAGTGAAATCAAAATTTTGCTGGCACTCTCCCAATTTGACCATTTTGGTAGAAATATTGTGGCAGAATAATGAGGGGACTGGTTGGTTAATTTCTAATTCAACTTGACATTGTATATTTTATTAGTCTTGTGGAAATGGAAAAACTGCCAGTGAAGTGTGATCTGTTACTGATCCAAAATAACGTGTTTTGAGAAATTTCTATAGATAATCGTCATATCTTGAAACACGAGAATATTGTCCAATTTTTTTACACTTAAATGAAAGAAAAGCTGATTTTTATGCCTAAATAATGGACCAAATGATTTGTTTTGCTTTATTTTCATTTAATCTTACTTCCCAGTTTATTTTAAGGAGTTTGGAGCTCCTGTTGGATGTTTGTCTGTTTCATATTTAATGTGCTAAATTTGTTTCCTGCTTTATTTAAAACTCTTTGTGGGACAGTAAGGATTTGAACTGATCTGAGGCCAGCTAACATCTGCTCACAATTTGAATCCAGGGAGCTGTTAAAGTCGTCTCCAGCCTTTTCTGTAGCGACACTCAGATTTTTCCTCATCTGCTTCTTTCTGTTCGCCACCTTTTATTTCCCAGCAGTCCATGCTGTGCTTCTTCTGTGCTTTACAACACCTCACAGAGTTTCACATTTAAAGAAACGGCCCGGTTGTTTTTTTTTGGTTTCAGTTTGAGTGAAGTGCTCGTGGCCGTTTTGACGTCATTTGTTGTCTCGGTGTAGAAAGAAGACTGGGGCTAATTGGATAATCTCTTTCTAAGCTGTATGAACCCGAGTTGTTTGATAACTGGACTCTGCTTCCTGTTCTTCTTCCATGTGGGACGGCTTCATATCAAACTGCAAGAGAAATGTCCGTCCTAACAACAAATTTGATGTTATTTGATCTTTATCCCACTTGAAACAAGCTGGAAATCCAGCTCACTTTCACTCATTTTGATTTGAACATATAGTTCTAGCTTGTTTTCAGATAATCACAGTTTTCCCCAAATGAGTTTTGGACAAACTCCAAACTGTAGGATTGGTAGAATTTTCCTGTTTTGTTTCCAGAAAAATACCAACTGAATCTAAAGCTCTGTTCACACTGCAGGACTTTATTTTCACATCCCAATAATATCTGTGTTTTTTTGTGTAGCTGTTCATATTTACTATATCTATAGAGGTATAGAAAAGAGGTCACATCCATTTTTTGGTTCACATCGTCTGTTATTCTTTCCATTGTGTCTTTATTTCAAGTCAATAGTGACACACAGAGGAATTTCAGTTTGGGTTTTGTTGTTCACACTGATTAGATCTGACTTTAAAAAATAAACAACAATCAGAAATGGGAAACTGTCATCTGCAGTGCGAACTGAGCCGGAGGGGAAATGGCTTGCTAAGGCGGACGTTGTGTGTTTTCTTCTCGGTGGAGCTTAGCCTTGTGACCGCCGCCGTGTGTCTAGCGGGCTAATACACTTCTCTGTACACCCTCTCCTGTAGAGACCGCTGCCACAGAAAGAGGCCCCAGTAAAGCATAACTGCTGTTTACAGATGCCTCCCAGAGTAAGAGATCCATTTATCCTTTATCCAATTATCCTTCTCTTCTGCACTGTCATCCTCCCCTCCTGTAACTCCTTTAGTCCACTGTAGCATCTGCACATCACAACTCTCCATTTATACAGCAGTGAACAAGAGTGTAACTCAGTCATTTTAATAGTTACAGTAACAGTAAAACTAACCTACCAGTGGACAGTTCCAGACAAGAAACAGTATTTTTCTGTTAATGACAAAAAACATGAAATCCTATTTGAGAAGCTAAAATGTGTTGCAGAGCGTCAGGATTGACCTCTGGTTTGTTATTTCTACCAGCAATGAAATGCTGAAATGATCATTAGTTGGAAACGCACATGCATTATACATTAACTGAAATAATTTAACGTTAGACTTGGACCTTTGATACAAACGAGATTCACATGATGAACAACAAAAGGAATTTTTTAAGCATTCAACAGGAAATATGAAGTTATAATTCAAGTCACAGTTAAAGCTACGCTAATATTAATTTTAGATCTATAAACCTGGAGGTGGAGCTGCTCTGGAATCAGAAATAATCTGATTGATTAAATTAAACTGTAGTTTTACTGATGCTGCCCACAGTCCAATTGGGTGCAAGCTAGGTAACATGCAAAGAAAATCATAAAAATACATTAAATTATTTCATTAAATGGAGAAAAGCAGAGACAAAAATAATGCAAAATAAAAGAAAAACTCAACTTTTTCAAGATAAAACTTTCCTGTCTAGAGATGAGCTTACTAGACTGTTTCCATCCTCTTTCTCACCACATTTTCTCCTAAAGAGGAGGCAAAATTCTTTTACCCAAAATAAATCTGATCGTTCTGATTGAGACAAGTGACTGGAGATAATTTAAACTTGTACATTCTTTGTAGAAACTGATGAAATGTTTGCAGATGAAAGTCAATAGAGCCAAACCCTATCACCAGACAAGAAGATTTTTATGTCTAATGTTGCATCACTTAGTATTTACAGCTTATTTATTTATTTGCTTGCACATTTAAAAACTATATTTTTAATACAAGATTTAAAAACTTGATATGCACACAAAGACATTTACATTTGTCAAAACACTCTTTTACCTACATATACTCAGCTATACATGGAAGTAAAACAACACTGCAGGAGAGGTAGGAAACTAAAAGCTTGTACAAAGACGTCTCCTATAAATGAATCTCCTATAAAAATAAAAAGATCGTAATTACAGTTGATTAGTCAGTAACCATTGCCACTAAATGCTGGCATTGGATGTAATTGGGAAGTGCACAATCATCCAATATGGGTGTAAATCCTAGTAATACAGGGCTAAGAAAGCACATACAGCCTAAACAGAACCGGGCCTAAAATCGAGCCTTGAGGTACACCACATGTAAAACAGTCTTTTAAAAAGACTAATGCTGGTGTGCATCGCCCACTGAGGTTTAACTATTTCTGAAGCCAAAGCTGCTCCGTCTCTGAGAAATATTTCAAACAAACTCCCAGTCGACTTTGCTAAGTTGAGCTACCAGTTGCGTCTCTTTCATCTGCCCATTGACCTCCCATTAGTTTTTAACATCCTGATTTTGTCTTCATATGCTAAACATTAAACTTCCATTTACCCATCAGCTAACCATCCCTCTCCTGATTTTTGCATGGTTTGGAGTTGCATTGCGTAGACGTTCACAGGCTGAGGTATAAGATGTTGAATATAATATTAAAAATATATTTAAAAAGGAGCATTTTTGTGTAACCGAGCCATGTTTTCCCGGTGGTGTTCCCTTCCTCCCCTGCTGCCCTCCTGTTTTCCAAACCTTTCCCACAATGTCTTACAGAAAATATATCGACTGTCTATACAAACACTTAACGTACCTGATTGTTTGTTTCTTCATGGGTTTCTTTCCCCTCACAGGAGCCAATGAATGAACAGAACTTTGACACATATGTGAGTACATTGACAGACATGTACACCCACCAGGACCAGTACCAGAGCCCGGAGAACAAGGCGCTGCTGGAGAACATCAAACAGGCTGTTCAGGGCATCCAGGTCTAGCCCTGACTGAGGCCAAAATAACAAATGCAAAGCAAAAACAACAACAACAAAAAAAGTCAAAAAGAGGGGAATGGGTTGTTTTTTGCTGCTGTAATCTATCATACTTCTTTTATTTCTTTTGCTGTAATGCTCTCAACTCCATGGGTATCTCTTTTTTTTATTATTTTGATTGTTGTTGCCTTGCTTTGAAAAACAATTACCAACGTTTTAAACGAACATTCACGTTTTGTACATTTTCATATGACCTAATATAATGTGATGTACTGTTTATAGCTGCTAATGTATGCACATTCTAGTGTATATGTATGTATTTATTTATTGTAAGCTTGAATCATTTCTTATTTTAATGCGATTTACATGCATTGAATATAACTGGGCGTCACGGGTTTAACAGGGAGCAGAGCGGCGTGGGGAACGTGAAGAGCAATCATTTTGGGAAGGCGTTTCTCACGAGCTGTAAAGCTGAAGGTTGTTAAATGGATGTATATTCATTGATTTTTGTAATGTTTGAAAGTGGACCGTGTGGACACTAATGTTATTGTAAATCTTTAGCTAAAATTATGAGAAGAACCAATGCTACAAACAAGAAGATCTCAAACATCATGACACGGAAACTTACTGGTGCAAATCCCATCATCCCCTACGGAGTTGTTTCGTTTTAAACTGTCCTGTTCTGTCGCTTTTCTTTGTTCATGCGAAGAACAAAGCGGAAAGACCAATGGCTACAGAAAATGTAGGAGACAATCTGCCATTCTGAATTAATTTCTATCATCAGCCTTGACTAGCTAATAGGACAGCGTGTCAGCAATATTGGTATGATAATATTAAACCGTTTGTTTAGATATGGGATGCAATCTATATTAAAACAAGTTTGGGTATATGCAATTTCTTATGAATAAAACTAGCAAAGAGCTGATAGATCTTTTTACTAAAAATATTGCGTTTTGTATAAACCTTTTACTACAATCATGTTTTAGGAATCTGACGCGGGTGAAAGGACTTTGGTTCTGTCATGTTTGACTTTGCACAGGGACACCTTTGTTTCCATGTTTTGATGTTTTTATTGTCGATTAAGAGGCGCTTGGCAGGCGAAAAGATTTGTAGATATGATTTTTCTTTCTAAAGGCTGACGGCTCCGCTGGACTTACAGGGTCAAACGTCCCCATCTGTCATTGTATATTGCACTCGTTCTGTAGAAAACGTCTTTCCAATCATGCATTTAATTGTCTGAGCCACAATGGGACATGATGCCAGATGACATGATGACCAAGCAGCGCTTTTTTATTATCTTTGATTGTTATTGAAAAGATGAATGAAAACTAGAGCCAGCAGTCGTAAAGAGGTGTCTGTGCACTGAATTTACCGACTGAGTATTTGATCTGAATCAGCCTTACGATGACATTCAGTCTGAAATCACAGTACTGGTGGAGTATGTTTTCTGAACACCGTCGATCATGCATGCACTTTATTGGAGTATGTCAAAGTATTATCACGTGGTAAATGAAGCAAAAACTGTACAGCGAGTTTGTGGAAACTGTGACTTCGACAAGACTTTGTGCTGGTGATTCCTGTTTGAAAGCGACCTGGAGCAAATCTCACTGAGCTGATTTGTTATTTAAAGGAAAACTCCCCCACTGGTCCCCTCACGTTGTCAACCTCCTCCAGTCCACCTTTAATTCCCTTATAAAAGAAGTATGAAAAAACAGACAGCTTGCATAGACTGGCTTTTGTCTGACACTAAACTTTTTAGGGTTTCTTCTGAAATATCAGAAATACTCCATTTTTGACCACCTAAAACATAATGTTGTGAATGAAAAATGTTAAAGCAGAATGCATTGTTGCATTGGTTAATATGTGCCAAAATTTTGTTGAAAAGTGGAATGTTTAACTTTTCAAAAAAAAAAAAAGATCCAGGCTTTTTTCCAAAAATGAGAGTTGCAACCAACAATTATTGCAATTATTGATTAATCTGTAATTGTTTAATAAATGTCAGAGAATAGTAAAGAATGACTGTTTTAATTTGCCAGAGCCAAAGGCGATGCCTTCAGATGTTTTGTTTTGTCCGACAAACAGTCCAAAACCCAAAGTTTTCTATCATGTATGACAAAGAAAAGCATTAAATCCTCACATCAGACAAGGTGACACCAGCACATTGAAATAATACATGTGATGGGTCTGTCCCTTGTTTTCTCAGAAAAAATGTGTCTATTTCTCTGGATAACTCACAAACTTACTGCGAACAAGTAGACGGTAGTTCCAGTGAAAACTGTCCAGACTATCCAGAGAAAATGAGACATTCTTTCTGGAAAAAAAAAATCTTGCTATTCATTTTTTTAATGTAGTTTTTCAGTGCTGTGTGCACCACAAACTAATTTGCATTTACCTACATTACATTGGAGCGGAGGCAGAAATCTCAAGGTGGATAACTCAAAACAAATAAAACCAAAACCACTTGCATGACTAGATACCACTAGTTATGAGTGGTATGAGTGGAAAATATGAAAATATTAACCTACCCTTTAAAAAGATGACCAGTATGTCCAGTAGGCATATTTTTGGGAAATGTGGATGAGATTATGTATAATGCATCTATAACATTTGCTAAGAAGGTATGAAAACATGCCAACTTGTGTTTGAATCGCCCACTTTCTCTCAGTGTACTCATCCTCCAATAGTGTTGGAATAAGCAGATCAAGTAAATATATGGATAATACGAGACAATGTGGAAAAGATTTGACTTTCACGTTGAAAATTAAGAACTAACCATCTATAAACTAAACCAAATCATTACCATTTCATTAATTCTGAAGGACTGACAGACAAAAACCTGCAGTTTGATCCTTTTAGACAAACTAAATATTTCTCTGCTATGAGTCCAGTTTTCTACATGCAGGAGGAAACTGCTAATAGGGGGAGTTTTCCTTTAAACATGTTTCTTCTTTGGACTTTTACTGCAAAGCCTCATTCTCCGACATCTCTTCCCAAAGCTTTGTGTCTGCAGCTTCCTGCCAGTAAACTACTGCATTAGATAGACTGACAGCTTGTACTTTTTTATTTAGTCAGTTATTCTTACTGATACAAAGGAAATGGGAGTTAAAGCACAATTCTGCCACTTAAAGACAGTCAATAGACTAGATATTGTAATATGAGATGTAAAAGCTAAACTGTAACTATTTACATAGAGAATCTCAACACTAACGTGTGACATGCTAGAATGCAAAAGAAATCCATATGAATATTTGTGAAATCATCGATTAATGAAAATGTTAGTTTCTTTTGAGCAGTGCATTGATAAGGGTTTTTATACATTGTTCATTTTCTCTCCTTTAACCCTTTTTCTATGTTACTCGCAAACTTTCAACAACAGTTTTCTTACCACATGGCATGGGTTTTGTTGATATTTTTGCTGTATGTTTAAGGTCACGAGTTGCTACGTGATATTTTAATTTGACTTGTGAAGTTTGTACAATTTTTATCATGCTGGTGTTGGCATCTCTTGCTCTGAATAAATCTTGTGTTGCAACACTGATTACGACCCTTTCTTGTTTTAAATTGATGGCTAATCATCAGGAAAGTTAATAATGTAAAGTAAGTAGAGAATATATTTTATTTAAAGTGTTTTACTGTATCATATTTTAGTTTTGAAATAAATATGTTTCACATTGTTATAAAAAAATAGGTAACACTTTATTTTACCGGTCCTTTAATTTCATACTAATTTCCTGGAAATTTTCTGAGTAATTTGCAGATATTAAACGGTTAATTTTTAGGACATTTTACAGAGACAAGGTACAAATTATAAAAAACATCTTTTTGTTAATTTGGTTTGGTTGGTAATTTTCTTTTACTGACAGAAAATACTTGGTTTTCAGTGTGTAGTTTTGCGTGTCAAGCTACATATTAGCATATTAGGTTGTTTCTTAAAAACTCTATAACGAGTTACACAGCAGCTACCTTCAGAAAAATTATTGAAAACACTTAATATGCAAATTTTGGGTTTAGCACACAAAACTACACACAGAAAAAAAAGTGTTTTCTGTTAGTTAAAGAATTGTGAAGAGTCTATTTATTAAGAAATGATGCAAAAGAACATCTTTATATGAATCCAAATAGCCTATAGTTAACAAGTGGGTACTTACCATTTGTACCAAATTGCACCACCCTCTCTGTAAAATGTCTAAAAAAAATGTCTATAAATTATAAAAACATAAAACATGTTTGTTTTTTGGAAGGTTTCTGGTTATCTTCAAAACTTACTGTGAACTGTAGAGGGCGCAAAATTGGCGCCAACGAGCCCTCTGCTGGTCTTATTTTTTTACCACCCGCTTTCCTCGAACACCCGCCCTACTCTGCCTCTTATTGGCTAGTAATTGTTGCCTTCGTTGGTTGGATTGGTTAGTTTTAGGATCAGAGCCAATCAGAGGCAGAGTGGGGGCGGGTCTTTGCAGAATGCGGTGGGGAAAAAATAACGCCCTCTGAGTTTCCCTCCATTGTTGTATGTCCGGGTCAATAACACCCATTTCCGGTGTGAAAACAACGTGAAACGCGACATAAACAAACCGGAAAGTGTGTTGTGTGTAGTTAGCTGTTGTCTCTGACTCCAGACGGTTGTGAACGAGGCTCGGATGCACCGTTAAACCCCGGTCGGTTCAGTTTGGGCGGAGGAGTGACTGTTAGCATGGTGAAGTGTGTTGTCTCCGGGTGTCCCAACCGTTTACTGAACGTTAACCGGGGGATCTTCAACCGACCACCGAAGAGGTTCTTCAACTTCCCCAAAGACCCTGCGCGGGTCAAGGTATGAAAAATATCAGTCTAACCGAAACGAATATACTGTTTTATCGGTATTTGTATATCAGGGGCTCCATCTTTTACCTTCATTCATGCCCGTTTTTACCGCCTGTTAAAGGGACCCTAAGTTACTGTTACTGGTATGTGTTAGCCCACTAAGTTACTGATAACACGGGTTTGTTTATTTTTATGGCTATAATCTTGCACTGTATTGTATTAATTAAATTAGTTTTTAAGTATACACTTATATGGTCCTACCCTTCTCTATCACTTAAAAAAATGAGCTTAATGTTTATCATATATACACATAAATAATTAGCTTAATGTTTTATTATGTATAACTTTTTCACTTATTTTTCCATTGTATGTATTCCAATTCAATTCAAAACAGTCCACAGTCCTCCTTCTGTGCAAAAATCTATTTAAGTTTATCTGAAGCTAATATGAAGCTTCAGCGTCCAAATGAGTCAAATCAAGTAGATATCTTTCAACAGTCTTTTTAGTGCCAAAGTCCCTCTTTTTGTTACTATACTTCCACCGCAGCTCAACAGGGAAACACTGTCCGAGGAAACACAAAGAGGGAATTTGATGCTAAAAAGACTGTAAATGTGGCAGATATCCACTTGATATGACTAACTCAGACTGAGTTGTGAAACTGAATCACTTACACTGAAAGCACATTTGAAGGGGATCTTTTAATAGCCAGTATGAACAGGAAGAATGATCTATATTAATCTATAAATATGCAATTTTTTTTTTCATTTCAAAAGTTTAATTGTTGGACACAAGATGTCTCCTACTTCACTGTAAAGTCCATTCTCAGTGTTTGTGCGCTGAAGGCTTCAAGTTTCCACATCACAAAAAATGTAAATTGACCACAATTGGCTCCAAACTATTTGTAATGTCACAAATCATGCTCGTAGGCCCGCCCCTTAAACTCAGAACTCAGAGAAACTTTCCTCCTTCAGCAGGTGAATGTGAAAAAGAAGAAAAACATATTTTTGAGTGGAAGGGGACTTTAATAAGTCCATGAAAAGAGTCCGTATAAATTTAGCAAATCTGGGATATGTTCAACTTCACAGACTGTGGAAAACATGGCTGTAGAGTCATGTGACGTCAGTGAGGATTTGAAGCTTTGAGTTTGGCTTCAGTGCTTGGCCCTGTCTTTTGTCTGTTACTGGAACCTGGCTGAAAATCAGTCAAACCAGTCAGACCAGTAAAGATTCATGCAGTGTGAAGGAATACAGCCGACCAACGCTAACACTGATGTCTTTGTTCAGGTATGGCTGGCAGCACTGAGGGAGACGGACAAGCAAGACTCGACAGAGCAGCACATAATCTGTGAAGACCACTTCCTGCCGGACGACATCTCCACCAGTGGGATCACCAGCGACGCCATTCCCATCATGCCTCCCTACCTGGACGGGCCCCTGGGCATGATCAGCCCCTGGGGAGCCGAGTCGTCTGAGGAAGAAGATCAGTGGGCCACCGGTGGCGGCGATGATGAGGAAGATGAAGGTGGAGATGAAGCTCCTGCTAATGTGGAGCCTCCTGCACCAGAACCTCCAGCACCGGATCCACCACAGCAGGTCAGGACTGAGTCTGCAGTTATGATTTAAATATATAACAGGTCTCTGTGTATTCTTATGTATATATTCCAGGAAGGAGGTCCCAACTTTTTTGTCCTGATTCAGTTCAGTCACACGGTTTACTGTGATATTTGTCCACAATAATCATTGTCTGAACATTTGATACATGAACATTTGTGCTGACGACACAATTTAATTTTGACTAACAGGGATTAAGAAAAGAGACAATCTAGTAAAAATAATCCTGTATTTGGCAAATAATTAAAGTCAAGTAAGAAGTCTTTCACTTTATGAAAACATTCACCAGTTAACTTCACCAACCCCAAAAGTTTATGTTCAAATGCTACAAAAGCCAACGAAGTTCAGTTTGGTTGTCAAAAGAATGACTTTCTGTAATACTGTACTGAGTGTATAACATGAAAATGTTTCATATTTTTGTTTTAATTCAGAATTTCATCATTTCAATTTCATCAAATAATCAGATTTAACACTCTTTTTAATGTAACCGGAGCAGCTTTAACCCGCTCTGTTTTCACTTTCTTATTTTCAGGATCCAGGTGGAGGTTTGCAGAGTCCGTTAGTCACAAAGACGACCAGGTAAAAACCCTCTCTGCCTCTTCTTATTAGATACGGTTTAGTTCCTGCACTGACTTATTATTGGTTAAAGTGTTATTTTGATTTTATTTATTTATTTTCTTCAGTAATTTTCATTTGGGAGCAGGCGTTATGGTGGGACACTGAAGTGGTTCCTGCACATTTTGGCACGCAGTGTTTAATAAGAGATTTTTTTGTCTCTTTCTTTCCAGTGTTGGCCTGAATCAGAAGAAAGAGATCCAGACTAAGAGAGTTTCCAGACATGGTGCGTGTTGTTGTCATTTAACTGAATACATTTTTTCACTGGAAAAAATGTTTTTTATTAAAAAGATCTGGTTTTGGAACCTGAACAGCTTTTGACAGAATTTTGTATTTAAGTACTGAGAATTGTCACAGACTGTTAGATCTTCTTGGAAGTTTAAAACTATGACTCCCTGCAGAAACCTTGGTGACGAATACATTTTGTACAAATAACGTACTCCTTAAAAAACAAACAAACTTGGATGTAGACAAACCTTTTTAAAGGCTTAGAAAGATGGAGATGTTATTTATTTGTAGCCATATTCCAGTTCTACTCTGTGTGTTGTTGTTGTATTCAGACGTGTCTCTGGGGCTGCTGACGCGGCGTTTCCTGGAGCTGTTGCTGGTGGCTCCAGACGGCTTGCTGGACCTCAGGCAGGTGGCCACGAGCCTGCAGACCGGCAAGCGACGAGTCTATGACATCACCAACGTCCTCACCGGCATCAGCCTTATCGAGAAGCAGTCGGCCAGCAGGATCAAGTGGATGTGAGTCAACAGATCTTATTTTTCACTGTGTTTGTTTGCATTCATGTTTTGATGTTTTATGAAATTACTTCTAAGATCTGTATTAGTCCCCATTCTCAATGTTCCCCAGTAAGAGGACCCGGAGTTATGATTATTTTTTAAAACTATTTCCAAGGTCAGGAATGAAGTTTAACTCTCCGGTAAAATGTGTCTGTTGCCTGTAAGCGTTGCATTAAACCCGCTCTGTGACTGTCGTCCGTCCAGTGGAAAGAGTCCGATCTCCAGCTTTCTGTGGAAAAACCAGCAGAAGTTCCAGAGAGAGCTGGAGAACCTGAAACTGGTGGAGGACACGCTGGACGGTCTCATCAAAAGCTGCGCCCAGCAGCTCTTTGACATGACCGACGACACAGAAAACTCAGCATATCCTTTCACAGACGTCAGAGGTCACCAGCTGTAGTACTACCTGTAATAGGTTTCCATCCTCCTCTCGTGTCTGTTCTGCTACGGGAATTGGATCCATTTGATCTGATAACATTTGGAAGGTCGAGAAGAGCCGCATGACTGAATTATTTTCTCCCCATTCAAGTTAGCAGAGGGCTAAACCGGAAGTTAGCTGGCTCAGCTGGTGGAAGTCTCACATGCTCTATGGTTACTGAAAACATCGGAGCAAATTTCCAAATAGGTGTTATTTGGATAAACTGACCACATATTGGGAATCTATATGGTTACTTTCTCGCCTGGAAAAAATGTTACTTAATAAAGTGACAGTCCTACACTGAAAATTATGACCGCTTTTAGTCTGTTGCGTCACATTTGCCGGGGAAATTACGAATTTAGCAGGTTTTCTTTAACCTTTCCTGCACGTCGGCCTACGTGACCTACGAGGACATCAGCCGGCTCAGAGCCTTCCAGGAACAGACGCTGATTGTCGTCAAAGCTCCGGAGGAAACCAAACTGGAGGTTCCTGCACCCAAAGAGGTAAAGACACAGCCAGGCTGACCTCAGAAATCCAGGCTTCAATACTGTTGAAGCCTAATTTTGCCTAACATGTATTTTTGGATATAATTTATCTGTTTTAATCACCTTAAATTTAAGATGTATTAATTTTGTAAAGATAAACAGAAATTTCTTGTTACCTAACAGAGTATTATCAGACAAGAATAGTCAAATAATTTCAATATATTCTTCTCCAAAATAGTTCTTGAAATCAACAAAGCATCAGTAAATTTCAGTAAAATATTCTTGTGTACAGGAATTAGATTTATTTATACAATTCTTTTTTTTTTTTTGTAATGTGACTTTAATACACACACTGGTGATGTAAAATTATCTTAGGTCATGTAGATTTTCTCCTGTAGCTGATACATTCAGAGGATAGAATAAAAGACTGACTCAGGGTGTGTGTGGGTGTGTGTTGATGCAGGACAGCATTCAGGTCCATCTGAAGGGGGGGAGGGGTCCCATCATGGCGCTGACCTCTGATATGGGGTCAGGAGACGTCGTGACTGGAGAGAAGAGCGGCTGCTTCTTAATGCTGGAGGAAAGCCGGATAAAGACGGCCGTGCTGCACACAGGTAACAAGTGATCCGGTCTGTTCAGACTGGCAGCACAGATATTACTTTAAAACCTCTTATGCAACTTTATATCCTGTTTATATGGGAGGTTGTTGCTCATAATTTATGTCTTATCCAGAAAAGTTTCTTCTTTTAGTGAGATACTTAAGGTGATTTTGTGTAACAATGAGGACGTTTTGTGATATAACAAGATATTTTTTTTAAATGTTGAAGAATTTTGTATAAGTATGGTATTGACCCAAATATAAGATATAAGATGAGCTCCACTTTTGGAAAAATAATCTTTTTGAAGATAAAACACACATCTTTCACTCTCTCAAATATAATTTTCTAAATAAAATATCTTAATACATAAAATATCATATATCATCTTGTATTTGGGCCAATATTATAATAATGGAAAAAGGCCTTATAAAATCTCTCATTAAAACTAAAATAAAACTAGAAACTGAGCAAATATTGTTTTTGTCATGGTGGCAGCAATATGATGCTGTTGTGGTTTTAAACACATAAACATTATTGGATACTACTGAGTGGGACATTTACAGTGTTGAAGTAAACTTTATTAGTAATATCTGCTTGACCACATACGCAGAAACCAATATATATGTGTGATTAGCTAAGTTTGGATGCTAACATTCTCCCTGTTGATGTGGGGCTCTGCTTTTGTTTTTATTGTTATTTCATTGTTATTTTGTTGTTGCAGAGTCCTCGTGTCCACAGAGCGCCATGCAGAGTGCATAGCCACCAGCTGACCACCAGGAGGCGCCAGCTGTCCTCAGGGTTCAGACGCAAACCTGGAAAAGATACTGAGGCTCAAACAGATTGTTTCCAGGTATCAAGAGGGCCGAAAGTTGCACAAAGCGTCTGTTAAAAGTTCAGGCTGGAACGTCAGAGATTTCAACTGACTGCGAGCTCACATGTGCTACTTGTTTAAGATTTGAATAAACCTCAGCTGATATCTGTTTAAATCAGCTGAAACACATCATCAAATCCAAAGTGATCATGAGCAATATAACAGAGTTTGACATGGAAATCAAGTTTTCATATGGACCATTTAAAGTTTTTACTTTATTAAACTCCTCGTGGTGTTAGTCCCGTTAAGAGGAGTCCCGCTGGTCTGCTGAGCTCTCAGGAGAAGAAATCACATAAACGATGAAGGTGAGAATGACATTTGTAGCATTATTTTTGTATGAGAGATGACAGAGAGGAGTGAATGAGCTCAGTTGTAGATGCAATACACAGCTGTACCTTTGTACTGTAGAGAGGTGCAGTGTTTCTGCATTATCATCATGTGCTGCATCATATTTTACTTCTTTCTTCCTGTTTTTCACTTTGTGTTTTGGATATATAAATGTTTTCATCTTGGTTTGAAATTTCTAATGAAAAAAACACACCTCAAAGATGCTGTAATCAATAAAAAAGCTCATATGAAACAGGGGAATTATTCTTTTTCCTTTTGTCAGCAGCTGAAGCAGCAGGGCCAGTGGAAAGTATTTTGGTGCAGTGTGTACTAAGACTGTCTTGGACCCAGATGTCCTCGTTTTGAACTGCTGAGGTACCCCTGAGCAAGACACTGAATCTCTGCAGGCTTGTAGGGCTGCTGTATAACTGTTTCCTGGCTGTGGAAAAACACAAAGGCAGAAATAATCTACAGACAAATAAAAGTCTCAGGTAAATGTGGTTTTGAGGGAGAAACAAAATTACAAGTTTTACTGCCTGGTGTTGACTCACACTACAAACTATGTTTACACACAAACTACATTTTAAAGTACATCCTTGCTGTGTTGATGGAAATTGTTTTTTGATACTTTAGACCCACCAACATGGTTTTTTCCACCTTAGAAGTCACTGAGACTGCTGCTGTAACTTTGATTCAGACATGAGATCGACATTTGAAGATTAATGTAAAGGCCATCAGATTAATGTAAAGCATGTCTGAAAGGGGCTTCAGCTGGAAATAAAGAAATTACAATTGGAACATGGAACCAGAACATTTCTAGACTTCTTCGTCTAGATTTGGACCTTTCAATGAAAATCAAGTAACGTTCTGTGCTTTTGACCCTTAAGGGCAGAGGGAGTGACTCAGTAGTGTTATTCTATTTTTTATAAAATAACAAATTATTGGTTTTTGTTTCCTTGTGGTTAGAGCATCCACTTTGCTCCATTCTGTCTTTTCCTTTTTCCAGATTGAATGGAATAATTGAACAGATGATACCCATCTTACAAAACATTTACCCAACTTGTGATTTATGAGAACAAAGCACATGTTTGGCTTGATTAAGTATTTTCCTCCACAAGCTACAGTGTTAGTGAGTCCTTAAATCTACCAATTTGTGCCAGAAACAGACAATATCTATAAATGTTGATACCAAGTAAAGTGATAGTTGTCTGATCTGGTCCTTTTACAACACCACCACCCAGTGGACAGACTGCATCACTGCATTAACACTGAAATTCCCTTGAGTGAAGCATTTAATGTGGTCCAGTGGTCAATAGAAGGCTGTGGTTGTCTTTGGGTTTTCTTTTTCATGTTGAGACAGAACAGAAATAAGTTCGGAGTATATTTCTGCTGCCCAAACTGAACCTGACAGGTCCAGACAAAGTATGGGGTTGGTTTTTGCTATTTTGTGTCATAAAGCTTTGGGCTATGGTCAGGTTTAGTTATTTTTAAATGTAATTTATCAAGACATTGTCTGTCTTCTCTCTTTGACTGACAATCATCTGCATCCATGTCCACGTCATGTGTTGAAAATAGATGTGAAATACCCAGTATGAAGAGTGAAAGAGACGGAGTATAATCAATGCACTGGCCTGGAAAGCTAACGGTCAGTAATGAATGAAATAAAGTTACACGGTCGGATCCGAGTCTCTAATTTGGCAGCACCAGTTGGGCTCAGTCGGGTTGGGTTTACAGCAGCAAGTTTTATTGATTTATATCAATTTTGGAAACATTGTTTAGCAGACTGGTTATCACCATCCTCAGCTGTAGAACAGTTTTGGTTAAAGCCACCAAAATGTGCTGATCTTTTCTTGCAAGTATGAGTCAACTTAAAAGCAGCTATAACCACTGAAGAGTCTATGACAGTGATAGGAATCTTAGTCTACGGCTTTCAGCAAATCTCAACCCAGTTGAACAACTAGAAGTGATTTTAAATACTCGCCACCAAAATCATCAACACGCCTCATGGTGGAAGAACACCGTACTAAGACACTTTGTTGGTTTGTAGACACGCTAGGCGGCTCGGCTCTATAGGGATGGTAATGTGGTCTGTTGATCAGTTGACCTGTTTCACTGCTTTAGTCCAGACTGAAATATCTCAACAATTATTGAAAGGATTGTCATGAAATTTTGTAG
The DNA here is from genome assembly GCA_038419695.1 of Scomberomorus guttatus. NCBI lineage: Eukaryota > Metazoa > Chordata > Actinopteri > Scombriformes > Scombridae > Scomberomorus > Scomberomorus guttatus. Next base: position 26,618,351 of record CM076462.1, read on the forward strand.
ATATTAATGGTCATCAGTCGATGAATCACTTTGGTGATTTTCCATCTAACACCACCATTTGTGGTTTGATTGAATATCTCAACAAATATTGGAAGCATTGCAGTGAAATCTGGTGCAGATATTTATGTCCCCTTCAGGATGAACTGTAATAACTTTAGTGATTAATTCACTTTTCATCTAGTGCCATCATCGGGTTACAATTTTAATTTGTCCAATACCAAAGTAAGATGGTGAAAATGGTACACATTATGCCTGATTAGCATTTTAGCGTTGTCACTGTGAGCATGTTAGCATGTGCCTGTGCCTAAATATAGCCTCTTAGAGCTGGTGCTGTGGCTGTAGACTCTAAGTTTGGTTCTTTTATTCTGTCACCCATCTGTTCATACAACCATGCACACTCTGCAACTCTGTCTCGCTGTCTGTCTCTCAAAAACAGAGATGGGGAAGAGACTATTTTCCTACTCTGCTATGAACATAATGAATATGGAACAGTGGGTAATAGAGGAAATGATACTTGATTGTCTCTCATTTTGCCTGTGGACAGGAATATAATGACTGTGTGTGCACATGCATGTCAGTGCTCAGATACTGTTTCCCGTGAGTGCCACCACAACATCCAAACCTCAAGCCGAAACCCTGCTGCCAAACTGTGGCCGAATCCTCCCAGAGTCTCTCCTCTATCTATCAAACTGTCAAAACGACCCACAGAGCACTTTGATCTGTCTGACATTTTAGGTTTTGGAGATGATACTCTTCTCCCGAGCGGCTCATACTGACAGTGACAGCAGCAGAAGAGCAAGCCTCAGTTGTTAGACTGCCAACATTACAAGAAACCAACAGCAAAGAGGCCCAGAGGGACCAATAACCAGGCAGGTGACATAACACGACTCAAAATATATAATCAATAAAATAGATTGTGGTCTCGTTTGCCATGTGTTGTCTAATATTTTAGCATTTCATAATGATTAATGAAAGAAACCCTCTGAGAAAACAGATGTTACTGCAAAGGAAGCATATTAAAAACCATTTGTTGGCATTTGGTAGCTTTTACCAAATAGGGGCAAGAAGTTGGAAAGACATGAGCATTATCAGCCAGAAAAGGTCTTAAAAAAAAAAAAAAAAAAAAAGACTAATGTGGAAATACCATAAAGTGCCACCAGCAGCCAAAAGACACTGGCTCCAACTGACTCCCATTCAAAAAGTCTCAACTTCTCTTAAAAATACTAAGTCAATAATTTTTTTCAACGAGTCATTATGGTCTCAATCTCTAAATTCAGACCCTCTAATAAGTGTGCTGGTGGTCATTTTTAAATTTTATGGCTCCGTTAATAAGATTTGAAGACTTATAGTAGCTTTGATGTCTGCTGTGTGTGCGTTGATTGACAGCTGTGATTGACAGTTGGCTCACCGGCTGCTCTCCCCGGGCTCTGGGACTCGTACTGAGTCGGAGTCAAGCCGGTATTCCGAGTCTGTAAAGTGAAGCTAATATGGAAGTACCTTAAACCTGCGTTCTCTCCAATGGCAGCGACTCCACTGGCTCCAAAAAGAAGTCCGTTTGTATAGAAGTCTATAAGAAAATGACCCTACTTCTCACTTGATTTATTACCTCAGTAAAGAGTTTCCTAATGAGTTTATGGTCTCAGTTCTTCTTCAATACAGCATGATGTTCATTTAGTAAATTATGGCTCCAACTCTGGGCTTCAAACCGGCTCCAATGCAAACCAATGGGTGACGTCACACCTCGCTACGGCCATCTTTATATACAGGCTATGGTAAATGGACTGCACTTATATAGGACTTTTCTAGTCTTATCAACCACTCAAATCGCTCTACAATACATGCCAACACACACACACACATTCATACACCGATGGCAGAGGCAGCAATTTAGGGTTCAGTATCTTGCCCAAAGACTTCGACATGCAGACTGAAGGAGCCACTGACCTGATTAGCGGACAACCCGCTCCTGAGCCACAGCCGCCCTCAAGCTATGACCCCTAAGGACTAAAAATCCTCCGACTTTATAGAAGTGCAATGTTAAACTGCTGGTGTACACTTCTAGATGAAAATTGGACCCAACTCCCAAAAAGTCAGCCTTTTCCTCTCTGGACTTGTGAACACTGAGTTTCTTTGTCCTGCCAAAGTGTTTCCAGTAAGCCTCATCAACTAACCACACATAAAGTGCTTTATGAATGGGTTAAAATAACACTACCAAGCATAGGCTTAAGATCTGTATTTTTTTAAGTTGTGTAATTACACCAAAACCAGAAAAACACCAGTTTCTGAATTGCTACTCGAAGCAGTTTTTGCAGTGTTTTTATTCTGCTTTTTTGGGGTTCGGTGACTCTGAGAGTTCCTGCAGCGACACTTTGAAGCTCAGACAACATGCTGAAAACATGTTGGGACAGTCTTGGCTTCGACATTTCTTTCAACAGTTGAGGAAAGAGAAGCGATCTGCATGTAGCATGGAGACGGATGGCTTCCTATTGGTTTGGCTCCATCGGAACAACCTTTTTTTTTTCTGTACCCAGAATCCTTGAGGAACAGGACGAGATTATATAACCAATATTTTTAAAAATAGTACTTTCTTTTGAATATGCGATGAAATTTAATTAAGAGATGTATTTTTTTATTTTTATTAATTGTTTTTACGTTTGTTTCATTGATTGTTGAATTGAGGCTTTTTATATTGCTCTGAATTTGAATCTAAACCTGGAAAATAAAACTGAGACACGTGAAAAGACACTAAACACCTACACAGTAATACTGAAAATACTGGCTGGGTAAAGATTAAAACTCACAATAAAATAATTTCAATAATAGTAAAATACTTTAAAAAATGATTTTAATCCTTAAATACTGTCAGTGTTGGATTCACTCTCAGTGAAAGAGCTGCTGCCTGCAGGTTATTTACACTTACTGTTGCATAGCTTCTTCTGTACTAAGTGACTTTTAATACATCTTGTAATAAATCAGGCTTCGATTGCCAAATCACCAACATAAAAAAAACATACAAGAGGTCAGAGCATCCTGAGAGGAGATGGAAAAAAAAAGAATGACTAACAATGTTATTGAATGATGACCACGGTCTGCTGCACCTTCAAAAGTAAAGAAGTTGAAGTGTGACATACTGGATTCAGTGTGAATAATATTAATCTCCAAACACTGCGCCGTTATTGCATAACGGCGCAGTGTTTATCATTTAATAGGCTATTAAGAATCTATTCTTCTTACTGATACTGATAATAATAATATCTGACATTGTCAACATAAATATTTAATATCATGCTTTAATCAATAATTTGGAGAAATATGTTTCTTCTACTAATACTATTTATAACTGTATTACTCCCTCAGCTCCTGAATGTGCTCTTTACTGTCTGATTAAATACTGTACGGTTAATTCTTACTTGTTTGTTCGTTATGTGGAAATGAAATAAAACCAACAGCTCGATTAAGCTATGATTAATCTCCACATGGTTCCTGTCTTAAGGAACACTTGGGCACTGTTGGCAGTTACTGGAAATACATCACACAAGAAGGCACTTAACTACTCTCAAATACCACACGTGTGGGTGTTGAGACAGACGCAGGGAGATACTAAGAAAAGGAAAATAAAAGCCAGGAAAATTAGTCAAATCTTTATTTAAAATTCAGACCGTACTGTATGTTAAAAATAAAGAAAAGATATTGTCTCCTGTTTTCCTAATTATTCTTGAGGTTCCCAGTTGTGTATTTAAATTGATTTGTGTCACTGGAAATCTTGTGTTTGCAGCTGAAGAAGACATTTATTTACAATATGAATTAGCTGCCTGTTCACCACACACACACACACGCACACACACACACGCACACACTGTGACAGCTCGCTGTGTAGTTGGGTATCGGCCATGATGCGTGCTGATGGTTAACATGTTGCATCGCAGCGTGACTTTCTGAAACAGCAGTGGTTGCTCAGAGCTGATGACGCCAATCAGGACTATGAATAAAACACACACACAGAAAGGAGTCCACTCTGTGCGTCACACAGATTATAAATGCCACCAGCCTCTCTCCCCCAACATTCAAGTCTTTCCTTTCTCTCCCTTTTGCCACTCCTGTCAGGACTGCAGGGTCGTCATCTGCTCTCCGATCTCAAATTATTAATGAAACACCAGTTTATTTTCTCCTCTTTTCCCCATAACGGCCATACAAAGACTTTAAACCTTTAAAAACACACAAAATAATCATTTGTTTTTTTAATTCACTGTCACAGTCAGTGGTGTGTCGGTCAAAACTGAGAACGTGATTCCAAAGTATTTGTAACTGTCAACCTGCCCGACTGACTCACCATTGATGGAAATGGGGTTCAGAGACTGGTACCTTAATGGTTTATGTTGTCAGCATTTAACCATGAGCTATTTTTACATGAAAGGACATTAGTTACATGTTGTAGGCAGGAAAGGTCAGCAATAAGCATCACAAAAAAACAGAAAAAATGGTGCATTAATTACTGTTTTCTGCCCCGTGCACTTGCTTTTAATGCTGCTGATGTCCTGTAATTGTTTTTAATTTCCAAAACTCTGAAAAACACTTTTCTTAGCTAGAAAAGTACTCTATAAATAATAATAATAATAATTATTATTACTAGCACAAGGGTTCACATGTATGCACACAAGCACACACAACACACATTCTTGCTGACATGCAGAGCGCAGTAATGCAAATATGTAATTTATAACCCTAATAACAGCTTTATTCGAAGTGGGGACGTCCCAAAATGTCCTCAAGGCCAGTGCACTGATGAGGGTCGATCCTCATAAGAATAGCTAAACCTGACCACACACACACACACACACACACACACACACACACACACACACGATGAGTCAGGTCTTGGCAGAGTTATCGCTCCTGTCAGAGTCTCTCCATGAGCCTTGGCTCTCAGTGTTAACACCAGACAGTTTCAAGGTACAAACGTGTGCATGTGTGTGTGCGTGTGTGTGTGTTTGTGTGTGTGTGCAGGTACAGTATGTTCCTGTACTGTATGTGTGTGTGTGTGTGTGTGTGTGTGTGTGTGTGTCCTGCAGAATACTTATTGTACTCACCAATCTTAAGAACATCAGTAAACACACTAACACACAAATGCAACTACATGTGTGAGTATTGTGCATGCATGTACACACAGTCACATGCGCACACACACACACACACACACACACACACACAAGAAGACCATCAATTCAGCTGATGTCTGTAAGAAAGGGCAGGGGTGTGTTGGATCATAAACAGGATACTTTTATAGTGTGTGTGTGTGTGTGTGTGTGTGTGTGTGTGTGTGTGAACATCCAGAAGTAAATCTTTCAACACACACACACATACACACAAAATTGTCCTGAATGACAGCAGTTGTTGCTCCAGCCACAACTCAACCGGTGTTGACACAGCCTGCAAGGCATTGTGGGTAATGTCACTCCTATAACAACACAGTCTGCACACGCTCTGTCTGGCACTGAAGAGGATGAGGGAAGTGTGTTTATTGTCGGGATAATAAATCACAAACTAAGAGGCAACATCCACTGCTGAAGGTGAACATAAATAAACTGGATCTTAGTTGCAGTTTATACTCAGAATTTAAGATTTCACCTTTTTGTGATTTTCTGTTACTTTTATACTGTTATAATGTTGGATGTCTATGTTAAACACAGTAAAAGTTCCAAAACTTGAGGTGAACATGTAAAAATGCTCCCTGCAAGTCAAAAGTCAGAGTTTCGACCTGCTCTGAATGCTTCATTTGCAAAGTTACTTCTACTTCCTCCTCATGATGACATCATGCTTCCAGCTTCCAGCGACTAACCAATCAGAACAGAGTGGGCTCCTCTTGCTGTGGTTGGAAATGAGTAAATGTGCTGCAAAACCAAAACTATTAACTCAAAGAAGATAAAAAAAAGCTCAGTAGGGCTGCAGAGTTGGTGATAATTGTTATACTGATATATTGATATTGATTAGTTACTTGTTCATGTGTCTTTTTAACTGAGCTAAACAGTCCAAAAGAAGAGCACAGACCATTCATCACATGATGCTTGCATTAATAACTGTGTGTGTTATTTACAGCTTTAAATAGCGCAGAACATTTTGATATTTTTGAGTAGAGTAGAGAGTGTGTTTTTGGCCAACACGTTGGACTGGCACTGTGCAGCTCAGCTGTGATGAACAGTCTGGACGATGGGAAGCTGCCAACATGGCCACCTGGAGGACATCCAGATGGAGAGGATCCCCAGAGACTCTGCGGATCACAAGTCCGTGGTGGACGTCGTCATTAGGCGGCTTTAGATGATTCCTGTAAACAAAATCGTTACATCCAGGTAATGTGTGACAATGTTTTGTATGGCTCATTAATTAAAAAAAAACATTTTAAAGGACTTCAAAATACCAGAAAGCACTCAGTCTTTATGCAGTGAGTTATACTTGCTTGCTGTGCTGGAGATTTAACCAGATGGCCGTGAGATATGTTTCATAGTTACTCAGATGTAGAGAAACTTGTGTGAAACATTATTATGTCTGTAACTGTCTGTATTTCAGACACAGGAAACCTTACAAACAGCAAACTGGTACAGAGTTGCATCAGTTTTTTTTTACCACAGGTTGCAAAATATTTGGGGCAGTTGACTCAACAACTGAAATTTGGCTCCCAAACAGTATTTACCCAACATCCAATTACTACTACTAACCCAAACCCTAATGAAGTATTCAGCAATTTTTTTTAACGAAGTTGCATTTTTAAAGGGGACATATTATGTTTTTTGTTTTTTCATGTTATTTATATTCTGTTATGTCAGATGTTAAACATGGTGAAAGTTCCAAAACTTAACATATGTAGAAATGCATCCTGCAAGTCAAAAGCCAGGGCTTCAACCTGCTCTGAACGCTTCGTATGCAATGTTTTTTTCTACCTTGCCGACAAGCTGACGTTGGCTCGTCGCACATGCCCATAAATGGCCATATGTTATGTAGCCTTTGTTGCTAAGGTTATTGCTAAGGTCCATGCTTTTCTTTGGCCTGAACATGAATGGATGTATTTGAGAAGTATTACTACTGCATAAAGAGCCAGTATAAGATGTAAGGAGTTTTTTTAACTGTAAATCATGCAGATATTCCAGTAAAGCCCCAGAATATAATTAAGACTTTTGAAAAGTAATACATACAAAGTTCTATAAAAGCAAGGGTGACCAGACCAATTCTATAGTATATATATAATATATATATATAAGTATAGAGGACAGTGGTATACACATTGACGACCAAGATGATACCTATTGTGGCTGACATGCAGGGCTTCAGGTGCAGGTGGTGAGGAGGAGACTGGTGTGACTGGGAGACCCAGAGGGAGAAACCAACGGTAACCTCTGTGACCTGAAAGTATATTAACACGTAAGAGGCACAAACTGAGGGTGGGGGGTGGGGCGTCACACTGCAGCTCTGCACCGGCCTCCCACCACAAACAGGACAGGAGGTTCCGGTAAAAGCACAGCAAAAGTTCAGCAGTAAACAACTTACCTGCGTCTACATCTGGTACTGACTCACACACACACACAGGACAGATACACCAGTGATTCACAAATTACACCTGTTTTTCATGTAATTCAACCCAGAGCTGCAGTTAAAAAAAAGAGACAATCAGCAGTTTTTCAGGCCGACTGATGCCAGCTGCTACCTGGAAGTCCTTGGCTGGTTTGAAAGTGAATCATGTTTTCAATTTAAAGGTGGGGTTTGGTCCTTTTGATGAAATAATGTTTGTGTTTTTTTAATCCCAGTATCACCATGACTCAGGGTGTTTTATGGTCTCTCAGTGTCTTGATGCCCTTCCAGGAAACAGAAGGAAAACAACATTCCTCATTTCTTCCAAATGACCACATCTCCGGCTCCACCAGCCTGGGTGCAGTACCTCAGCTGGCCAACAGAGGACAATGTGTAACTGTGGCAGCATGAATTCCAGCTCCTCCTCTCCTGCCGGTCTCTTTTCTTCTTTCTTCTGTCTTTTTATATTTTTAACACAAGCAAGAACAACTTCTTTGTCTCTCCTCTCACCTTTTTTCTTACCTGGTCTTCACAATGCTCTCCTCTTTTCTCCTTTTTCTTCTCTCACATCATCTCGTCTCTTCTCATCCTCTCCTCTCCACGTGTTTTCTTCACCACCTTGATATTTCTCTTTTTTGCCAGCCCAGTCTAACATCAAAATGTGTAATAGCTACGTTGGTCCACAGCGCAAAACATGTTAGTTTCACAATAATGGCTCTAAAATTGTGAAATGCCAGAAGTTTTTTGGCCTATTCTTTTCTATTGGACTGTGTCCACGTCACGTGACTGTCAACTTTCTGTCTGTGAAAACAAACAAAAGTGGCTGGCATCTCTTTTATTCTCAGTGGGAAATGCAATATTTTGAGATAGTTTTAGCAATAATATGCGTTTTGATAACATGTCTAGCGAGAAATTGGAGGACCCGCTTTCACCACGTTAAGGTTTTCTTTTCATGATATCAAAAAACCCGTAGGCATCTCACAATTTTAGAGCCGTTACTGTGAAACTAACATGTTTTGCGCAGTGGACCAACGTAGCTATTACACATCTTGATGTGAGACTGAGTTGTTTTTGCAGCTGTTCTTCTTCTTCTTCTTTCCTCTCTTATAATTTTTCTTTCACCTCATCTTGTTTCCCATCTCCTGTCTTTTATCCTCTCCTCTTGTTTTGTGAGGAAGATTTCCTGGGTTTTTCCTCCATCTTCTTTTCCTGATGTTCTTCAAATATCAAGTTTTCATTCTCTTTTCTCTAGATTCTTGTTTTGCTTTCTTTCACCCCGTCTTTGTTTCTTCTCTCGTCTTGCCTTGTATCCCCTCCTCTTGTTTTGGAAATTATAGAGGAGGAGGAAGGTTTCCCGGGTCTTCTCATCCATCCCTCTTCAAATCTCACCTTACCGTCTGGCCTCCCCTTTTCTGTTCTCCTTTGTCCTGTTATTTGTCTCTTACCTCCTCTCTTCTCCCTCTCTCCTCCTTTTGTAATGTCCTCCTTCTCCTCTTTTTTCTATTGTTTCTCCAAATAGTTTCCCTTTTTCTAATTTTTTCTTGTCTCACCTCAGCTCATCTCTCTGCTTGTCTTTTATCCTTTCCCCTCATTTTGGAAATTATAGAGGAGGAAGGTTTTCTGGTTTTGTCCTCTCCTCCCTTCTTTTTCAGATTCGCCGCCCTCCCTTTCTCTCCTTTCTTGTCTTTTCTCACTTCCACATCTCACCAAGTCTTTTCCTATTTAACTTAAAGTCCAAATAAAAAGAAATTGCCTTTTTTGTCTGCTACAACATACATATCTGCTCTGTAAATGACTTGTCCTGTGTTCTCCTTTGGGGAAAAAATCAGAAACCAGAAATGAATATTTCAAATTCTAGTTGTACATTCATTCAATTAAATACCGTTCCACCATCCACTTACGTAAGATTCAGACCTTGTTTCCATAGAGCAAATCAAATCTTGCACAAAACAATAACATGGTGTTCTCTCATAATCAGAGCAGACAGTCCCACTGAGCCTGATAGCATCCTGCTACACAACACAAGAACCACAGACTCTGAACAACAACATTAGCTTTCCTGCTAAAGTCTCCTTCTTCTCTAACTTACAAACATGAACACACGTCTTGTCCTGCATGTTAGCTTGTTGAATGAGCCACCAAACAAACATTTGCCAGGGAAAAGTGCACCGCTAACGTCAGTTAGCAGACTAGATAGCCAACTAGCTGCTCAGCTGCAGCAGATTAAACAGCATGTTAAAGAGGATGTATTCTGCACATCTCCAGCTCTATATTTATATTCTGAGGCTCTACTGGAATATCTTTGCATGATTTACAGTAAAAAAAAACAAAAAAAAATATTTATTTTTTTTATTTGGCTTATTTATCTTATACTGGCCCTTTATGCAGCCCCTCAGTTCAGCCTCTGTCTGAAACAGGCTGTTTTAGCTCCTGTCTCTTTAAGGCCCCCCTCCCAATTAGCCCGCTCTGTTATGATTAGAGCACTTCAGGAAGCTTCCCCCTGGCAGACATAAACAAACAGTAGTAGTAGGATTTCACTTCTTTTTCTTCTTCTTCATCCGTACATGTTCGAGCTGAAATATGTAATAAGTAGACACAGTGAACAACTCATGAAATGATCTTAACCTTAGCAACAAAGACTACAGATCGTTTATGGGCATGCATGAACAATCTGACATCATCATGTGGAGGAAGTACAGGTAACATTGCAAAACGAAGCGATCAGAGCGGGCTGAAGCCCTGGCTTTTGACTTGCAGGGAGCATTTTTATGCATGTTCACCTCAAGTTTTGCAACTTTGACCATGTTTAACATCTGACATCATAACAGTATATTAATAACAGAAAAGCTCAAAAAGCCTGATATGTCCTCCTTAATATACCTGAAAATGTCACTTCAGAGCAGTTAGCTGCTGGTTTGGTTGTTAGCGACACTGTCTGTCCACGACTTAGCTACAGCTACAGCCGTTTGTTTACTTTGTCTCCGTTCATGCAACTCTGGTAGCCTGCAAGCTGCTGTCAATCAAACAAGCCTCGACGTGACAAAAAGGAGCATTTCTTATATTTTTCCAAAGACCTTATAATACAAAACTATTGATAGAATATTTTTGACTGCAAAGAGGGATGATTAAATGTGATTTCCATTGCACTTTAAATAATAGGGGAATTAACGTGCCTCCTCTCTTTCCTCATCGTACCTTCTCTTGTGACCTCCCTCTTTCCTCTCCTCTCTTTGTTCTCTGTTCTTGGTTCATTTCACCTCCGCTCCTCTCCTCTTTAAAGACAAAAGAAGTCATTTTAGAATAATTCCTGCTTGCAAAAAAAAAAAACCAAAAAAAACCAAATTCAGCTATCTCAGTTTCCATTTGGACACACACACACACACACGCTGAGGGGAAAGTTGTTTTATTTTTGTTTTGTTTTTTTGCTAATTCCATCTCTTTTTTTCCTGGCAGCTAAAAATGGAAAGTTGTTTATTCCAATGAACAGATGTCTCCATGACACACAAACACATATGCACACAAACTCACACATAGACCATCAAACACACATGTAGACCACCCATGGCTCCTTGGGTACTGGTAAAACACATACACCACTTTTTATGTCACATCAAACACTTAAACTGCACACACACACATGCTGAGGTATGTATGTTTTCCAATAAGTGATTGATCAGCTGCTTCATCGCACTCTGGTGTTTGATGTGACGTTTCCCCTGAAAATACTTTCAAACCTTCTTCTGTGCCGGAGAAAACGGATCTGTGCAGATTTTTAAAGCGTTGGCGGTGACGTTGGATCGCTCACTCGGGGAACAGACTAAACCACTTTCAGGCCAAATTGACCCTTTGTCAAGTCTCGCCTCTCCTCCGCACTGCTTGGTTACGGTTGCTACGTAGGACAAACAATAGCCTCAGAGACTCTGTTTCCATTGAAAACACCTGTTGATTTAATTGACTCGTATTTCTATTTAGCCTCTTTCAGCCAGTGCTTTAAAAAATGTGGTTTTAGAATCTGGGTTAGCCTCGAAAGCCCAGTGACCGAGCATTAAAATAAAACTGGTGAAAAACCAGAGATAACTTTTCTCTCATAGTATGTCTTCTTTAATCAAGTTCGGCTTTCTCCAATCAAAGGATAAACCTCAAAAATCTCTCTGTGACCATTTGTAGAAAAATGTTACTACTAACTGCAGTGGTAGAAAGTAAGTACAGTAATGTACTTTATATATAATGTACTTTACTTGAATAATTCCATTTTCTGCTACTTTAAACTTCTACTCCTCTACATTGAAAAATATTATATATATATATATATATATATATATATATATATATATATATATATATATACTTTTTACTCCACTGTGTTTATTATACTTTGCAGATTCAGATGCAAAATATAATCAACAAATATATTATGATGTATTATTATAGGTTAAGATAATACTTTATTGATCCTGGTGGATAAATTTGCCCCATGTTTACCAGCTGCAACATTAAAGTGATGTACTTTTACTTTTGGTACTTGAAGTGTACTTTGATGCTAATACATTTGTAGTTTTGCTTAAGTAAATTTTGAATGCAGGATGTTTACTTGTAACAGTATTTGTACACTGTGGTATTGCTACTTTTACTTAAATTATATGTTTGGTGAATTTTTTTATTTTCCTTATTGTCAACAAATCTCATGTTTGGATCCAAACTAACAATGAACTGATCTACTTACAAGTATTGTGTGTGTCCAAAGTCTGATATATCTTATTCCTCTGTGCTGTAGACCTCTGTTGTTGTCCAAAAACGATTAAAAACATGTCAATGAGCCACACCGCTGCACTGGGGGACATGTTCATTGGCCTGGAAGACTACGGTCATGTTAGTTTAAAAAAGCTCAGAAGACTAATAACAGCGATCATGTTTTCAGTCTCCGGAGAGTAGTTTGTTGGTGGTGCAGAACAACAGACAGACAAATAAAGACTTGAAACAGATTTCAGATTTGGTCTTGGCTTTGGACTTATCTGTCTTGATTTAAGACGTCATAGCCAAATCTGAAGACTTACTTATGACTTGCAGTACAATGTCTTTGTATTTGTCAGTCACTAAATTTTCTTGTTTTTAAATGCACAAATATCTCCTGTTTTACTGTCAAAGTTTGCAGAAACCAATCCAGATTTGACCATGAAACTTGGTTTAATGATTTTCATATTTTTGGTTACTTTAATTTTGATGTAATTTTGGTAAGTGATTTGGCTAATTACTCTTTAATTGTATTATTTTGATTGGTAATTATAATGCTATTACTGGAACTAGAGTAGTAGTTCATTATAATAATCACTGCCAGAAAATGTAAGTTTACTGTAAAATGTTCAAAAATAATAACACATAAAAACAGGCTAAAGATTCATTTTTAATGTAAAAACTGCCACATACTTAAGTTTAATACTGTATGTGCTTCATGGTGGATCATCTGTTAGTGGAATATTCCCAAACAACTCAGAGAAATCTCCTAAAACCTGGCAGAAGGAGAAAACCCTGCTTTATCTTTAGAGTTAATTACAGCTGGGAACAGCTCTGCAGCTAAACGCGGTATTCCCTTTTACACACACACACGGGGCGTCCCACCACAGGCTGTTTGCTACTAACCATTAAGGCATGTAAACAAGCCGATTTGGGTGACACACAACCAGAAATGAGTGCTTTCCCAGGGTGCACTCACAGATCCGTCCCTTGTCCGTCGGGCTGCGGCTCTGACAATGCGGCGACGATAGCGTGAGTTCGTAAAATAACTCCCAGTTGTGGAATACGCTGAGCAACAGGCTCTGCATAATTATTGCCTGTTAAATGCTTCATAATAAATCGTAATAGTCAATTTGTGGGATAAGGAATGTGAATACAGCATCAACAGAGGAGATATTTTTAAGAACTAGTGATCCCTGCAGCAGAAAACTGATGATCTTTCATGTTTATTTTCATTTTCTCATCAGCCCTCTGCCAAAAAGTGCTGAAAAAATGAAAAAAAACAACAAAACAACTTTGTTGTTATCACAGGTGTGTATAATTTGAATCCTGACTGCACTTGTCCAATTATCTTTTATAAGTAACACCATATGTAAACCTGTGTCAATAGTTAGTGTTAGTTATTTACATGGTTGACAGGCTTCATGGATCCTGTTCTCATTCCTACATGTAGCCTATAAACACAAAAGAAAGCCACCTGAAAGTAACGTTAATATTGCTTAAAACACAGCCTCTGATCATGTTACGTTAACGTTAGCTTACCTTAAGGCCCCCATATATAACATATACAAGGTTGGGACCCAAAAACTTCCAGAATTGTTAAAAAAACATTGTCATTACTTTTCTAATCCCCTTCAAAGTACTCTCCTTGAGATGCGATACACTTGTCCAATTCCTGGAAACATTTCCTGTCGCCATCTTTTGTCACCGTGTCCAGAGCTTCCTGCGTTTCATCCTGCGTTTTTTACACGGTGATGAATTTTCTTTATTCAGTCCCAATTTTAGTTTCACCAAGCTGTAGGTGCACACTACCCAGCGGCAAATCTGATATCCACACCTTGCTCCTGTGCTATCAATTCCGTGAATTTCTGGGTCCTCCCTCGTATAAGCAGTGTACAAACATTTATTATTTACTGTAAATCTGTAATACATTTCATCATAGTTTTTGTTTTCAATGGTTACTTTTTACTTAGTTGTAAAGGATTTGGCTGGCGATGTTCCCACACATGTGCAGTGGTGTCTGCCATACAGGGAACTTCTCTCCTGAAGGTTACTGTATTAACGCTGTTCTTACTCTTTAAAGCTGTTTCTAAACAAGCTACGGTAACCGCTCTCTTCAGGGATGAAGGAACATGTCACCCAGCGTAACAGTGTTTTCAATGAGTCCTTATGGTCTCAATCTCTAAATTCAGGCCCTCTAATGAGAGTGCTGGTGATCATGTTATTTCTCCGTTAATAAGATTTGAAGACTAATAGAAGGCCTAATAATATTTTGGTAAGTTTAATGGTACTTGATTACAATTCCTGCCCTGTTAGCACAATTTATGTAGCAGCTAACGTAAGCCCAAGTGTGCATTACTCGGTGTTCCCAGTAAGCTAGTGTTAGCTTGGGTCTGAGGTAGCGGGGTGTGTTTCCACAGTGTGAAAGGCAAAAGGCACCGACAACAAGCAGCAACTCTGGGCTTCAAACCGGCTCCAATTCAAACCAATCAGTGATGTCACACCTCGCTACGGCCATCTTTATATACAGGCTATCGTAAACGGACCGTTCCCAGTAAGCTAGCGTTAGCTTGGGTCTGAGGTATATACAGTCTATAGTTTTTATGCAGCGAACATTAGGAATATATTTTTATATTCTAACAGCAAAGAGATGTTTAGGACACCCATATTACAGCCTGCAAAAGTGTTAATCTTCTGTTGCTTCAATGATGACCGCTGATTGATTGATTAACTGACTGGCTGACAGGACAAAATGTGTGCAAAATGTTCAGATACAATCTGTCTGCGTACTTGAAAAATTTTAAGCACATGCATGCAAACAACATGCAGACCAAAAGGCAGTGACACACACACACACACACACACACACACACACACACACGTGCTATAAAACAGCAACACATACGAGTCTCAGGGGAGATTTCCATATGCTCGCGGTGCTGAACCATGAAAACTACACTCACACTCACACCTTACAAACAAGTGATGAAAGTGATTCCTCCAAACGCTAATCAGGACCAAAATAACTCGCTTGATCATCGTCTATCAAAGGCCACGGGACTCACCAACACGAGGACAGACTGACAGCATAAATGTAAGTTGACACCAACCCAGTTGTGTCAACAAAGGAAAAAAAAAACACACCAAGAAAGTAGACAGGTAGACATATGTGGGACATGACTAATGACAGGGACTACATTAAAATTAGAAATAAGAATAAGACAGAAAGAGGGTGAAGGCAGAATAAAGGATTTAATACTGTTAGAGTCATATGTGGCGAAGACTTATTTGCTGACCTTGTTCAAAGAGTATTTTCAAATAGTTTTTACCTGCTTGACGGGGTTTGAATTAGTGCTGCTGCTACTACTGACACCACTGTTACTGTTACTATTATTTCTTCTGAATTATTATTCAACCCCGTCTCTCTCTAAGTAGTTAAGTTCATATTTCTCAATTATGTTGCGTTAGCAAATGTTCACATTTTGTTCACAGGCATTTATGTACCGCACTGAGTTTAGGTTGGTGAACAATCATGGTTGTGGTTAGGTATTAATTGTGTCCTTAGCCTGTATTAAAAGATGGACTTAGTGAGGTGTGACATCACCCATTGGTTTAATTGGAACCGGTTTGAAGAGTTGCTGCTTATGGTCGGCGCCATCTTTTCTATGCCAGGATCTTCCAAAAAAGGAGTGCGGGTTGTTGCCTTTCATACTCTGGAAACACGCCCCGCTACCTCGGACTGAAGTGAACGCTAGTTTACTGGGAGCACCGAGCGCTGCACACTTGGGCTAACGTTAGCTACTTTAGATAAATTGTGCCATATATATAAATTGTGCTGGTAAATGTAATTTCTAGGAGACAGGGTTGTGTTATAGATCCATACTACATACCAAATCTGAGCAGGTTTTGAGTGTGTAATGTGTTTACACTGAAAAAGTGACAAAAGTCAGTATAGCATGCAAAGTAAATACTGTCGATTTTTGAGTGTGATGTAGATGGACACTATTGTCCCACAATGCAAAGCGCAGCAGAAATGGAAGAGAGAAAAACTACACATGTAGAAGGAAGCATCACTGTGGCTCAAAATGTCCCGTCAACATGGTTCTTATATACCAGGAACCCCGACAAACTCCTCTATCCATTCATATATGGATATGTGTGCTGTATTAAAACCTTCTGGACATAATGACAATAAATTAATTAATTAATTAAATAATGAAATTAGTGCCACTCATGCAAAACAATGCTATTTCTGAAGGCAGTAAAAAAGGAGCACTGACAGACAAATTATTCTATTCATATTTATTTGAAAACAACAATCCATTTTTTTCCACTTCTACTGCGATTCCTTGTTGCAACTGGGGTCATACATGATATTTGTATTAATTCCACAGAACACCATCACAAAAGTTACCCTTTTATATGCACGTTTACCTTTTTTTTGTCCTTTTTTTGTATTGTTGTCATTTCTATACAATGACTTGTGCTTTGATATCTTTGAAAGAGAGAAAGAGATTTTTTTGAAGACATCATTGTCGTCATGATAAGTGTACATAACAGAGGGAGGATCAAAATAGAAAAAAGTCGTAAGAAGAGGATATACTGGTCGAATACACACCGATACAGAATACAGAGATACACACTCACATTGCAGCCTGCCCGGCTCTGCCCAAAACTGTCAAAATAGAAAGTGAGACTGAAATCACAGCAACCCCCAACTGCTCCCTTCTTCTCCTGATTTTAGGATTTTAAGTAAGCTATTGTTGCCTTGCAACAAATACACTCCCTGCTGGTGCGCAGAGTTTTGGCTAAATATTGCTTAGCTACAAAAGGGATATCCAGGAGAGGAGGAGGTGGAGGGGGGATCACAGAAGGGTCAAAAAAGCAGTGCAGAAAGCCTCAATGTCACAACGGTTTAATGTATTATTATCACTTTTTCAGACGGTTTTCGGGTTCAGAGCGCAGAGCAGTTCTCCTCCTAAACAACTTCAATCAACGTTTGCTGCAGAAAAACTGATGAGAGTGCTGAGACTTTCACAGCAGAGATCCTAAGAAATATAAGGTGCATTTTGTCAGAGAGTTTGGTGTATGTGTTAGTATATGTGTCCCCCCCAAAATAAAGCCATTAAATAAGAGTGTGAGTGAGTTGATTGCCATGGCCATTATGTGCATCAATGCCAAAAAAACAAATGTGTCTTGGGGCAGTTGACTGGATATTTACATGGACTGGAATGTTTTCTCCGTTCAGATATCCGATGTATAAAACTCTGTATTCATTCAAGCAAAGTGGTGTGACAGAATGCGGAGCTACCTTTAATCTGCATAACATCAATACCTCAATGGAGGCAGGTGTTGGGGAGGAGTGTGGAGGGGGGTGGGGGGGGGGGCATTTAAAACCAACAACAGAGCAGAATGCCACGGTGCAAGAAGGCATGTTCATTCACTTAATGCTGAGAGCAAGTCTGTGCCTTGTAAAAATTAAAACAAAAGAATTATAATAATAATAATAATACCACCAAAGTAAGTAAAAAAACTAGAAAAATCACAACCAGGGACAGGCAAAGAGCAGCAGAGAGAATGTACAAGCAAACTACCATAACCTTAATGTGAATGTCATTCTAAATGTTAAGTGCAGATAAACAGATAGATAGATAGATAGATAGATAGATAGATAGATAGATAGATAGACAGGTTGATAGATTCTATATACTGTTTGTATTCATATGCTGGGTAAATATTCTGGTAAATCTTACTTCTATGTGTATATACCTCCAAGTAGAGGGGGCTCACTTAGACGTATATAAATAGGTCTAACATATAAAGCCATATTACAGTGTACATATCCTCGCCCTAATGTAAGCGATAGCAAAAAACCCATGCTTTACATAGAAAAAGGCATCCACGACATTTAAGAAAAAATTTACAATTTATGAAACATGGTAACAATAATAAATAGTATTATAGAATTGCTGCTGTACACAAAAAAGCCATTTTTTAAATTTCACTCATATAAAAATATGTTTTAGTGCAACCGTACGTAATAGTAATATCCATAACTTCACATCGCTTGTCGAGACTTTAAGGTGTTCGGGAAAAAAACAAAACAAAACAAAAAAAACAACACAGGAGGTGGGGGGAGGAAGGGAGGAAAAAGAGAAAGGGGAGGGGGGGGGGTTGCATTTATTACAAAGCTGATACGCAAAACTTGATAATATTGTATTTACATTTACCTTCCTGCTTTGTTTGCTTATAAGAATATAAGCAAAAGAAGAAAAAAAACAACAAAAAAAGATTCAAGAAAAGGCACACACATAGCTGTCCGATTTTTTTTGTTTGTTTTTTTGACGTACCGCTTAACCAGAGTCCTTTTTTTAGCAGATTTTGGTCGGGCTCATGTGTTGGTTGGAGTTACCGTACATGTGTAACCGTATTCAGATCCTCTTTAAGTCTTTAAATAAGAAAGTTTCTGAGAGCAGGCCCCGGTTAGAACAGGCATGCTGCACACACACATTAAAACTGCAAAAGTCCATTTGTGAGTCTTTTTTCGTTTTGACAAGAGCTGTTTTTCTTTGTATGCCTTGTATGTATGAGAGAGAGAGTGCATGTGTGTGTAATAGAAGAATATGTGAGTGTGTAAAGTGTGCAAAAAGTATTTTTTTCTCTCTCTGTTGCACTTCATCCCTTCCTATTATCCAAAAACAAACAAAATACAGAAGAAATCCATCATTATTATTAGCCTCTTGTTCTTCTCCTGCTGCAGCACTACGACACGTCTTTGCTTCTTTTTGTGCTTTCTGCCTCCCTGTCTCTCTCCAGCTTGAGAGGTTTGGACGCTGATGGAGGCTGGAGGGTTTCAGATCCGGGGCTGGGAGGGTGAGGGGAGGAAGAGGAGGAGGAGGAGGAGGGGGAGGAGGAGCAGGGGTGGGGAGGCCTGAGCTCCAGGCCGGTAAAGTGCTGAATCCCGGGACCTTGCGGAGGCGATGGTGAGGGGTGAGGAGATGGTGGCGACATGGAGATGGATGGCGAGCGCTGCTGTTGCTGATGGGAGTCGGGGGACAACCCAGAAGGAGAGGAAGAAGGGGAGGAGGAAGGGCCTCTGCCTCCGTCCCTCCCTTCATCCCCTCTGCCTCCTCCTCCTCCCTGCCTCTCGGCGTGCTCCTCAGAGTCGATGCAGAGCGAGGCGATGGCCTTGGTGCAGGTGTGGATGCTCTCCTCCTGCTCCTGCCTCACTCCTCCTCCTTCCCTCTCCTGCAGGAAGGGGTGAGGCGACGGCTGCTCCCTCAGCCTCTCGCCTCCTCCTCCTCCCTGTCCTCCCCTCTCGGCGAAGGAGGTGAAATGTGGGGAGGCGGCCTCGCCGGTGGTGGAGTCCTCCGACGTGCTCTTCTGCAGCGCCAGGCGGGACGCGGCCTGCTGCGCCCCCTGCTGGGCCAGAGGAGTGGTGACGGACGTGGGGACGGAGTGTACCATCTGGATCCCTCCGATGGGGATCATCGGGAAGGGCGAACGCACCTGAAAGGAGTCACATGGTAACGATCAGGAAATGAGAATATTTAAAGGACAGGTTCATAATTTTCCAGGTCTGTCTTAAAACAATAGTCAGGCGTGATCACTGAAACAGGTTTTGCTTGCTGTAATGTTCATACTGAGCCTTCCTAATGTGCTTTCATGTTTTGTGCATAAATATATTCTAAAGTTTCAATTAGTCAAATCAAGATCTTCCAAAGTTAAAGTCATTTTAGTACAAAATTTTCCATTTGTTTCCCTGTTGAGCTGCAGGAGCGTCAAAAAATAAAACTAACCGGTCCAAAACCAATGATTTGTGAAAGATGACTCAAACGATTATCAGCAGAGCTGCTGATTTTCTGTTGATTCTACAAATTTGTTTTAAAGAATAATAATAATGAGTTATAAATTACACAGCACATCCTTCTTTTAGTATTATAGTACAAAGTGCTTTAAGAAATGAAAGCTATATTTAAACACAAAAATAGAAATAATTTTTAAAAAATACTTTACAATAAAACTCAAACATAAATTTACAAAAAAAGATCAACTATATAAAATAAATAAAAATATGATATTTTTATGTTGTAAATTAAACTATACAGAAATTAACAACATAATTAAAATAAATAATAAATGAAATACCTGGAGTTGAGAATGGAGGGGAAGGTGACTGAACAGGACTTGGTGAGGCGGGCTGGACTGGTTACCATGGCTACTGCCCTGGTCCTGTTCCCCTGGTGACGGTGAACCCGGACGATGCTCCTGGAAACACAACAACACAACAACTGAACTTACTCACATACCACTGAGTGAATTTGAACATTTAAATGTAAGTTTTGTGTCACGGCACAAGCCCACAATGCAAATACACTTATAGGACAGTAAAAGTAACAACAAACACACATTTGAGGCTACGCGATATATATCCAAATATTATGTAAGAAAATAAATGAATATGTCTTGATGAAATGTTCAAAAACAGAAATGTGTGGTTGCACTGTGCAGCAGGTGTTGGTAAAAAGAAACAGACTCGATAAACTTCTGGTGGATGAATAACAGTTGTTAAAACATTAATTTATCATTTGAAAAATGGTCGGTGATCAAAGCCTGAGTCAGTCTCGCTCTCTGCTTCACGCTTTGTTTAAGTGGGACCAGCAGCAGAAGCCAGAGTTTCAAGTAGGGCTCTTAAGAAGAAAAACAGCCGCGTTATTAACCACACCACCGCCAGCCAAGATCCCATTACCACCAAAACCCAGCAGCCCTATCTTCAATCATCCCTCTCTCTAACACACTCACTCTATTTGACTCGCTCTTTATTCCCTCATCCTCTCTGAATGTTTCTGCTTTGTCTGCCAGATGATTTTCTTCTCCCTGCTTTGTCTGTGAGAGTTTCTTTTTTTTTCCTCTGCTACCTCATTTCTCTCTTTTCAAAAGCAACTAAATGTTAATGTAGTCTATTAATAGTATATGAGGTGCAGAAAATGTTGCGGACAAAACCTTAATTACTTTAATGTATTTACTCCATTCTTATCAAGAACTACACTTATTCTTTTTCAGGCATAAATTACAAAGCAGGGCTGCAAAAGCAAAGAGAAATCCCTGCTAACAAAGACACTGAACATTCACCCCAACTGTCCAAATGAAGTTCTGATATTGGTGACAAATTGAAATTCATGAGCAAAATGTGAAACTTAAACAAGCGACCTACTTAAGCCAAACTTCATGAAACAAGGCTTTGTGTCTAAGGAGCACACAGATAGTTAAATGTGTAAAAAAGTCTTTGCAAAGTTAAAAACTTCTGTTATGTGATGCTGCCACTTGAGTGTGCCAAAGTGCAGAGTTGTCTGGTGGAGACTTAAATATTTTAAAACCTACAGTATAAACCAAAAACTAACATTAAAGAACATGACCCAACTTAATCAAAAAAAAAGGAAAGTTAAGAGAGAAGTTGGCTAACAGATTATTGAGAACAGAAGCGAGTAAAATAAAGAACAACATACAGAGAAATAAAATGGCAAAAGAGAAAGCAGCAGAGTAAACCTGATCAGACTCGACAAGGTTAGAACAGAGAACAGGACTCTTTATTTACTCTTACCGTCTCCATCTCTGCACTGGCTCTGTGACGTCCCACATTGCTGAGCTCTGCCTGACCCAGCAGCCCAGCCTGGTGAACCGGCCTCAGGCCCCGCGCTCCGCTCTGCTGGCTGGAAACAAACACAAATATCACATTAAATCTTCATCAAGTACAAAACGCTCATCTGTTTAACTTGGACCAATGACAGTTTTTGGAATAAAAAAAGAATATGTGTCACGTAATAAAATTCAACTGAATACATTTGGCTGTTAACCCTTTCATCAGCAGCAAAGAGCTAAATGGAACTAGTGATTTGCTGTAGTAATGTGGTTGAATAGGGTTTCACATTTATTCAAAGGGGACATATTGTGCAGATTTCCAGGTCCACGTTTTTATTTTGGGTCTCCACTGGAATATCTTTACATGATTTACAGTTAAAAACTCCTTATTTATCTTATACTGCCCCTTTATGCAGCCCCTCAGTTCAGCCTCTGTCTGAAACAGGCCGTTTTAGCTCCTGTCTCTTTAAAGCCCCCCTCCTGATGAGCCCGCTCTGTTCTGATTGGTTAGTTCCCGGAAGCAACAAGAAGAAATAAAAGTAGTAGGATTTCACTTCTTTTTCTAGTTCTTTGCTTGAAATTGGTACATGTTGGAGCCTGAATCAGGTCTGAAATATGAGAGTGGACAACCTCATGAACAAAGATTGCAGAACAGACGGACGTTTATGGACATGATAATTATCTGTAGGTTCATCACAACGAGCGATTATAATCAGCTTATTCATTTGTTTATGTGACAGTGCTGTAAAGTTTTTTTTAGCAAGTGTGTGTTAGTGCAGCAGAGGTACAACGTGATGCTAATTAAAGTCTGCCAGGAACCTGCTCTGATACTGTCTTTAATTTACAACAAATCATCCCTCAGTGTTCCTCTTCCTTGTTGACATATGCGTAACTAGCAGGCTAAGTATGGTTGGAATGTGGAATATGGTAAAATCAGCCACCACAAAAGTAATATAAGCTGTCATCAGTAATGTAATTAGTCAGGTCATCCTCCCCCCGGCTCACCTTTGGTGGTGGAGCCCTCTGCGAGGAGAAACAGGCCGGATCATGCCCCTGTGGCGGCCTCGTGGTGAGAGGTCGCGCTTGTAGTCCCTCCCTGCTGGAGATGTGGGCCGAGAGAGAGGGGAGAGTAGCGAGAGATGTCCCCTCCTGGGGGAGAGGTCTCGTCTGTATCCTCCTGCCGCCCCCAGGTCCCTCTTGGGGGAGATGTGACGCAGAGGGGAGATATCCCTTCGGGGCGAGAGGTGTCCGGCCCGGGGCGAGAGGTCGCGACGTGGGGAGAGGTATCGTCGGGCTGAGGGTGAGGAGGAAGGGGAGATGGGGGATGGGCAGCCGGAGTGGTCCAGCCCAGGTGAGGAGAGGCGGGAAGAGGGGGAGGAGAGATCTGGGGAGGGGATGGGAAGGTCTTCATCCATGGAGGAGGAGGGTGGAACCAGCAGCCTGCCACCCAGCGCCCCCTGCAGGCCTCGCTGGTACTCCGCCTGACTTCGCTCCCGGCTGGCCTGGTCGCTGGGCGGAGCCTGTGGCGTGATCTGGATACTTGGCACGGTGGTGAAGTAGCCAAACAGCGGCGGCTTGTTGGTGTGACCCAGCAGGTCGGACGCCGAATGATGAGAGAGGTGAGGAGCAGGGTGGGAGGCGGCCACAGCTGTGATTGACAGGGAGGGCAGGCCATAAGGTTGCGGGCTGGTGGAGCGTGAGCGAGTCTTCGGGGTGGAGTCACCGTCATAGTCGTCTTCCTCGTCGTCGTCGTCGTCCACCTCATCGCCGTCTTCCTCACCGCCATCTGAGTCATCTGCGTCTGAGAACTGATGCTCTGCCATCGCACCTCTGGAAATCTTCTCAGACCTCTGACCTTCCTCTCCGATGTCTGTAAGAGGAGGAGGAAGAAAAATTCAAAACTGTATTCATTTATGATTTAAAAATATACACAGCACAGCACAAACATCTCAACAAAACACACAGGATAGAATCATCATATATTATCATGTCATAATATCATATATTAATAGAGAGGAAGTAGAAGAAACAGACAAAGAACAAGCAGAAGAAAAAAGTAAAGGCAGCATACAAAGAAAAAGTGGAGCAAAAAGAGAAAGCAGGAGAAGAAGAAGTGGAGAGAAGAAGAAAAAGTAGAGGAAGTGGGAGATGAAGAAGAGAAGGAAAATTTAAAAAAAATACAGGAACCAGAGGACAAAGAAGAGGAGGAAAAGAAAAAGTAGAGGGAGCAGGAAGGAGAGAATAAGAGGAAAAAGAAAATAGAAGAAGCAGAAGAGGAAAGAGCAGAACAAGAGGAGAAAGAGAGGAAGTGGGAAAACAAACAGGAGGAAACAGAGAAAGCAGAGGAAGTGGGAAAAATACAGTCCAGGAACTAGAAGAGGAAGAAGAGGAGGAAGAAAAGGAAAAAAGAGGCAGGAGTAGAGGAGCGACCAACAACAGAAGAAGAGAAAGATAAGTGGAGAAAAACAGTTTGTATTAATATGTGGTGACAGAAAAGATTTTAGATGTGAAGCAAAACACAACTGAAACCACCAGCTCAAACCAATAAAATATAAAACACAATAAAACAAAGTTATTTGACACAAAAGCCCTCGACACTTGGGTTTTTCTGCAGGATGGACTCCAGCCAAATGTTGGCAGGGTCTTATTATACAGTAGCTGTAAAGTTACTGTTGGCAGGTAACCAACCAACACTTTGAGTCCGACTTCGTTATAAAATGTAGCTGATTGGCTGCTAACAGAGTGAAAGAGTGGAAAAAAGTTGGTTTGTAAAGAGTCAAAGTTGACTGAGATACACACTAACTGACCTGTTATGCTTTCCAGAAGGATTCATCTGGCCAGAATTCAAAATCTAAAATATTTATATAATATATATTTTCTCCTCTACTCCTTTTAAAACATCTTCGCTGTCTATTTTCTTTTTTAAAAAACTGATTTTATTTGGTTCTCCTGTGACTTCTTCCAGACACGACGTAGAGAAGGCAGCAGCTGTTTGGCGTTAATAAATTGTATTTAGCTGACTGCTATGAGCGGAAATCAGATCCACTAACACTGGACTACTTTTCCAGTTAGTCTCTTATATACAACAGTTTTTCACAAACCACAACTGTTTATGTCTCAACGTCTCACTGACTGACTTTCTGTAGCTCTCTCCTTCCCAAAAATCCTGTGTGCGTGTGTGCCTGCGTGGGTTTTTTTTAATGCTGAACGCTGGCCAACACACACGGGGTCAATTGATGTAAAATTTAATTTGGTGGTCTACATGGTGAGAAATTACCACATACCAGCCAGAGGTTGATTTATCTATTCTACCAAACATGGTTCACAGTTTATACAACCAACCTTTATTTTTATTCTAAAACACCTTCTGACTGGTTGTGTGGTAGCCTGGAGCATCCACTTTAACTCCTGACCTCTGAGCACTGAAAAATATATTT
Source organism: Scomberomorus guttatus (assembly GCA_038419695.1). Taxonomy (NCBI): domain Eukaryota; kingdom Metazoa; phylum Chordata; class Actinopteri; order Scombriformes; family Scombridae; genus Scomberomorus; species Scomberomorus guttatus. The sequence continues at coordinate 26,643,715 of CM076462.1, forward strand.
ATGTTCTTAGTAATTATCAAGCCAGACTTGTGGTTAGTCCAACAGTGAGATACAATACATCAACGTCTGATACATAACTACATTACAGACAATTAGTCATTTAAAAAAATGTATTTATGGTTTATAAATTCATGGCAGTTAATAAATAGATGAGAAATTACCTAAGAAAGTCAACACCTAGTATCTCATAACCCTACTAACAAGTATTGTATGTGTATCCAAAGCCTGATATATCTACTATAAACTATTAAAAACACATTAATGAGACACACAGCTGCACTGGGTGACGTGTTCTTTCATTATGAAGACTTTGGTCATGTTATTTCGTTAAGAAACGGCTCCAAAGACTAATAACAGCGACCACATTTTCAGTCTCAGGAGACTAGTTCAGTGATATGTAGCACAACAAGCTAGCGTGTGTACAAAGAACTACTCTCCTGAGACTGAAAATGTGATCGCTGTTATTTTCTTTGGAGACGTTTCTAAACAAACTAACGTGACCAAAGTCTTCATAATGAAGGATCGCATGTTTTTAATAGTTTTTGGACAACAATGGAGGTCGACAGCACAGAGGAATAAGATATATCAGGCTTTGGACACAGTATTTGTTAGTAGATCAGTTCATTGATGGTTTGGCTCTGCACACGAGATTAGTTGACAATAAGAAAAATATAGAAAACAGCCCACTGACATACCAATGGGTTAGTCTGTACAAACTTGTGTTGTTTGGCCAAACTTTGTTCAAACCCACAGAATTTAATTAGAAATTTTAATAGCGAGTTAAAGTTTCCAAAGATACCAAATATAAAATGATGCACGAGACATTTACAATATTTCCATTTGATGTGGTGGTGGAGCCATAAAACATATGAGACTCGGGTTTGTATGTTACTCTTATCATTATAACATGATATTTATGAAATAGCATGTCAGGATTTTGGCACAGTAAGTCGAAAATAAAACTTTGCATCTCATAACTTTGATCCCCTTTCATTTGGCTTATAAGTTTATTCCAGCTACAGTATAATGGTGTTTACACTGACATTATAGTAACACTATAAATATACTACTGCTTACTTTTTCATTTCATTCCTAAAGTTTCACCCATTTATTTATCCACTGGTTGTGATTGGGCTTCAACAGAAATCTCACTGCATCCAATCGTATCTAAATATGTAATAACTGTACAAGAAGAAGAGATGTAAAAGAGATGTTTTTGGTAGAGGCGTGGGTCAATTTATTTGCATATTAGGTCCTAAATTTCCGAATTTAACTAACTAGCTAGTAAATTATGTAATAGGCACTAAGTAGGGTGCTGAATGGTGGCATCCTGTTAATTTATTCCACTATTACTCATGTCAGATGTCACACTATAACAGCTTTGTTGGCCCAAATTTCATCCAGTAATTTAAAATATTCCAAATAATATTAACAAGATCAGACTAAAAAGAGGACTGACTGTGTTGTTGTTACCTTCACAAAACCCACCTGGCTGTTAGAGACCAACATGTACCAGCAAAGCTCAGAAGGATGTCGCAGAAGTAGTTGTTGTTACTTTAAAGCACATGTAATTAGTTCCTCTCTGAACCCTTCTCATTTGCTCAGAAACCACCAACCACGTCCTCGAGAGACAGCTGACGAGAATATATTATTTGTGTGAATATTTCATGGGAAATCAGATTCATCCATATCAGCCCACAACATCTTCCCCAGTTATAATTTTCAGATTATTTCCATATCAGCTGATTGATGGGAAAATGGGCGGACTCCTTGGCTTAAACTCGTGAATCTCACGTCAACAGTTGGAGGCAATGAACTGAAAATATTTGTCACTATATATTTCTGAGTGACTTACAGAAAAGAAAATTGTGGTTTGGATTTGGACATGTTCATGGGAGTATTTTAATACAATAAGAGACTTTTTCATGAGCGTGGTGGTTTGACATGAGTCCTGGCTGTCAGGACGAGCTCTGCTTTCCATTTCACTAATTGTGCCTGTGCAACCACAGCGAGCCAAAGACGCTGCAGGCAGCACTCAGCAGGATAGCAGGATGTCACTGCAGCTCCCACAGTGTGTATCTGTGTGTGTTACGGACGCTCGCGTGTGTGTTTCCTACCAGCGTCGTCTGCCTCGGTGTCCTCGACAGAAGACATGGAGACTCCCAACTCCAGACACTTTTTCATATGAGCCTTAGACTTCATGTGCTTCGTCAGGTTTCCTACAAAACACACACACACACACACACACACACACACACAAACCATTTAATGACCCTAGACTTGTCTTACTGGAAACCAGCTTGTTTGGCTGCACTAAGTGAAAAAGGGGGTGAAATGGAAATCGAAATAATGGAGGAAAGAGTGATACCACAAAATTGCAATTTACAAATTATACATAATGTAATTTAATGACAAAATTATGCAATCTGGTCTGAAGTCTGCTTCAGTTGGTTGTCAGATACAGTATACTTTACATGGGGGTGGGGGGGGAGGGGGTGTTAAAGGTTTGAAAATTTATTAAAGATCAGATATCAGCGAGTCAGCATCCTCAAGCTCTGATATGATGGAGGTTCCTGTCTGACCACAGCTGCAGAAAACAGCTTCTCTGCATATCTTATTTATTCATTTAATTCCTCAGTTGTGCATTTTAGCATTCACCGCTGAAGTTTAAGGCTTTATGTTTAGTTTAATGGACAGATATAAGAGGAGTTACCTCGCTTTAAAAAGCTGATGACCCAGAAAAGTGTGATTAGTCTTGTGCCTTAGATAGTTTTAGCAGCACTGTGATGTTCAAAATGTTTTTCAGAAGCTTTTCTACCTTGACAAGAAGCAAATTTATCAGATAATTATGGAATATTTGTAGGGCTGCAACTAACTTTTTATTTTCATTATCGATTAATCTGTCGATTATCTTCTCGATTCATCGTTTGGTCAATAAAACACCAGAAGACCAGAAACAAAATGTCCATCCTAGTTTCCCACTGCTCAAGATTGGAGGAGCTGGAACAAGAGAAATTTGGCACTTTTTCTTTAAAAATGACTAAAAATGATTGTTGTAGCTCTAAATATTTTTTTACTAGTCTAGAATGATAATAAATGAAAAGATGTTGAATTATGGCACTGAATATTAGCTAGTGTTAGCTAGTACATAAACAAATACAGAATGAAGGTACAAAAGTGTGGAGAGTAAAATATGAGCTCTACCTTTTGTCTTGAAGGCGAAGTTGCAGAACTTGCAGACGTACGGCCGGACGTCGGTGTGGGTTCGGATGTGTTTCTTCAGCATGCTGGGTTTCTTACAGCGGATGCCGCATTCCTCGCAGATGTATTTCCCTCGACCACGACCGCGAACATAAACATAGTCCTCATTGGACTTGTACCTGGAAAAAGAACATGAATGCATTATTACTGTGTAGTGATGTGTTTTTCATCTTTTTTTGTGAAACTGAAGTATAGTAAATGTGTAATAAAACACACACACACACACACACAGACACACAAAATCCCCCAAACATAATGTATAATTTTGTTATTGTCACACTAATAATATCTTTAGTTTAAATGGTATTATTTATTTACTGTATATTAAAACAACATCAAACTCTATTGACCCTATTTAATCCCATCATGGTTATTCTGTCATTAATATTCACACTTGGAAATCATTTATTTGTTTGCAACAACTATGTACAACTATGGTCTAATACTCCACTACAGCAGGCTGGGATTCAATTCAATTTACAGTCCTTTAATCATTCCCAAAGGAGCAATTAAAACGTGGGCAACATACCATCACAATGAACACACAGAAGATAAAAGACACAAGCATAATCATCAACACAGGGTGCTTCATTCACATTTCCTTTTGTATAGAAATATATTTCTTTCTTTTTGAATACTCGATTGATTCTCATACAGTCTTACTCTGTCCTCCACAGAGAGGTCAGAGGTCAGGGTCAGCAGCCCTGCAGCTGGTAGAGATTCATTGTCGTGCTCGAGGACACAGATTCTTGCTAACACAGAATTTCTGTTTCAATAAGGCCAAAATCAGGTTTTCTCTCTGAAATGGAGGATGTGGCTTCAAGAAATTTGCTAACGAAGAGCAAGAGCTTCATTGTCTCCTTCATCTCTCACAGCTACAGTTCAGATGTTTACAGATGCTTACAGATGTTTACAGATGCATATCTACGGTGACTAAAGATTAAAAATGCATTCTGTGGAAAAAATCCTGAAAGAAAAACTAAGAAAAATTCCAAGTTGTTAAAAATAAAAAAGCCCTTATTTTTCTTGTCTATTTCATTTAGAAATATTAAAAAAAATATATAAATATGTTAAATATATAAAATACATATATGGTAAAAATATATATAAATAAAAGCAATAAAAACATTTGAAGAGCAGAATAAAAATATAACCTAGCAAACTTTTTCAGGGTATCAGTGAAAATAAGCAGCTAATACATTTGTATAATATATATTTCTATATAAACATCTCAACAATTAGCAAATCCTACACAGTATAAATATATACATTCAAGGTATCTTGATATGTATAATAAACTAAATTATTAATTATATTTATTTTTCCATATGTTTTGCTAATCTTTGCTTTTTACCTTAAAAAACAAAAACAACATTTAGTTAATTAGTTGATCTGAAGATAAATAATCTGAACATGTACCCTAAAATCAACAATCATCACTTCAGCAAAGAATTTTATGTTCATCATAAAATTATAGACTTAATGAACATTAACAATAAACGAAAGCTTAAATAAAATGTGTAGTTTTTGGTTCCTGCTGCAGGTTCTGGAGCTTCTTAAAATGCTCCTACAAGTGTTTAGGAGACTCTCGTTAATCTGCAGCCAATCCACGAGTCACAAGCAGTTTCTTCATTTTAAGGGGTCACAAGCTAAAACGGGAAAAACTGCAGAATTCCACCTCTGTGTTTTATGTTCATTGTCTTTATGCAGCTCCTTCTTGTCTAAAAAGAGATAACCACAGTCCTCCTTCAAGTCCCACTTATTCTTTTACAAGACTTTTTTTTTTTTAAACATCACTGTCAGACATGATTTTCTATCCCAAATGAGGCTTTGAGTGAAACAGCGGACACTTGGCAGCAGGATCAGTGCATGTCTGCGGGAGTCTGTCTGTCATGGAGGGAAATTACCACCGACCACCAGTCAAATACTGGTGAATTTTGTCTGTCTTTCCTCAGCCGCAGAACATCACATTCAGGCGCTTTCCTAGTGCGAAAAAAAGCCATTTTTTTGTGGTGGAATAGTGAAAACGGCTGTTGAATTGTGTAGTTTCCTGTCTTGTCTGCAGTGGTCGGAGGAGTATAGGTAATGGGTAGTTCAGGGCCTCATGTGTTAAAGGAGGTCGAATATCAGGTACATCAAACAATCCGTCTGCATCAGGGAGGGAAAATTTGTCTTTCAACTGCGCCGCCGAGTGGGAAATACCTCTGAACGCTTGTCTGAGTCGAGACGTTTACACAGCTGCGGCCAGTTATGAAAATGAATTATGATGATTATTTTGTTTTATTCTATTTTATTCACAGCACACGGTAAGATCATAAAGCAGATTTACTTTCAAAACTACTGAAACTTTGAGGGGGACAGGGAGAAATAAAGTCGGTAATGGATTCATTTTTCCTTCCCAAAACTTGTTTTCTTTCATCCAGAAAGATTTTGATCCTGTCTTATTTTTACAAGGTTTGGTGTGTGTGTTTTTATGCGTCTGTTTCCTCACTACTTCTGTGTAAGTGAATGTCTTTATATGTGTGCGTCTTTTTCCGTTTGCCCTGTTTGTAAGCTTTTATCCACTTATTGCTCCTAAAGTGTCCTTTGGGGACAAAAGAGAATTACTTCACTGTCTGCTGCATTTAATAACTCCCTGTATGTGTGTTTGTGTGTGTATGTACTGTACGTGTGTGTATATGTGTGTGCGTGACAGCATTTGCATGTCTGTTCCATTCAGTAACCTTGGCCTTATTGGCTCTACTGTAAGACTATAAAACATTATGATACTGCAGGAATGCTTCACACTACAGGGGTTTCTAGCTTTAACTCCCTCGCACAGGCTTTATTAGACAATTTAAAGTACATTTTAGGGTAAATACCTGTGTTCTCTATGTGGAAAATAATCTTCATGTGACTTTAATAACATTATAGCTAATAATAAAGGGTCATGTTGGCTTCATCGCTATCAAACTAAACTTTTTATTGCTTCAAAGTCCATATCAGGCCCCTCAGTTGGAGTACAGCAAACAAATTTAAAAAACAAAAACATTGTGGTCAATTAGAAAAAAAAAAGTTTTGGGAATAATAATAAAATTGACAGTTTTTTTGATACCTTATTTTGAGACATATATGTTTTTTCTTCAAAACCCTTTAACAAAAGACACTAAACTGTTCAAATATTAAATATAAATACAAGCAGCTGTACAAAGACACTGCTTCAATAAAATCCAGTTTTTAAAAATATATATTAATATATATTATTATATATTATTTTAATATATATTATTTAAATCTAAAGCTGTCTAATCAAACAATAAGTAAAGATCTGAGCATGCTTTTGATGCCAGCTTTTGGTACTTTGGTACACACAGACACACGTGGAGCCTTTTTCAGCCGTTCACTCATTAGCTGACTAATTTTTAGGCAGCTGGATGCAAAACATGGCAAAAAGCTCTTTTATCTCATGCAGAAATACTTGTTTAGAGTAAAATCTAAACTTTGACAATAGAGATTTGTCCTCCACTTTCACAGCACAGCACTAGTGATAGTGTAAATAAACTATTTCCAGTATTTAACTGATAAACTTATCTGTCAGAAAATTCATTAATAAGGTGACGTATCAGCAGGGAGCGACACATTTCAGTTGTAACCGAGTCACTTCAGTCTTATGAAACAATAAGACTAAAATAAAGTAAATAATATGGAAGTGAAAGATCTGTAAAAAATACAAAAAAAGAAAATATAACCTATATGTTACAATAAAAGTTCCAATAACATAAAATAAAAAATATAAAGGTTACTTTTCTGACTAACATAAACAAAATAAATAAATAGCACAGTTGCTGATGTTAGAAAAACAGTGTGAAAAAGCCTTTAAAATAAAACTAATGAGGGACAGATCCCACTTCACACCAGTCTATAAAAGTGAGAGCAAGAATTATGAAAGCCGACGTCCAATTACAGCGATGCATTTCAAGTCATTAGCCTGTGATGGGTTTACCAGGCTCAGGCTCTTGGCCTGACTCTCACAGGCACAAATTAAGCCCAAAGAATAGGTTGTAAAAGGATAAGTCTCTTCTTTATTCCTAAGAAGATTTTCCGACTAATCATGAAACAGATGTCCTTAAATTTCATAAAGTCGCTGATGTTCATTTTTTGTTGGATATTGAGCTGTGAGGATAAAAAAAAAAGACAAAAATGATCAGACAGCTCAGTATTTTGTGAGTCTGGGGCCGTGATTGTCTCACACAGCAGCCGTAAACGGAGGAGTTCAGGTATCCAAGATTATTATTCAGCCCCAGATCCTCAAGCAGGTCGTCTCTCCCGCTTCTTAAATCTCAGATGAAAAATAAAAGTGACTAGACTTCTGTTGTGTGTGCTTCTCGGCTCAGTAACATCTCTTGAATCCTTTTCTTTCAGTTACTTACAAAGAAATCTCAGTTTTAGTGTCTTTGTGTCTATTTAATTTTTGTTTTTTTTGTTTTATTTGTTTTACTTCTTGATGCATTACCTTCATTTTTTTAATGTTGTCTTTTTATCTCCTGTTTTAGTCTTGCAGTGTTTGAATCTTTATTTGCCCATATATAGCAGATTATAACCATGTTGTGCAAAGCAAAAAATGGATAATACTGCATCAACATTTGAAAATAAACTAGAACTTGTTTTGATGCGTATGACGATTGATTGATTATTTTCCGTAAAAAAAAAAAAAAACCCTGTATGGTTTGACATCAGATATCTTTTTTTTCCACTAAGAACTGGTTGTGTCAGAAATCCGAGATCTCGATCACCATCAAAATCTAGCAAATGTGCACCAAGTGTAATGGAAACTTTGAGATTTTGAGATATCCTGTTGACAAAGAAACCAGATAAGTAACCCAAATGCAAACAACTTCTTTGGCAGAAATGAATGAAGATGTTTCCTTTTTAGATGACTTGAAGGGTGAGAGCGCCACAAAACACTGATATAACACCAACAGACCTTTTTATAAAGAGCGGCTTTACATAATAATTTTTTACATAAGGCTATCTTTAGGATAATTTCCCTTGATGATTAAGTTTTAAGTCTCATTGGTTTGAACTGCCTAGCCGACAGTTTACATTCTACAAGTAAAGCTCATTCTCAGTCACAGAAAAATAGACTTTCAGCAATTTCAGCAGGTTTCAGTGGACTTTCAAATCCATTTAATGTCTATTTTAATGCCATAAACCTCACTGTTATAGTCTTTCAAGGCGAATCAAACAAACACTAGAATAATTTGATCTACAGTACAAAGGCAAGGAGAGAAAACTACATTTAAATTCTTTAAAAAGCAAATATTATATCTATAATTCAAATTTCATTGGCAAAACTTTTCACCTTTGTTACAACAACACTTTCGATATTGCATATGATAATTCTTTCAGTCACTTTACTGGACCGAAGTTATTGAACTGTGTGTTTGCTGGACGTACCCGCCTTCGAAGATCTTGATGCGGGTCGGTTCGGTGGTGGGCTGTTTGACTGAGACCTCCTTCTCTACCTGCTCCTCCTTCGAACGCTCCCACGACACCACTCCCTTCATCTTTCTCCCAAAGTTACTGACATCAACTGGCATCAGCTCTGGCTTCAACTACAGAGACAGGAAAAGAAAAAGGAAAGAAAGAAAGGAAATGAGTAGCATGAAGTAGGAGGATACAAAAAAAATAAATAATGGATTGTTAACTTTTCACACTTCTCTGTATTTGACTCCATGACTGTTTCAAATGTTTATATTTTAAATCATTTCAGGACATACCTGATCAAACCTCAGCTTCCAGGCCACAGATGACACAAGTTTTCCAGAGCTGGGTGGCGACATGGCTGCCGTTGTGTACATCAGATCAGTGTTCCTCCTCTGTTTGGACCTCAGCAGGGTCAGCGCAGCCTTGGTGCTGAGGTTCAGAGGATTGGGGTTGTATGAGCTTACACACCATGAGTTGTAGACGGAGCTACGCAAGGCAGCCTGGGTGCTGTTGGGTTTGGTGTAGTTCAGGAAACACCAGCTGACTCTGCTCATGGTGCGCAGGCTTGGGAACTGGAAAAACTGCTGGACATCAGCCACATCTGTGAGTAACAGAGTCTGGCCCACTGCTCCAGATAATCCTGGACTTTGGTTGGCAGCTAGCTGAACGAGCATGCTGACAGGGATTTTACTGGATGAAGTCTGCTTTGTGTTGTCAGTGTCTTCTGTATCGTTGGAGGAGACCATGGACTGGGGGCTGCAGCTGGGCTCTGGGCCTGAATCATCCACATCAAGCTCCTCTGGGGAGTCCCGGCCACATGAAACTGGAGAACGATCTGTGACAATCTGGAGAGGAGGGGTGAAGCTCTCTGCCCGGGGTACATCAGGGAGGTGGGGGGCAGAGGAACGGACGGGAATGGCAATCTTCGTGGCAACAGGGAAGTCGCTTAGAGGGGGAGAAGAGGACATCCTTTCAGAATCATCCATGGAGCCTTCGCTCTTCAGAGGAGCTTGATGACCTCTGCCATGTTCCTTCTCAGGCTTGCTACTGCTTTCAGTCCCGCTCAGCTCCACAGCGCTCATCTCCTTAACAATCTGTCCATACATCCTCTCCTCCTTCACTCTTTTCTGCTGCTTAGTCTCGATGAAGAGCTCCAGAGAACTGGCAGGGGAAAGCATGCGCTTGCTGCCTCCGATGCCAGATCCTGAGGCGTCTGTGGTGGATATGGTGCCTGACGTTAGTGACAGTGGGATCCCTGTGTTCAGGTGTTGTTCTGGCAGTGAATCTGGAACCTTCCAGTGTGGGTAGCGCAGCACTGCCCCATCAGTCTGTCCCAGGAAGTGTGATAAGTTGAAACCTGCTCCACTTATGCCTCCTCCAATTCCTCCAGGCGGTTTGCTGACATTCACAGCACCAACTGGAGGAGACATGTTGCTGCTGTCAGCACCGCCTGGCCTGGCTAAGCCTGCCCCGTGTGCTCCACTGCCATGGGTAGCTATCAGCTGACTAACACTGGTGTACATAACACTACCAAATGATGGCACATGGGTTTGGATCCGCACAGGAACTAGTATACCAGGCAGAGAGGCTTGGGAGCCCAGGTTCTGGGTGGCAAAGACAGGTTGGATCTGCTGGAGAAGCATGGAGTTGGTGGTGGAGCTGGGCAGGGGGAGCTTGGAGGAGAGAGAGACAAAGTTTTGCGGTTGTTGCTGAGACAGAGGAGAGGTGCGAGATGAGAAAGAGGCAGGGTACATCTGAGAACTTGGATTTTCTGGTTTTCCATCATGTGGCTGTTGATCATGGATTTGCTGCAGGGAGTGGAGCTGTTGTTTGTGGAGTAGGTGTCCAGGCAGGTTGCCTGGTGATCTGATGTGGAGTTTCTGGAGTTGCTGCTGGGCCTGGAGGGTCAGCTGCTGTCTGGGTGTCGGACTGGCCTCCTGACTCCAGAATAGACCTGGTTGCTGGAAAGAAAGGAAGGGGGGACTACTTTGGTACTGTTGGACTCCTTCCTTGTTCATGACCTCGTGACATGGATGTTCTCCCTCAGATGATGAGCTCTGGGTCTGCAGGCGATGCTGCTGGGACCTAGTGAAGAAAAAGTTGAATATTTATTTTTCCTCTAATCATAACACGTACTGTAGCAGTAATGAATAAAACACTCATTATTTTGCATTTTTAGAATTTTGTCTATTCTTTCACAGCGAAGTAAGAAGAGGCCATGACTACTTAGTGTTGCATAGGAAAATCCACACTTTCTTACCTGCCATAGAGAGGCTCGTCCTGCAGGCTGTCCTCACTGATACTCTGCTGGAGTAGATGCTGGTGGTGCTGTTGGTGTTGGTGAGATCCTACACCTGGATATTAAACATAAGAATGTATTGTGTGTCTTGTATTTTGAAATCCCATATGCTACTCTCATACTTTTGCACAGTAAACACGTCATTCATTGGGTAGAATATGGTCCAAACCTGCCTAGTTTAATGAGTAGAGAAAGAGCCTGGAACAACAATCATGTTATCATGATACTGCTATTTGGATAAAAGTCTTGGGAAAGTATCACAAAAGATTTAGCAACTATGATTTGAGTTCTTGCTTTAACCGTAGTCTTAGACAAGTATATTTATCAAAGGAAAATTACACCAAATCTTAAAAACTCCTACATATAATGTGACACAGTTTTAGTGCTGAAATGCAAAGCTTACCACCAGTACTACTGCCAACTCTCTTGGTTCTGCTGGCCACGTCGCTGCTGCTGTGTGGGGATCCTGTTGGCCCAGGCCACACACCCTGTTCCAAGCTCTCCTGTTTGATTGACATCTCAGCACCCCCTGGTTCCTGGGCGACTGCCTCTGGGTAAACACTCAATGAAGCCTGTATGTGTAAGCAGGGAAGCAGAGTAGGTCAGTCCGTATGAAATTACATTTTGTGATACTTATTAGTGTTATTAGGAATTGTCTAGTCAGTTAACATTTTCAGGATGGTAAAGGATTAGCAAGCAGTTGCAAACTGTTGATTTCTGATTTTTTTCTGTGGCTGAGATTATGGATGAGATAGGGTAAACCTAAAGTGTAGGTGCAGTCACAATGTAATGTAGACATTGTGTAAAGAAATTTGGGTGGGTGGAGGGGCTAAGACACCAGAAGTTTCTCGAGGTGCTGTAGACCTTACTGAACCCCCTTTTTCTTCTACCAACTAGATCCGTGTTTTAGAAGTGCTCAAACTAAAGAACAAACATAAAAATCTGTAAGGTTTGACTAAATGACCAACTCCGAGTTAATTTTTTGAAGAATAACAATAGTAGGGAGCTTTTTATGCTACCTGTCGAACAAGATATCCACGCCGCCGTTCCTTCATTGCAGAGGCACTGGAGTATAGCTCTCCCTGTCGGGAGGAGGACAAGCTTCCATAGTCAAAGGATTTGCTGCGCATTTCAGGCAACTCTGTGGGCAGTGTGCATGGTGCCTGCTCCGATGAAGACCTCCTCATCTCCCTCTGTTGCTGGTGGCTGGAATGACCACTGCCGGGTACCGTCAGGAATTCCGACGGTTTAGCTCCACCACCGGGGGCCAATGAGTCATCCTGGTGCACAATTACAAAGAAATTTTTTAAACTTTTACAGGTGTTGCATGAAAACATAGCCATGTTAGGACCAGATGATGTACCATAACCATCTTAGCACCAGTGCAAGTACAGCACACTACGAAAACGATATTAAAACTACTATAGGAGTATTTCAGATATTTAAAAGTACGAAAGATAAAACTGGGTACCTGTTTGGTGGGTGAGCCAGACTTGAGACCTTCATCTCTGTCAAAGGACATGGAGAAGGAAGAGGAGTGGGACAGATTGCTCTCCTGACTGGGGCTGCGAGAAAGGCTGGTGCAGGTCGACTCAAAGCTGGACTCCCCAGATGAGTGCTCCATATCCGCCAGGCGTAGCCTCTTCTTCTTGGGTGGGAGCTTTTCTGATGGCATCTGGGAGAGTGTGTCACTCCTCTGTGGCAGCTGGAACTCCTCCACATGCTGCTGCTGCTTCTCCGGTTCCTTGGTCATTGAAGCTTCTGTATCTTTCTCAGGCTTGTCTGGCTCCTCTGTCACCCTGATCTCAGGAACTTGGATGTTGGGTTGCCGGACTAGTTTGTGTGGGATGTGATAAGGCTGACCAGGTGAAGCTGCAGCTGATGAAGATGAGAGGGAGGCCATGTCACTGTCACTCTGTAGCTGCTGCTCCATGCTCTCTGTCCTCAATAGGGCAGACTCAGGACTCAGAGCATCTTCAAAGATCTCTGTGTCGGACTGTTCGGAGTACTGGCTAGATGGAGCTTTTTCTGAAGGCTGATAACCTGGCTGCTCAAAGGACTCTGACTTCTCAAACGAATTTGGCCGGCTGAGGGAGTTGGTGTGCTGGATTACTGATATGACATTCCCAGCTGCCTTCCTACCCTCAGAGTCAGTAAACAGTGCAATGTCCTCAGAGCACATACTGGCACAGGTATCAAAGCTGTCAGACTGACTGTGAGCACTGTGAAGAGAGCCCTTCCCTGTTGGGGTGGCTCTGGACCCATCAAAACTACCTTTAAACTCATAGTCCCCCATCATCTCCACTGAACCACTACAGCTACTGTCACAATGCCCAGGGCTGTCCTCCTCATCCCCAACACTCTTCTCTTTCCTTCTTTTTCTTGTGGCGATTTCTGACATGCTAACTTTAGTACCATATGGGCTATAGGCAATGTGCTCTGGGACTACTGGGCTGCGCTCACCTATCTTCATAGATGAAGTTAAATTCTTGGGCATGTGTCCATAGCTCTCAGCCTCTCCTACATGGGCTTCATTGGCTGAATGTTCAAATGCAGCCTGCCTTCTGAGTCTGCGAAGCCCTTGTGGGTAAAACACATCATCCGATGTCATCATCTCATCAAAGGAGTGACTGCTTCGAATCCCACTTAGGTTAGGAGGGGAAGAGGTTGGCATGGAGTTACTCCTAATAAGGGGCCCAGAATCTGATGGAGGCTCCAGAAGCCCTGTACTGCTCTGACAGGGTCCTGTTGGATACTGCTTTGGATCCCCTACATCCCCTCTGAAACAGATATGATCCTCAGCTATCTTGCCCATGTCCAGAATTGCACCTGGTTGCTTTAAGCTAGCTAGGCTGCTGGGGTCTGCCCCAGCCATACCCACTGTGATAGACTGTCTGGATCTGGAGTTGGGTCGGTAGTACCAAGTCCGACCGAACATAATCTCTTCGTACGTCTTTACATTAGTATTCGGAGGGCTGATCTGCTGCTCTGCACTCTCAGAGCGTGAAAAGTAGCCAGAGTCTGTGCTGCCCTTGCTGTGAGGACTGAGGAGGTTCAAGGACTGAGACATGGCAGAGTCAGAATCCTGGCCCTTTTTCTCATTCAGTCTCAGGGCCAAACGCTGTTTGATGGTGGGGGAGTCATCCAGTGAATGCCCTCTTCTGCCAGCCTGCGATGCCAACATGTGGTGTGACCCTTTTATGTCCTGAAAGGGTGGGCACTCCATCCCTGTGGAGGGGACTCCCCCAGGCTTGGGGACAATGAGGATAGGCACTTTCATAGACCCCACAGTCAACTCTTCAGCTGAGTCTGCATATGCTGGTTCCACACCACCTATACAGTGAGACAGAGTAGAGCATGATATAGAGTAGAGTAGTGAACCAAAAAGCAGATCAGAGTTGAGCAGTTTTTGGCAGAAAAGAGAAGAGATGTAGTAAGTAAATAAGTCCAGTTGAACACAGTCAGGGAGCGTACAGTAAAACAATACACATACTTCAAAGTTGACAAGCTACAATTTTTTTGTAGCTTGTTTTGATTATTAAAAATTTCAACTTTATGCATTTTAAGATTCGGGATGGTTAATTTTTCACAATATGTATTGTTAAAGAGTAACAGCTAAATCCACATTCATTTTATTAAATGTATCAATCCACACTGAATCCGAGAGACTCACGGAGACCCCCACGTTTTTTTCTACTCTATTGCATTTAGTGAAGCGTAATCTGCACAGACAGCTGTTTAAATCACACAAATGTCCCGCTGTATATATGTTTTAAACTTATTAACAGCATCTATCAAGGCTCCCAGGCTGTCTGTGAGCTTGCCGGTTTCACTACAAGCAGTTTCCTGGGGAAAAAAAATCAATGAATCAATAAATACAAACACTGTTGATTTCATCCTGTGGAGCCTACATGAAAACTATTTTGGTTCAGTAAATTTCTGCTGTCAGTCAGCCTGGTGAAGGCTGTTTGGCCGGCCGCTGTCCTCTCAGCTCCCCAGGAGCTGCTGCTGACAGACGGTTTGTTCTGTGGACAGAGACGTCCGAACGCAAGTCAGAGTCAGTGTGAATTGAATGGATAGAACATACTTATGCGCTCAAATTTCGCTTTCCTGTGGATTCCCAGTAAGTACACCCTCAAGACATCTATCCAATAGCACTTGTGAAGGTTTGCTTTTTTTGCAAGAAAATTCAGCTTAACTGAACTTTCAAATCCAAGCAAACACACACAAGCTAATTTTGAGCAGAGATGTGTATTGTTGGAAAAATCACCTGTATTAACAAAGAGTTTGCCAACAAGAGTCTATGTGATTATGTGTATAGGGTGGAGTTCCTCTTTAAGGGAAAATTACCTGTATTCTTGTCAGCTTCAAAGGAGAGCTGTGGGATGGGGCTGTCTTTGTCTGTCAGCATGGTGGAGCCCTCCACACCTTCCTCATCTGTGTCAGTGCTCTGCTCTCCATCTGAGTGGACCTCAGCCTCGCCCACTGGGGACGCCTGGTCCATGTCCCCACTGCGGGCCACAGCTAGCTCTGAAAATGGTACGAGTCCAGCCTTGATGGCATGAGCATGGGACTTGCGATGCTTGTAAAGGTTGCTCTTGGTTTTGAAGGAAAAGCCACAGGGTACACAAGGATATGGCCTCTCTCCAGTATGTGAGCGGATGTGCTTTTTCAGGACGCTGGGCTTGGCGCAAGCTCGGCCACAGTAGTGACAGATGTACTTTCCGGGTTTTTTCGGTTTCTGCTCTTTTTTGCCATAACCCTCATCTCCAGGCTCAGGGCCTGACTGAGAATACTGTCCGAAGGAGCTGGGTAAACTGGGAGATTTCTGCCGTGGAAACCTCCCTGCCCCAACTCCATGTGGGTGAGTGTGTCCTGGGTGTCCTACAGGGTACAAATCATCTGAGGGCAACTGACCGGCAAATGGCCAGGCGTGAGGCTCTAGGCCTGGCTGTGGTTTGGCTCCTGAGAGGAAGCGCTCAGTTTGAGGGTGCTGAGGGTACGGCTGGCCCAGCTGGTAGGAGTATCCCCTTGGGAACCCCTGAGCAAAGGGCCCTTGGGGGTCTTGAGATGGCGGGCCTCCTATGGCCCCAACTGCAGAGGGTCCAGATAGCAGCTTCCCAGAATTCCCTGTGATTCCGTACTTCTGCTGGGGTGCTGATCCCCCGGTGGCACCACACGGCAAACTCTCACGGTGTTTTGCCTCCGGGTCAGCAAAAGTGCTTCGTTTGGTGGTTGCAGAGGGCTCGGATGCCCACTTTCTTTGCAGAGGCATCTTGTCCTTTACTGGTTCTTTATTTGAGCATTTCTGCCCAGCGGCAGCTGATTCGCGAGCCTCCATTTTTGTGAAGCTCTTTTGTGGATTAGAAGAGGGAGGAGAAAGGGGGATGGTGAGGGAGTTGGGAGGGTGGGTTCTGGAGGGTTACAAGGTCCCAAAACTACCAGGCATGATAGCTGAACCTTCGAGGGCTGCCGTCAAGTTCACAGAAACAGGAAGTACCCGTCCATTGCTGAAATAGACTGATTGTAGAGCCAGACTGGAAACAGGAATTAGGAAGTGGAAATAAAAGGGGAGCTTTAGAGGACAACATCAGAAATGTTTCTCTCCTTTTGCCATTTTGTAAACACGCTTATGACGCTGTGCGTTGTTTTTCTGTCCAGTTCATCCGAAGGTAGAAGTATCCTTGAGTGATCTGGAGAGGGCAGAGAGAGAACAAAAATGTTTGTGGACTTTAGAGTGAATTTTAAAATATTACTCCTAAGAATACTAAATACTAACTTTTCTTGGTAAAAGTGCTTGTAGATCCTCTTTCTGCAGCTTCAAAAGTCATTCAGTTTGCTCACCAAAAGACCTGCAGCAAAACAAAAGAGAGAAAAAGGGCTAATTAGTTGCCTTGTCCAAAATCATCATTAATACTTTCCCCAAATTCACTGATGGTACAAGATCTACAACCTGACATCTACCTCTTACCATAAGCTTAAAACCTTGAAGTAATGTACAAGAAGATGTAACATTTTGACTAATAAGTGCAACATAAAACCATATACTTTGTGGTAGAAAGAGGACTTAATAAGTTGTCAAGATCATGCCTGATGTGCGAATGTAAATGTCATTGATTGCTCAGTTAGTTTCTTCGCATTGGAATCCATCTGCTCTCTGCCTTTCCCACCCCTTCCTCCTCCCTCCCTCCTCCTTCTACTCAGTGAGTCACTGATGCAAAGCAAACCCACGCTGTTCCTAAAAAGACACAAAGGCTTATAAATAGCGCTGTGGAAGTGACGTCGGAGTGTCATAATGTGTGTAGGCGTCCAAAAAGGCCAAGTCGAAGAGCCGCCATCAGCGCTAGCACCTTTCCTTCCTCTCTGCGTGTCATAGTTTGATCTAACTTGGTATGTACTCGGTGGAAAAGCAAACTAAAGAGCACACACACAGAAAACAAACAGAGACACACACATACGTAGATACAGTACTTGCAGGCATTGCAACTGCACTGCAAACACTGCAGTAGACACATTGTATATGTGTGTTTCCGTTGTTTAACGTTTCTTAACCACAATAACACCTGACAGCAGAAGAAGCACAGAGCTGCAGGGCACACACACACACACACACACACACACCCGCCTGCTGAAGTTGCATTTTTGCTTTGTATTTCCTCATCGCAGGTTTTAAACAACCTCCCTCACCCTCTGATTGCGACACACACACACACACACACACATTGTGGCCTCAGTGCTGGTAAGCAGGGCTTGGTGACGTGTGTGTCTGGGGGCCCAATGTGAGATCTATAAATAGCACTTGAGGAAAACATGCTGTATTCTTAGCAGCAGGAACGTTAACTTTGGGCTACCTTCTGCTACACACATACAGACACACAAACACACACCAGAAACATTATCTCAGACCTGGGTCACATTTTTATGTTTTCCATGGTGTTAAGAGTGCAGGAATGTGGTCTGAAACCCAAAGGACTGACTCATCTGTTAAAAACAGTGGGTATCCAGTTTGGCCAGTGTCAAACTCGGGATGATGGGGATTGGGTGGTAGGTGGGTCAGCTGACTTAACTACAAGCAAATGTAGACAACCTGTGGTGATGATTTGGAGTTAAAGTTAGGGCTAACAATACTGTGTGCGATACTTTTCTCTTAAGAGGAAAAAAAACCAGTATCGTCGCCTGTAGCACAAATCTGATGCATTGCAACGACAGAAGAAGTAGCTGGGATGTGCCAAAGCAGGGAGCAGATTAGTGTTAGTGTCGGTTAAAAGGTTAGGTTTGGATTAGGGTCAGGTTTGGGGTTAGGATACAGATGAAGCGCTAGGTAAAATGTCAACAAACATCACTTGAAAGTTTAAGAAACTTCCTGTTTCATTCGTAATGTGTTGTACTTGACGACCAGCTCGTCGAAACTGTTTCAAATATCTTGGTTCAGTTCTGGATCATCAATTGAGCTCCTCTGAAAATACTAACCATATTTTCAAGAAATGCACACAACGGCTTCATCTTCTTAGGAGTTTTCAAGTGAGTCAGTCACAAATTGTTTACAAATCCCTGATTGAGAGAGTATTAACATCCGCCTGACATCATGGTTCAGTCACCTGAACTGCAGGCTTAGGAGTAAGCTGGCTAGAATAGTTGGCATTGCCAGCAAAATAATTGGCAAGCCCCAAATGAAGCTGAGTGACCTGTATACTGTCAGGACAAGAGATAAAACCTCATGACAGACAGTTCAATTTTCTGTTCTATTCTGTTCAGCTGCTCTGTGTCGGCTGTATTGGTTTGGATGTTTGGGATGGATTAACACTACTACTAACACTACTGCGTAAGCTTGATGTTTTTATGTCGTTTTTTAAATGTAAAGCTAATTGAGTTTCCATGTAATGACAGGTGCTCTATAAATAAAGCTGCCTATTCTATTCTATTCTATTCTATTCTATTCTATTCTATTCTGTGTTGCATTCTGCTACTCTTCTTATCGTCTGACACCCACAGGAAAAAATGGAATATCATATCTAGGAAATCATTCCTACAGTAAGAACATGTCGCCTGACAAACTTCACACATCTGTGTCACATCTTCTGTGTGTCGAGCCCTGATCCAGGTGGATGAACCCCGGATGGCTATCAAAGGTAACCTGAACATTTCAGTCGCTCTGGTATTCATAAAATGTGGAACAGGAAGAAAGATGGTGAGGAAGCGATGGTGAAATCCTACGTCATGTTTGATTTTATGTGGTTTGTTACCCCAGGTTACGTTCAGGTTCCCTGTCATCCATACTAAGTTTAATGATCCTAAATTAGGGTTTATCTATATCTTTATCGGATGGATTTATCGAGGTTTTTCTTAGATTGAAGTGCAGCTAATTTCAAATAAGCTTTAACCCTAAAAACCTGGTCTTTGTTTTATAAATGGCTGGAACAGAAATCGTATCATCCTTTCTATTTCTGCTGCTGGGTATGGCTTTTTTTTTTAAAGAGATCTTTTTCATACACAGAAAATGACTTAAATTTCCTGAAAGCAAAATACATACACTAAGATTTGGACTCACCAGTGAAAGTTCAACCTTCAAACACATTTTCACACATTGTCACATTTTCCTCCCTGGTTAGTGATTTCTGGCTACTAACATCCTTAAAATTCAAACACTTACTGTAACTTCTTGCTGCTCTTTGGGGTTGCCAATGGTTGAAACCTGCCTGTTGCAGCTTCACAGTTTGCTATCTCACACACCTAGTCTGCTATCTGACCTCCTGACTCACACACCCATAATAACCCAGAAATGAGTTCGACCTTAAAGCATGCAGATAATTCTCGGTTAAACTCCAGTTTAACCTTACGTAAGGTGACTGGTTTTGTAATGAAAGTGTTGAATGGTCTCAGTCTGCAGAATGAGTGGGAGCGTGTAGTGAATGGCTTACATAAAGCTTTATTCATACATGCACCGACACAACCTGCTCCAGTTCCTGTGCGTAGGAGAGACATAGCTACTGGCGTTGTTTATGTGTGTGTGTGTGTGTGTATGAGCGTGGGAAGTGTATGTGCCAGTTGTGTGGGGTTGGCAAAGGGTATGACGAGACACCCAAGTTGTAGGTAGGTCAAAACAGGGCGCATTCAGAGGCTATACTCAGGTAAAAATAGTAAGGCGCACACCCTCAAACGCTCGCAATTTATCAGAAAGCTTTAAATAACCAGAGTTACTTAACATAAAGGAGCAGATCAGCTCAGCTTTTATAGACATGGAAATAGATCTAGATGGTGTTTTATACCGACTGCAGGATTTTCTTAGAATATCAGACCTGATCTAAGTTTTTTTCTGTGTTTCTGTGTGTAGGCAAAGTGAATGATCACTGCACTACAGTATAATGTATCTTGAGTTGTCCAATCACAAGCAGACAGCTCTGATCACAGGTGTAACTGCATCCAAAACACATTAAAGGGCCCGATCGGCAGTCTAAAATTGGCAATATGTATTTAAATCAGAACCAATTGGATCAAAGAATAAAGAACATTATCAATCTGAACAGACATTTGATGCCATCTTTTGATTGACAATTTTGAATTTTCAGCACTACAAACACATTCTGGTCAGTGCGAAAAAAGTGCCTCGATACCAAGCCCGACTATTAAATCCAACAAATATCTCCAAATAAAGAAGATCCTCAATGGATAAAAATGGTGTCTGTTAGGCAATAAAATGTTCTTGCTGTGAGCTTCGGACTATTTGCAGGATCAATTCTGTGTGGTTTGTCCCGTGGTGGCCACCTGTTCCTCATGATTTTCACAAGAGTGCAGAATGACATCCTGACTGTGTTTCAGTGTCCCAGATTTTCTTTGGACCTCTTGCGCTTGACAAGATAGACATCCAATGGAAGCTTATTATGTAAATAAGTTGATACAAAGGAAGCAACAAGAGATACAAGAAAACTGAGGTGAATGCAGGTATGTACAAGCACTCACACACACACACACACACATACCCAAACCCTGGAGGAATGAATACTGTGTGGGCATTAACCATGCAGTAAGAACAGAGGGCTGTGTGTGTGTGGGAGGCTGTTCAATCCTGAGGGCCGAAGGCACTCTGTCTCCCTCTCTCTCTCACTTCATTTCATCCGGCTCTATTGGAATGACAGTCGGGAATAATGTTGCCAAACTGACAAGATAATAGATTTGTACAAATTGTAGAACATTTGTACACATCCTCCTTGTATCATTTTGTAGTGTAAGTGTATGTGTTTCAGTGTTTCAGATCAGTGTTGCAATGCATTCATATCTCTCTGACTCTGACACACACGCACACACACACACACACACACACACACACACACACTCACACACACACCAATCCCTCTGCTCATAATCCCTCTCCTACAGTGTCTTGTTCAGATATGCAGTAGATAAGCCTCTCATTTACTTTCAATGAAAGACCCAGACGAGGGCAGAGCTGCTTCTGGTAAACTCTGTGTGTGTGCGTGTGTGTGTGTGTGTGTGTGTGTGTGTGTGTGTGTGTGTGTGTGTGTGTGTGTGTGTGTGGTGGCTAGTTATTCTTAAATTGGCCCGCCAGGGTGCTGCATACCAACTGGGATGGTTGGAATTCCTGTGACACAAAAACAGAGAGAAAGTCTCTTTGTGTCTGTCACTCCTCTGCATCTGCAGCATAATATATTCCATGTTAAAACACCACGAGCAGAACACACAAACAACGGGTTGTTTTTATGATCCCTCAGGATCAGTGTTGGGCAGTAACGCTTTACTTTGTAACACGTTACAGTAATGTAATTACTTTTGTCAGTAACGGGTAGAGGAAGCAATTACAATTTGAAATTCAGCAGTAATATTACAGTTATTAATCCCAGCTCGCTGTTTTACTGGGATTACTGGAGGGTTGATATCAGTGTGGTCTCTCTCTGTGTTCAGCTGACAGACTGAGAGAAATGCAAAACACTGTGATTCCAGTGTCGTCTTGTTAACGTTAGCCAGTCAGATGCTAGTTTAGTTCAGAGTTTGGGGGGGGGGGTGAACCGTGCAGCTGAGGTCGGGACTTCTGCAGTGCTGTGTGCAGTCACTGAGGCTACGCTAACGCTAGCTGTTGGATGGTCAGTAAATCCTTCCAAACTGTTTCCTGCCTGCTTGTTAAACCACAAACGTCTCATTTTCTGTTTCTACATGTGTTAAATACTAAAGATGCAGCGTGTGGGTGTGGAGGATTCAGAGACGTTGACAGACAACTTTGATGGAGCTGACGGCTGAGTAACGAAAGTAAAGTAATGAGTAATATAACGTGTTACTGTTGCTGCTGAGTAAGTAGTAAAATAATGTTAAATACTTTTACAATAAGTAATACAGTTGAAGGAAAAAGGACATATTCTGTATTGTAGGGGGAAGTTAAGTTATAGGAAAGGAAAGGAACATGGGGGCGGCTGTGGCTCAGGAGGTAGAGTGGGTCATCCACCAATCAGAAGGTCGGTGGTTTGATCCAGTGTGTCCTTGGGCAAGATACTGAACCTCAAATTGCTCCCGAAGGCTGCGCCAGCGGTGTGTGAGTGTGTGTGTGTGAATGTGCATTACATTAGATCCTGATGAGCAGGTTGGCACCTTGCACGGCAGCCGCTGCCATCAGTGTATGAATGTGTGTGTGAATGGGTGAATGTCTGCATGTGCTGTAAAGCGCTTTGAGTGGTCGGTAGACTAGAAAAGTGCTATATAAATGTAGCCCATTTAGCACAAGAGAGGGAACAGTTATGGGAAGGATGAAGAGGAGGAAATGGAGTGAGGATGTGAGAGAGGGAACAAAGGGACAAAGGAGTGAATGATGATGAAGAGAAGAGAAAAAGAGAGCAAAAGACAACAGAAACAAGGGAACGTGAACAGTAGTGAGGATACAAGTGTAAAAAAGGGAACGGCAGAGGGAACAAAAACATAGGAAGAATTAAGGATACAGGAGAGAGAACAGCAGCGATGGAAAAGATAACAGGAAGAAGGGAGAGAACAAATATAACCTAAGAAGGGCAGGAAGACAAGAAGAGGGAAAGACGACAAGAAAATGGAAAAAACAAAAGAGATGCAAGAAAGAAGAAATGATGCAGATGAGGAAGAAAGGATGCAACAGAAGGAGGATGCAGGAGAGATGATAAAGATTCAGGTGAAGGAACAAAGGCCAAAGAGAGAAATAAGGGGACAAGACACAAAAGAGTGAGGACAAAGGACACGGGTGAGGGAAAAAGGCTGCTGGCGAAGGTAAGAAAGAAAATTCACCGAGAATACAAATGAGGAAACAAGGACACAGAAAAGAGAGAAAAAAAAAACAAGACAGAAATGAGGAAACAAAAAGCAAAGAAAATGAATAAGGACAGTAGAGTAAAGATAAAGGAGAGAGGGCTCCTCTATTTCAGGAAACTCAACTTGTCACAATTTATGATATTAACATTTTCCAAGTATATACTTTTATATATAAGATACTAACTCCCAGATTCACTCGACACACACACTCAACACTCAGCCTCTCCCTGCACATTGTTGTTTGTGTGTGTTTCTTTGGTTTTAACCTGTGTAAATAAATAAACTCAAAACTCAGTTAAGGACTCAGGTGAGGGAATAAGGTGAGATTGGGGGGGGGGACAAAAACAGGACAGAGATGAGGAAACAAAAGCCAAAGATAGGGAGCAAGGATACAAATGAGGGAACAAGGACACAATAAGGGGAATAAAACAGGACAGAAATGAGGAAATAAAGGCCAAAGTAAGACTACAACGATAAAAATGAAGGAACGACGGCAGAGAGACCAAAACAAAACAGAGACGAGGAAAGAAAGACCAAAGAAAGGAACAAGGACAAAACAGAGTACTGAGGCAACAAAAGCCAAAGATGGCAAAGATACAAATGGGGGAACAAAACAAGATGGAAAATGAATAAACAAAGCCAAAAGAAAGGGAACAAGGACAAAGAAGAGAAATTAAGGATTCAGGTGAGGGAATAAGGATGCAGGAGAGTAAACCAGGAGCTCTATAACAAGGCAGAGAAGAGGAAACAAGATAGGGAGCAAGGATACAAATTAGGGAACAAGGACACAGCAAAGAGACCAAAACAAGACGGAAAAGGGGAAATAGAGACCAAAGAAAGAGAAAAAAAGGACACACCAGACTACAGAGATAAGAAAACAAAAGATGAAGAGCAAGGATACAAATGAGGGAACAAGGAGACAATAAGGAGACTAAGACAAGACAGAAATGAGCAAACAAAGACCAAAGAAAGGGAACAAGGACAAGAAAGGTGAGGACAAAGTAGAGAAATCAAGGACTAAAACAGGACACAGATGAGGAAACAAAGAGCAAAGAAAGAGAAAAAGGACACACTATAGAGCTGAGGAAGCAAAAGCCAAAAATATGGGAGCAAAGAGACAAAAGCAAGGTGGAAATGAAGAAACAAAGACAAAAGAAATGGATCAAGGACACACCAGAGTACAGAGCTGAGGAAGCAAAAGCCAAAGATGTGGGAGCAAGGATACAAATGAGGGAACAAGGACACAATAAGGAGACTAAAAGAGGACAGAAATTAGGGAACAAGGACAACAAAAAGTGAGGACAAAGAAGAGAAGGATTCAGGTGAGGGGACGGAGGGTTTTGAAACGGGACGTAGCAGGTGAGGATGAGAGTCATGCCAGCTGGTGTCAGGTTACTGTACCATCACACACACACACACACACACACACACACACACACACACACACACACACGTATACGCACATTCCAAACACACGTATACATGGATTGGACACACCACACACACACAGACAAAGGCTGGGTTCGTATTTCTGAGTGGTAGGCAAAGTGTTCTGGTACTTTGGGTGGTCAGACGCTGTGTAAATTATTTAAACATGTTACTAATGATTTCCATTCAGTGGTTAACCACTTTATACAGCCAGAGAGAGAGAGAGAGAGAGAGAGAGAGAGAGGGAGAGAGAGAGAGAGAAGGAGAGAGAGAGAGAGAGAGAGAAGGAGAGAGAGAGAGAGAGAGAGAGAGAGAGAGAGAGAGAGAGAGAGGGAGAGAGAGAGAGAGAAGGAGAGAGAGAGAGAGAGAGAGAGAAGGAGAGAGAGAGAGAGAGAGAGAGAGAGAAGGAGAGAGAGAGAGAGAGAGAGAGAGAGAGAGAAGGGGCGATGGAGGGCAGCTGGCAGTGTGTTTGTTTTTTGGCTCTGCTCTGTTTGGCCCCAACTGGACCGAAACCACACACACCTCCATTAAAACACTACCTTTGTTTTACCTGGAGGGAGACAGAAGTTACTGGAACAATAAGCTGGACTGTGCGTGTGTGTGTGTTAGTGTGCGTTGGGAATTCGATCGATCGATTTCTAACTTCGAAATCAAAAGCAGGATCTGCGACTCTCCCGGTATTTTTTTTTTTTCCTCCACGCTCGCCTACTTGGGTGCATCCGGCGCGGATATTCTGAGACAACACAAACTTCACAGAGCTACTTATAAATGCAAAATGTCACACTGTCACAAAAAATACCACTTTTGTGACAATCTTTCTGTTGCTATTATTATATTATTATATTATGTTGTACAGGAGGATGGTCATCCCATTTCAGACTAGTCCAGGTTCCAAACCAACGTAATGAGAAAAGCCCAAACTACCTTAAATAAATTAACCTAAATAAAATCAAAAGTATATCTTATATAGTATTTACAATGTCAAAGATATGTAGACTAAGAAAAAACTATTTTAACCTCTGACTGACTGAAAAAATCTTCAACTGTGGTTTTACAAGATTATTTAAGCAAAAATGTGAAGAGAGGCCTGAAGTCTAAGAAAACATCCCTTTTAATTTATGGGTGAAAACAAAAATTGTGTGTGTGTGTGTTTGTGTGTGTGTGTGTGTGTGTGTGTGTGTGAGCTGCAAGCAGGCCGATTGCAGGTCGCTGTAAAGTTAAATTTAAAACATTTTAAGACCTTCTCGGTGCCAGTCCAAATAAAATTTAAAGCCAATTTCACCCCTCCGCCAGTAGTTTTATAAATAAAAATACACTTGCTCAGCAGTTATATTACAATACCTGCTTTCTTACATCAGACCAGATAAAACATTTACACAACTTTGTGTTAAAAAAATTAAAAAGTCATGTGTGAATTATGCTGTTACATCTGAGTGAAAATGAGAAACATCACTTTCCCCAAACTACACCGGCTGCTTAAGTGCTCTTGTGCAAGACACTTGAGCTCAAGCTGCTGCAGTGAAGCTGCCTTCTGGCAAACAGCAGGAGCTTGTGGTTTAACCAGGAAGTTCCCAGCATGGCATTTGTGCAACTTTATAAGCGTGAAGGAGAGGGTTTTTTTTTTTGCAGAAGAGGAACATGTGGATCTGCCTACTGTTAGAAAAATAAAGGTTATTAAAGGTGAAGAAATCTCACTACTCAGGAATTTCTTTAGTTAGTGTTCATCAATGTTCAGGAGGTGTACTGATCAAAATTCAATCTGAAATGCACCTATTTACATTTTAGATGCTAATTTAGAACAATTCATGCTAATATACTGTCTTATCCGTTCCCATTTTCCATTATCTACTTCTATTTCTGTTGCTGACTTCCTCCATATCCCAGAAAGCCTTTTGACAACCTCCAAAGAAAGTGCCTGAGCTGGTTGCTGTCATCTCTAGGTTACATGTGTAGGTGGAAAGAGAGCTTTTCCAGTCGAAATACAGCGAGACTTTCTCGTAACCCGTCCTGTCTCTGGAGCTGCATTGAATTCTGGTCTATTTTCTACTCTTGTGGGTGCAGAAATCAGCCTCTCTGCCTCTTTTACAATGGATTTTTCTCTGGGAGATTGATAGAAAAAGGAAGCTCTAGAAAGAAGCCTTTGTTCTTTGATTCTGATGAAAATTTGTCACCTGTGTGATGGACAAAAGACCTTAAGATGAGATAAAGAAGCAACAAAACATCTGAAATGAGGCACCAAATTAAAGTGTAATTAAAGCATTATTACATGGGGAGAAAATGGGACAAAACCAAAATGGAGACGGTGTAAACAATTAAATCACACAGTCGCCAGTAACATATAAATCACAGCTGTCAGGTGTAAACCTTGCACAAGCATTCTCATGCTTCTAGATGAATTAGTTTATAATTAGTTGACTTCCTCTCCCTTAAAGACAAACTGTTTTAACCACTTAGGCTCATAAAATCCTTAAACCTCCAAACCTCAGGATGATTATCTTTAATTCCCAGAAAGTTGACAGATACTTGTCAGGAAAAGTTTTGAAGATAAAAGGCTTTCACCACACAGCAGTGAAACTATAATGAGACTCCTATGTCACTCTGGAGACTGAAAATGGGATCAATGTTATTAGTCTTTGGAGCCATTTCTAAACAAAGTAATGTGACCAAACATGTCACCCAGAGCAGCGATGTGGCTCATTGATGTGTTTTTAATAGTTTTTGGACAACGGAGGTCTACAGAACAGAGGAATAAGATATAGATCAGTAGATCAGTTCATTGTTGGTTTGGATGTGCACATGAGATTTGTTGACAATAAGAAAAGAATATAGAAAATCACCAGCCTTATTTTTTAAGAGAACAGGAAGCTATTATACTTGTTATGTTGCACACAGAGCTGTGGTATGGTCTTCAGTCAGTCAAGAGACATCAGCTAGCTTTGGCTGCCTAGTGCCAACTAACACTGACAACTACTCACTACATCACCAACCCTCCAGCACCAGTTATTTCATAAAGAATAAAGAATTTTAGCATTTTATCTCAATATAATGGCTCAAAATGATTAATCAATTATCCAAATAGTTGCCGATTAATTTTCTGTTGATCAACTAATTCAATGAATCGAGTAATTATTGCAGCTCTACAACAACTCCTGCATTGACACTGAATGTCGGCATCGAATGTAAATTGTGAGGTGCAGAACTGTCCTACATGTATGTAATTCTTAGGCTACAGTGCTGCATAATAACATGACCAATAGCTGTTTCTAACATTACTGTATAGTGTTTGAGCGCTGATCTAAGCAGAGAATTACAGTATTATTGGCCACAACAGAAATTGAATAAGAAGCAGAAATAGAAACTGATCCGTTTCACCTAAAACTCCTTATTTCATGTCTCCGGAGCCGACTCTCTATGAGCATCATCGCTTTGTCATCCAGGGACTTAAACTGCCTACTGTTCATTTCGAAGTGGCCATGTTTAGTTTTAATTTAGTGCTGTCAATCATATTTTAAGCCAAAGCATCGCTGTAGATCTGGATTTGAAAAAAAAAAGATTATGTGTGTGAAGAACAAGGACGCTCTCCAGAAATGACTGGAATTAAATCTAAGAGAGTGTGAGGGAGATGAATCAAATGAACTTAATCTGAACTGTGAACACACACACACACACACACACACACACACACACTCATGGGCTCAGGCAGACAGCTTGTAGACAGTGATTTACAGCAGGTAGGAAGTCAATTATGCTACTGGATATTTCTGTCAGAAAAATATGTGTGTGTCTGTGTGTGTGAGTGTGTGCCCTGAATAGAGTATGTGTGTGGGAGGTGGCAGCACAGGCAGCTTTGCTGAGACAGGATGAGGGTGTGTGTGTGTGTGCGTGTGTGTGTGTGTGTGTGTGTGTGTGTGTGTGTGTGTGTGTGTGGGAGGAGGAAGTTCTTGGTGTGCCAAGGTTACAGTGCTGCTGCTGCTGAATTGCTGTTATAAAAGCCTCACTTACACAACGGAAATACTCCAAACTTATCTCTGCTGTGTGACGGGGGAAGGAATCTAACTTTATGATCCATCGCTCCACATTCACCAGGACGCTTTTTCTATTTCAAATTTTACCAGCAAACTAAGTTTTCAGAAGTTAAGAAACATCTCATTCAATTCTTCTCCTGTACAAGCGTTTTATTCAGCAAGCGTTTTCGGCTATCTCGCCTTCATCAGTGTGTCTGAGGCTGCTTCTGTTCCCCTTAGTCATTTCACCTACTCATGTGACCAATAGATCACTATATATACCATACACACAAAACATCCAAGAAGTCCGTGGTTTGACCATGTGACTCCAGAACGACACATAGGAGCGTTTTCTAATCTGGCGCCCCTATCGGCGGTAATCTGCAGGACAAGATCATTTATCTGTGCTTTCTGAAAGATCGTGGTTTGGGTTAAAATGATCACTTTGTTAAGGTCAGAGAAACATGTGGTGTGGGTTAAAGTTACTACTTCCTTAAAGTTTAGGCCACCTTTGTCGTCATGGCTACAATAATTACCACAGGGTTAAGGTTATGGGACGATCGTAGCTACACTTTTTAAAAAAAAACTGCCCCGACTCGCAGTTAAGGAAACAGGAAATTAACGTTGGTCTCACAAAGTGGCCACTGTTGGGTTAATGCCTCCATCCACCCCTCCTCCTCTGAATGAAGAAAACTGTCCACATATATATATATATACGTCATCTGAACTGTTGTTTTTTGGGGCTGACATTAAGACCTATTGTGTCGATACTTCTTCAATATACAAAATTGACACAATAAAAGAAATGTCAATGGCCATACAACCAAAACATACAATCTTTCCTAAGTATTATCCAGAAAATGTCTTCCAGTTCAGGCAATCACATTCACACTGTATTTACATCATTTCCATTGTTTAACATTTATGAATAATCCCAACCAATTCCAAAGTTCATCTGTACAATGAAGTCAGTTCATCCATCTGTGAACAAAGTTTCCAACTGTTCCCAATCTCAAAATTGTAGTATCCCAAAGTTCCCAGAGGATGACTTGGATGTCGTGCGGAAACACCACATGGATAAGAACTTAAAACTTATGGAGTAGGACAGGAACTGCACAGTACTGTATTCAAACACTTTCATTTTGAAGAAAGTCACAATAATAATATTTTTGTGTGCCAAGATAAAAAAATATGAGGAAAAAAAATCCATAAAGTTGATAAAAAAAAAGTGAAACTTCAAAATGAGGGGTTGTACGGCGGCAGACATAGTCGACATAGTCGTGCCTTATTTTACATTCCCACAGCATCATATATCACTTGTTGGCTTCTTTTCACACACACATGCAGATACTGTCCCCTGTGGGCTTCCAGGTGATCTGTGGGAGGGTTTTAAATGTGTTTTTAGGAGTGTGGAAAAATGAGAGGAAGAAGATGCCTATCAACCCAAACCGCTGCATTGACTAAAAACCAACAAATAGGGCAAACAAATAAAGTCGACAGTGGAGGGTAGAGATGCAGCTTAATTAGTCAATAAAATGTATCCAAAAAAACAACCACAAATCTGATAAAGGAGGAAATATGGCTTATTTCTAACCCTCAGATGCACTCACAGAAAGGCCTGCAGGGTCTTCAGACTGAGAGTAAACACAGGATGAGGGTCTTTGTTTGCTTTTTTTCAGTGTTGGTTTCTTACCTAGCAGACTGGCCAGTGGAGTAAATATAGTAAAATTTACCAGTAACAGACACAAAATCCCATTCATTCCTGACCAAACCACTGAAGGAGGACTGGGTTTAACCCCCAAATGTGTGTGTGTGTGTGAGATATGTGAGTCCATAATTGCTGTATGAGTCCGTATGAACACGTGTGTAACTGTGTGTGTGTTCAGTCCTGAAGTCCTGTGAGGTGAGGTCACTCTCTGTTCTGTTTCAGCGCCGTCCAGTGTACACAACTGACGTGTTTGTGTGGTTTCAGCTTTATGTTACATCATACAGTTTCCTACCATATTAGTCCTGGAAAAATACCTTTAGTGTAATAAATAGTAAATTGTGATTTGTTTGATTCTTATGGTGACTATAAGCTGAAAAATGTTTGTTTTGGCAATTAAACTGAAGGAAACTGCACAAATTCAACACACTGTTTTACTACTGTAAAACAAAACTAATTCTAAAATAATAATCATAATTAATTAAATTATGGCTCTAACTCTACAAAATTCCATAAATTAGTGCAGTGGCCCTTTTAATGAGATGCTTCCTCGTTCTCTAATTTACTCCCATTTGTTAATTTGCCCCTGTTTGCGCTTAATGCAGAGTCAACACTTCCTCCATCTGTTCCAAATTAAAGTGCTTCCAGGGGCTCATCAGGGATACTCCCTGCTCTTCCCTGGAAAACCTTTACGGTGAAACCTCTAAAGGAATTGTTGAGGTTCATTACAGCAGCTTGACATCATTAAGGTCAAAGTAGAGTTGATCAAAACAGATGAATGAGTGCGTGAGATCCGGCCCAGTATCCTTATCCTTCATATTATTATTAGAAGACTTTGGACCTTATGATGTATGTCCCATGCCGGCGTGCGGTACCAGGAAGTTGTGTGCTCTTTATTTAGTGATGTGGAATGTGACAGTGCCGAGGTCGGGGTGGTGGATGAGCTGCATCCCATCACAGACCCACAGTTAATGTTTGCTTTTTTATTAACCATAACCATGAACCTTCCCTGACCTTAACCAGCTGTTTTAGGTGCCTAACCCTTAACCATACTTTAAAGGGGACATATTCTGCTTTTTGTGATTTTCTGTCATTTATATACTGTAATGATGTGGGATGTTAAACATAGTTACATTTCCAAAACTTGAGGTGGACATAATGTATGTAAAAATGCTCCCTGTAAGACAAAGCCCAGGTGTCAGCCTGCTCTGAACTCTGTCTTTACAAAGTGTTTGACTGCATTGATGATAAGATGTCAGCTTGTTGCCACATGTCCATAAACATGTGCAACCTAATCTTTGATGCTAAGGTTGTTTGCGTTGTCCACTCTCATATTTCAGATCGGATTCGGGCTCGAAGATGTACAGATGTATTTGAGAAGTTTCCATTTTCGAGTAAAGAATGAGAAAAAGAAGAGAAATCCAGCTACTATAGTTTGTTTACGGAGCCAGAGGAAGCCTCCTGAAGCTGGCCAATCAGAACAGGGTAGACTCAATGAGAGGGGGGGGCTTAAAGAGACAGGAGCTAAAACAGCCTGTTTCAGACAGAGGCTGAACTGAGGGGCTGCATAAAGGACCTATATAAGGAGTTTTTATTAACTATAATAAAGCCATAAACACCATTGGAGCTGACATGCGTAGATACTGTTGGAAGTAAACGTAAAAAATATTTGCAATGGACTTGTTGGCATTGAATACAATCCGGGGGTTTTACAGAGTTATCAGTATCCATGTCCTTCTGTAGTAATAGTATTTCTGTTAAAAAGAGAAACTCAGTGTGGCAGAAGGACTCTGGTGTAGTACTGATGACATTAATATGTGTACAAAATGCTCAGTTAACAATTAAATCCATTACAGTTGAATTGGGAGACCCATTAATTATTTGTGTGCCAACGTTTATTGAGAATTTGATAGCTACAGTAAAATCATCCCCTGACAAAGTTATATGACTGACGTAGCTTCTTTTGTGTTTATAGTGTGTGGGACTTCACCACTTTTTCAGTATTAGAATAATAACTTCCAGCAAAAATGATATAATTTATCATTGTCAAAGCTTTTTATTCATTCTGTTCCAGGGTTGCTAAAGTTTTTGCATGCAAAAGTGCGTTTACTGGGCCGAAGTAGCTCTTAAAAGGCAACAAGGGTTCACACACACACACACACACACACACACTGTGGTTAACATAGGAAACATGAAGTGACACAGCACCAATTCAGGCTGTTAAAGAATTCCATGTTCCTGGAGAGAGGGAAGGAGAAAGAGAGAGAGATTTGGGGAGGGGGGGGGTGAAGAGGTGAGGAAGGGAAAAACAGGCGTCCTGTTGGTGTAAATTGCCAGTGGAAAAGAGAAGGCAGTCATATTTTCCACAGGGCTGTTGGGCCAGCCTTGAAACTATTACTGAGTTAGCCCCGAGTGTGTGTGTGTGTGTGTGTGTGTGTGTGTGTGTGTGTGTGTGTGTGTGTGTGTGTGTGTGTGTGCATGCGTGTAGCTTCATTACATTTTCCACAACAGTTTGCAAAATACACCAGGAAGCAAGATGGACAGAGGAAGGGGTAGAGGGATTTGTTTTGTGGATGGACACTCAGGTTTTATGATGTTCTGTACTGGAGGAGTTTATAGTTTGTTAAGGTTCTCCTGTGATAAGCTCCTTAAGAGTTCCTCAAAGATTTTATATACAGAAATGTTAAAAGTGTTCGGTTGAACTCTATAAGAAAGCGTCCAGTGTTGTCGTCTCTGGAAGGTAGAGATCTCTGGTTTGATTTGACCTAGTCTTGCAGAGCCAGACCTTTTCTCCACACTTTGTTTTAGTGCTGTGCCAGTGCTGGAGAAACGTCTGGCTGAGCCCATTATCATTCTCCTATAGAGGAAAAAATGCTCTGGCTTGTTTGTATTTCTTTAAACCAATCACAGTTGTCTTGGGCGGCGCTAAGCACCCAGGATGCAGCGATGGTGCCCTTGCAAAAATAGTGTCGGGGGGGACTTGTTTTGGTGGAACATTTGCATGTGGGGAGGCAAGCCCTGGCATTAAAAAGGCTAAATCCCCGGAAAAAGAAAATGCCAACAACCAAGTGTTTACCCTCGCTAGCTCACTGCAGACAACAGGCCATGCTTGGAATATGAAACTTTTTCCATAACCGGTCGGCAAACACGCAAGAACGTCTCTGTTAGACAGCAAATGCTCTAAACACATTCTTTGTATATCTTCACAACTGTCCACCGAAAGAACCGAGCGGACCTGCCTTATTGCACGATCCAAATATTTATCAAAACTTGACATTTTCAGCGAGTAGGTTGCTAGCTCGGAGGCTGGTGCTGCTGTTTCATGTAGTGACAGGGATTTAGCAGAAGGGGAGGATAACTCTGACTGAAATAGTCGACCAATGGCAGGCTTAAGATTAGATTTATGTCTCAATTTTGGGCTCAGGTTTCAGATTTTGGTTCGGTTCTCCATTTGGGTTTGGGTCTCTGTTTTGGGTTTGGATGTCAGTTTTAGTTTCAGATCTCATTTTTGGATTTAGGTTTGAGTTTTGGGTTCTGGTCTCAGTTTCAGATTTGGATAAAAATCTTGGTTTAAGATCTCAGTTTTGGGTTTGATTCTCATTTTAGGGGTTGGGTCTCAGTTTTAGGTCTGGATATTGCTTTTGAGTTCAGATCTCAGTTCTGGTTTTGGCTGTCAGTTTTAGGTCCTAGTTGGAATTTGGGATTTAGGTGACAGTTTTGGGCTCAGAGTTTGGTTTTGGGTGTAGGTATCATTATTGGCTTCACATCTCAGGTTAGGGTTTTGGCCTCAGTTGTGGGTTCAGACCTCAGCCTCATGCCGGTGCAGACCTCTAGCAGAGACTGGGGCAGTGTGCCACAGTAACTAACATTTACAAATAGACTTTATCAGACAGTTAATTTTTACTCGAGACATCTCTAAACCTACACCTACAGGCATACCACAACAGTCTCTCCTCTCTGATATATTTAGCTGCGATGCCTCCAGCTGTGGCTGCAGAGACATTTGTGACGCAAACTGCACAACCTCTGCACACTGGTGGCCATTGTAGGAGCCCCTCTTCATGCGTTCATGTTGAATTAGCATTGTGCACACTGGCAGCCGTTGTAGAAGTTTCTGGAGTCTTTGAATGAGTGATGCATCGACACTCTGCTGCGTTCAGAGTGGGAGATCCCAGCCCACAGCAGCTATTTTAAAAAGTTTGAGTCAAATTCGGGGCATGAGACTATTCCTGGTATATAAAAGTGTGTGTGTTTCTGTTTGTGTGCATACGGACATGATGCTTACACTTATGTAAGTTGTTTTCTTTCATCTACATCCCTCTTTTTTCTCTTCAATCTCCTCTGTTTGTTTCCTCTCCTCCACTCTTCCTTCTCTCTTTTTCTTGTTTAATCATCTTTGTGCCAAGTTTTTCTTCTCTTTTTCATTCATGTTTTTCCCTTTCTGAACCTCTTCAATACTTTTCTAATTTCATTATCTCTCCTCTCTCCTCTCCTCTCCTCTCGTTTCCTCTCCTCTCGTTTCCTCTCCTCTCCTCTCGTTTCCTCTCCTCTCCTCGTTAAAGAAGCCTGCAGGCAGGTTTAGCTGTACTATAATGCTGAGTTAGTTTTCCTCTCAGGAATCAAGTCATCCTGGAGGCCATTTTTCACATCGTTGCATCAGAATCTGCAGTCTGAGCCTCGCAAAACACCACCAATAATAGAACTTATACTATGTAGGGCGGATAATTATGAAAACTTTCACTTACAGACTTCACAAGTCAAACAGGATACAATTAGAGCTTTTGTTACTCTTATCTACGTAGAGACGGCTGACAGAGTTTTCTATTGGTGAGAACTGGGTAATAAAACATGTATCAACTATCAACCAACACCTACAGAATATTACAAAAGATATTACAGCATTTTACAAAAGAAAATTATGTATATAGAACTGAGAAACACGTAATCTCATAAAAGCTATTGCAGTCATACAAAGAAAACTGGTAACATTCAGAGTTGAAGCCTATTTACTTTTTTCAACATCTACTTTTCATCCCAAACATTTTTTTCGCTAGATGTAGTTTCATTTTTTACACTGTGTTCATTATTAAAATGAGAATTTGTTGACAGACTAAATAAAGACACACTTTTGCGACAGTAAAACCGCAGCAATACAAGAAGACGTCTGTTCGACTGTAAAAAACACATTTAGCGACTAATATTTGAAGATTTCAGTCATCTACATTTACATTTTTTGTCATTAATCAACTCAAACTCGAGGATCATATTCAGAACTGTCCTAAGAGTTGTAAATATTAAACACATTTAATTGTGATCATCAAGAAAAAAGGAATTTGAAGCCAACAACACTGACCCTCTTTGGTCTTAAAAAAAGTTGCTTTTACACAGAAATATGCAAGATCAACAGCCATTTTTTAAGAAATAATTTCCTAGAGTAAACCTTTGTTTTGGCCTACGGTTGTCAGGTGATTGACAGGCGTATTGAGCAGCTCTCATAAAAAATTGACACAATGAAATATTGTAAAAATGGAAGTTTTCTTCTTGCTGTCTCACTATGTGCTAGTACAGACTTCGACCACTGGCTGAACCCTAAAAAACTTCCATTATGGAAGCCTTTGCTCAGAAAATTCATTCATTTTGTTAGAAAATGTTGGGTTCTGAGAAATAAATACATCATGTTTATTCCACTACCAGAAACTCAAAAGTACAGTCTCAATCCTCTGCAGTCTCAAACTCTTATGTGTCCAACTGAATGATACAGTAATATGTTAATACTTCTTTCTGATGTGAGCTTCCAGCATTTTTCTGACATTGTAACATAAGTTTTGAAGCGATTCTGCAGCTCTGATATCAGCCTGTGAAACTCATGCTGCTCTTGACACTTTCTGTTCTTCTAAAAGGTGAAATAATCATCACTGCTTGAGGCCTAAATATGAAGTTTTGCTTGCAAGTGTTCAGTATGTAACAATTGTTTGGATGATTAAAATAAATGAAAACTAAAAATCCAAATTCTTCTGCATGTACGGCATGTATTCAGTGCTCAGTGGATGTGGTCATATGAAAATGAAAAGAAAAAGGAAGTGAAAGAGAGATTTTTATGGTATTCCAAGAAGACAGCAGCCATCACTCTCTCTCTTACAGCTCAAGATTCACCAGCCAATTTCCCTATTTTGCCAGTCAGCTTGATGTTTACAGAAGAATACAACTCCAGAAAGAACAGCTGACGGTTGGTTAGCTACAAAATTGGCCGACTGAGTAGAAAAACCTCCTCAGACTCTGCCAGAATGTATATCAGCATTTGGATGATGGCTGCCTGCAGTTTCTGAGCCTGTTTGTAGTATCTTCTCCTGTCCTGGCTCTTTATTTATAAGCAGCAAAATGTATGTGCTATGTGTGTGTGTGTGTGTGTGTGTGTGTGTGTGTGTGTGCGTGTGTGTGTGTGCAGTGCAGTTTATTCTTGACACAATGGGGGCGAGCGGTTGAATGACTACTGTCCCCAACACCCGTTACTCACACACACACACACACACACACACACACCATACACACACACAAACACCAGTACTGGCTGTCCACCCACGCACAGAGCTAATCTCTGTCCCCTCACATCCGCAGAGCAGCAGGTAGGTAGGAGGTGTGCGGTCTGAGTGTGTGTGTGTGTGTGTGTGTGTGTGTGTGTGTGATGACTAACATCTTATAGAATTAAAAAGCATGAACTCTCAGTAGCACAGATGGCTCTATGAGCAAATTCGGCAAACAAGAAACAGTTAATTTCACTTGTTTTTTATTGCCTGAAATTCATCCTAAAATATTACAGAGAGACATCCGATTGTTGCCTGTGTGTGAGAGTGTGTGAGAGTGTGTGAGAGTGTGTGTTACTGTAACTTGTACTGTACACCTGCATATGAAAAAGGTTCCTGTTCGACTTCCTGTTGCAGTTTGTGCTACTGATTTGCATCTTTCTTCCTTTCCCTCTCTTGCAATTTTCTTTTTTTTTTAAACGTCAATTGCTTTATTGTTGTGACATGTGAAATACATTAATGCTGCCAGAGCATATAGAGAAGGAAGGACTGTGCTCATTTCAATACAATCTATTTATCTAAAGAAGTACACAATGGGGTCAAAAGTATGTGGACGACCAAACAAAGTATGCAGACCCCTGAAAATCACACCCAGATGTGACAGTTGAACATGTCATTATAAAGCCATGAGCATCAATCTGCTGCTATAACAGCTTCCACTCTTCTGGTTTCAGGCTTTCCACCAGATGTTGGAACCTGGCTGAAAGCATTCGCGAGGTCCAACCGAGTAGCAACTAACACGGCTTCAGGCCGAAGCCAATGTGGAAGTCAACATCTCTCTAGAAATACTAAGTCCATCATTTTTTTTAAAAGAGTCATTATGGTCTCTAAATTCAGGCCCTCTAATAAGTGTGCTGGTGGTCATTTTGGAAATTATTACTCTGTTAATAAGATTTGAAGACTTATAGAAGCTTTGATGTCTGCCGTGTGGGCGTTGAATGACGGCTGTGATTGACAGTTGGCTCCGGGACTCACACTGTGTCTGACTATTGTTGCAATATTTCACTAAATTTAATGTGACTTATGATACCTGCCCTGCTGTTTCCAGTAAGCTAGTGTTAGCTTGGGTTCAAGGTAGCGGGGCATGTTTCCAGAGCGTGAAAGGCAACAGCCTGCACTCTTTATTTGGAAGGTCCTGGCTCCAAACGGAAAAGATGGCGCCGACCAGAAGCAGCAACTCTGGGCTTCAATGCAAACCAACGGGTGACCTTGCTACGTCCATCTTTATCTACAGTCTCTATGGGTCCGACAGCAGTCAGTTGGCATTCCAGTTCATCCCAGAGGTGGGGTTGAGGTCAGGACTCTTCCACGCCAAATTGGGAAAACCATTTCTTTATGGAGCTGGCTTTGTGCACGGGGGCGTTTGTTATGTTGAAACAGGGTCTTCCCCAAACTATTGCCACAAAGTTGGAAGAACACTATTGTTTGAAATATAATTGCATGCTGTAGCATTTTGAATTCTCCTAATTCAATTCAACTAAGCGAGCAAGAACATGAAAAACAGCCCCAGAGCAAAAGTACCCACAAGTACAAGGACAAGGGTGTCCACATACTTTTCAACTTTGTCCGTTAGCAAATCATTTCTACTTGAGTGTGTGTGAGTGTATATACGTACAGTATATGCGAGTCTGTGTTTCTGACAAGACCCTACACGCCACCCGTACATGACACCCGAGTGCTGCAAAATATCCTGCACGGGGGGTCCTGACACCGCGTCTCTGTGGCAGCCGGAGGGATGTTTACTGTCAATACAGTGACGTCCCGGCTGCACAGCACCCCGAGCTTTTAGCGTTTCATTCAGATCACATTGATTTTTTTGTGATAAATAAATGAAATGAGGAGACAGACAAAAAGACAGAGAGAGAAAGAGAAGTGGAGGATAGACTGAATGAATTGGAGAACAAGAAAGAGGGGGAGGGAGAGCCGAGGAGAGAGAGAGAGATCGCGCAACGCTGGAAAGAACAATAAGGCTTACAGTGATGAAACAAAGAGAGAGAGAGAGAGAGAGAGAGAGAGGATCATGTGCAGAGATCAGGTGCATTTTAGCTTCCAGGAAACAGAAAACAAAACAATTCATTCAGATTGCATCGATACGTGTTTTAGTTGGCGATAGCTCAGACTGATTAAAGATTCATTCTTCCTGCTGCTTCTGTCTGCAGACAGTCAGCAGCGTCACAGACATACAATTCACTGCTGAGGTCGGTCCTCTAAAGTATGAACATACATGGTAATTAATAATTTAAAAGTGGTGAAAAATGTGAACGTTAAAAAAAAAAAGTATTTACAATCAGAAACCAGTTTTTGTTATTAATAAAACAGGCGGAGCAGAAGGTTTAAAAAGACTTTGTTTTTGATATGACCTTTATTTAATCAGGTATTCTCATCTGTTTTGCAAGAGACAGAACAAAAGCACATACAGCCTCAGAAACAATCACAGACTAAATTTAGATCACTAATTTTAAAAGTTAAAAGTCTAATATGGTTTTTCCACAAAAAAACTAAAGGAGCACATCTACTGCTTCTCCCTCCAGAATCTATGAATATGCAAATATTGTTCATTTCAAAAGTTGAACTCCTGGACTCAAGATGTCTCCTGTTGGAGGCTTCAAGTTTCCACATCACACTTGCGTAAATTGCATACTGGGCCGCGATTGGCTCCAAATTAGTTGTAATGTCACAAATCCTGCTTGTACAGGTACACGTGTTAAACTGAGATTTAAGGTGAGCTCAGAGGAACTTTCCTCCTTCAGCAGATGAACGTGAAAACAAACTCTGCACAACCATCCAACTGAAGGAACAAGAAGAAAAAAAAACGTTTTTGAGTGGAGGAGGACTTTAAAACCTGCTGTAAGTAGTGGAAGACCATCTTAAAGGCTGTGCAGGAGACATTTATAAATATAAATATCTGGTACCTGAAGCCAAATTGCTCCATTTCTACCAGTGTCAGAAACACACAAACAGCCCACACTGACCAGTTACAGTTCTTACAGGAGGCTGCAATGTGTATATTTACTACATTTTTGAGGAGGTCTGTGACATGTGAATGTACATATAGCCCCTGTGAAGCTACAGTACCTGCCTAGGCTCTGTTCTTACACCATAACCCCCCAACACATTAAATATCAGTCCAGCTTTTAAGTCACATTTTAAAAAAAACTAATTTAATTTCATAATAATTTCCAATGCCATCATTTCAAAACAGTACTCTCTCTTCTCAATAAATGTTCACACTCATGTTACAAACACACAAGGGCAGACAGATGTTCGGACTGAATCACAATTTAATCTGGACCGGACCGGGAACAAGATTTAACCGCAACCTGACACGGACGGCTTTTGAGTGACACATCACTGTCACGTCACCTCAGCCATAGGTAGCAAGGTCTGGTTGATAAAGTAAAATGTCTTGTTCAAAACTAGCCGATACAAAAACATTCATCTTAAAATTGACAGGAGTCTGAAATATGTGTTTATTTTGCCTGAGGGACGTAAAAGACCATTACTGAGTCTGATTTGCAATGAAACAGTGTCCATTAAGTGGGTCTTCAAGACTTGTATTTGAGTGCCTGAAACACTGTATGGGTGAACACACACACACACACATTCGCTCGATACACTCGTTCCCATTTACTCCTGCAGTCTTCACCACAGTTTTGTCTCTCTCTATCTGTGAGACACACACACACACACACACACACAGGGTGAGGAAACCATAGGAACAGATGAAGGCGCTGTCAGCAGCACCTGCTCCTCCTCCACAGCTCCTCTCCGGCTTTGTCTCTCCCTCCTCCCTTCCCTTCTTTCCTTTTATCCACTCATCTCTTCCCCTCCTCTCAGTTTCTCTCTTTTCTAGTTTCCTTGTTAACCTCTCTTTTCTTCACACTTCACTTCTCCTCCTCCCTTGTCTCGTCTCACCTCCTCTCGCCTACAGAAGGCAAGTGGATCCAAAAATTAATTTACAAGAAAAGGTGCGTTTGATTTTTACGACCACAAAACTTGACCTAGCCGTTTAGAAGGGTTACAAAACATGTTAAAAAAATACATCTAACAGAATATATCGGGGTGGAGGGATGGGTCAACAAAACATTGTACTTTAACACAGGTCACATCATGACCACGATCATCTGAAACTGTACGTGATTAATATTATAACTGTGATGACGATGGGTGCCCTTTGATGCATCAAAGTTGTTTTTGTGCCAAACCAAACCTTAGCAGGAATTCAGACCGAAAACAACCCCTGGCATTGTTAAAATAATGCAATGCTGTGGTGGTGGGGCGTGTTGCTTCAGGTACGATAAAATATGATCCAGGAAGTTCAGTTTTAATTACAGATTAACGAGTTTAAAGGCTTGTCAGATGGCAAAACACCACACAACAGTTTGCGACACTCACAGACTCTGGAACATTACCACGGCAAATTAATGTGTCTTTTTGACATCTATTGTTGGCCAAGTCTGTCTTAATGTCTCTAATCTCAAGAGACTTCCTGGTTAAAGGTTAAAAAAACAACAAAAATCTTTCATCACAACGGTGGCAAGGTGAGCAGATATGTCAGATACGATGTTCACGTTACAAAGCAGCAATAGTATAGTAGCTTCTCTGTTTCTACGTTATGAGGTAATCCACCACGAATGTGCGCTTGCATGTATGTGATTGGCCAACGAGACACTTTGCCAGATGATGTTGCTTTGTGTGTGCAAAATGAATGGCCAACTATTTTGATAATCAATTAATCGTTTTGAGTAATTCTTTAGAAAAAACTGCAAATTCCAGCTTCTCAAATGTGAACATTTTCTGGTTTCTTTGGTTCTACTGAGTATCTTTGGGTTGTGGACTGTTGGTCGGGACAAAACAAGACATTTGAGGACGTCGCCTGGGGCGGGGGCGGCTGTGGCTCAGGAGGTAGAGCAGGTCGTCTACTAATCGGAAGATTGGCGGTTCGATTCCCGACTCTAGCCCGCATGTAAGTATCCTTGGGCAAGATACTGAACCCCAAATTGCTCCTGATGTGTATGAATGTGTGTGAATGGTTAGCTTTCCTCTGATGGGCAGTTTGGGACCTTGTACAGTAGCCCCCGTACCCATTCAGCGTGTGAATGGGTGAATTGACTCGTAGTGTTAAAAGCACTTTGAGTAGTCAGATGATTAGAAAGGCGCTATACAAGTACAGTCCATTTACCATTTTCTGACATTTTATAGACAAAAGTATTAATTGATTAATCAAGAAAATATTAGACAGACTAATTGATAATGAAAAAAATCATTATTTGCAGCCTTAATGACGAGCATGTGTTGTTTTGCCCAAATGAATGAGAGAGCTGTGTTTTTTCTGAACGGGGCTTTAACCACAGTGTTGTCACATCATAAAACTGATTTATTTTTCAGTTCAGTTTTGAAAGGCACAGACAAATGACGTCGTCCTGCCGATGGGGGCATCAGATCAGAAAACACTTCTGTGTGGTTGTTGTTGTGTGTTGCATCGACCAACAACGTATTTTGCCGATTAATTATTTGGAGGATTTGTTCCTTGTTTTCGTTTCCCAAGTTTCCACGAGCAAAAAAATAGTGAAGATAATTGAATAAAACTATAAAAAAAAGTTTACCAAACTGTCACATTACAAAAAGGAAAAGAAAAAGAAAAGCAAAAAATTAACTAAAGTAAACTTCCAAAATATAAAGTTGCCTGGCAGAACTTTCCGACCGAAACAAATACAAAG
The DNA here is from genome assembly GCA_038419695.1 of Scomberomorus guttatus. NCBI lineage: Eukaryota > Metazoa > Chordata > Actinopteri > Scombriformes > Scombridae > Scomberomorus > Scomberomorus guttatus. Next base: position 26,686,458 of record CM076462.1, read on the forward strand.
TAGGATGAGCTGCCTCGGAGGTTATTGATTCCTTTTAGACGCTGTTTTTCTTTTGTTTTGTTCTTTTCCAGCGAGCAGTTGAGTGTTTTGGAGGTTGAATTCCCCCGACCTCAGATGTCCAGTGAGGGGAGCAATCACACGACTCGACCTCTGCACCGTCCAACACAAAGAGCCGACATTCAACAAGAAAAAGAGAGAGAGAGATAGAAGTTGTTGTATTAAGCCTTTGTTTTTCTCTCCACAATCTCCCTTTGTTTTAATGTCTTCTTGACCTCCGCCACCTCTCTCTCTCTCTCTCTCTCTCTTACTCCATGTCCCTCATCCATCTCTCCATCTTCTTTTCTCTCAATCTTTCTCTGCTTCTCTTTCATTCTGTCACTTTTTTCTTCCCCACTTTCTCCTTTCTAATCTCTCTCTCCCTCCATCAACCTTTCTCCAACCGTCCTTTTTTCCTCCTTTCCTCCTCTTATCCCTTCTCTCATTCCTTCATCTTCTTTTCCGCCTCTTTTCTTTCTATTCAACTATATCTTTGTCTCTTTTTCTTCTCCTATTTTTCCACTCTTTCAGTTCCTTTCCTCCCTCATCCATCCATCCTCCTTCGCTTTCTATTCCTTCCTCGCTTTTCTTTTATTCTTCTCTTTTCTATCCCCTTTTCTCTCTCTTCTCCTCCTTCCGGTGGTAGTAATCATTCCTCACCTTTTTCCCCATTTAAAGTAACACTTTCTGTCATCTGTAGTTTTAATTAATCACGCGACTCGTTAACGAACTCTCCCCCTCGACTGTTAATTAATCAGGTTTCTGCCTTAATGAACAGTCTAAACTCGTTAAACCTGTTTCGCTCTTAATTAGCCCGTTAGCTCCGGGGCCTAACGTTCCGACAAGACTATTAGGCACTACTACGCCTCAATGGCAGCCTCCGTGAGTGTGTGTGTGAGTGTGTGTGTTAAGATTACCTCACTCCCTAATGGGGCTGCTCAAATATTTATAGGGCAGGAAGCTGAATGGGAAGAATGATAGCGCTCAGGGAGACAGCAGACACTGAGGGAGTACATGAGAAGACTGATGCTGCCTTCAAGTGCTCCTCGTAAGCGCCAACTTCCGACCTCGGAAGTTGTAAAGATATGGAAAGCCCAAAGGGTCACAACACGCCTCTCTCCTCCTTCACTGTAAAAATTTGGATGTCACCCAGTGGCCAGTGTTGAATGAATGCTGACAAATGTCTAAATTAATACTGACCAGCAGTGAGACATAACATTACATAACATTTACATTTTGTTTGCCCCAAATACACACATACAAACACAGCACATGTGGTTTAACATGTGTCTTATGAGGATCTGAATAATAAAGGTCTCTATGTTTATGTCTAACTGTGCTAATCGTTCTAAATGTTCAAATTCTTAACATGATAGTTTGTCTAAAGTAAAATGATTACAGGCTTGAGTCAAAATGTTTTGTTTTTTCATCTTAGATCCTGAAGAAGTAGAATTGAGACCTGGACCTGAAAAACACTTTCAGTAAGTCACAAAATAGAGAGAAAGAAAATTCACCAAGTAGGACAAGCAACACAAGCGGCCAGGTGACAACACAGGATGTAAACATGTCATGACTCAAAGTGTCCAACATAATCATATACTGCTTATAAATCAATGTGGTCACACAAATAATTACTCTGCAAATTCTTAAGATATTTACAATGTATAATTTATCCAACATGTAACATGTTTTACATTTTTTGATGAAGCAAGCTGCTAAGAGTAAAGTTAAGTGTTAAGTTATTAAATAAAATGTCATTATAACCTAGAAATAAGATGTAGCTGGTGAAAAACTCCAATTTTCTCCAACTTCTTCAATTTCCTACAGAGATTTCAATTTTAAGCTGCTGGAAATTTCCATTTTCCCTCCACATGGATAATACTAGACACTTACAGTGCCGTCACTCATGTAGCCTATGCTAAACTGTTAGCATCACTCAAAACAGTGTATGCTAAAGTATCATGGCCTGAAACACCAGGACGATCAGCTGGGGACTTGTTGATCGACCGGGGTCTGTGTTTTCACCAGGCAATAAGGAAGGTGGGAAATTGACAACATACATATTACAAAGCTTTAGTGCAGTAATTTAGTGCAGATCTGAGTCTTGAAACGCTGTGCCAACTGAGTGAGGTAACTACACTTGTTTCCAATTCTGCTCCACTTATTTTAGGAATTCTATGGCAACAAGAGTGAGGATCTTTAAAAAAAAAAAAAGGAAGATGAAGGCAGATTGCTACATGTGTATCAAGAAAATGAAATAAAATGAATGTAAACTGGCACGTGAATCAAAGAGCGAGTGGCACAGCACCAGAGACAAATGAAATGATCTCACCTCCATTCACCAATTTAAACCTTTGCTGTAAGACAAATAAGATGTTAAGACTCATAATTAGATTAAATGACTTGTCGGTGCTTATCTTTAGCAGTGCCGAGGACGACAGGCACAAATGAGAGATGACAGCATGTACGTGGTATCTAGCTGGGGAAAGTTGGGGTGTGACATCACGGTGTCAAACACACACTGAGACAAGCATGAGGTCAAGGTGTTGTGTTACACTGATGAAAGTAAAGAAGGTAAGGAAGGATGGAGGGAAGAAGTGAGTGTGAGGAGTCTGGAGAGAGGGAAATAAAGAGTGAGAGACTCGGGGCATAAATGGGAGAGGGAAAGAAAGAGAGAAAGAGAAATGTGTTCTGGCTGCTAAAGAAAGAAAGGAACAATAAAAGAATGAAGGAAAGAAAGAAGAAGAAAGAAGAGGGAAAGAGGTCAGCATGAACTCAGTGTTGAGGGACTGGGTGGAACCAGATGGGAAACACATGCGGTGAAACACACACACACACACACACACACACAAACACACACGTTCCAGTGAGCTTGGGTGGAGTTTGATGATGACCTCTTGACACCAGATGGAGGGATGTCACTCTTCCTCTTTCCTCACTTCTTCTTTCATTTACTCCTGAAACTCATCCTGAAGCCAGATTCTGTCACATCTGATGTAATCTCTCATCTTACTTTACTTTGTCACTGTCATATCTTTGGCATTCTGGGTATTTGAGTCCCCCACAGAGTTTGAAGTGAGGCCTACAATCCTACAAAAGCATGAGGCCTACAAAAGGCTATTATCAGGAGTATACTGAGTGTACTGTAATGTCACAGGAATGTCACATGGGAAAGGAGGTAAATAAGAGATTCCTGCAAGAAAACAGGCCTCACCTCACCTTCAGATTATTATTACAATAATAAATACTGCCATGCAGCTTCATACAGCAAAACTCTGCTAAAAATTCTAAAAAAAGACAAAAGATACTGCCAAAAATCAGCTACAATTTGTAAATACTGTCATACTCGTTTTATATTGTAACTAATAAAGTAAATACTGCAAAATGTGGCTTCAGAACAAAAATACTTAAGAAAACACTGCCACTCATTTTAAGATTGAAAATACTACAGAAAATTCTACCAAATTCAGCTTCAGATTTTAATTACAACAGAGAATACTGAAAATTTTAGCCCAAGATTGTAAATACTACAGAAAATACTAAAATGAATACTTTAGTAAAATTTAGTATCAGATTATAAATACTACAGAAAATTTCTAGTTTAAAAATTTAAACACAAAAAGACTTTAAATGTCATGCCAAATTATAAATGCTTCAGCTTCAGTTTATAAATACTGCTAAATTACACTTCTGATTATAAATATTTACACTGCCAATCTTGTGATTAGTTTTGAAATATAAATATTATATTATATGTTGTAGCTATACTATTGTAAATTGTGTTATATTGTATATTGTGCAGTAAACACAGCAGAAAGTGCTCTTCACTTCAACTTCTATACGTATAAATACGATCAAAAATATTTTTTCAGTTACTTTTCAGAAGCTATATACCACTAAAAACACAGTTTGATTTGGTTTTCAGATAGCAAACATGACAGAAAATACTGTTCACCTCAACTGTCAGATGCTAAATCAAGTTTCTTCCCATGTAGAGAGATTAATATTTAAAAAAAAAGAAAAAAGAAAGAGATTAAACCTGCTTGTAGGGTCTCCAAGGCGAACTGGACCAAGACCAGGCAACAGAAAAAGCTGAATTAAATGCTGTGAAAGAAGAAATAGTAAAACTGAGACCTGATCATGAATCAGAGGTGATTGCAGGTCAGGCGGAGGATGCAACATGTGGAACATATGTAAGCCCCTAATCAGGTAAACTAAGTCAACACACCTGTGTGGGTGCACTACGGATGTTCTTTAAGTCAAAGAAAACCCTCAGGAAGACGTCCATCATGACTCATCTTCACATTGCATAACATTTTAACATCCTTAATTCAAGAGATTTACTCACACCAGTGGGTGAAATAACATGACTTGTGTAATATACATGTGTCATGACTGTATGTGTCATGTAGTATACACATGAAGGTGTGTGTTTGGGTGTTTGTAACATGTTCCTGAGTGTATGTTTGCATATACATTTTTTTGGTCTTTGTGTGTTGTGTGTGTGTTGTGTGTGTGTGTGTGTGTGTGTGTGTAATAGTGAGGGGGTGGGGATGACACAGCAGGTCCCCTGCTTTCACAGAAGCTGAAGCGTGAACCTCAGATTGTCTCCATGGAGATGAGGAGCCTGCTCTCGACACCTGTAGTCGCCATACCTCGGCGACGGCGTCAAAATGTGCGTGTGGGTCCATTAAGCAACACAGACACACATACACACACACACACACACACACAAACACATAGGATACGTACACATGAGGATGTATCTTTCATTAATCAATGTTTGCTGACTGTATATGATTGGTGAACTGTCACATTTCTGTTTCACATTTAGAGCTGTGTTCACGTTTCATTTGAACGATCTCAGTTTTTCAAAATGACACCAGAAAGAGACCGAGCAGAGGAAACGATGACTCTTTAAAGATCCAATAAATATTAACAAGTAAAGTGGTTTATGAGGAAAATATGAGAAAATATGAGCTTTTCCTCTTCTTGTTTACTGGACTGCTGCTGCTGCTGCTGTGGTGTTTTGCAATGGATATATTCGTTGGTCTGCAATGTTGTCGCCAACATATGAATGTGGCTCAAGTTGAGCCAAATTAAGTATTCATTAAAACAGTTTCAATAATCACTATTCATCTGTTTCATCAGATACCAGTTATTGGAACGATTTCAAACAATCCAACCAGTCTGGTTATTCTTGGTTTTAAAACGAACGAAACAAAGACATCACTCAACAAACATAAAGAGTGTGTGTACATGCACACTGGCATCCTGGTTAGTTATGTGTAAACATCATATGCCAGTTTCAGGGACTTGGAAATGCAATAGAAATTATGTAATAGTCCAACAGAAACTGGGATACTGTGGCGTTTAAACACCTTACCAGGTTTCTGATCATGTTTCCAGGTGTGTCCTGAACTTGAGTTAAATAGTAATTAATCAAAAAAAAAAAAGATGATTAACAACGTAATGATGCTAACCTGAAAGTTTGACACTGGTAATGCAGAGGATACATTTTATTGTTGCTTTCATCTTCCATAACTGATTATTAGATGCAAAAGCTAAATCTAGCAGAGTGGTAAATACAGCAGGCAGAGTCCAGGCAGCAGGAAACCAAACTGAGTTAAGTGGCTGTCAAACCACAAAATGACTTTCACTTGCACACACGAATTTGGTGAGTCCAGAAACTCGGTGATGTAGTGACTACGTGCATGACTAGTTGGTGAACTGCTGTAGTTGTTGAACTGACGCTAACTTGATAGCTGGCCCGTCTCTCTATTTTCTTTCTACCGTTCTGTTCACTTCGCTCTGGCATTATGTTCACCATTTCATTCCATAAAAAGTTCCTAGAGAGGGAAAATAAAGCTCTCCCAGCTAACAAGCTCGCTAACAGTCAGTTGGCAAACTTGTTGGCTCTTTAGCTTTGCTCAGTTGCTAACGTGACAATAACTTCACACCGTCTCTCTCAACTCCTGTCTCATTACTGTCTGCAAACCATAGCTGTTGTGGAACGGTTTTTACTCTGACAGAGGAGGTTAAATAAAAGCTAATATGTTAGTTTCCTCCGGCTCTCCATCCCCTAAAAGATAAAGATGGATTGCTATTGGTCAACAGTGCAAATTCGTGGGTCAAAGTTCACCAAAGTTGAACTCAATGCGAGGAATCTGATCCACTGACTGTGGCGATTCCCTTGGGATTTATTTAATTTGCCATGAAACTTCGCCATTTTAAAGCCTGGTGTGTCCAGGCCTCAAATCCTCAACTGTTGTGGCTTAAAACTAACAATCACAACCCCAGTATAGTACCTACTAGAATCATGTACAAGAGAGATGAATAATCAGGTTTCTCTATGTTCCAGTAAACATCATATCCTGAATATATTCAGAACTAGGATATTTGAGTACATGTGAGCAACTAAGATGTCATCAATAACCACAAACCACAGATTCTGGCTCACGTATTAAATCACATCTCATCATGTTATCAAGAAATAAATCACACATTAAAATGTATGAAACCCATGTTGTGCATGTGATCTACTGTACAGTATCATCAAATGCGGAGAAGTCCAGATGGAAATTTAGGAATCATTTGGGATTTTTCCATATGTGCGTCTGATGTGGTTTTTCAGTAAACATATTGAAAGAACCAACCAACAACCATAATAGTCGAGGCTACTGCCAGCTGTGTCAGGTGTTGTCAGGCGTGTTTGCGCGTCATCATTTATTTAGTTTTTTTCCCTTAACTTTTTTTTAACCGCGATGAACTCCATTTAAACTCTCCACAAACCTCTTACATGTGGCAGCATCCTCACATGACCCCTTCAGGATATTTTTTTCTGTTGAGGAACATTAAGCTGCTTCGCCTCACCTTTTTAATTCCAAACAAATGTGACGTACAAAAAAAAAAAAAAATCAGTTCAGAAATCTGTCTTTCCAGTTCTACAGGTTGCAAATACGTTAACAGGTGTGCCCAGCTGTGACTGTACCGTACAGTACACCGCATTAATACTTTTCTTTCCTCTTTCATTTCAAGTTTTTAAGTGAAACAGCTGACTCGTAATTTGTTTCGCGTGAGTCAGTGGTGGATTCTGGTAAAGGGTTGAATAAGGATGACCACGACTGATGGGAAATACATCAACACACACACACACACACACATGCCCAACACATACACACAAGCTCCAGATTGTTATGTATTTTATTGCTTTGGCAACACACTAGTGACAGCCGTGCCAATGATAGATGTTTGAATTTAACCGAATACAGGGAAAGCAGAGAGTGGGACAGATGAAACAAAGAGAGAAAGGCAAACCAAAACTTTTTAAAAAGTAATTAAAAGTACTTATTTTTAAATGAAATTTTAAAATGAAACCACATAAACTGGGCGACAGAAGACAAAACAAATGAAACACTTTCACAGCTGTGTAGTTTTTTACATTTGTACTTCTATACTTGTGAGGACGCTAATTGACATTCCTAAACTTTACCATTACAACTACATACTTAACCTCAACCTTTACCCTCGCGTTAACCCAAACATAAGTCTAACCTTTACCCCAAAACCAAGTCTTAAATCTTAAAAAGACTTCTAAAGAAGTGAGGACCAGACTAGATGTCCCCAATCTCCAAAAATGTCCTCACAAAGATAGAAATGCAAGATCACACACACATGTTCACATACCTCGCGGCTAAACTAGAATAAATACTTCCTGCATTTACAGATTTGTCCATTACCTAATGGAAAAAGTGAAACGTATGCTGTATTTCTGCTGTTGTGCAAACCTCAAGCTAAAGTGATATTAGTGGTATCAAATTATTATTATTACATGTTGATGCTGAAACCATACAGACCTCTGAAGTTCAGGTTCTCCATATGGGAATCATGGTACGGCTACAAGATCATTTTATTCTTCAAAAATCTGAACTGGTCAGTAGGTCAAAAGAGGATCTACAAAAGGTGGAAGTTGTACTAGTATTTATAAACCTAGCAGTGTCATGCCTTCTCTTGTGAAATAATGAGCACTTGTTTCAGTAATGAATCAATCGGGAAGTTCAGGCCCTTTTGAGGGTGAAAGTTCATCATCCTCATTGGTTTTAAACATGTCCTGACCTGAAATGTTCGATAAATGCTCTTCCTGAAGAACCCAAACACCCAGTTTGGGCTCCAAAGCACTGACATGTTCAACAGTTTAATCTGAACACAAACAAATTGTAGGATTCTCTATAAGAAAACTCCCACACCTTTCCCACAGAAGAAGGAAATAGATCAATGACATCATCTCTGATTGGCCAACTGCTGTTTTTCTGTAAACCAGACAGATCATCATGAAGAGTGGCAGCATTTCTAGACATCTTACACAATTTCCCTTTAACATGCAATGTGTGTGTGTGTGTGTGTTCTAAGTATCATTTCAATACTGTGTTATTGTATACCTTTGATACAGGTTAATCGAGTACAACGAGACCAACGTGCAGCCCTAACCCTCGCTCATTATTCATTCCTTGCTACTGCACACTTAACAAAACATTGAAGGTTACAGCTGCTTCAGTGAGGCGCAACAGTGAGAAAATAGTCAAATCAAAGCTTTCCACGCTTGTCTGCTTCAAGAAACCAATCTCACCAGTTCAGGTACAATGGCACAAAAAGCAGGCAAACAATTTACAGACAATTCGAGTCCATTTAAGCAACAACGTGATCTGTTTTACAGCAAAAACTTCTGATATCGACATTAAAAACGTCGCAGAGTTTGCACCATAATTAAAATGTTCAAGAATACACTAATCATGATGAATAAACGTCACTAACACGCTGGTGGGTCAGTCCATATTCAGCCAAACTATGTTCAAACCCACAGAATTTTAAATTCTGTCCGTATTTAGCCAAATTTAAAATTCTGTGGGTTTGAGATCCCAGTGTTTCCAAAGATAACAAATGCATGAGGCTTAATGTTAGGAGAAAGTTGTATAAAACAATGCATTTAAAATAATTTCATTTGATGCAGTTGTGCAGCCATAAAAAAAAAAAAACTGACCACTGTGGGTTTTTATTCTGGGGTTTGAACATTTAACTCAGTGTAAACTTTGTATAGCTTCACTTAAAGCTGATGCTGAATACATGATACTTTTAGAAAGTGTGGAATAAGATGACTTCAACAGCCTTAAGAAGGTATAAAAGAAAGAAAACAAGGGAGTCAAACTGATAATCTCCAGCATAAACATGCAGCTGCAGATGACCTTTTTAACACCTTGATCTAAATGCTACACAGATCATCCTGAAGACCAGAGCGCCCTTGACTCCAGCTACACCTGCAACTAGAGTATTTGTCTTACAGATGGGAAATGAGAGGAGCAACCAGCAAGTGCAAAAACAGCTTAAGTTCTCCTTGTTATAGATTCTCCAAGTCACTGGGACTTCTTTCAAAAGATATTCCCTTATTTAGTGTTTTTATGATAGTGGTGAAGAAAGCTGTCTAACTCATGACTCCTAAATCTCCCATAAATGGTTCTGAGGTCTGGTGATTGCAAAAGCCATAGAGGAGAGTAAGGACACCATTCAGTGAGCCCTTGTGCCATGTGTGCTAGCATTTGCATTCATTAATTTTCTGCACTCATTTATTCAGATTTCTCCTCTAATTTGTCACCTGTATGTTTGTGTTAAAGTGGAATTTAACCAGATTACAGACCAGACCAGATGTTACACTCCAGGATTTCTGGACACAATCTTATTATGTTCCTTTTGAACCCTACATCGGCACATATCTCATGCATCCACATTAAGTTCGGCCTCTCAGAATTGGCACTTAACCCTTTAAAAAGACTGTGAGCCTTTCAGAAATCAGGATACATGTTTGTCTTACTCTCCAAAAGGTCATCTTAGACAGCAAGTACAGCAGAGAAAAGGAATCATTTTATACAGTTGTTGTCATTGCTGTCAAGTTTGCTCAGGCCTTAATTGGCAGCAGACGCTCGCTTGTTCTTCGTCCACAACAATCTGCTGTTTTTTATGAGTTAATATTTTCAATACTCACAGCTAGTTTAAAGTTACGCTTCCAGCTGTTTGCCACCTGTTTGTTCTCCGTGCATTTCCTCGTTCTGTCCGCATGCGAACATGTATTTCCATTTACGTCGTTGCCGTGCATGGGGCTACAAAAACAAACTGGATCTATGCTCTTACCACCTCTGGAGGTTGTCAGGGGCAACTGGATCCTCACTCGATGTCAATAAACTAAGCGTGGGCTGCATTTACCCCTGAATTATTCTGCTGTTTAGCTCTATCCAAATACTGTGGTGACTTGTAATTTGAGCCAGTTCAGACATTCACATTTATTCTGCACTCTGGACCACAAGTTTGCAACAAAACTGAACACCAAACAAACTCTTGCACCGCATAACAAACTCTTGCACCGCATTTTACTGGTGAATCATTGAATTACGCTGTCTATTGTTTCAATTGATCTTATGTTTCTGTATATTTAGATTATTGTGAGCATGTATTGTGTTGATGAAAGCCACATTTCCCACTGAGGAGAGTAAAAATCTTCGAAGCCTCGACCCCAAACACCCATCTGCCTGTGCTTGACACGAGCATTACCCAACTGGAGCAAGACAGCTGCAACAATACGTATCAAACTGGAGACAGAGAGAAAGTGGGGGGGGGGGGGAACAGTAAGGATGCGAACGACAGAGAGAAAAAGGGAGAGAAAGAAGAGGTCAGCGAGGTTCTATTTTTATCTTTCCAGAGTCGTGTCTCGGCTTGAATGGAGGCAAAGTAGCGAAGAAGAATCGTGTTGAAAGGCACGCGCACGTAAATTATTTCATAACCTTGGCACACAGCTGGCTGCTGAAAGCCAGTGATTTCTGTGTGTGTGTGTGTTTGTGTGTGTGCGTGATCATGAAGCACTAAACCATCATAACAGTCTCACTCTGACTACCCCAGAGGGCTCAAAACACATCTTCTCATTGCATCATTTTGTGTTGTACTGATTTGCTTTTCAGTGATACCTTTTTGTAGTTTGGCTTGCACCACTTGTACTACTACTTTTGTAGCCTGTTTAATAGCCCTGGGCCTGGGTAATGTTTAATTTTCCGGTGTGTGTGTGTATGTGTGTGTGTGTCTGTCATAGGCTACTTTCAGGGAAAAAATTCAGACTAAAGACCAGTTAATTGGGGACGGCTTGTCCAACTGGAGACAAAAGCTGTGTCCCCAATTGGGAAAAAGCTGATTTTTGGGTTAGGGTTAGGTTAAGGTTAGGGTAAGGGTTAGGCAAGTAGTGGTTATGGTTGGGGTTAGGGTAAGTCTCCAGGAAATGAATGTAAGTCTATGTAATGTCCCCAAAAGTAACCTAGGAAAACATGTGTGTGTGTGTGTGCGCGCGCGCGCATAAGCTTGTTAGGGCAGGTAACATATTGTTTTACAGCTTTCTAACTTACTTATTTTGTCCACCAACCGCAGTGTCTGTTTCAAACCAAAATCATCCAAGATACCCTGGCTGATGGTAATTTAGCTCCCTGGAATGTGTGTGTGTTTTACAGCTGACTTCTAGTTCCATTTCTGGTTGTGGTCACATTGAAATTCTATTTAGATTCAAGGAATTCTCCCTTTTTTTTTCTGCATCATGGATGGATGCTGTTTTCAGCCCCAAGAAACAGCACAGAAACCAGTTTAGAAACCAGCTGGTATTTAGAAAAAATACCAGAAATACCAGAGAAACCAGCGTGACCAGGTCTGCAACAGCACAGAAACTGGGATCGCTGATTTTATTATATAATCTGTAAAAATTTAGAACAGTCAAGAAACCAGTCAAATCAGGTCCGAAACCAGCTGGTCTTTGACCTGAAAGAAACTACAGCCTGCCAGTTTAGCTGTGTACTGGTGTTGATTGATACAAGACTGACCTGTTTAGCAACAAGATTACCTGTGTACCACACATTTGATACAGCATATAAACCGATCAAACAAAGCTGAGCAAGAAAGAGCTGTAGGTCCAGACACACTTCAGTATCATGTGTCTGTGCCAGTTACACAGTCTGAAAACAAAGAGGCGTATTCACAAAAAGATCTTAAGGCTAGTAATAGCTGCTAACTGGCCAACTTATGACACAATCCTAAAAATAATTCTCATGTCTTAAAGTACCTCAAGGACTTGTGGTTGCTTCTACAAAATTTGGCCTGATGAAGAATTATTCTACTATTCAATCAGAAAGAATTGGGACAGTCATATGTTTTCCATTGTATTGGCTCTGTACTTCTGCATGCTGGGTTTGAACTGAAACAGTGACTAAGAGTTTAAAGTGCTGACTCTTAGCTTAGAGAGTTTTTAGCTAACAACACACATGGTGAAATGTGATCAATAGTTGGGTGAACATTCCTAAGGAAGTCCAGTATTCATGTTAAATTATCTTTTGACCTGTCATTAAGCCTGTTAAGACTGTGCTGTCGTGAATCTACTAAACTCTCTGACAGGTGACACTATTCTCTAACCTAATGTACCTTTGAACTGCCTTTGTATCCTACTTTCAGCTAAGCAAAGAGCAGATACTCTGCGGCTTGACCTGGCTGTATAAATACATTATATTTACTTAGGTTGAACTGCCACGGCTGGCCTCGTTGGCTTGATAGGCAGTTTCATCTGAATGCCATGGCCCACCCAGTAGTCCGGCCATCATCCCTACTTATCTAGCTCCAGTAGTCTTGCAAATAGCCACTAGTTATGTCAGAAGCCTTTCACACCGTTCTCTGACCAAATGCACTTTTGAACTGTCCTTGAATCCTAAACTCAGTCAAGCAAAGAGCAGATACTCAGCTGTTTAATCAGGCCTCATACCACGTATCTGCTTAGACTAAGCTAAAATGGCTGACCCAGCTGGCTTGATATGCAGTTTCATCTGAATGCCATGGCCCACTCAGTTGTCCAGCTGCCACCACTAATTATACAGAGCCACTAGCCACTAATTAGCAACACCTCTAGTATGACAAACATTTCAATGCTTGAATCTTGTCCCTTGACTTGTCTTACCAAAGCAAAATAACTGGTGTTTCACTGAGGCTCAACAGTGTGTTCGAGCATCCCAGAACCACCCGACTCTTTACCTGCATGCCCGCACTCAACAAAGCCTTCTGAAGCAAGCTATAGTCACTTGTGTCTGTAGCATCATCAGCTAACAGCATGTTAAGCTAACTGGCATGTTGCCATCACTGGCAGTATGCCGCTTGACTCACCAAACAACAAACTGAACAATCTTCCTCAGCTAGCTCACCTTAGCATGTAACAAAGCACTTCTATCTTTTCGTCCATATTGGCTGAGGAGAGTCACCTGATTTCAACCCAGCTGTTTTTGACTGGCTGAGGCCCAAAGTGAAGATGGCTGCAGTACAAGCCAAGTTTATACTGATATCTGTCAGTCAGGGACTTTAGACAGTCTCTCACTAGAGAAGATCTGACAACATATATGAAATAAAATGTGATGACTGTAATTTGAAAACTTAAAAAAAAAAGACAATTTTAAAATTGATTTAAGGTTCACTGGCTTTTCTGATGTTTTCAACTGCCTCAGCTGGTCTTCCTCAGTGGATTGAGTTCAAACCTTCAAGCTAGTCCGCTTACTAGCTTTTCCCTGAGCTTTAAACCACATCTCAGTGGATCAAAACTCCATAGAGGGCCACAGCATGAGGTTGAAAGCACTGGAAAAAGCTAGTAAATGGAACTTGTGTAAAGAGTGAACTTTCATGCTCAAATGATGACTTTATTTTAACTTGTTTGATTACTGTTTCATAGCCACTTATTGTCAAATCCAATATGCCAAAACAACAGAAATGAGTCACTGTGGAAAAAGTGTCTTTCCCTCTGATCTCCCTGTGTACAGATGTTTACTGTAAAAATGTTTTTTTCACATTAGAGTAATCTCTTCTTTTGAAATACCTGTAGTTTTTTCACCAAGGGACATGTCTCTGAATAGGATATATGTTGTTTTGAAATGTAATACTAAATGTTAAATGAGTGTAAAATACTTGATCCAGACGTTAAGGATACAGCCCTGAATCACCTTGGAAATGTGAACTACAGATAAAATTCAGATTACGTGTAGGACTTTGATAAGTGGATGGAAAATGAGCTTTTTAGGAACATTCTTGGCCCAAACACGCTGCTCTGTTTCACTCTGTTGTTTATGACCCTCACACACTTCATCACACCCACAAGATCCATGTTACACAACTCATGCTGCTCGGTCAAATACTGTCCGATAAAAACCTCTGACGAGTCATTTCAGCTCAAAACAGTAGCCTGAATGTGGTAAATCACATGACTCAGTGTTTGGGCCGCTGTGCTGTGTAGTGACAGGTTATGATGCTGGGAGAGCCTACCTGTAGGTCTGCACGTACTGTGTTTGGTTTTAACGGGAGTCCCGACAGAAGGTGTCCTCATGGGGCCATCCTGTAAGAAAAGACAGAATGAACATGAATGAGTTTGTTCACGTGTTTAAATGTGTGCTTATACGTGACTGTATACTGTGTTTGTGTGCAGTATTTTCATGGTCTTTGTGTAAGTGTAGTAGTGTTTGCGTTTACGGTGTGTATGCAAGTTTGTGGATTTAATCTGGGGTTTCCGTGTGTGTGTGTGTGTGTGTGTGTGTGTGTGTACGTGTGTGTGCGCCTTTCTGAGGGAGTCCAATCACTATTGCAACAGGAAATAAACAGGATGTGGTGGAGGAAGTGGTCACCGGAAGTGTGAATCAGAAACCCCCCCCCCTCCCTTTTTACTATCTCACACAAACAAACACACAATCAGAAACACACATTAAATAATGTCTTCAGGAAGAAGAAATGCGAGAGGGAGAAAGAGAGAAAGGGGAGAGAGGAGGTGGAGTAAGAGAGAGAGAGAAAGATAGGGGGTAAGACAAACAAAGACAGGGAGAGCAAGGAGAGGAGAGGAGGGGAAAAAAGAGAGGACACAGAGGGGGAGAGAGAGCAACAGAAAAGAGAGAGGGGGAGAGAGAAAGTGAGAGAGTAAGAGAAATAAGGAAAAAGAGGAGGAGTAGAAAGAGAAGGGAGACAGAAGGGGGAGAAAAAGAGACAAGAAAGGGGTGAGTGTGAGAGAGAAAAAGAGCGGGAGAAGGAGCAGAGTGCGAGAAAGACAGAAAGAGAGAGGGGGAGAGAGAAAGTGAGAGAGTAAGAGAAATGGGGAGAGAGGGGGAGGAGAAGGAAAAGAGAGAAGAAGTATGGGGAGAGCAAACATGGGAAGTGGTAAAAAAGGAAGGAAAAAGGGGGAGAAACTGAGAGAAACATGGGGGGGAGAGAGGGAGCAGGGGAGGAAGAGAAAAGTCAGAGACAGACAAAAGGGGAGAGAAAAGGAGGAGGAGGATAAGACAGAAGAGGTGGAAGGGGGAAGAAAGAAAGAGACTGGGACAGGAAGAGTGAGAAGGGAAGCAAGGAGGGAAAGATGAGACAGAAGGGGGAGAAAGACAAGAAAGGGATAAGTGTGAGAGAGCAGGAGAAATGGGAGAGGAGGTAAAAAGAGGGGAGAAACTGAGAGAGAGAGGGAGCAGAGGGGGAAGAGAAGATGGAAGAGACAAAGGGGGAGAAAAAGAGAGACAGAGAGGGAGGAAGAGAGAATGAGAGACAAATGGGGAGAGAAGAGGAGGAGGAAGAAGAGAGGAGGGGTAGAATGAAGGTAGAAAGGTAGAGACGGGGAGAGGAAGAGTGGGAAGCGAAAGAGGGGAGGGAAAGATGAGACGGAGGGGGGAGAACGACAAGAAAATGGGGAGTGAGAGAGAACAGGAGAAGGGGAGTGACAAAGTAAAAAAAGGGGGAGAGAAACCGAGAGAGAAAGAAGCGAGTGAGAGAAACAGAGTGGGTGAGAGGGGGAGAAAAAGAGATACGGAGAGTGGGAGTCAATCGCAAAAGGGGGAGGGAAAGAGGAGACAGAGGGGGGGAGAAAGACAAGATAGCAGGAGAAATGGGGGGAAAGGTAAAAAAGGAAGGAAAAGGGGGAAAACAGAGAAACAGGGAGGAGAGAGAGACAAGAGGAAGAGGAAAAGAGAGAAGAGGTAGAAGGGGGACAAAGAGAGAGACGGGGAGAGGAAGAGTGAGAAGCGAAGTAGGAAGAAAAAGATGAGACAGAGGGGGGAGGAGGTTGAGAAAAGGGGGAGAAACAGTAAGAAAAAGAAAGAGGGGGAGAGAGAGAAATGGTGAGAGACTAAGGGGGAGAGAGGGGAGAAAGAGAGAGAGAGAGCGACACCTCAAAGGCAGGAAAGTTCCTTTAGTTGATCTGATGTGCCGTCTCTCTCTGTGCCACACGAACGGAAACACACACACACACACAAACATCCATACACATCACACAGCGACAACGTAATGGGTGGAAAACATCAAAACACACTGTGACAGAGAAGTGGACAGTCACATGTGCCACACACACACATGCACACACGCACACACGCACACACACACACACACGCACACAGTGGGGCGGCAGTTTTGAGATCAGATTTTTCCAAGTCGTCCTCTCACTTTGGTCTGCCAGGAGGAAGGCCGGGAAAAACTATGACAGTGTTTTTCTGTTTCATGTCTGTCAAAACACACACACACACACACGCATAGATACACAGATGGCGAGGCTGACTTGTGTGTGTTTCCATCCGTCTGTACTGAGCTTTTCCAAAGAGGAAAATAAAGCCATCCAGCTGTGCAGAGCTGGGTCCCTTTTTATTGGACTACTTCTAACAACATGATCACACTTAATCTACAGCACAGCTCCTCTGCATGTTTTGCCCATAATCCTGTTAGGACAGTGAATGATTCCATGACTCACAGGAGCTGACATGAAACCGATCAGGTCAGGGTATTGATTATAATACCACAGCTACTGCAGCAAAGGAGGGCGAAGTTAATTTTACTACAACTTGATCTAAAGATTTTTTGGATTCATGGAATAACGGTTATTCATCCCTCCAGACTGAGACTGATATTATATATATATGTACATATATACACCTGTCAGATGTAGGTGGTGAATGTATATAAAAATGCTCCCTGCAAGTCAAAAGCCAGGGCGTCATCCTACTCTAAACACTTCATTTTCATCACAATCTGACATCAGATTGTTTGCACATGCCCACAAAAGGCCATCTGCTGATAGTCTTTGCTGCTAAGCTTTTTACATGGGTTGTTCATGTTGTCCACCGGCATATTTCGGATCACATTCGGGCATGAACACGTCGTATGAATGTATTTGAAAAGTTTATATTTCGAGTATAGAGGGGGGCTTCAGGGAGCTGGCCAATCAGAACAGAGCGGGCTCATCGGGAGGCCTTAAAGAGACAGGAGCTTTTCAGACAGAGGCTGAACTGAGAGGCTGCATAAAGGGCCAGTATAAGATAAAAAAGGAGTTTTTTGAACTGTGAATCATGCAAAGATATTCCAGTAGAGCCCCAGAATATAAATATAGAGCTGGAAATGTGCATGACACGTCCCCTTTAAAAAAAACTTACTCATCTCTTCTTTTCTTTTGTCTGTTGAACTTTGACACACAAAATATATTAAAAAAAAAACATTGGGCAGATAATTTAGTGTGTTATCTTGGTTCCATTTTCACTCATTATCTCATAACCATAATTGCGGTAATTGGATGAAGGCAGCCACAGAAGGATGATATCACTGCAGTAGTAGTAGTAGTGCAGGCTTAATCAGGTTAAGATCATTAGTGTGAATGTAAACAGACTTATGGGAGTGTAATGGAGCTGATGTAAGTTATGTGACACTAGAGGCTTTAAAAGGAAAAGCTCATGAATTATTGGTCGTCAGAAATTGCTTACGTTTTATATTTTCTTAAGATGATCAACTTTTAAGCACAACTTTTGTACAGTGAAGGAGAGTAAAAGCGTTAGAAAGAGTCAGCCAGAGAAATCTGATTATTCTGAATGGTTTTAGTTACTGAGCTGATAAAGAGATGCACAGTAAGGTAAGAAAAGACACTGTGTAAGCTTGTTTCTCTCACCACTCAATCACACTCTTTTTGCCAGCTTGAAACTAGAGATAGTGTTCTTCTTAGCTAGAAAACAAGCCAATAATGTGTTAGTCCATCTCTCAATACTTTTTGACTTCCCTTTTCTGTGTGTGGCACTCAGCCCGATGGTTCTTTCTGAAGATGCAAATCTTTAAAAACAGGTCACAAATATATAGTTTTATTTTTAAAAAGGGCTCAGTAATGTCCTGAAACAGCTGACCACTGTAGTTTTTAACAAACATTACTCAAGCAGGAGGAAATGGTGCGTTTGTTTGGGACTATTTTCAACTGCAGATTGACGGTGCTCTTGTGAATATTTCAGGCGGCAGGACGGTGTGTGTGGGACTCAAAATAAACTACAGCGTGAGTGTTCATGGTAACGAACATGTCGCCCAGTGCAGCAGTGTGGCTCACTGACATGTTTTTAATAGATTTGGACAACAACTGAGCTCTATGGAATAAGATATATCAGGCTGTGGATACACACACAATACTTGTTAGTAGATTAATTAATTGGTTCTTTTCATGAGATTTGTTGACAATGACAAAAATATAGAATATTTCCAATGTTAACCTTCAAGTTACAATATGACACTCAACAACACTTAATCATTTCTTTTTTTTTTTTTTAAACCTTTAGTGTTTGGGGGAAAGTTGATTAAGCATGCTTTTTAAAAACATTTGTGTGATTACTCATAGTCACCACCGAGAAAACCTCAAAATCAGCTAAAGTGTTCTTTCTGTCAGCAACTGCAGCAAAAAGACAATGGAAAACATTTTGCTTGCAAAAAGTAAAACTACCCGTCAAAGCAGAGCAACAGGTAAACATCAGAGTGGCCATAACGGTTAATTTTCCCAACATAGAACTTCAAATGAATGAACATGCAGCAGGCAATGCATTCATCACATTCAAATAGTTCCAAATACAGTACTTGTGTTTGTTGAGCGGTGCAGTGAGTCTGGAAAGAATGAGGAAAAAACCGATGAAAGGAAAAATTCAACAGGGAGAGAGGGGATGACATGCAACAAGGTCACAAGTTGGATTCCAGTCCACAACATCTGGAATACATGGCTGCAGGGTGGGAAATTACCACCAGCCACCAGCCAAACTCTGGCAACTTGTGGCTGCGTCTGGTAAGCTTGTCGACTGGACCAGCCAGTTTTGGCAGGTAACCAACCATCATTTGGAGTTTGATTCTGTTCTAAGTAGCGTATTCGGGTGCCAAAATGAAGAAAGAAGCCAGTGAATCTTGGAATCTGTTGACCACCGTAGGCTGACAGATGAAAAGATTCAGCTTCCCTCCCATTTTTTTCCTGATAGTCTGCTCAGTGTACTAGCCAATAAAAAGAGTCAATGTAAAAAACAATCTTTAAAGCCACGTGATGTCGTGAAGGCAAGGGATTATACCCAACTAATCACATCCCTCTCCTTTGACTTCTTTTCCTACCTTCTTTCCAAACTGGAAGTTGGAAAGATCAAGGTGGAGAGGAGACACACAAGGGCAAAGGAGAAACAAAAAGGTGTGGAATATTCCTCTGTTGATTTTCCGCTCAGTGTAGACTGGGAAGTAAAAAGGCCTCCGGGTGAGGAAAATTTGGATTCTATTCTCATCTCTTCCCTATTCTCTTTTTATCTCTTCTCTCCTACAGTGAACCTATCTCTTACAGCATAGTTTTCATTCATAGTCTTGCTCCATTGCCCTATTCTTTCTAGCTGTGTCCTTGTATCAACTTATCAAAGCATTTAAGCAACTATTTAACCATCAAGTTCGAACCAAAGTACCGAACAACTAACCAACACACCAAAGAACCAATCCACCAATTACCAATGTGCTGACCGTTTCACCGCAGGTCACCATTTAGTCATCCAACCAACCATTCATATATTCATATCCATTCATATTCAATCCAATCAATAACTAACAAGCCAACAAAACTAGATGTGTAAAACCAATTAACCAATAAATTACCGAGCCATGTATTTGATGATTATTTGTTTGGGGTGGGAGCGTTGTATGCATTTATTAGAAGACAGGAAATGAGGGAAGAGAGAGATGGTGAATGACATGCAACAAAAGTCCGCAGACGGAACTGAACCGCCGACCATTTCATGAACATTTAACCAACCAGCAATCAGCCGTCCATCAAAACAAACCACCTGTTTACATAAAATGACAGCGAATCTAGAAGATTCCACAAACATCGAACCCTTCCAATTAAAACCAACAAACTGAAGTTTCAAACCGTTTCCAAACATCTTACAATTCTGCATGCAAAGACCAACCAAACGGTCAACCGACATTCCTGTTTTCTAACCGACAAAAGAGAAGCTTCGTCTCATCCGAGGGAAGTTTTGATCATAAAACCATGCAGTCATTCAACAGAACATCAACTAATTCAAAAGGTCAATCAAGTATCTAAAACATCCCCAACAATTCTGAAATCTTACATTAAGAAAAAGCAACTTTCAACTAGAACATCGACACATTTCAGTACTTTATTTATGTGCTAGACTGACTGAAAAATGTGAGATTGATTTTTAAGATTTTATGGTAGTACTAGAAGGAAAAGGGGAAGGAAAATGCCCAGTTTTTATTCCACTGTTAAGCTGCTCATTATAGAGCCAGACACCACACACACACGCACAGATACACACATAACCTCCCACCTGACACAAACGCACACACACACATGCAACACATGCAGCTCTGCCTCTTGAGACTTAACACACACACACACACATGCACACGCACTTACACACACACACACCTACACACACACACAGACCACAGAGGAATTTCCTAGTTTCATATAAAACTGATAATGGGATGTGTCCCAGCGGGAGTGGAAAATCAGAGGTGACTTACGAGCCTCCACATTCCAACCTCACATACACACACACACACACACACACACGCACGCACACACACAAACACATCTACTTTTACACCTCTGGGAAGAAAAATGAGAAAGAAAGAGAGACACAGAGAAAGTTTGGCAGAGAGAGAAAACGGTTAACTTCTCTAAGTTTCCATGTATTCACAGCGCCGGGCCTCTTTATCGGTTTTCTTTCGTTTTGATGGAGAGGGAAGGGAGAGGCAGCTGGGAAGTCAGAAGTGCATTTTTGAACAAGTCGCTGCAGTTAAGGGGTGAATTCAACTGAAAGAGGCGAAAAAAGAGGGGAAAGGGAATGAGAAGGGGAGGAGGGAAACAGAGAGATGACAGAAGACAAATGAAGGTGAGATCGGGGATCAGAAGGGAGGAGAAGAAAGAGAGAGAAAGAAAGAAAAAAAAGAAATCAAATGACAAGAAAACAGGGAAAAGGGGGAAGAAAACAAGGCAGTGATATACTGTAGGAGAGAGAGGAAAGAAGAGGAGACTGATGGAGAGGTAAAGTGAGGACAGGAGAAGAGAGAATTAGAAGGAATGAAGGAAACAGAGAAAAAGATGATTCAGAGGCAAGATAAGGAGAAGAAATACTCGTTCTCTGTTGACATCACTCCTTCTATAGCCTGGTTTCCATCCCAGAATATCAGCAAAAGAAGAAGAACCTGTGAGTAGCGTGCTTAAATCCAAGATAGACCCGTCTGTTATACAAAAAACACATAAACTTGGAAAAACCTTGAGTCGCTTCTTGCCCTTTTTATACATAAAACCCCAATTTTAGGACAATGTTATAGAAAAGCTTTCCATCCAAACAGTTTGTTTCATGTATTACTGAGAAGTGTTACACAGTCTCCTCATCGCTGCTCACAGATCTGATGTTTTCAGTGCTTCATGTACATCATGAATTATTCGCTAAAATCTGTTGCATTTTGCTTTTATCGATACACCAACTTTTCCATCTCAGCCAGACATAAAAATGTTTTTGTGATATTTTCGGGATCTTTTCCCATTTTCTGCGTTTCCACTCAAGTTTTTCAACTCCCGCCATCGCTCCTTATTTACCGTCTATCGCTGAGTCCTTTCTATCTTCCTTTCTATCATCTCTTGATCTTTGCTTCCGTCACTCCCTCCACTCTTCAGTCACTCCTTTCATGTTACTCCATTGTTCTTCCATCCCTCTTTTTTTGAATCCCTCCCTTCATTTTCAAATTTCTAATATTCCCTCCATGTACATCTGCGATACTCCTTCCTCCCCTCAGTTACTCCTCCCATATCTTTACACATCCCTCCATCAAAATGTGTTTTCCTCTACCTCACACCATCTTTTTCCCTCCCTCCATCTGTCCATCCCTCTCTCCCGTCATCCCTCCATCATGAAGTTGCGTTTGCCAGGCAACCAGAGGCTATGATATGCTGCCACTACCTGCTGTGTGTGTGTGTGTGTGTGTGTGTGTGTGTGTGTGTGTGTGTGTGTGTGTGTGTGTGGTCCTGGCAGCGTTTGCAGCACAGAAGGTATGAGGGGCTTATACCTGCAGAGAGAGAGTGAGAGAAAGAGAGGGGGAGAGATGAATGTAGAGTGTGTCGTAAAACTGGACGTCAAGGTGATACAGCCACCTGTCCTGATTGAGCGTGTGTGTTTGTGTGTTAAGGATATTGTGTGTTAAGAGGAAGCTGGGTTGTGTTTCGTAACATGAGTTTTGTGGCTGAGTTATGGCACGCACAGACACACACTCACTAACGGAGAAGCACAAATATAGGTCAGACGCACAGTTGGACAGACAGACAGATAGATGTCAGAGAGAAAGAATGAAAAGAAAGTAACTTAACACCAAATCGACTTTTTGGAGTTAGGAATTTATATGTAAACTTACTTTATCATACTCTCATTTGATTCTGGTCTGGTCAGTTTCCCTTTTCTCCCCAAAAACCTTGAGTAATTCTGCCTTCAAGAACGGTCTGTTAGTTAATCTTTAAAGGCAACAAAAAGGTAAAAATAAAATAGTTTTGGTTTATAACAACTTGGGTCTCCTTTTTGTAGTTTTACCCATCTTTACTATCAGTTATGATAACATTTTACTCACCAAGTTATTAAGATCTAGTAATGTCAAAAAGTCAAGTTGATTTTATTTTTATAGCCCAATATCACGCATCACAAATTTGCCTGAGGGGGCTTTACGATCTGTGCAGCAATACAACATCCTCTATCCTCAGACCCTCGATTCAGATAAGAAAAACTCCCCCCCAAAAAAACCTTTAACTGGGAAAAAATGGAAGAAAGCTGAGGAACAGTAACAGAGGAAGGATTCCTCTTCCAGGACATGCAATAGATATTGTGTGTAAAGAATAGACCAAGATAGCAAAATTACAGAAACACAGGATGGACACACAGGATGAGGAAATTAAAAGAAGTCTGATGGAGCAAGAAACGCAAGCAATCACTAGACAATCAGACAGGTTGTTAAAAAACAACACGCGTTAGTCAAACTTAACTGGAAGACAAAACGACTGAAAGCTGTAAAATTATTACCCAAACTGTCTGTAGTAAACATCCATCACAGTTTACTGACCGACTTTCTGCTTCAACTTTGACCTACTGTGCTGTCGTTGCTTATACACAGATTTTTCTGTGCAATGACGGATTACTAGCAACATTTTTACACAGGTGCTTTTGGTTTTACTGACAAAGTGTCTAAACTAAACTGGATAAACTGTTTGTTTACAACCTGTCTGATCACCCGATGTTGTTGTGATAAATTGGAATTATCCTTTGATTATTTAATGTAAAACTTCATTTTTGACTGAAATATTAAGCGAAGATCCACTTAAAGTGCATCTCATCATTTTCATTGAAGACTGAAAGATGTGGTTAAAAAGCTAGTAAGTGGACCCATCAAACTCAAACTATCTTTTAATCCTTCGCTAAAGCATCCATGTTGCTAACCGCATATTAAATGCAATTAACTAAATATTAGTTGCTACTTTAATATCCTGTTTTCCTCTCTTTATTCCAAATAAAACAGTCAACACATCACTTCATGTGCGACAGATTTTTTCCTGAGAACACACTGGTCCAAAAATAAAATCAGATACTGTGTGATGTTCACTGTGATGGATTAGCTGTCTCTGCAGCATCATTTTCATACCATATGCAAATGAATAAAAACCTGCCTGGAAGCAGGGAAAAACACATTCAAAAATCTAAAACACCACTGTGCACACTGGAGAGTTGTTAGCAGCAATGTACGGTGATGTAATTTATAATAAATGGGCTAAAACATGAAGTTTAATTTCATCACTTGTACATCATTAATACACTGTTAGCTGTAGTTTCCCTTATTTCAGCAGACTGTTATTCGGACAGCTCTTCATGCAGTGAAAGATGTGGTTACAGTAAATAAACCACCATGTATAACAGCGTCTTTCTGGGAAGCGAGATCTCAGAAAATTCCCATCTTTAAGAGTCACATCTCCAAAAAACCCAAATCATAATTAAATGAACAGTTTTATCGCTGCTGAAGTCGAGTGATCATCTGTGGCCTCAGACACACATCGCCTACTCACCCGACTCCAGAGCATCACACAGCGCATGCACGTTCACACACAAACACACACACGTGCACATACCAGGGCAAGAAGCAGCACACTTCACTGTCTGAGAATTTGTGAATGGAAAAATGGTTTAACCCACTTGGGGGACCGGCAGGACTTCCTACGCTTCTTTGTAGGACTAAAGAAACAATCTGTACGTCTGTCTGTCTCTCTGTCGATTTGTCCATCTGTCTGTCTGCGTGTCTGTCAGACACTGTATTTGTATAACAACTTTATCAGTCTGTCTGCTGTTTGACTGCTTTATTATCTGTTTATCTGATATTTGCCTGCATCATTGGTTGCCTGGCTGTCTGTCTGTGTTTTTTTGTACTTGTTTGCTTGTCTGTCAGAATGTCAACTTGTCTGTCAGCTGCCTCTGTTTTTGCATGTCTGTCTGTCTGCCTGCCTGTCTGTCGGTCTGAAAGCCCATCTTATGTTTGTGTCTATCTGTCGCTTTATTTGTTTTTCCAACTACAGTATTTACCGTACTGTCTGACAGTCTTTTTTGGAGACAGAGGAAGACAGCTGCATCTTTTCCACTGTCTGTCTATCCTATACCCATTAAGGCATGTATTTCAAATGAAGTCTTTTTTTAACAGTTTGAAGGGGACATATCATACTTTTGTGATTTTCTGTTAATTTTATACTGTCATAATGTCAGACGTCTATGTTAAACATGGTCAAAATCCAGGGCTTCAGCCTGCTCTGAACGCTTAGTTTGCAAAGTTACCTCTGTTTCCCCATCGAACTGATCAGATTGTTCGTGGATGCCCACAGACAGTCGTTCGTTTCATACCTTTGTTGTCCGCTCACATATTTCGGATCAGATTCAGGCTCGAACATGTACAGATGTGTTTGAGAAGTTTCCATTTTGAGTAAAGAACGAAACGAAGAAGTGAAATCCTGCTACTACTATTTGTTTACGTAACCTCCGGAGCTGGCGGAAGCTTCTGAGAAGCTAACTATTCAGAACAGAGCGGGCTCATCAGGAGGGGGGCCTTAAAGAGACAGGAGCTAAAACGGCCTGTTTCAGACAGAGGCTGAACTGTGGGGCTGCATAAAGGGCCAGTACATGAATATAGACCTGGAAATGTGTATGATATGTCCCCTTTAAAAGTCAAAGTGATTGAAGGGATTCTCTAACCTAAAAAGACACACATGACTTGATACTAGACCAGGCGGATTTCTAGTAAAAGCATTTCCAAAGGTCAGAGGTTTTACCACTGACAAAAACAGAGAGAGAAAAAGAGAGAAGAAGAGAGGAAAGACGAAAGAGGAGACGATGTCAAGAGGAGGGTAGGGATGAGGAGAGAAAAAAGCAAAGAGAAGAAGAGGCAGGAAAGATGAGTCCCAGAAGTAGTAAGTAAAAAAAGAACAAATGACAGAAAAAAGACGACAAGGAATCGCTCTCAAGGTCACTGTAATCGCACCTCTTTGCTCTGACAGACAAATGGCTTTGTGTGTGTGCGTGTGTGTGTGTGTGTGTGTGTGTGTGTATTACTAGAGTAACTTGTTATGCAGGGGAGGTCCCAGCAGCGAGGGAGAAAACATACATACAAACAGACAAACACACACACACACAAACACACAGTCAAACAGTGTGAGCTCAACCTGTCTTCTTGTAAATCACTGTTCTCAAGGCTCGAGACGACCAACACCCTGTGTGTGTGTGCGCGTGCGTGTGTATGTGTTGTGGTGGCACCCCTCGGTTAATAGAGGGAACTGACACCACTGTGTGAGACAGTCAGCTGTCCGGTCCTCTGTGTGTGTGTGTGTGTGTCCTATCCATTAACAGCAGCGCCCTGGGAGAGAGTGGAGGGTGATGAGGGATGTGGGTTTAAGTAGACAGATAGACAGATAGACAGATAGACAGATAGACAGATAGACAGATAGACAGATAGATAGATTGATTGATTGATAGACAGATAGACAGATAGATAGATTGATAGATAGATAGATAGATAGATTGTTAAGATAGACAGAGAGAGCGGGTGAGGAAGAGAAACTAAAGGCAAATATGTCACACGATTACCACACGCTGTCATTCACGGCTGCTGCATCGCCACGACAACAGCGGACGAGGACATCCCCCCTGCTTGGTTGCAACATACACAAACACACACACATATACACAATCACACACACACGCACTCACACACACACACACAGACAGGAAAGCACCCCCGTAACTGACTTAGAGAGAGAGAAAACCTCGCAAAGAAAGAAAACAAAAAAAGAAGAACAGAAGAAAGAAAGAAGCTACGGATAAGTAAATCAATAGATAGATAGATAGATAGATAGATAGATTGATGAACTGTAAACCAACCTGGCCGGCTCTCCCTCTCTATTACTGAAAGCATTCCTCCGTTTTCCTCCATCGCCACGGTAACAGACACACCGACCGGCCGACCCTTTCACACACACTTTCTCTCTCTCTCTCTCTCTCTCTCTGTCTGTGTGTTACACACACACATACACTCAAGTTTAAACTCCCATTATGTCCAGTTTGTCAGCAGCCATTCATCCATCCGCTCTTCTCTCCGTCCGTCACTCTGTGTTTACATCTGAGTGTGCTCACTCGTTCACCAGGCAGGCAGGCAGGCAGGCATGAGTGTGTGTGTGTGTGTGTATGTGTGTGTGTGCGTTTGTCGGGAAAGGTGTATGTGTGTCTGTGTGAGTGTGTGTGTGTATGTGTGTGTATAGCAGAGTGGGAGCCCTAGAGAAACACTCCTCTTGCCACAGGAGTAAAGCCCAGGCGTGACGCAGAGACAGAAATAGATGGAGGGGCCCTGGCTGGGGGGGAAGCGCTGGGCCAACACATATGGCACTTTTGCAGGGACATGCATACACACACATATACACACACACACACACACAAACACTGTACAGTATATAAGTGTATAAGGACATACACAATAAGAAAATACATGCATCGAGACTTGAAAACCTTGAGACAGTAAACTTAAGCATGTTTTATATACTGAATGTGTTTGTAGTTATATTATAGTGTACATTATATATATCTTTTACACTGCCTTATCTTTAACATACAAACAAACAAACCATGAAAATTTCAACCGCAAAAGAACCTGTGAGTGAGTTTTTATAACAACAACACCCAGGTTTCCATCCAAAATTAGTGCAAATTTTAACTGAATTTCCAGAAAATTGGCAAAAAGAAAATTCAAACGAATGCTTGTTTCCATCTACTGCTGTTTTCTGAATATCTGGAGTTGGGTCATGAAGATAAAAAGCTGGTTTCTGGCTTGTTTCATGTATAAATTTGACATCAGTATCCTCATCGCTCCACACAGATCTGATGTTTTTGTCTCTTCAATCGTTTCCATTGTGCTTTGTCACATTTTGCTTTCAGCCAAGTGTAAAAATGTTTTTGCAATATTTCGAGATCTTTAAAAATTTTATGTTACCAACCATGTGCAGATTGATGCACCTAATAATTCTAAACATACAGACAAGAAACAACAAGGAGTTTTTAAAGGCCAAACTGTTAAATATTCTTGACTGGCCAAGTCCACCTCATTATGTGTTTCACCTGCTGAAGGTGCCAACAAAAAAAAAATCCTCAAAACAAGCAGGAAGTCAGACTGGCTGCAGTGCAGGTCTGGCAGAGTGTCAACAGGGAAGCCACCAAGTCTGCTGATGTGTGTGGGTCGAAGACTTCAGACAGTCACTGACTGCAAACAACTGATTTGTCTGGTTAGTTTCTGTCCCCTAAAATTGGGGCCTTTGTATAAAAATGGCTGCAGTTCCTACACTGTTCATCTAATGTGGACGTAAACATGCTCAAATTAAAGCTCATAGTGACTCTGACATCCAATCCAATGTTTTGGAGCACAGAGCCAACACAACAAAAATGTCTCACTTCACACAGACTGCACTGTATGTACAGTACACTGTGTAAAGGCCAATAGTGAAAATTCACTGCTTGTCAAAATGCACCAGTCTTAAAGTGACAGACACAATCTACACCATCAAGCCACATCCAACACAGCAATGCAATGAGTTTTTGTTCATTTGACAGAGCATGTGTTGCTCATCTTATCTGTTATTACATCCTGTTATGTCCAATCAAAGTTTTGCACAGACCTGCAGTTTTGGGAGGGATCTCGTCTCCCTGAAGACCTCTAATAAACACATACACATTCATACTAAACCATAAAAAATATCAATCAATTACTGATCCTTGGTTGTGCCCCGTTAAAAATTCAAGATCCATCGTGACACAGCTTTTGTTGTCCTGGTCCAGGTCTGCAAACTCTGAGTTAAATCTTATCTCAAGACTTATATTTTCTTCCCTACTGATGCTTCCTTGCTCTGATTTGATCTCTGTTCTTTTTTTAAAGTACTTGTCTTTTACTCAAATGTTCATTTATATTCTTTTATTTTTGTATGTAGTCACATTCCTTCAATTGTAACTGTGAAGCACTTTGTAACCCTGCTTTTGAAATATCCTATATGCTATATGCAATATATATATATATTTACTTATTTTACTTAATTATTTGACTTATTTATATGTGAAACCCTTTAAAATCATTAATACACATGAAAATAACACATCCATCATGCAAATACACATGAATACACACATATGAAGTATAAGGAACTCGCTGCACTGAGAGGCGCACCTCCTTAGCGCAGCGGTACAGAAGAGGAAACTGCGAGCAGCAGCCTCCACTGCAGAAGAGACTGCTACCCCAGAGTGGAGCTGCACAGCCACAATCGCTGCTGCAACAAAAACTGACGACCCTTCAGGCGCAATCCATCACCAGCACTGACGGACAGATCCCTACTACTGCTACTACTACTACCATGAAGTATAACAACACACTAATTAAAATGCACATATGCAAACACACAAGCATAAACACACATACAAATGCACACAATCAGGCATACACACAGACACGCATATATATAGATATGATCACACAGGAAGTATGCACACACACACACTTAGAAAAGTCCTCTATATTTACACACACTGTCTCTCTCTTGTTTGCATGTGTGTGTGTGTGTGTGTGTGTCACTTTGGCCCATCCTGTTGTGCATTGAGAGTACTAAATATCAATGGATTTAATATTATTCATGCATGCACAGTAGGCCAGCCTCAGGTCAGCATTGGTATGTACTTACTATGTGTATAAGTGCCGTGCGTGTGTGTCTGTGTGTAACACCAGCAGTATATTTGCAAACCTCAGCACTATGCATCCCGCGCTCAGTTTAACACTGATGTATACACTATGTATTATGTATTGCCATACAGACACTTTGAATTATGAATTATGTACATGTGCAGCCTGCTGCCTATAAATACTTATTGTACTGCTTTTCTTCACAAGATACCGAAGTGTTTTTTGCTTTTAGTTTAGATTAAAGTACAGGTTGACAAATTTTCAAGTGTCTTAAAACAGCAGTCAGGTGTTCATATGAACAGTGAAAGAGGTTTTCCTCGCTGTAATCATTCCTCCTGTTCATACTGGATATTAAAAGATCCCCTTCAAATGTGCTTTAATGGAAGTGATGGGGGAAAAAATCCACAGTGTGTCCACACAGTCATTTAGTGCAAATATGCATTTAAAAGTAGATGTGAAGCTTATATGAGGCTTCAGCAGTCTGAGTTAGTCATATCAAGTGGATATCTGACACATTTACAGTCTTTTTAGCATCACATTCCCTCTTTGTGTTTCCTTGGACAGTGTTTCCCTGTTGAGCTGCGGTGGAAGTATAGTAACAAAAAGAGGGACTTCATAGGAGAAAGCTTCATATTAGCTTCAGATAAACTGTTTGAATACATGTTTGCACAGAAGGAGGACTGTGGATTTTGTCCCCCATCACTTCCATTGTAAGTGCATTATGAAGGGATCTTCTAATGGTCAGTATGAACAGGAGGAATGATTACAGAGAGGAAAACCTATTTGGGCATCTGACTGTTACTTTAAGACAGACTTGAAAAACTGTGAACTCGTCCTTTAAGGTTCATGTTTCCATTAATCAGAAAACAATGAACAGTTCTGAAATTGAGAGGCGACATATGGACACACACACTTAATCTAACTAGGCCAGATAGATGTCTGTTCTCTCCTAAGCATTAACTGGACATTTATAATTCAGTGCTTTATTGTTGACTATCAGCTATCACACAACACAGCTCCATAAACGTCCAAACACACACACACACACACACACACAGAGTAGTGACTGCTGGTTATGAAACAGCTGTGGAGTTGAGGGTTCTGTATGTATCTGAGCCGTGAGAGTGCAGCTTACATAAATACTTGATCATATCTGGATTGCTCTCAGTCTGAAAATATATAATCCGCCTAGTTAGGATCACTCACCATGAGGATGGAGCGAGAGAAAAGCAGGAGAAACAGAAAGGCAGGGTGTGAGGGATCGAGGACAAAAGAGATGGATGCAAACCCATAAATGGATCACTTGAACACATCATCATTTTAACCAGATAAAACACCAAATAACATTCATAACTACAGCTCTCATTAGGCTTTGACGCTCCTCTGTGGCTAGAGCCAGACTCACTTCATGTTTCCAAAATGGGATGAAAGGTAATGGTGGCCATTTTCCACTGGTTTGTTTACACCTGTCCAGTTTTTCCACAAGCAAGAGATGTTTGATTTCCCCATAGCTCTGACTCGTGAATACAACTATGAGGCTTATCTGGATGCTTTTGTGACATTATGCTTATATATATGTTGTTGAATGCTACTTAAACAATTGTTATATTAACTTAAGTAGTACTCAGAGTCTACCTGGGGCTAATAGAAAAGAAGTTATCTAAAAAGTAGTAAAACTCAATGAATAATCAGTTGATACTTAAAACTAGAAAGCTTAAATGAAATGAAAGTCATAAATCTGCTATTTGGAAGTCGAATAGATACGTGTGTTCAGCTTCCAGCTAGCGTTAGCTGCTAAAAGATATTTTTGGCGCAATTTAAAGCGGGAACTATCACGGCTTGATTAAAGCGCCACCGACGGCCACTAGCTCCTCCAACTGACTCCAATTCAAAAAGCCTCAACTACTCTCTAAAAATACTAAGTCAAAAAACTTTTTCAAACAGTCATTATGGTCTCAATCACTAAATTCAGGCCCTCCAATAAGTGTTCTGGTGGTCATTTTGGAAATTATTGCTTCCGCTAATAAGATTTGAAGACGTGTTACTTGATTATGATATCTGCCCTGTTAGCACAATTTAGCTAAAGTAGCTAACGTTAGCCCAAGTGTGCACCACTCTGTATTCCCAGTAAGCTAGCGTTAGCTTCTGTCTGAGGTAGCGGCGTGTTTCCAGAGCGTGAAAGGCAACACTAAACAGAAAAGATGGCGCCGACCATAAGCAGCAACTCTGGGCTTCAAACTGGCTCCAATGCAAACCAATGAGTGACATCACACCTCCTTACATCTATCTTTTATATACAGTCAACTGTATGTTCAATTTATGATCATTAACAAAAAGTAGGCTTTCAATGTCATTAGAGAAAAAAGTGGTCAGATTAAAATAAGTTTGTCATTTATTTTTATCAATCACACTGGCATTCAAAACTGTCACTGAGGTCATAAAAACGTTATCATTTGAACACAATCGATGTCTGGTCTCTATTTCCTGCTTAACAGGAAGTGATGTGTTTTATGTTTCCGGCGTGTTTAGGGTAAACAGAAGAAGAGAAACTGGGTAAGTGACACTAATAATGAAAACAGTGTCACCTACAAACTTCATCCATAGAAAAGTCAATCAAGAACACGTCAAGCAGTTGATCAAATTTTGATTCAAAGAGTCGTGCAGAAACACCACAGCATGAAGAAAAAAAAAGATGAGGTACTAATACATGATGACTTTAAACAAAAGTGAAAGTGGCTCTTCAGATGTTGATGAATAGATGAGGGGTTCAGGTTTATGACGGAGGATGTCGAGTGTGACCTGATTTGGATCCCGTAGTCACAGAAAATATTCAGTCAAGAACAAAACGTAAACTGCTGAATGGAGGCCGTTTGTCTTTTGTAGCAGTTACGAGCCCCTACTCGCTCTTCTTCTTTGTTAATGGGGAATATTAATTTCCTGTATTCCATCTTTACCACATGAATATTTGATGATTAAATATGGCTAGGAGCGTCTCATCCCCGTCTCCAGCCGGGCTCTGTCTCAATCTTTGTCTCTCTGCCGTTTTACTCCCAAAAAGTGTTTTATTTCTGTCTCCCTTTGTCTTGGTCTCGTGTTTCTTGTGTCTCTGACTTTTTTTCTTTCTTTGTATCTTTCTTTCTTTCAGTCTCATGTTCTGCCTTTTATAATGTTTCACCTTTCTTCACTTTTGACTCTTCCTCAATCTCTCTCTGCCTGTTTTCTTCTTTATGCCTCGCTGTTATTTCAGTGTTTTACTTTCACTCTCTCTATCCCTGCTGTCCTCCTTAAGTATGGACTTTCCCAAGCGGATCCTGAGTTTTTCTTTCAGTGTGACTACCAATGAGTGACTTGACATGATGTGGATCCAGCCGGAAACTCCAACAATTTCAAGTCGCCAACACAGCAACAGTTGTTTAAACACGCTTAATATCCAGCAGCCAGATGTGGATGAATTTAGCCAAAGAGAGAGATGAGGCAAGCAGTAAACAATGAAGTGGAATTTGTTTAGATGTCTTTTTTCTTATTTCCATTGTATTCCTACTTTAATGTGCTTTGTTGTCCTGACTTCAGTTAAATTTGCCATCTGAAGGGTCACCAGTTTGTGATTTTTCTTCATTTCTGGGGTGTGATTGAATTTTTTGCCAAACTGTGTAGTATGAAACTGGCCTGTAATAAAAACTACAACTACAACAGACTGTAAGACCAGTATCCAGTGCAACTTGGTTATCTACGATGACACTGGTTCCCAGTTTTCCCAGTCTATGTACTCAAACAGCCCTTTAGATGAGCTTTATCAACACCACCTGATATGTTCTATGAATTTACTTGAAACTGGATGTTATTTATCATTTATTTGTTATTAACTCATATTCATATAAAATATTTGTCACAATATCAGTTGTAATTGTTTAGGAATTGTCTTTTTTCTTCAGTAGGTTTGGTGAAGTTTACATTTGTAAACTACCAGTGAGTGAAGCTGGTCGTTTCAGCTATCCAGTTATCTTTTCACACTTTTCTGCTAAACTGTTGATTCATTGTCATGCATTCTTAAGTGCAGACAGAAAACGAAACTGTTTGTGTTTATCCGCCCAAAACAGCCAAAATACCAACTGTATCTTAGCTGTGAACTAGCGAGCAACAGACGCAACAGACCGTGTCCGTGTGTTTGTGTTCAATTCAGCTTATGACTGAACTCAGAACCAGAGACTCTGGTACTTTCTGTTATTTCCCTCCAGTCTGTCTCATTTTCCCCTCTCCTCTCTGTACGTCGAATGAAGCAGACTCATAAAGCTCCTGGATACACGCAAATTTGTCGGTCAAGTTGAAACTTTTTGCAACTCGCACAACCCCGGCCGAATTTGCGTCTACTTTCCATTGACTCTATATACAGTCGCGCCGCTTTTGAACTTTGCTTCGCTGTCTGTCTGATCACACAGAAACAGACTCAGGTTTGTGAAAGGCGGCATGTCCTGTGCAGTCAGCTATAGTAGCTGATTGAAACAATTACGAAAGATCTCCTTCTCAACAATCTGTATTCTTGTGGACGTGTATGTTACTTTACCAAATCTTTTTCACTCCCTGGCAACTGCAGAAGTACAACTTGGGGTGCGACTAGTTGTACTATGCCAACAGTTGCTGCCTAGTCTGAACATACTCGCTTCATGACCCCTTTCACTTTTCTTTTCTGTCTCCTCTCTCTTTTCCTTACCTTCACACACCAATCTACAGTAAGATCCTCTTATTCTTGAGAAGCACCGGTTCACTGGTAAACTGACAAGCACACACACGTACTACTGCAGACATTAATGTAAACACACATACACATACCTGCATGCAAACAACTGAGAATGCCTGCAAGTGCCCACATGTGGAGTGTTGCACAAACAAATGTATGCACATTCATATTCAAAAACACACAAACTAAACTTAAAAATGCATGGCCATGCACAACTATGAATGCCATAAAAAACATTCATACACAAACACACACACACACACACACACAGCTCTATAAAAAAGGCAGCCAGTAGCTTTATAAATGGAGCAGAGAAAATGCGAGGGCTGTTCTCTTCACAGCAGATTTTCCCTACAGCAAAGCAGCATGGGAAACACAGCGTGGTCCTAAAAACAGGGTGCTTCCCTACGCAACATCCACGGGACTCCAGCAAAACCCTGAAGAGCTGGAGAGGATGTCTCTTCTAAACTGGACGTGGATTCATGCGCTGTCAATAAATAAATAAAATGATGACGATAAAATGATGACATATAACATATTTATGTCCTATATTGCAATTGTGATTTAAATTGCAATTATTTTGTGTAAATTAAACTGTTTATTGATTGTAAATATAGTACCAATCATCTCCCAAGTATGTTTGTGTGCTTTGGCAACATGCTTTTATCTAAACATCATGCCAATAAAGCTTCATTGAATTGAACTGAGAGAAAGTGAGAGAGAGAGGGACCGCTTTAGCCTCTAAGCCACAGGGGGACCAATTTGAGTGTTATGCAACTGAGCCATGCCAACACACACACACACACACACACACAAACACACACACACACACACACAAACACACACGGGCCAGCTGTCCCTGATTCCAGCAGTGAAAACTATCTCTCTGTCTATTTGTCTATCTCTGCTTCCCTGTCTTCTTCTCTCCTCCACTATCATACTATCTGCCTCTATCTCTGTCATTGTGTTGTTCCCTCTACACTCTTTGGCCAAAAGTATGTGGACACCCTTGTACTGTACTGTACTTTTGTATCTGCAGCTGTTTTCTGTTTTCTTCCCATTTGGTTCGAGTGTAGGGACATCTTAATGCTACAACATACTGAAGAATTATATCTTAGTGCCTGACTTTGTGACAACAGTTTGTTTTTGTCTCTTTCCAGTTTCAACATGACAAGGCCCCAGAGCACAAAGCCAGGTCCATAAAGAAAGGGTTTTCCCAGTTTGGTGTGTAAGAACTTGACCTCAACCTCATCCAGCACCTTTGGGATGAACTGGAACATAGACTGCGAGCCTTAGACCTTATCACTCAACATCAGTGTTGGACCCAAGCAGCAACTACCACGGCTTGAGGCTAAACCCAATGCTGAAGTACCTTAAAGTGCAACTAACAGCCGCTAGATGCTCCAACTGACTCCCATTCATAAAGCAATTCATTCATAAATCATTCATCCATTCATAAATCAACTTCTCTCTAGAAATAAAAAAAAAGTCAATCATTGTTTTTAATTAATCATTATGGTCTCAATCACTAAGTTCAGGCCCTCTAATAAGTGTGCTGGTGGTCATTTTGGAAATTATTGCTCTGTTAATAATATTTGAAGACTTAAAGTACCTTTGATGTCTGCCGTGTGGGCGTTGATTGACAGCTGTGATTAACAGTTGGCTCACCTGCTGCTCTCACACTGAGTCGGACTATTGTTGCAATATTTCACCAAGTTTAATGTTACTTGTTTACGACACCTGCCTGTTAGCACAATATAGCTAAAGTAGCTAACGTTAGCTTTGGTGTTCCCAGTAAGCTAGCATTGGCTTGGGTCCGAGGTAGCACGGCGTGTTTCCAGAGCGTAAAAGGCAACACCCCGCACTCCTTATTTGGAAGGTCCTGGCTCCAAACGGAAAAGATGGCGCCGACCATAAGCAGCAACTCTGGGCTTCAAACCGGCTCCGATGAAACCAACGGGTGATGTCACACCTCACCATGTCTATCTTTATATACAGTCTGTGGTTCGACCTCATTTAATGCTCTTGTGGCTGAATGGGAGAAAATCCTTTTAGCCAGGTTCCAAAATCTGATGGAAAGCCTGAAACCAGATTGGTGCCCTTGGTTGTAGAATGACATCATATATGGATGTCCACATACTTTTGGCCATATAATGTATCTCTCTCTCTCTCGCTCTCTCTCCCCCCTTTTTTTACTCTCACTTTCTCCGTCTCACATCACTTCACACCGTATCTCTCTCTCACT
The DNA here is from genome assembly GCA_038419695.1 of Scomberomorus guttatus. Classification (NCBI taxonomy): domain Eukaryota; kingdom Metazoa; phylum Chordata; class Actinopteri; order Scombriformes; family Scombridae; genus Scomberomorus; species Scomberomorus guttatus. The sequence continues at coordinate 26,723,111 of CM076462.1, forward strand.
CTTTCACCGTGTCACTCTGCAGGGTTTCATGTTGCCCGTGGCACCTGTCGCCCCCTGGGGGCGGCACAATGTGCGCATGCAAACACACACACGGATGCACACACACATGGCTTGGCTCGACTTACGTGAAAAGGCGGTGTTCATTAATAGAAGTCTTGCGGTGTGTATAGGGGGCTTCCCAGTCATGATAAAAGTGAAACACACACACACACACACACATACCCATATGCCAGCAACCCTCCCAGCAGGTTGAATGAAGACTAAGCACAAACCCTCAAGCTCACCCTCATTAAAAAGACTGCTGCGTGCTTCTCTCTCTCTCTCTCTCTCTCTCTCTCTCACACACACACACACACACACACACACACAGCAGCAGGCGGCTGCACAGGTACAGTTGACAACAGCGGCTGACGTCAGCTCTTAAAGGTTACCATAAACTTTCCTCAGTGGAAAATACAGCAGATCCAGGCTGATTACAAAAAAAAACACAGTGTTTACCCCAAACTTCTGTTCATTAAAGTCAAACCTCAAAACACAAAGGTTAGCCGCGACTTTAATCACAGAGAATCAACACAAACTCAAATCATCCCACATACCTTATTTCTGCAGCAGAGAAGTAACACCTGTGTCATGGTGCCATAATGGAAGCAACATGTAAAGAGACGGAGAGGAGCAAATGAGGACAAAGATGAACACAAAGATTTACGATACTTAATCACAACAGACAAAACCTTTTGTTGTATGCTTGTAATTTGTAACTCTAATAAAGGGATTCTTTCTTCAGTGTTTATTAAAAGCTAAAGGTGAGCTCGCCCCCATCTCCCCCACCCCCAGGAGTGCTCTCTTCAAATCTTCCTGTGCAATCCTTCCTCCAAATGCTGCGTTTCTTTTTTATCGCGTCCACTCCAGATACTTTTCTTGGACGCCTCTTAGGTTTTTCTGCCAGAGGCTCCGCCGTACTCCTAGCTACTGTAGCCTGCTCTGTCGCTACTGTTGCTCCCCCCCTTCATCTCTGGCAAACCAATCATTGCTGGTTGACGTAATTTAAACACTCTGGTATACTGCGAGATACAAAGACGTTTATCTGGCGGTGATAGGCTTAATTAGCATTGTGTGAAAATAATGGACATTCATTTACATGTAAAAGTCTCCTGTTTTAGGGAGTCACTGACCTTTTTTAAAAATGAATCTAAACATGCTGTATTTGTACTTTTGTATATATTTGTACATACGTTTATAAGGATTTACATCTTCAGTGGGAACCAATGGGCTTGGAGCTGAGTGATGCACAAAAGGTAAGTCAGCAAATATTGAGAGACTGGCTAACAGATTGTTGGTTTTGGTCTTTTCATGGGATTTGTTGATGATAACTGTATCACCAGAGTATCACCACACTTATGTTTTAAAGAGGGGAACAACCTGTAAATTGTAACTTTATAATTTGTGAATTTTGTAGTTAGTTTTGTTTGGCATGCAGTCATAGTCATACAGGGCTGGAGCCATTTCCTGCACTATTTTGTTCAAAGTCTTGCAAATTTGGACTGAAACCATGTCCATATTTCAGCTTGATTCAGGTTACCACACATGGCCCAAAGCCATTCTGCTAAATGTCCTGATTCTAGTCTAAACCAGCCCCAGTCTGCACCACCAAACATTATCTAAATCTGGCAGCCATAAAATTTGGTGCCTCTGGTGCCAGAACAAACCCAAGCGCGCCAATGATTGGCCCAAATGAGCTGACTACTTGGGAAATGTGTATTTTACTCATTTAAAAGCCATGTCAAAGACAAATATTGGTCATTTTATTAATGTAAAATAATGTTTTTCAGGATCTGAATCCAAATCTGGCTTAATTTGTTCACCAAATTTGAGTATATTTTTACATCATACCATATTAACCAGCCTTTTTATCAGAGATATGAGTGTCTGCATTCAGTTTGTTTGAACCTTCATGACACCCTCTCAGTCTGTCAGTCTGTCTGTCTGTCTGTCTGTCTGTCTGTCTGTCTGTATTTCTGTCTGTCTTCTGTATGTCGTCCAGCCCAGGCTTGCCCCACAAAGCTAAAATTATTCGGGGCTGTCCCCGTGGACGCTCCAGCTATGTCTGTTTCACAGAAGCCACTTTGGTCCCAGAGACATCAGGGGTATCCAGTTTTGTATTACACAAGCAAGCAATGCCAGTACACACACACACACACACACATACACACACACACACGCACACACAAGGTTTATGATAAATACCAGTGTGTCAGGGTTAGGAGGGCAGAGTTGTCAATCACAGCTGACTGAGTTAAACCAACCCACAGACCGCACAGGCAACTAAATCCTTAAATTTTACTGGTCACATTTACTGTTATACCAGTCATATGCAGTATATGTCAAAAAGAATTGGACTCCAAGGGACTGCTGGTATCTGCAGAGTAAGTTAAAGTGTTATTCTGGCATTAGAATCCAGATCAGAATCACCTTTTAAATAAAAAGCCTCTTCGGGATAGGATACCTTTTGGAAACCATTACTCAAACTACCAGTTAATTTCAGTCTCATTTGAGTAAAATCTTTTCCAGCCTACCATGTCATTAAAGTCAGAGCCAGTTCCCTAATGCTTTTTCAGCACATTCTCGTGATTCTAAGAGAGAAAACTCTGCTTTTATCCATTTTAAAGATGATTTGAGTGCCATTTATGTTTACTTGTCTGTGTTTAAGAGTTTTTCTTCCACCTGTGAAAAGGATGTTGAGGTGGCATGGGGGGCGCAGGAGGAAGATTTTGTTCATTTAACTGTCGGAAGAAGAAAGCAAGTAGAAAGCAAGAATTAACTCAACGCTGCAATAAAATATTCTATTATACCAATGCATTTTACATATATGGGTCAGGTTTGGGACTTAAGGTTATCAGGGTTAAATTTGTGCAGCTAAAACTAATTTTTATCATATGAACTGAGTGTCTAAATGCAGATTTGAAACCCAATTCAAGCTTTATATTCAGTAGTGTTTGCATTAACCAGCACGTATCATGCACATTTCCAGCTCTATATTTATATTCTGGGGCTCTACTGGAATATCTTTGCATGATTTACAGTTCAAAAAACTCCTTATTTATCTTATGCTGACCCTTTACCCTATACTGTAGCCCCTCAGTTCAGCCTCTGTCTGAAACAGGCAGTTTTAGCTCCTGTCTCTATAAGGACCCCCCTCCCAATGAGCCCACTCTGTTCTGATTGGCCAGCTTCAGGAAACTGCTTCTCTACATAAACAAACATTAGTAGTAGGATTTCACTTCTTTACTCAATATGTCAACTTCTCAAATACTTCCGTACATGTTCGAGCCAAAATATGATCCGAAATATGAGAGTGGCCAATGCACCATTCCACATTAATTTAAAAAGAAAGACTTGCCACTTTTGTCATTACAGACTTTAACAGTAACATTTAATTTCAGTGTATTTCCTGCTAAAACAATCTTGTAAAAAATACAGCCATTTTGTAGAATCACCATCATTTTACTTTATTTTTTAAAAGCAATATTCAAGTATTTTTTTACTAACACAACCATGTTAGAAAACATTCATGCTGTATGAACAGTGGCATTGACCCCATTTATATATTTTTTTCTTAATGAAATTTGTAAAATTTGTGAAAAAAATGTAAGTAAAAAATATGTAAAATGAATTTCTTGGTGTGTTTTTACCAACAAAACCTTGTAAAAAAAAACAAAAACAGGGGAATTATAGAATTTCATTGTAAATTAATCTAAAAACAGCCATTAATTGTAAATTTATAGACACTCAACAATACTCTTCAAAAAATGTGAAATTATATTTGTAAAATGTGATTTTACTGCACGCACATCAACTTTTTTTCTTTTTTTTTTTTTTTACAGTGTATTTACAACCTCAGACAGCAACAGGGAGTCACATTAGGAGCAAATGAAAATGTTGGGATTTCAATTCCTCCAGTCTATGTAAAATTGTGTTTGGAAATGAGGCATTCAAAGTCATTACTCTTGTTCTTTTTTAATCTAAAATGGAAACGTAATGATGGCACTTACAGTAAAGTGGGTATTTTAAGTCTTTGGTTGACAAAATGATGCTTTTACAGAGGAGACAATTCAAATTCAAATTGGAAGCACTGAGCTGCATTAGTCAAGAAACTCTTGCTTTCTCTTCCCCTGAGCTGACAGGAAGAGAAGCTGCCAGGCTGGCTCTGTGTGTGCTTGTGTCAGTCAGTCAGCCAGCGGTTCGTTAACTAATTAGTGAGCTGTTTATCTCATTAGGCTCTGATTGATCTGCCAGCTGATGGACTGGCAACTGAGCGCCCTGTGTGTGTCTGTTGTACGTCAGATGGAGCGGGCTAATCGATATTAACAACACAGGGAAGAGTTTAACTGTTACGTAACCTCATTATCTGGCAGCGACGGCGCGGGGGGATGGAGGGGTTGGGGTGGGTGGGGGGTTGTCGGGGGGGCGGCAGGATTCCAGTGTTACACCAATGTCACCAGAAGGGCAGCCTTCCTCTTAGCGGCAGGAAATTAGCTCAGATAGCATGGCTAGCTGGCTGTTGGATGGTATCTGATGGTCAGGCCAGTGCACGGCTGGATTCACACACAACTTTCAACTGTGTGTCAACTTGCCAGACACACACACACACACACACGTGCACACACACACACACACACACACACACAGACAGTAACAAGATAGTTGGTGTGCTTTGTGTGCTTCAATGGACGCGTTAAATGACTGTGGAGTACTTAAATTACCTTTTGTGATTAGTAAAAATTTGTTTTTCTATAATAGTAATCTGATATTATTTACATTATCATATGAGAATGTCTGTATTGATCAAGTGCAATATTTTATTGAAGAAGACTTTTTTAATTAAGAATTTAATTTTCAATCAGATTAGATTAAATTAAAAAGGTCTCATTAACAAAATCTTAATCAGAAGCAGGTTTATTGCCAGGTAGGAATTTGCTTTGGTGTTGCCATGGTGCAAAACAATCAAAATATACACAAAAATGAAGTAATCATAGATTGTATAAAATAAAATTTCCAATAAAAATATGAAAAATACAGAGCTGTTACAAATTTAAATTGAAGAGAATGTAATGTACAAAATATTGACAGAATTTCATTGAAAATACTGCGAATTATTGGCATTTTTACTTGTGAGGTCTGGTTTAATTTTTCATCAGTATCAGTTTGCATTTGACTGCAGTTTTGTGAGAGTTAAAAAGAGAAACACCTACACAGTGTCCCCAAACCACAAAAATATTGATTTAAGTAGACATTGTTTTGATTCCAGTCAGAAAAATGGATAACACCCCTACATACACTCAGTTTCCAGTTAACTTAATGGTTATTTTGGAGGCTGTAGTTTGTGGTGCTGTTGAATCGTATTTGGTTATATACAGTACATATTATATATATGAGAGGTGTTTTTCCACTCATTGATATAAACGTGGTGGATTAAGGATTAGAAACATCTGTCAGTCATAACTAAATATTATTTCTTCCTCTCTCTTGTATAACACACTTCATTTCCCATTGTATTTAACCTTTTTAAGTAACGTATATAGGGATTGTTGGTAGGATTCTTCTTCTCTATTTTCTGCATTTTCTTTGTTCAGATAATTGATGTTTTTCAGTTTTTTCCCTTTTTTTCCATCTCAGCTGCTTCTGTTTGGCAGAATCTGACCTCGCTATGACTTACTTCCTCTGAGAAATTAACGAAGGAAAAAACAAATAAATAAAGGAGTTCAGCTGGCGCGTCGCCCTCCGCTTCCTGACAAAAAAACAAAACAACACAGGTTGTTTACCATCAGAAGAGGGATTTGGGATCCAGGAACCCGGAATACTTGAAACATGTCGGGAAAGCTTCATTAAGGCAGCGTGGGAATGTTTTTTTAATATCAGCTTTTGTTACTCTGAGGGGGAATTCCACACATTCCCACCTGAAAGCTGCCCAGTATAACCACAGCCCTGCACTGTTGGGAGCTGCCCGCTCTGCTGGGGCAGGCTGGAGGACGAACCAGCGGTGTTAGAGTGCCAAGCTCCATGCTTCTTTAAAGGGGACATATCAGGTTTTTTGCAATTTTCTGTTATTTTTATAATGTTATGATGTCGGTTGTTAAACATGGTCAAACTTCAAAAAGTTGAGTTGAATGTATGTTAAAAAAAATCCAAAAAAACAGTGAAAAACAGTGAATTGACGCTGTGTATTTCGGTTCTGAATGGAAAAAAAAAACAGCATATGAAGCACTTGGAGTCACTTGATATGCAGAATTGCTCTTTGTGTTTCCCTGGACATTGTTTCCTTGCTGAGCTACGAGAGCAACACTCATTTTATGCAAAAAGACTAACTTTGGAACGATACCACCTGACCGAAGCTGCTGCTTTGTTAGCTTTGTCTGAGTGTATTTTTACACAAAACAATGACTGTGGATTTTGTCCCCCATTATGTGCTTTGGAAACCCTAAAACAGGAGTTCATATACAGTCGGTATGGACCAGGGGAACAATTACAGCAAGCAATAACTCTTTTAATGTACATATACGTATTGTTTTAAACCTATACTTTAAGGACGGTGGTACAGTGGTTAGCAAGAAGGTCCTGGGTTAAACCTGCCGGCCAGCTGGAGCCGTTCTGTACAGAGTTTGCATGGGTGCTCTGGTTTCCTCCCCGCAGACCAAAAACATGCAGCATAGGTTGATTGGCGCCTCTAAATTTCCTGTAGGTGTGAATGGTTGTCTGTCACTATATATGTGTCACCCCCAACGACAAAAAATGTTCTGTTACATTGTTAAAAATCCAGAAAAAAATCCAGAATCTCTGAATATGCAAATATTTTTTCATTTCATAAGTTTAATTGCTGGACACCAGATGTCTCCTCCGTCACTGTAAAGTCCATTCTCAGTGTTTCTGCACTGGATGCTTAAAGTTTCCACATCACACTTGTGTAAGTTTCATACTGAACCACGATTGGCTCCAAACTAGTAGATGTCACAAATCGTGCAGAAATTTACACGCCTTAAACTGAGATTTAAAGTGAGCTCAGAGAAACTTTCCTCCTTCAGCAGATGAATGTGAAAACAAACTCATACATACATCATTCTGCACAGAGGAGAGAAAAACATTAAACTGAAGGAACAAGAAGAAAAACATGTTTTTGAGTGGAGGAGGACTTTAAGGAGTTTAGATCATTAAACGCTCAGTGTCTAAATCATATGTAATACAGTCCTAATTGTGACATTTTGCATATGACTTGAATGCAGCGTAAGATAAGAAGACTCTTTGTATTGTCTTTAAATTTAAGTAGCTTTACTTATAGCAAGTTAAGCCTTCAGAGAGAATATATGATATTGATATGCTATAATGGCCTATAATACAAACCATTGCTGATGTTTAAGCAGCTGTATCTCTGCAAGTCAGACAGACACTGGGGACACTTCTGATGAAGTGCACTGATGAGCTGAATCCAGGTAAAAGCCATTAACCCTCATTGCTTCCTCTTATTACATTTATATCGATCACACAGGAGGAAATGGAGATAAAACAGAAACGGATGAGTTAGAGGAAGACGTTTTAAACTCTAGTGCTACTGTAGTTAAGATAAACAAGGCTGCAACTCAGCGTCAGGAAGATGTTTCAGCATTCTGTAGACTCTCTCTCTCTCTTTCTCTCTCTAGTTCGGACTACCCGTTCACCTTTAGCTTTCCCTGTGATGCAACAGCTCAGGGAGGGCAAGGAGAGGCCAAACTATAAAAACCTGGCTTTCCTCCTCTACAAACACACACACACACACCTCGCAGCTTTCTGCATTGCCACTGCACCATTCAGCATCAAATATGCATCAAATTATATAAGAGAGGCTCTTATGTAATAGACTCTATCCCCTTCTCTACCCTAATGTGTGTGTGTTTTCATGCTGAGGTCTATGGCTAATGAAGCCATCTTTGCAGGGGCAAAACACAGAAACAGAGGGGGAGAAGGAGGAGGAGGAGGAGGAGGAGGAGGAGGAGGAGAGACGAGCTAAATATAACTCCTCTGGCCCAGAGCAACATCGGAGAGGAGAGGAAACAAGAGGAGAGGAAACAAGAGAGGAAACAAGAGAGGAGAGGAAACATTGACATGTGTTTCTTGCTGTATTCATTCCTCCTGGATATTAAGAGATCCATTCATAATACACTTCCAGTGTAGGTGGTCTGCAGCCCTTCTTTGTGCAAAAATGTATTTAAAAGTTTATTTGAAGCTAATATGAAGCTTCAGCTGTCAAGTTAAAGTAATTTTAGTGCAGAATTCCCTGTTTTTGTTACGGAGCTGAACACAAAAACACTTCATATTATCTTCAAATAAACTTCTAAATAAATAAAAGGACTGTGGATTTTGTCCCCCATAACTTACATTGTGAGCACATTTGGAGGGGATCTTCTAACGGTCAGTGTGAACAGGAGGAATGATTACAGCGAGAAAAATGTGTTTCAGTTTTCCAGTTTCTCCAGTAAAGCTCCTGACTGTTGTTTAAAGACGGACTTGAAAAATCGTGAACCTCTCCTTTAACCACAGCGTTGTCACATCACGTCATTTTAGACGACATGGAAAAACAAAATGTGTTGTCTATTAATTTGGAGGACACTAAATAAATCTGTAACATCCTTCAATATGTTTGCTTAAGTTTTATTTTTTTAAGTCCCCCAGGTGGGAAACCCTTCATCTCATGTCAGATCAGATCCAAGCAGCCCTCACCTCAGTATACCTTACTGTACACACATGCTGCCCTAAAAAAATCAGCACCCCAAAGCAGATAGAAATATAGCAATCTGCCACCACAGAGCAGCCTCTCTGCCTGGCGCTGGAATCCACAGCTCTGACATTTCTGCCTGCCGCAAACCAAATGGGAAACCTTTAACGGCCTGAGGTCGGACTGAGAGAGAGATGGAGATAAATTACAGTGCTTGGTTTGGTGAGGAGAGTGAAAACCTAACTGGGAGTGTGAGCGGGTTCATGTGCAGCATGCCTGTCTCTGTATGGGCATATATGCTGTGCTGCATGTGTCTGCAGGAGTGAAAAAGTGCATCTTCGTGTATGCACGTCTCTCTCTTTGTGTGTGTATTATCTGCACAGGTCTATTTAAATGTGTTGCGTGTGTGTTTTTTTTTCTGTGCTCGCTAGAGTCTTATCTACAAATGTGCGTGCGTATGTTAAATATGCATATGTAAAACAAGGGTATGTAAAGTATTTTAAAGTCTGTATATCTGCAACTTTACAGTCTGCCAGTGTCCACTCTGGGAACTGTTTGCCTAAACCAGTCTGAGAGTAACAATTTCAGCACCAAAATAAAGACACAAAGATGTCAAAAGCAGCTGAACTCAAAAACACATCAAATTATGAATGAGAAAAAGGACCAAAGACTTAATGATTGTGGTGAGTGAAGCAGCCTGGATGCAGATTTTAACAGTGGGCAGATGTTCATGATTACAAAGTAAAGTGTCTTATTATGATAGTCCAATATTACATACAGTACATGTAAACACACAATACATACCTTTGCATACTTAGTACTGTGTATATAATATTATTATGTAGCTTTTTTGTTTGGTAAGTTTAGAGTGTGTGTTTGCAGAGATTGGAGGCTCAGCACTGATGTCACACAGGGCGGGGTTTATATGTTACTGGCAAGTGACGTGACACCTGAAGTACACGCGTGGAGCAACTGTGGAGACATTTTTTTCAAAGCACGTTAACGACGGCTCTCAGTTCCATTCAAATGTACATAATGGTGAACCATCATGTGCTCTTTTTGACTGTGTAACACGTTGGGAGTTTGCCTTATTTAACATAAAACAAAACCCGAACTGCCAAAAGCAAGAGAAGAGCAGGCTGGGCAAAGCCAGAAAAGGCCGACCTGTCAGTTACTTTCATCACCAGCCTTGTACAGTAAGAGGATGATGCTTCGTGTCATACAGTGTCCACCCCTGCAGCTATGAGAGAGTCAAACCTTCAAGTCATCTTCAGAGTCATCCTCAAGTCTAACTTGCATGCATGAACACTCAGTTGCCACTTTATTAGGAGGCCTGGCTACATCTAAAGCAGGTTAATCCAACAGCCCTGAAATAGTGCCAACATAATATCATAATGTTAAGTTTTTGGTTTAAAGTGTTATACAGAGGTGTTGATTCAACTTTATGGTCATTCTGGAGACTGTAGTTCCTGTTTACAGTTAAATAAGATCACAAAGAAAGGAAGGACAAACACATTAATAAAACAGAAATTAGACAATATATAATGTACAGGCTCAGTGAAAGCAGGCACCGGCAGGCAGAAAACCATTATCTTTAGATTATTCCATGAAACAGCAGAGGCGATCTTTCCTAGATCAGTTCTGGTTCGGGGTTCCTGAAGCATCAACCATGCAGTCACTGGAACATGTTAAGTATGGACCAGAGTGCCAGAGCAGCAGGGATGAGATGTGAGATGGCCCCACTAAGTACCAGTGGTTATGACGTCTCATAAAAAATCATAATGAATTACGATAACAGATTTTGAGTGATCCTGGCCAAGCGCCTCACACTGTATAAAACCTGTCTGTCTTCTTCTGCCTCTGCTCCGAAACTCTGAACCTGGCTGTGACACTTCAGGTGTAAATTCACTCCTCCACCATCGTCATACACACACCGACTGTCATAAAAACTGCACACACATTGTTCAGTAAGTAAATGAGGTACTTTCTGTTATGTTTTTATATTTATATTTCTCTTCTTTTTTCATCAGTGAGCCACCATCACACTGTATGCCGCCACACCAGTAACCAGTAGCCACACTCACCAGTATAGCTATGATAGGAGTTTGAGAGACACTCAACAGATAAATCTGTGGTTAAAGAGAAGATGAGAGCCACCTTTAAGTACAGACAGAAGCTGGTGCAACATCTTCAGTCTTCCCTCGTTTCCTTGACATAACTGGATTGGTAAGGACATGTATAGATTATTTCATAGTATTTTAAATATTTGAAAACTGAATCCTTCTAAATGCAAAGCACACTGAAGTATATGGACAGTGTGTCTCTGTTTAAAGACACACAAGTGGCCTTCATATTTCAAGCACAATGTCAGTCTTTCTTCAAATCTTTATGTTGAGCAGTCCTGAAATAAGTGAATTCATGTCCTTCATCTTTTTGTACGTATAACAGCTTCAGAAAGCACTTTAACACCGTGCACAGGCATGAACAGGTCGATACTAACCAGGAAGTGGCCACACAAAGACTTTTTGAGGTGAAATTTTCAAGTGATCAGCCAACAACTTCTGCATCCATGTTGCAGGTTCCCCCTGTTATCACACAGAACTCGCTTGATATAATATGCGGATCAGTTGCTGCACACTTACAAGCTTCTGAAAGCGCTGTGCAAACAACAGTTTGTTCAATGGAGGAAGTTGTCAATGAAGTCAAGCACAAGAAGCAGTTCTCCAAACGTTTTCTCCTGAAACTAAGGAGTCAGATATTTAGAAAAAAGTTTAAATCAATTAGATAATCACTACACGTGTCTATAATCAGATTCCTGTAACACACATGTATGTACCCATTTTAGGTGCACTAAAATTAATCTTGCAGCTCTTTTTACACAGAAGATTTAAAGACATATGGTCTTAATGAAATACTAAATACTAACATTTTAGAAACAAAAGGAATCCAACTTCAATTGATTGAAGAGCCATTGTTTGGCTCTGTAATTCAAGTCACAGGAGATAATCTGGCTTTAAATAGCTTGTTAGGTTTTGTTGAATCTTTCAGTGCGACACACTGGTGCAGGTTCTGTCTGTCAAATGAGGAAGAAATTCAGTCTGTATTTGCTGAGAATAATCCTTGACTTATTCTGCGCTCCGGAGAGCTTCATATTGAACATTATAATGCGCTGTGAAGATCCTGCTCTACCTGCCATTTATGGTGTTAAAACATCTTGTGTGCTCAGTTCATTAGAATATTTTCAGAGTACTGACAGTTATGCAGTTGATATAATGCAGGATGTGTTAGAGGGTATCGTACAGTATGAGCTTAAGCAGTTTTTTCAGTAACTGATTAAAATTGGCGACATCTCTATGAACATGCTGTCAGACAGGATACAGAGTTTTAATTACGGTTACATAGAACGTAAAAACAAACTAAGCGGGTGAAAAATGGATGACAACATTAAGCACCTATGTTTAAACACCATTCAGTCATTGTGTGTTCTCCGTAGTACCCACTTATAGTTGAAAGGGACAAAAATCACCTGAACTTTGTGCTCCTTTTGTTACAGACTGTTAATATATCCGATCCTTACTGATGGCTTTTGATCTGTGACCAGCATAACATGTTCAAACCTTGTTCCCTGATAAAAAAATTGATTCCCAAACACCACTTAATGATTCACTATCCATATAAGGTGTATACGATTCAAAGCAAAACACAGTGTTTTAAAAAAAAGTCTGTATTCCAAAACCTTACAAAATCTTTAGTAAAGCAACACCAGCATTAACTGGCTTTTTACTATGAACATTATTGTTTTAAGAGGGTTCAGGTTGGTCCTTTAAAAATAAAAACAATTGATAGCTTTGAAGGTGGAGAATTACTGACTCAGACATCACATTTAGACACATGTTCAGATGTTTCAACTACAAGTTGGGTCAGAAATTATGGCACCGAGTACCAGATCGGTCTATTTATATGCACTGGAACATGCCATGACCTACCTGTGTTCAAGGACAGCATGCTTTCATAATAGGTTGTACTGCTGAAACACTGGACTGTGATAAACACTTTCATGCTTACTGTACAGAGGAGCAAAATAATGAACATGGTGTGATTTGCATTGACCAGCTCACTTATTTTAGACCCTCTGATAAACAATACTCTAATGAGAGTGAGAGTACACATTGTTCCATATTGTTGCACATGTCTTAAAATAAATGTGTTTTAACCAAACACGACCTCTTTATTTTAGCAAACTGTATTTTCCAAGTAATTTTTTAGTAATTCAGAAGAGCTACTGTATTTTTACACCTTACAGAGTTAATATGGAGGTAACACTTGAAAAACTCTTGTTAAGAAGTGTTAGATTTTAACTCCAAAAAGAGTCAATAATTACACTTAATTAAGGTACCAACTCTCCAAAAAGAGTTAAATTAACACTCTGTGGTGTGGACCCATAAAGACACTTCAAAAGTGTTGAAATCAATTCTGACAGTGTTAATTTGTATGATGATTTTGCCGTGTATTTCCCAAAACGCCGTGGTTAAACTCTCCCTCCTGACATTAAGCCTAGTCAAGCCTAATGCAATGCTTTAAATGCAAATAATTTACCCTCCTATCTGGTGATTCTGCCCCCAAAACCTTCAGTATTTTGAGATGAAATGCTGTAAGATGACTCATAACTATAACACCAGCCCATAATGTGCTTTACTTTCATGCCAACAATCATGATTTTGGAGGGAATATCTCCATATTTACATTTTTTGGAAACCAGACTTATCTGAATATATTTGCATAGATATTTCTGGCCCTCAGCTGAACGTCTCTGTGTTTTTAACATCCAGTGGGAATTAGATAGACGGAGGACAGAGCGAAATTTACTGATGACATTAAGGCAGTCTAACAAGAGATCACACACACAGACGTCTGACAGCTGCTTCTGATCCTCCTATGTAGTTTAAGTTAACAGAGAGGTCTAATATCACCGAGTTGTCAGCCAAATCCTGTCACTGACACCATTAATGTGTGTGTGTGTGTTTGTATGTGACAGCATGGAAACACACGTCAGGTACAGATACTTTCAAAACAAACTAAACGTCTTTTAATTTCGCCTCGCGCCTCGTCAGTTAAAAAGACTGAAACTGAAGAGAGAAGAGACAGTAAAGAGAGAGACCGAACCGCTGACAGCCGAAAGAAAAAGGAGGATCTGTTTTGAATTTTTGTTGGGTTTCTTTTGGACGCATCAGGATTGAAAGAGCAGATGAGGGAAAAGAGGACAGAGGAGAGGAGAAAAAAGAGAGGAAGGACAAGGGAGGGAAACAGGAGAAGAAGAAAAGGAGAAGGGGAAAAGGAGGGAGAGGTTAAGAAGAGAGAGTAGTTGGGAGGAAACAAGAGGGGAGGACAGGAGGAGAAAAGGAAGATGGAAAGAGGAGAGGTAAGAAATAGAGATAAGAAGCAAAAAAGGAGATGAATAAAGGAAGAAGAAGAAACAGAAGAGAACATGAGAAGAAAGAAACCAACAGAAGACGGAAGAAAAACGAGAAGCGATGAGATTTAAGGAGAGAAGAAGGGAGGGGAGAGGTTTAGAAGAGGAGGAAAGATAAAAACAATGGGAGAGGAGAAGGAGGAGCGATAAAGAGAAGAGATGAAAAGAGACAATAGAAAGGGTGAGAGAGGAGAGGAGAAAAAATTGGTTAGAAAAGAGGAGAGGAAATGAGAGACATGAGTAGTGAGTAAATGAGGGAAACCAAGAGAAGAAGAACGAAAAAAAGAGGGGATGTGATTAAAGGAGCGGAGGAGAAAAAGATTAAAAAGATGGGGGAGGAGAAGAGAAGAGGGAAAGAGACCAAAGAAAGGTTAAGAGAAGAGAGGAGAGGAGGGGAAAAGGAGTAAGAAAAGAAGGGAGGAAAGGAAATGAGAGATGAAAAGCAAGAAAGGAAATGAGTCAGGAGAAGGAGGAAAGGAAGTAGAAGAAGACGAGGAATAAGAAAACAGGGGTAAAAGAAGACGGAAGAAAAAAGAGTGGTGGTAAGAATGAGAGAAGAAAGGAGGGGAAGGAAGGAGGAGAAAAAGGAGTAAGAGTAATAAAAAAAGATGGGAGAGGAGAAGAGAACAGAAGAGACAAAAGGAAAGGTTAAGAGAGGAGAGGAGGAGAAAAGGAAGTACAGGATGACAAAAAAGATGGAAGAGGTGAAGAGAGGAAGATCAAGAAGAGAAGAGAATAGGGGAAAATTTGGTTTACTAATGAGGAATAGGAGTAGGAAAGGAGAAGAGAGGGGAGGAGATGAAAAAGAGGAGGAGAGGAAGGAACCTTAAGGAAGAAGAAAACCAAGAACTGAGAGGAAAGTAAAGAGGGGAAGAGAGGTGGGAGGAGAGAAGACAAAAGGAGCACTAAGAGAGGAGAAAAGAGAGGAGAGGAGGAGGAGAAACAGGGAGAGGCAAGAAGAGAGGAGCACATCAGAGAGGAGGAAAGAGACGAGTCGAGACAGGGCGAGAACAGAGGAGGGGAGCGGAGAGGAGAGGAGAGGAGAGGAGAGGAGAAGGGGATGAAAGGGAGGGAGAGGGGGATTGAATCCAGAGACAGATAGACAGTCAGAGCTTTGAAGAGGAGGAGGATGGAGAGAGGGGGATCAGAGTGAGTGAAGGATGAAACAGGAGGCGAAGGCATGGAGCACTTGAAAGATGGAAGGATGGAAAAGGCCACTAAAAAAGAGGATGTGTGATGAAAGAAGCGAGGGAGTCGGAGTGGAGAGTAAGAGGGGGAAAGTTTAAATCTGACAGCAGAAAAAGAAGAGAAGAGGAAGAGAGGGATGGATGTAAAGAGCAGCATTCTACTACTTTTTGGGGAATTTTAATTTATGTTACACTTCTTTTAAAAAAGAAAGACATCTTTTAGATGCATCATCTGCAAAATTCACGTTTTTCAAATGATCAATGGAAAAATATCAGTTTGGAAATCTACATCTCCATTTGAAGATGGATCAGTTTGTAAGACAGAGGATGAATTTCAAAGGCGGACAGACAAAAGTAGAATCCAGGAGTTTTGCGGGGAAGCAGAGAGCTGTGCAGAATATATTGGCTGTAACTGACTGTGACAGCTTTGCATGAAAAACATTCACACAGTTACTTACTTGAACATTAAACACGAGGAGGAGAGGTTACACACAGACCAACGTGCAATGTAACGTGCAAAAAGGAGCAGTGTGTGCAAACCAGGAGAAGAAACGATCACATTTTAATTTAATTCAACTTATTTTTTATCCCTGTAAGAGCAAATGTGTGCAGCAGCTCGCCACCCAGATACACAGATACACAATAATGTTAATCTCATAGCTAAAGACAATGAAAGATGTGGGCTTGTTAATTTAAAAAAAAAAAAAACTACAACCTATTGTGCTATTTTTCTTGGGAGGACAGTCTCCTATAAATACCTTAACAACTTCTGTTTAGATTGAATCCTTTTAGATTGTTGTCTAAGTATTTATTATGTATTTTTTAACTATGGGTTGGTTCTCATGCGCACGTGTATCTTGGTTTTGATCATATTCCAGATATAACATTTACATGAGACAAAATAAACAAAGTGAATGCTTCCTGTATACTTAATTTTAACACTGTTCAGGTTTCTGTACAGTAGCTTTGAATCCCTGTTAGAGCCATTCTTTGTGTTGGGTGCTTTTTACAATTTGCCAGTGTTTTGCGTTTGACTTATGAATTGATGTCAATTTGATAGAGGAAAAGGGTGGGAGTCTTCTTCAGCAAACACGTAGGAAATGTGTGTAGAACGTAGCATCATGATAGACTCAGAAATAGTTTTGTTTGTTAAAAGTGAGAATAAATCAGCCAAATAAAGGCAACAGAATCAGCAGCTGCAGTTTTATGATTCAGATTGTTTCACATTTGTCTTTTCAATTTGTCCTTAAACTTTCAATTTCATTTTAGCACCTAATTCAACCTACACTGTTCATCATCATTTTTTTTTATTTTACTGACAATTCATCTCCATACACGGAAGACAGTGATCAGAAACTAGAAAAAGATCTTCACTGTAACAGAATCCATGCTTAGCTTTCTGCTGAGGAGCAAGTTACTTCCTGTGAAAACTTTCCAGGGGGAGAAACTTCTTTTAGCTGGACCATGGTGGATTTTAAGGTTTATGGAGGTTTCAAAGGGTTTTATAAGATGAAGGGTGACAAAGGTTTTTGTCAACTCACAGAGGAGCATTTAATCCTTTAACAGGAGTAAAAAATATGCAAAGAAAATTGTGAGTAGATGTCATGTGTGCATCTTTCTTCTGCTATAGATGTTTACCTGAAAATATTCACACTGGGAGCTTCCCAGTTTGCTCTTTTCCAAACAGAGCGTCAGAAGGTGCCTTGCTCAAAGGCACTTCACTGTGAGCTGTGTGAAGGAGGGGCAGCCATTAGACCTGTATGTTTCCCTCCCTTATCCAGGTATTATATGTATAACATACATTTCTCCACACTTAAACATGTGTGACTGCAGAGAAGACTTTTTTTTTTTTAAAAAATCGGCAGCGTATTTTCAGGTCTCACCAGATTTACTTTCCCTCTTTGAAGCGCTAATTCTTACCCTGCTCGGCCGCTAACCATCGTTAGCATGTGCTAATCCCCAGGCGTATGATGGAAGGGAGGCACGAGGTGCTAGCCAGCTGTGCTAGCTTTTAAGCCTTAATACCCTGAGAGTGAGTGAGCTAGCGTGGAGCTAATCAGTCTTAATACCGTGCATATGGCGTTAGCTCCGGAGATGGCTAGCTCCTGTAGCAGCAGCGGCTAATCCTAGCGGCTACAGGAACAAGCCCAATCCCCTGTTTCCCCAAATATGTCATTTTTAGAAACTGCAGCATGAGATTAAGATGAGAGGAAGAGAATAAAAAACAGAGCAGAGGAGAGGAAAGAGAAGTAGCTCTAAGCATTTGAACACAATATTTAGGAGGGATGCAATCACAATTTTCGATGACTTCTAGCTTTTGTTCATACTGAGGCTGATTCCAATTACTGTAAATGTCTTTGTACAAAATTAGCCCATCTACTAAATGAATCATGTAAAAAAAAAAGACATAAAGACAAGAAAAGGAGAGGTGGGAAAAGCAGAGAAAGGAGAGAAAGAAAAACAAGTGAAAGCAGCAGTAGGAGACATTTAAGCATTTTCTTAGTTCTATTATAGACTGATTATCTATTGCACGAGAGGGACAGAGGATGTTGTATTGCTGTACAGACTGTAAAGCCCCCTGAGGCAAATTTGTGATATTGGTCTATACAAATAAAATTGACTTGACTTAATTTACTGGGTTAAAAACCAGTAGAGAGTCACACCAGAGGCTCTTTAGTGTGTTGACATCCTGTGCGAGGACAGGAAATGATGTCATGCTGGTGTGGGTGCAAAAATATCTTGCTGGTGGCTCTTATCTTTAAGTGCAAGTGCTTCAAATTGAAGCACCTGCTGCTCTCTTTCTCTCTCTCAGTCTAGAAAATCATAGCCTTCGCTTGGACCCCTCCTCCTCCTCCTCCTCCTCCACCTCCCCCTCCTCCTCTTCCACTTCCTCCTGCTCCTCCTCCTTCCGTCCATCACATGCTACAAGCCTGAGTGCCAGGGCACTGACATGGGCCACAAGCTCTCTCGCTCTCTCTCTCTCTCTCTCTCTGTGTGTTGGGCAGGAAGCCACCGAATGGCACAGCAGAAGCGAGCCACCTGTTCCTCCCTGGCAGAGGAGATCATGGAGAGACGGAGGGAGGTATGAAAAGATGAAGGCAAGGGGGGGAAATGACAGGAGGGGGGAAGTGAGGTGAAAAGGAAGGGCGCGATGATGGAGAGAGGGAGTGGAAGGAGGAGGTGGGAAGAAAGAACCCAAGGAAATGGGAAAAAGAGGAAGGAAGGGAGAGCGAGTGGAAGAGAAAGACAGGGAAGAGAAGGGAAGGATGGAGGGATGGAGGGATACAAGGGCAGGGATGAGGGAAATGAGGGATGAAAGAAGGGAGAGTGTACACGATTGAGGGAGAGAAGGACTGGAAGGAGATGGAGGAAGAAGGGGTAAAAGAGTAAACAACAGAGGAAGGAAGAGATGAAAGGTTGTCAGAAAAGGAGGGATGGGAGCAGGAAAGAAACGGTAAGAGAATGATGGAGAGAAGGGGAAAAGGAAAGAACAGGAAGCAAAAAGGAAAAATGATAAAAAAGTCAACTGGAAACGGAGACAGAGCGAGGGATGCTAAAAGGGACAGAAGAAGAGAGGAAGTGAAAGATGGGAGGAGATATAGAAAGGGAAGGATGGTAGGAATATAAGGATGAGAAAGCGAGGGAGGAGAGGAGGAAGGAAAGAAGGCAGAGAGACAATGGAGGGAGAAAAGACAAAATGAAACGAAGGATGAGGCTAAAAGGGAAGGATGGAAGAGAAGAGGTGGAGGATGGTAGGAGGTGTAGAAAGGGGAAGATGGAGGGATATAAGGATGAGAAACTGGGGGAGGAGGAAGGAAAGAAGGCAGAGAGACAAAAAGATGAACAGATGAAACAGAAAGACAGATGAAGAAATAAGAGGGGGCGATAGAAAAAGAGGGAGGACAAAAAGTCAATCAGAAACACACAGAGAGCAAAGGATGCTAAAAGGGAAGAAAGGAGAAGTGGAGGGAAGGATGAGGCGAAAGAGAAAATCATGAAGATAGGGAAGGATGGAGGGATGAGGGGATGGGACAGGAAAGAATAGAGGTATAAGAGAGAGGAGGCAAAATATGGAAGGAGGTGTAAAAAGATAGGGATGGAGGGATATGAGGGTGAGAAAGGATGATGAAGAGCAAGGAAAGTGGGTAATGGAGAAAGAAAAAACAGGAAACCATGGGGGGAAAGGGATGGGACAGAAAAGGAAAGCGACAAGAGAGAGAAAATCAAGGGATGACTTGAGAAGAGGTGGAAGATGGGAGGAGGTATGGGAAGGAAAGGGGTGAGGCAGACAGACGGGAGAAAGGAAAGGAGATAAAAAAGAAAAGATGACAAAAAGCAAGGGATGCTGAAAGGGACAGAGGAAGAGAGGAGGCGGAGAGAGCGGGGAACGGAGGAGGTGACGGCGCCTAATTACAATCCTTCCCCCCCGTCTCTTGACCTTGTCCTCTCTCCATTCATCACTCCGTCTCTCCTCCCACAAACATCCTGTCTTACTCTGAGTGGTTCTTCAGCTGATGAGCTTCCACATCAGCCTGCGGTCACAAGTGCTGCTCTGACCTCATGAAAAATCACCCTGATGGGCTTTTATGCCACAACATTACACAAGGTCAAATTTATGAGTAAAGACAAAAAAATCGATTCAGGTGGCGGGGGCGTGTTGTTTAAGGTACAGGCGAGACGATGAAACACGTTCCAGGAAGTCCAGTTACAGATTAATGCATTTAAAGGCTTATCAGACGCCAAAACACCACACAGTGGTTTGTAATACCAGACAAGATTTTACAACTCTAGAAAGTTATTATGGCAGCAACTATTTTATCCTTTGTCATGAAGATCATGAAAACACAGCTTTCATGTTACAAAGGAAACCACCAGGAATGTGCGTGTTGCGTTGCAGGAAAGGTTAAACTTTTTTTGCCAGATGACACTGTGTTGTTTTGCTGGAGTCCCCAATGTTGGGACCCTCACTGCATCAAAGCTCTTCCTCCGTTCAAATGAATGCGAGGGTGTTTTTTCACGCAGCGCTAATGTCTGAACATGGCCTTACTGTTTTAGTACCGCCATTTTACTAATTTTATTATTGTTTAATAGAGTTTTATCATTGTTTACCACTGGTTTACTGATTCTACAACCATTTAATTAGTGTTAACTTCTTTTTAACAAATGTTAAATATGATTTATTTTTATGTTTGCTACTATTTAGTCAAGCTAGTGGTGGGACTAAACAATGGCGACGTCAGTTGGTCTGGAAGCGTTGTCTGGGGAATTCACACCATGTCGGTCCATCACTTTCTTCATTCATAGTCCCCAGAGGGTCAATCTTACGGGTCGGTTTGTGCTCGATCAGAACTAGCTGAAGTGTAGTAAAAGTGTTTATAGCTGTTCTGAATGACTACACTTGAAGGCAGAGCGCAAAGCCAACTGTCACAGAGAGGGGGGAACTGTGCACATGTTCAAACAGTCTCTTCTGGAAGACATTTATTGTGTTGCTCTCGGTTGTGCACATGAAAAGTGACTAAAGAGAGCTTGAGAGAGAAGTTCAAACCATGCTCACACAATGTACCTCCCATCTAAAGCACACAGTATAAACAAAATGCACATACAGTTCTCCTGTATGGATGTACAAGCACACAGTGACACATACACAAAAGCTACATATATATACTTAGCACTGACATACATTGAGCATACTGTACAGATCAATGCAAATAATTAATGCAGAAATGCACATACTGAGAACCACTTACACACACACACATATATAGCATGTACAGGAAGTGTGCAGGCTGCAGAAGCAACAAAGCCGTCATTTGCATGAGGAACGATGCGGAAGCGAAACCAAAGCTCCTTATTGCACCGCACTCAGACACGCACACACACACACACTATACTTTCCATGCGATTTGAATGCACAAACAAAGAGGCCGGTGGACTTCTGGGTACCTGCAGGAAATGGGAACCAAACTAACTGCTGTTGTCTCGGCAACGGTCATATCCCATAATGCTATTCAAATTCTGCCGCTCTGTTATCTCACTCGTGGTCTGCACACACACATATGAACACACACATTTAGAGAGGAGGGGGGGGGAGGTGAGAGAGAGAGAGAGATGATGCTCACCATTCATTTGAACACAGCTGTTAGACAATACACATGATCAGCACTCTACCCTGTGTGTGTGTGTGTGTGTGTGTGTGTGTGTGTGTAAAACTCCCTCTCCATGTGATTCTGTCAAGGGCATGGCTTGCATCTGTGGTACCAAGCCGGGATCGCCATGGCAACAGAACATACACTTCTTCTCCCTCTTCACCTCCTGCCTTCTTTTTCTCCACTTTCTTTATTTGAACGTACTATTGTGAGGTGAGTGTGTGTGTGTGTGTGTGTGTGTGTGTGTGTGTTTCAGGCATGCCGGGACTGGCGGGACAATTCCTGGCCAGTGTCAAAACGCGAAATTATTAAGGTAAATCATAGCAAAAACAACACGGGACAGGCACATCCATTCAGATCTGTAGGCATGCAGTACCCCCCCTTCCTTTCATTGCTTTTGACCTGATGGTAAGATCCATGCCTATCATGACACCTGATTGGTCCAAAGCACGTAGCCTCCTGTATCAACAACATCATCGCCTGGAAATTTTCCAGTCCGTGCGCAAAACACAGTTGTGTACACTGATGTATAAGGAACAGCGAAAGAGAAAAGGTGGAGCTGAAGGGAAAAAAGACCCTTGACAGTGAAGCGGGAAAGTCACAAAAAATCAGCGATATATTTGCAAAAAAGGCATCATCAGGTTTGTTTAAAAAAAAAAGCACACACAAGCACTGGCCCCCGACAGGTGTGTATGCAACAGTTATTACGCCATTAGCCTGTTAGCCTGCCAATCGCTAAATGCTATATTCAGAGCTTTACAAGATATTCAGGGCTGACAAGTCACAACGGTAAGCGTTAACATTTATATACAGTCTATGGTTAATATGATAAGCAGCAGGGCTACGTACGTACGTAATGACAGTTAAACAGATAAACAATGAGCTGAAACTCGCCATTAAAACTTCGTAAAGGAGAGCTGCAGAGTCGCTGATAATTCTCTGCAGGTTCATCAATACGATTTTGTGATTTTTTCTGGCTTTTTCATTCATATTTTTATATATATATATATATATATATATATATATATAGATAGATAGATAGATAGATTGATGTGGACAGAAGCACTTTTGTGTCTCTCTCTGTCTGAGTAGCTTGCCACAGTTTAGAGCAGCCAGTGACATTTGCCACCTTCTATGTCCTCATAACCCACGTCACACACACACATACTGCATGTGCACTGTCTGCAAGCACTGACGCACATCCTGTGCATGATTTCTGGTGTGTGTGTTAGTATCTGTGTGCGTAAAAAAAGAGAGAGAGAGAGAGTTTTACAGAGATGACACTGTATGAAGTTTAAAGGCCCGCACGTTTGTGCTTTGAGGTGCAGATAGTAATCTCTGCTTTACATGATCTATTTCTGTGTGCTGTCTGACTCAACCACACACACAGACAATGCACAGTCGTGGGTGAGAGCACATATAGAAAAGGGAATGATGTGAGAGCGAGAAAGAGATAGAGAGACAGACAGACTGAAGGTGTTTGAATGACATAGTTCTCGTCCTAAATATGAAGCCGCCTGTTACACAGGAAGAGGAAGTGACACCGCTGACACATTTGCACCCACAATACATTGTTTCTTCTACTATTCAGCGTATTTGCAACCATCACACAGTCGAAAAGCAAAGAAAGCAAAAGGCCAGTCTTTAATCTTCAGCCTCCAACATCACTCCTCTTTCTTGCATCTCATCTTTAGCTGTGTCTACAGCAGCAGCCGTCACACGAGAGCTGTTTATAGTCACTGCTGCTTTCCTAACTTAATGCATCCTCCTTTCTTTAATATGCTCTGATACTAACATGTAAGAACGTAATCCTTCCTAATCTGTGTACAAGATACTACCAGACCACTGTGGGATTGTGGTTATACTTTCCTATATCTGTTTTGAAGATGCTGAGGCATGTCTGACCTTTGACCTTCCCATTGTTGCTTAGTATTGATAATGCACATGAAAACAATCTTTACATAGTACACTAATGACTGCAGGAAAGTGCACCCCTATAATTATATTATAAAATTCGCTGATGATACTGTGATTTTGAGCCTTGTCCACAAGGACATGGACCCTTCTATGATGAGACAGACACCTTCATCAAGTGGTGTGACAGCAACCATCTCATTCCAAACGTCTTTGACCCGAGGCAAGTGACTGACCATGAGCCAGTGGTCATCAAAAACCAGACAATCATTCGGGTGTCCTTGTATAAATACTTAGGTGTTGACATAAACAACCTTCTTTGCTGGAAAATACACATTCATAACTTGTGCAATAGACTGCAGCAGAGACTTTACTTTCTAAGGCGATTCAGGCTGTATAGAGTGAGCAGCCAGATCATGCTGATGTTCTACCGGGCAATCCTAAAGAGCATCATTTGATATGGAATTACAGCGTGGTTTGGCAACCTAACTGTGCAACTGAAAAGCAGGCTTGCCAGCATGCACAAAACGGCTATGAAGGTAATAGGGAAGAAAGAATATGAGCCCATAGAGAGCCTGTACGAGCAGGCAGTCATGAAACAAGCAAGAAAAATGATTGCGGACTCTCAACATCCTCTCTCCTCTGAATACGAACCTCTGCCATCAGGAAGAAGACTCTGCGTGCAAATCAAACCGCTTTAAGCTATGGTTTGTTCCAGCCTCCATCAGGCTGCTGAACTCTAATGCTAAATCTTAGTGCAATACATACACAAGCACTTTAGCACTTTAGCACGTTTGCACTTTAATTCTTTCAGTTTCTTTTTAAGCCGTCGTGTTGTTAATGTCAAACGTGTAGTCAAATGTCTCTTTTATGATTTTAAAATGTTTTTATGTGAAGCAACTGTCCAGCATCGTGTCAAACGCTTCTCATGTTTCTGTGATGTTTTTTACGTGACCGTAGCACTGTGTCCAAGACAAATTCCCCCGGGGACGATAAAGTTTACTCTCTCTGCTGTTGACCTCACTGAAGGTCCTCTCAGGATGTGTAGGATATGAAACATGCTTTAAAAAAAACCTTAAAAAGCTCAATTTTCACCCTGGACTTTTTATTGCCTTTTTCATGGCTATAAATATTCAACATGTGATATAATCCAAGTTTTAATTTAAAAAAATGCAAAGTGTCTTGTTTCTTTAAGCACTAATGGTGATTGGCCTTTTTTTTGTCTTGTTTTTAAAAAAGCAACCTGAAGGGTCAAGATTTTATTAAGATTTTAATAAGATTTTAAACAAGATTTCTTGTTTGATTTTTTTTCAGGTGATAACAAGAATGTCTTGTTGTGAGCAGACATTCTCTGCTCGTGATCTCAGAGTAATTATTTTGTCATCTAAACGTTTTCTCATAATCACGGCATCATTTTCAACAAGGAATAACTAACTTATCTTGAAATGAATCAGAATAAATGATGACAGGTACGCGCTGTCTGGCACATTTTCACATTATGTCTCAGTTTTACTACTGCTAACATCACAACACGTTCTCCAAACAATAACTTCAATTATACTAACACAAGACTAGCAGCTACTGGAGCATTTCTGAACTTTTCATGTGTGTACAAAGAGCAGAATTAGATGATTTCCCAAGCAATTCCTCTCGGTGCGGAGCTGAAGTGTGTAAAAGGAAACAGGCCTGTACAGAAACTTTACATGATGGCAGGCAGCAGGACCGTTAAAGTGAGTTTTTTTTCATTTACACTCCCAGCCGAGGTCACACCTCCGGTAACAAAGCTGGCCGGTTGCCCCGGCAACCGGCCAGGAGAAAACAGCAAGAGTAATTCTGGTTAAATGAATACAGCTCAACTCTCTCCTTGTCTTACCGTCTGTTTCTCTGTGTGAGCCTCTCGTTCTCTCTCTGGCTCATGACAAAAGGATCAGCCATTTTAAATCATAATGATGATTATTATTACAAAGACGGTCTTTTTCCACCATTTTCTGCTTGGTTTGTAAGGCACTCTCTCTTCCTGTGGGGAGATTTCACCTTAAATAACAGCTATTCTCACCCAGTTTCTCTTCATGAGTTAAAGTCTTCCTTTAAATGTATCTTATGGTGAAATTTCACCACACCGAAAACACATTTTACCTTTGACAACAGCTACATTTGATATTATTATAACAAAACTCATAACATAAATTTAACTGCACTTTCTTTATTTTCTACCGTATTTCACTCAACTTCAAGAAATCTACTTGAGGTCACTTTTACTTTACCTTTTTTAAGTCAGTTTTCTGTATGTGACTTATTTTCTTTTCACCTGAAATTACATTTTATTCTAACCTAGCTAACGCTCCACATAGCTTTTTATAAACGTCACCGAGACCAACTACCTGCTAACTCATTTTGCTGCGTAAACTCACTTCAGCTTAACTGATTTTTACTTATTGTACACGTCACTTCATGTAACCTTAAAACCCAATTTTATGTATGTTCATTTCCAATCGAATCAGCTGACGACTGCAAGCCACAATCACACACAAACACACATGAAAACATAGTTTTGTGGATCCTACCTGGTCTAAGTGTTTGTCCTCTGGTCCAGTTTAGCAAGTCCACGAACCGGTCACAGCCCCTGGAGAGAGAGAGCATGGTAAAGACCTTTTTGTAAACACACTCTGTGTTCTGTATGTAAAGAATCAAGAGTTTATCATGTAAATATAAATCATGGAGTTCTGGTCTGTCCCACAACAAGCAGTAGTATATAATGGTCAGTAAGTTTTTAACTGTTGTATTCTAATGCCAAAATGTGTCAGTGTCTGACACATTTCTATGAAAAGGCTTTTGAATAATTTTTTAAATTATTGTCTGTTTGAAAATGTGTCTGCATTTTTTCTGCTTTTTCATTTTGTCCTTGTAAATCACTTTTTAATCTCTGGTTCTGATAAGTGCTATAAAAATAAACTTTATTATTATATTATTATTATTATTATTCACGGTTTGAGCAAGACTCTGTGGTTCCATTCCATAACATACAATGATATTTTAGTTTGTGTCCAACTTTGTGTCAACAGTTTATGTTTGCCCCTTTCCTGTTTCAACATGACAATGCTCCCGTGCACAAAGTCTGCTCCATAAAGAAACTGATTTTATAGTTTGCTGTGGAACAACGTGACCTGAACCTCATCCAACACCTTTGGGACAACCAGAGCGCCGACTGTCTGCGAGCCAGACGTTATCGCCCAACATCGGTGGCCAACCTCACCAGAAGTGGATTTTGAGGTACTTGTACTACTTGATTACTTGAGTAATTTCATTTTATGCTACTGTATACTTCTATTACACTGCTGTTCAGAGGCAAATGTTGTACTTTTTACTCCACCACATTTAGTTGACAGTAGTTCAACCTAACTCCACCTAAAGCAGCTGTGTGTACTTTTAATTAAGTAGAGTTATAAATGCATGACTTTTACTTGTAATGGAGTACTTTTACATTGTGGTATTTGTACTTTTGCATTAGTAAAAGAGTACTTCTTCCATCACTGGAAATACTGTAACGCATCTAGCAAATGTTACCAGATTTCAGGTTGTGAACACATTATTAACTGAGTTAAAGGTCACGAGACTCTCTTAGCACATAAACATCATTTAAATTTATGTCAGGAAAAAAACATCAGTGTTGTATTTCCAATTTGTGTTACCATGGCGACACGCTGATCCTGTGGTTTGTAATCTTCAATTTCTAAAAACTTCATTCCCCGAAGTCTCTGTTGTTTCCTTAGCGGATTCGGAGAACTTGAGACTGACATTTCAAACTGAATCCAACAATAAACAAACAAAAAGAAAAGAAGAAAAAACGCAGATGACACTCAGTGTCAGATCACTCGTGTCATCCGTTTGTCATCTTGATTTTCAGTTTTCTTTTGTCACTTTTCTCTTCGGGGTGTTTTTTTTTAAGCCCGTTGGGGTTTCTGTTCTGTCTCGCCCGCTGAGATTGAATTCCTTTTCATCCGCTGATATTTTTTGAAGTGTTTTTATCTTTTGTATGGATATGCAAATAAATCAACCTAAACCTACAGCAGTAACTGTCTGTATTTTCATTGTGACACCGCTAACTGCGCTGTGGCAGATAATATCGGACTGGGCGGCAGAGCCTGGGAACGACTCACCAACCAGAGTCAAATGGTCCAACATAGTGAAGTAAATTTAAGGTTTACCACTTTTTAACCAAAACTAAATGGACTTTTCCTTCAGTTTAAGCTACTGTTCACTTTAGTTGACAGTAAACTGTTTGTTCTTGCAGCAAAGACAGCTTAGAAAATAGAGTAAAATACAGAAAAAAATGGCAAAAGCTGCTGATTATATACTTTTGTCTAAAGTTTTAGGGTGAAAATTGTATTTTTATAATAAAATTTTTATTTTGTTTTTGTAATATAGTTTTTTTAATCTAATTTTTCCCAGTCTTTACGTTTCAAATATTAATAAAGATTCTTTATTTTGTATAAAGATGAATAATAAAATAAAAATAATGAGCCATAGATAAAAAAAAAAATCCCCTCAGTTACACTTTCATTTAAATAAAGACATAATAAGTCTGATGTTCAGCTCACACCAGCAATAACTTCATGATTAAGTGTTGTAATTAACCATTTTTGGCTTACCTACTTTAGTACTTTCCCTAAATATGTACCTCAGTAAGATTTCCTACATTTCCCAAAATGCCTTTCTCCAGAGGAAATGCCTGAGCTCACGGTATTCAGCTGGGTTTTACAGGTACGTAAAGGCCATGAGTGATACTGCAAGTGCAAAATGACAGTTTCCCACTGAGAATAAGTGAGAGTTACACATAAAAACCCAACAACCAGTGTTGCTGCAGTGAGTCTGAAATGCACGCTGGTCTGTTTCACTTCTGTGGGTGAAAAAATGTAGATTTCTCCAAGTATGACTGTTGAGCGTCGGTGCAAAATAGCGGCTCTACATTCGACATCAAAGGCGGTTTACTGGTTTTAGATCACTGAGCAGTTTCATTTTAGTCATACTACAGAGCTGCTGGGAATATGAAGTCATGTCATTTACATGTGAGCTGTCAATGAATAAGAAAAAACTGTGGGGAAATGTTTTTCTTTGCATCTCTGTAATAAATCCATAAGATCTCTCCTTCAAAAAGACATCTTCACACTACCATATGTGATCTCATGCTGGAATCGCTTTGTGAATAACTAACTACCTAATATGTCTCTGATACGACTAACTAACTTATTCACAGATTTTACCCAGCTAATATATATTTTTAAAAATTCAGAACAGATATTGATATCAGTTGGACATTTTGTTGTAATTTTCCTGCTGATCACTTATTTGGTGCTGCCCTTTTTTTTGTGAGACTCTTCATCAAAAACCATGTTGACAAACATTTAATACTTTTTTGGAAGATCATTTTGTTTTTATATGTCAATAAAGAAAAAAAAGAATAAGAAAAAGAGTGAAACCAAACAATGAAAAGGTTGAGTGTTGGAGTTGTACATGATTAGAGTTGGAGGTTTGATCGCATTTAAATCTAAATCCAGTATCAAATCAGCTTATCAAACCCAAATCCTTTCAAACCCCTTATCAAATATTTCTCAACAACTGTAGTTGAGTGAATGTGCCAAGTGTTGTGAATATTGCTCTTTGCTGATAAAATAAGATACTAGTAAAGAGATTTGTTAGCGTCAGAGCTTAAAGGAATACTCTGTTTTTATTAATGAACTTGTTTCGTTTCTTAGCAGGAGTCAGATGACAAAACTGACATCAGTTTCATTTTTACATTTAAACAAAACTACAATTTTTTCCTGTTTCCAACCTTAACTTACACACAGAGGGGGCTCAGGATGCAGACCCCGTTCTCTGAAATGTGACCCCGACTACACACTGCTTTTTGTAAGATGTCAAAAGCCAAAAAGGTTGGAAACCACTGGTTTCATCTTTAACAATGTGTTGTATTTTAAAAGCTTGTTATATTATCCATTGTGTCAAATCTTCATCTGAAAAGTAACTAAAGCTGTCAAATAAAAATAGTGGAGTAGAAAGTACAATATTTCCCTCTGAAATGTAGTGGAGTGGAAGTATAAAGTAGCATCACATGTATAAATACCACAAAATTGTACTTAAGTACTTGAGTAAATGTACTTCCACCACTGCAATTTAGTTGTATGTAAAGTATTTTCTAGAGGAGACGGGGCTGCATTAGGTCAGTGGAGCAGCTTTAAATATTGCAGGGACGAGATGTACAAGACAAAAAAGTTGCATGCACATGTTGCTGCACATGTTGACTGTAGGGAGTTATAATGTGTTTACAGTATATTAGCAGTATACAGTAGGAAGGAAGACTGAATGTTGGTTGTGTCAGTTGGGATTTTCTGATTACAAAACACCGATTTAGCTCCACTATCTGATGCATAAATGCATGAAGTGAGGCTAATTACAAGCTGTTTGAGAAAGTAGGCCAGTTTGGGTAAAGGTCTCTCTCTCCTCCTGTCTTTGTCTCTCTTCCTTCAGTCCTACAGGTGTGGAGGGACAGACGAGCTGATCACTGATTGGCTTAGAGAAGGACTCAAGACTGAGAAGAACAAATTAAAAAATGTCCTCAGCTGGCAGGAACGGAGAGAGGGAGAGTTTCCTTTTGTACAGCTGGGAACAACGAGAACAACGAGATCACACGAACACACACGCACACACACGAACACACACACACACACACACACACACACACACACACTCACTACTGAGCAAAGTGCTTCAAATGAAAA
The DNA here is from genome assembly GCA_038419695.1 of Scomberomorus guttatus. NCBI lineage: Eukaryota > Metazoa > Chordata > Actinopteri > Scombriformes > Scombridae > Scomberomorus > Scomberomorus guttatus. Next base: position 26,753,344 of record CM076462.1, read on the forward strand.
GTGTGTCAGCAGCTGAGAGAATAGACACTCCTCTGTTGGTACAGCTTGGAAACCTCTCATACTTTCACCTCCTCTTCTCTGGTCTCCTCTCCTCTCTCCTCCTCGTGTTTCCTCTTTCCTTACCTCATCTTGTTTTCTTTCCTTCTCCTCTAGTCTCCTGTCCTCCCCTCTTGTTTCCTTTCCTTTCTTCTTGTTTCCTCCACTCTCCCCTCCTCTCATTTTCCTCTCCCCTTGTTCCCTATCCTCTCCTCTGCCATCCTTGTTTCTTCTCATTTCCTTTCCCCTCCCTTCTCCTTGTTTCCTCTCCTCTTCTTTCCTCTAATGTTCTTCTCTAGTGCAATCCGTCTCCCCTTCGTTACCCTTCGCTCCCTCATCCCTTATCTCCTCTTCCTCCCTCTTCCTGCTCCTCTTCTACTGTAGGTCACTCTAACTTGCTCTCTAACTTCACACTTCTTCTCCTCTTTTCTACACCTCCTCCTTTTCTCCCTTTCAGGTAAATTTATATTCAACCAGGTATAAAACCAAACCACAGGGGAACAATTTATCAGGAGAAGCTAGTCAACCAACTCATTAGGCTTTGTGTGTGTGTGTGTGTGTGTCTTAATAATTCAGCCGTCGCTGTCAGGACTTCGGTCACCGGAGCGCTCTCAGGTTCCTCTACAGCTCTCAGGTGATCACACACACACACACACACACACACACACACACACACACACTTACATACAGGTGAGACTGTGCAGTTGCATTCAAAAGCAGCACAATACTGAGAGATAAACTACTTTCAGTTCAGCGTGATGCCTTAAATCCTCCTTAATGCTCAGAATTGTGCATTAAGCCAAACCAATTATACACTTTGAGGTGAGCTGATGCCTCAATGCAAACAAAAGTGACGTTTCATCTGTCAAATCCGCTAATATAGAGCACTTAACACCCATTGCTCCAGCGTCTATGCAGCTCTATCTTTCCTCCCTGACTGTCTACACAGATGTGTGCTCGGCCCTTTTTTTCAGCTGGATTACATCTGGTGGTCATCTAGAATTCACGCTCACTTTCTAACTCTCCTCTATGTAAACGTGACGCTGCTTTGTGGTTTGGTTTTTTTTTACACAGCACTATTATTATATTGAAAAGTGTTCCTAACATTTTGCCCCCCTCGTGTATGTTAATGGGGTGGACAAAATGTAAGGAACACTTTTCAGTATAATGCACTCCAGTACACCACCGCCACCCACTACGACCTCAATATTAAACATAAAGTAGATAAAAGTAGAATTTATGTCAGAGCTGTTGTATTGGATTGCGTCAGATTGTGCAGGTGTTCCTTAAGTGCTGGGTGAATTGATTTAGTATGATGTAACTCTTTAAAGACCCACGCAATACTTCAAACAACTTTTGACTCAATCACAGTGAGTTTTGAGTCTTTTTTCTTCTTCATTTTTTATCAACTGATTCATTTTGTCTATAAAATATTAAAGATAACAAGCTAGTAGATCAGAACGGTGTCCTTAAATTACTTTCTGTGTTTGACTAACAATCAGAAAAACTCATAATGACAGTTTTGGTAGAGTTGTGGCACGCTGCCGTCATCTCGGTCGTTTGGTGTAACGTTGTCATAAAACTCAGTCCGAGCTGTCTTAAGTCTTTTTCACGTCTTGACGTTCTGATAAAATCAAACATGTTTCATATTATCAGAAGTTTTTAGTCTTGGCTCATGCAAATAGTGAAGGTCAATGACGTCAACATTGTCAGCAACGAATAGGCGCGCTCTCTCCAGCACCAAACAGGAAGCAGCAAACCGGGCAGATAGTAAACATGGCGGGGACAGCAGGGAGTCCTTGCTGTCTCCGTTCTCTCAGCCGGGGTCGTGTCCACATTCTGCGGTGTCTTCTCTTTTTCTTTTTGGCTGTTTTTTCAGAACGAACCGCTGCACACACAAGGGCAGCCGTAGCCAAAAGCTGCTTATGTTTCTGCTCCATTGTTCAACAGTTTTTCTACTTGTAAATTTCCACCAGGAGCAGGATGGGAAATAATCTCAAAAGGAATCTAGTTGTAGTCTTGCAAATAGTGACTCTGCAAGATTCCCAGTCTTTGCAAAATTATGACATATTGTCTTTAGATGTGAGATGTCAAACTCTTTTAAAAGTCTTTTCAAAGTCTTCTAGTGCAGCATTAGTCGAGTAATCTGTTATTGAAGTAATAATTTCAGCGCTACATGCAAGATGTTGCTATTAACTGTTTTAAAAGAACATCAGTGGAGAAGGTTATAAGAGCTGAAGGTGTCTATCATTATCAGTACAGGCAGACGAACACTTGATGGATGATGAACCTCAGTGAATGTAAGCTGTAATGAAAGCTCAACTGTGAGTGTGTGTGTGAGCGTTTGAGAGTGTGTTACTCCATCACACCATGCCATACATCTGCTGTCATCTCAAATTCTCCAGCTATGATGTGTGCACCTTGTTAATTTACAGCAAATGCATACTTTAACCATCTGGAGCAAACTAACAGACACACAGACAGAGAGAGAGAGAGACAGGAGGAGAGACAGACAGCTACAATAAGGAATACAAAGTAAAGGTGAGTACTCACGTAAATAGACATTTAGGTTTGGATTTAACGTGACAAATTAAAGGCACCCTGTGGGGATTTAGATCACTAGTAGCACTATGGAGCAGTTTTTTTAAGGGTGGGTCCACGTTTTGTTTGTCTCATGCATGTGTACACACTCGGATGACACGATAAACATTCCTGCCAGTGGTTTCACACTATTCCACTGATCAACAGGTGGCTGTAACATGCGAAGAAACACAGTAATGCCTGCTAACAAGTAAACATGGATGTAAACAATGCAGGTGTCAGAATGTTAAAAAAAAAAAACAGCTTTACAAGTGGTTTTGGTTCTTTGACTGTCGATATTTCAGGTTTTATAGGTTGCATACTTATTGTAAGCTTCTTTGGATATAAAACAGATCAAGGAAGCTTTTCAAATCATGCGCCATCTTTGAACAGACTAATGAAATGTAATATTTGAATGTTGTTTCAGTGGTTTATACTAGTAAGTACTGGCACATGCACTACAGTGATGCCACCTCCCACACACAGGTTTGAAGCTGGTATACCAGTCCTCATATGCAGCCACCAGTCTGAGGCTCACCATTGTTAAATACTAGCCGTTTAAAACTGATGTGACCCAGCGGCTTTAAAGTGGCAGACTGGACACTTCAAAACTAAAATGCTATCACTTTTTCCTCTTTCACCCAGAATTATTGGCAGTGATTTTTGTCCATGCACTTGTCAGCTGTACATACAGTACTGTGCAAAAGTTTTAGGCACTTTAGATGTTTAGATTCTTAATCCCAATGCAGCACCATCAGGGAGGCGTCTGATTGGTCCCAAATTCATTCTGCAGCATGACAACAACCCCAAACATCCAGCCAGAATCACTAAGAACTATCTTCAGCAACAAGAAGAACAAGGAGTCCTGCAGCAGATGGTTTGGCCCCCACAGAGCCCTGATCTCAACATCATGGAGTCAGTCTGGGATTACATGAAGAGACAGAAGCAGCTGAGACGCCGAAATCCACAGAAGAACTGTGGCAACTTCTCCAAGATGCAGGAACAACCGACCTGCCAAGTACCTGAAAACCTGTGTGCAGGTGTACTGAGGAGAACTGCTGCTGTTTTAAAGGCAAAGCTGCTCACAGCAGATACTGATTTACTTTAGGTTTCTTCTGTTTACTCAACTTTGTATGAAGTTAATTGATAAATAAAAACTTTATTTATAGCATTATTTTTAAAAGCATCATCACTTTACTTTTAGGGCCTAAAACTTTTGCACAGCACTGTATGTTTCACAATGAAACAAAGTTTAAACAGAGTTTATCAGGGTTTTAAAATAATTATCTTGCATATTGTACTTCACACACACATGCATACACACATACAAGGCCTATAACTAACTGACTGTTTAGAGCAGAACACCAACTCACACCTCTCTCAGTTTCTCTGCGCTCCTATCCTCCCTGATAACAGAGTGTGTGTGCATGGACGCGCGCTCCTACGCAGTACATCACGATGGCCATCTGAGGTGGCAGCGGGACAGATGGTACGTAGGTCGGCCTCTAGCCGTGCACGCTCTCACACACACGTTTACCACAGACACGTGCGCATGCACAGTCGCCAGCATGTGTCCTGACGGGAGAATACATACTGTAATGATCTCTTAAGCTACAGGCTTATAACCCCAACACAAACACATTCAAGACAAGTTTTGCAGTGTCCATAAACATCGCCGAAGCATTCATCAGTGCACGGTCTTTTTAATTCTCTGGTGTTGTCGACATTTAGCTCACATTCTCTCTAATTGTTTTGCAGCGCACTCAGCTTCTCATTGTTTCTAAAAATACCATCTTTACAGTGTCAATCCTGGTTCAAAATTAGCCTCTTTCCTCACCAACAAAGGCAATAAAAACACACAGATGTGACAGTAATGTTTGTGAAAATAAGCCCGCAGAGAATTCCAGTTTTATTGTTAATAATATCATAGGCTATTATAATCTTTCTATTGTAATAGTATTTTTATTTTATATTTACATTTTTGTATGTGTTTATTTATTTTCAGCATGCATTAGTGGATTGGAACTTTATGCTTGATTTTTATGTGTCCTTATTGTTAATGTGTCCTTTATTTGCGCCTGCTGTGACATATTAAACATCAAAGACAGACACTGACAAATAAAAGTCATGTTGGCAGCAGCTGGGCAGCACAGTGTCCTTCAGCCGCAGTTCAAGCCCTCATGTTGCCAATCACCTGCCCTGCTGTAGTGTCCTTGAGCAAGATCCCTACCACCTGTTGCATACAGTAGTGTTTGACCCTGACCTCTGACCTCTGACCTCTCTGTGCTGGTGAGGGTGGTGGTAGCAGGAGCAGGAAAAAAAAAAAAGAGAGCTACAGATGAGTAGCAGATCACAGGATTATGACGCACAATAACACACAACCTGCTTATACTATGAGACTGTAAATCTGCTCTTTGGAAATGCAGTGAAGAAACACTGAAATATTTTCCAGCGCAAGCGTATCAGCAGGCTTGTTAAAGGGAGAGGGAGACAGAGAGAGCGGCAGGGCCGGGCCGTGCGTCGGAGTCTCCCCGGCCGGGGCCCCTCTCTAGACGGCAACACGTCATGGAACATTCCCGGAACCAGCCAGCGCACCACCCACCATCTCTCTCCCTCTCTCTCTCTCTCATACAGACACACAAACAGAGGAAACAAACGATGTGCATATGAGATAAAGTCCCTCCCTTCTGAAAAAGAGCACAGTTTTCATTTGTGGAGACAAACTGTACAACAACATAAACTGTACTGTAGCAACAAGCCTCTATTTCACTGTGTCAGGAATGTCACACTGGTGAACATTTACTGTAGCAGTAACAAGGAAATACCACTGAGAGTGCGCTAAGGTCACAGTTTAAACTCACTTTTGAACACTCCACACGCACTGCACAAGTGATTATGGGAATATTATGGGGACATTATGGGGATTTGCAGGTGAACTTCTAGATGCGTACAAGGCTGTTAGTTGTTGCTCATAATGCACAAATACAAAAAATCGACCTCTCAAATAACACCATCACACCTACCCGAGCTTCCACTTTCACAGCTTCATATCCACCAACACCCACCCCCCCTCCTCCTCCCCCTCTCTCTTCCTCTATCTCTCTCCCCCGGCCTTGCAGCCAGCCTGGCCGTGCAGGCTACTGCAAATTCCTCAGGATATTACGCAACCCGAGTAATCTGCATGCAATGCAATGCGTGCCCGGGGTATTCCCCCTGCATAGCCTTGCCCTTATAAGCTAAACAAAAGACCAAGTGCCATGAGAACAGAACAGAATGTCCGTCATTGCGCAGAAAACACCGCTGTCACTGTGAAATGTGTGAGAATATGTCCGGTGAGGGTTTCGTTTTTCCACCCCGCACTTACCTTCTGTTTGCGCTCTGGCTGCGCGTCTCCGTCTCCGTGCGAAAATGACAACAAGCAACCCCGGTGACAGGAGATCCGATTCCGGGCGGGCTTGACACTTCGCTGATTGTCCGTTAGAAACAGCCAGAGGACGGTTCTTAGAAATCCACAAGAGTCGAGGGGGAGCGGTGAAAACGTCGCGGCGACGCGGCCGATGGAGGAAAAGTTGCGCGTAAAAATGGAAGGAATCCTTTCCGACCGGATTTCTGCTGCCGGAGCTCCACTACTGCAGTCAGACAGACAGTAAATGTGTGCGTCTGACTGTGTTGTGAGTGTGTATGTGTGCGTGTGTGAGGGTGAAATCGGGAGACACATACACACGCACACACACACTCATACGCACACGGGGGTTATTCCAAGCGCCACTTCCCAGAATAGCAGCATAGAGGAGAGGGAGAGAGAGAGAGAGAGAGAGAGAGAGATAGACGGGGCGGCAGAGAGCGAGAGAGAGGGCGTGTATGTGTGTGTCTGAGTGTGTGTATATGTGTGTGTGCTTGTGTGACGTCGTCGGATCCCCCAGCGCGCAACAAGGGCAGAGGGAGGGGAGGGGAGGAGGAGCACTGGCCGAGGACGAGGCTCTGTCTGCCGGCTCAGAGAGAGCAGGATTTCCCGGTCACCTCTGGAGCGACCTGTCTGTCTGACTGTCTTCCTGCCTCCTTGTTTCCTGTCTATCTATAAATTCAGCTATGGGTTATGACTGGACCTGAATACATTAACATACAGTTTGCATAAGTATGGCATATTTATAATATTGATATACTATATATCAATATTATAATATAATTGTAATCATAAACATATTTTTTTCATATCCAATCAAATATTACTAATAAAAATATAAGTTTTAGTTTACAATTAGGCCTAATAATAGCCATCATTGCCATTATTATTGTTATTGTATATAAGTTAAATATGATAAGTATGTACAGTATCACCTGTACATACAGTTAAATTAGATTTCAGTTAAATTTCAGTTAAATTAGCACTAACCAGCTGACACATAAACCAGGATGTTTTCAGGGCCATTGACTTGACTTGACTTCTTCTTTTGTTTGTATTTATTAGCTCTAGTTCTTATCTGTTTCCTTGTTTCCTGCACTGCTGTAACATGCGAATTCCCCCTCTGGGGATCAATAAAGTCTTATCTTATCTTAATAAAAGTAATAAAAGTATATCGTCAAGAACTTTATTGTCATTATGCAAGCACAATGAAATTGAAATTGCACGACTGTACACATATTTACTTCACACATGTTTATAAAGAATAGATAAGCGAGAAATATAAAAATATCAGCGATAAAGAGTCCAGAATCTAAGCAATATAAGTACAAAATATAATAATATAATATAAAGTATCAAATGCAACTAATGATAAAATACAACAAAATTACAACTAATGAGGTGCAACAGCATCAGCAGCAAATACAGTAAATTGTACAGATATGAAGTGGTGGTGATCAGTGCTTAAAGTGACATGTAAGTAAAGGTCAGAGTAAGTTCTGTACAGTAGTGTTGGTGTTTCGCAGGAGGGAAAGTGGCAGAGAAAAGACGTGTAAAATATGTTTTTCCGTAGCGTTTATTCATTTATTTGCAGTATGTAGTTTGTGGTTGCATCCTCTTGCAGCTTGTGGGACACTGATAAGCAGGGATCTTGTGTCCCTCCTGCCAGATTTTCAGGTGGATCCTCAGCATTCAGACAACAAAGCCACTCCAGCTCTGAGTCCTTTCATCTGTAAAACACATTTAGGAATACAGAGGACCTAATTTAGGCTGCCCTCCTGCTAATAAATTAAATCAGCCTTGATAAAGTCTTTTTTCCCCTTTAAACAGGTTCAGATGCAGCCACCCCTTTGTGCTAACCAACTACATTAGGTTTTGTAAGCGCCTTTCAGTGACGGGTGGCAGGTTTGATAAATGACAAGACACAATGCGTCCTGTAACTGAAGCATCACAGGTTTGATTCCTCCTGACAGCCAAAGACCTGAAATGTGAAATTCAGTGAGCAGGCTCTGACATCAGCATCCACTGCGATAATAAACCAGTCAGACTTTTTGCACAGCCCTCAGATCTTCAAATAGCTCCCGTTGTACCTGGGAACAGATAATGACACATAATGGTCTGATAGTTGTCTCGATGACATCCGTCCATTCACAGCGCCGTGAGAAGTTATCCAATGTGAGAGCGAAGGCGAAGGAGGGACAGATGCTCGGCAGGGGCAGAGCCATAGATTGAGCAATTAGAAATACAGTGACTTTTTGTTGTGGAGTAAAATGTATTTACATCATCTAGTTTTATCTCAAAGTGTATAATTTGTGGCATTAATCCTTTATTTGGAGGATATATTTACTTTGCAGAGAGGGAGAGAAGATTGAGAACAACAAGACGGTGCATTCAGTGGCCAAGTGTTAAAGACACATGCTGTATACACTACTGGTCAAAAGTTTTAGAACACCTCGATTTTTCCAGTTTTTACTTAAATTTGCAAACAATCTTTTTGTTTAACAAAATTAACAAAAGTTTTTGACTCAGTTGTATCTGCAAAAAATAGCCACCTTTTACCGGCCATTCCATGATTTGAAGCCTACCTTCTTGTTCTTTTCTTCTGTTGTTCTGACAGAACCTGGAGGTTTGTTTTGGGTCATTATCTCGCTGTAGGATGAACTCCTGACCAGCTAGGTGTAGACCAGAGGGTGCTGCATGGCTCTGCAGGATGCTGTGGTCGCCTTTTTGGTCCAGGGTGCTAGTCGCCAACTCTGGATCCAGCACAGAGCCCCAGACCATCACACTTCCTCCTCCATGCTTTTATACAGACAGAAGGTTTGTAAGTAATCAACACAATGTTGGGACACATGTAGGAATTGTTTGCATCAACTTTCAAGACTTAATTTACATTGATTCCTGCAGAAAAGCTGTGAGCTGTTAACCCATTATTTGATCCCTGAAATTTTACATAATTGTTTAGTTTTTGGTAACCTAAACTTTTTTCTTTTCTTTTTTTAACCTCTGGCAGTTTTCTGCTTTCCTTTGTACCATTTAAGGTTTTTCACTGGACTTGAACTTCTTAAATTTCAATAAAAACTGGAAAAATGTGGGCATTCTTTTGACTGGTAGTGTCACTGCTAAATTTCCTGCCTATCTTCACTATAATATGCCCAGTAAAGGCATACATTGTAAAAAAAAGACAAAAAAGACATGCAAAAAAATCTGAAGCCTGATTCCGACCAGATAACTTGAGCTAATGAAGCCACCGAGAGAAACATGCAGTTATTTCTTGATGTATTTTTCAGTGTTCCAGCTCAGACTATTTGCCAGGAGTGGTGTGAATCTGCAAGGTGTGAATCCAACCTTTCGCTAACAGTTTTGATGCCAGTTAATTTGGCAGCTTCCCTGTAATTCCAGCTCTTTAAAAAAAAAACGCCACAGCATAACACTTGTACACATGATCAGCGGGTCTGAGCTGCACACATTGTGCTGGGTGAAGAGCAGAGTCAGTGTCAAGAGCTCAGCTCAACACGCAGACGTCAGCATCAAACCCTTTAAAGAATTTATAACCAAAAACTGTTAAATTACTGCTGAAGAAAAGTCAATGCAAGCAAAAAAAACAAAGAGTTATGTTTCAGTAAGTGATGCATCGCCCCGGTCAACACAGAGGCTGCGGAAACAGTTGCTAGGAGCATGAGCTAGTTTGGTAAGCAAATAGATAAGCCATAGGTTTGTGTGCAGTAAGCAACAACGGCTAATCAAGAAACTGTTTTTACTTTTGGTCAGACAAAGCGGCATCTACCACGGCTTCATCATTATAGTTATTATAATCCTATTGCTCTGTTAATAAGATTTGAAGACTTATAATAGATGTGATTGTCAGTTTTACATTGTTGTTTTCCTTGATCACTGACTGGAAACTTTTTTAGTATTCACCAAAAGACTGGTCATAGATTAGATAGATAGATAGATAGATAGATAGATCTCTGACCTCCAGTAGCACAACTTCTCAATGAAGCCCATACACTAGCTTATCCTTGGTGTGTGTGTGTGTGTTAGCGTGTAGTTGTGTCTTTGTGTGTCTGTGTTGGCCAGCGATAAGTGGATTAACGTCTGCCATCTCCCATAAGAGGCTCATCGGGATGTGACCTCATCGCCAGTGACCCCGGAGTCCCCATGGCGACGCCGTGGCAACACAGCACCATGGCGACAGAGAGCTGCAGCAGCATCTGATGCGACAATTTGCATCTGCTTTTCATATGAAGCCCAGCAGGAAGGTGTATGCAGTCTGCAGCTCTGCAGGCTGTAATACTGATGCTGTTTTTACATGTATACTGTGTATAAGTGTTTATACATACTGTGTATAAGTAAGGAGACGTCTACACGGTTTCATCCAAAGAAGAAGTGCAACCAGAAAAAAAAACTCCTGAATGTCATTAATAAACCTCTGAAGAATGATTCTGTCTTCAACAATTTTGCCAGCAAATGTCTTTAGATGACTCATAACTCATAACTATAATTTGCTTTGCTTTCAGACTAGCTGTCATTTTGATGAAGTAGATGTGAGTTTTTCCACATATGCCATTTCACTTTAATGAAACACCATCAATTTCTTCTTGTTAAATGTGGTGTCTGTTTGTTATTAATGTCCAAATGTCTCTTTGGATGGCTGAAATAAAAATAACTACTGTTGAAAAACACATCACCTTCTCTATAAGATAAAAACCTGAACCAGAATTCATTTTTATTCATCCATTTTAAAAATGCTGTCCAGCTCCAGAAATTAGACATAATAATGATGATATATATGAAATTATATATATGCATTTTAAAAAGACAGCCGTGCACATAATGTCTGTGAAATACTGAAACTAAGTGAGAACAAAGACATTTATATAACATACCTTCTTCCTCTTCCTTCTCTTCCTCATATCAGTAATAGTGTGTGAGCAGTTATGACACTAACATTAATGCAGTTGTATATGTGTAACTATTGTTTTTACTCATAATTTTCATTGGTGAGCATCACCATAATCCTACATTTCTATGGTTTTCTACAGTTTTTTATTGATGAGCAGACAGTCTATCAACATAAGTAACAATACATAAGTGTCCTAATATATTAATACAAGGAAAAGACAGAAGTGAAGAACACCATGACAAGAAGTGGAGCTTCAGAGCTTCAAAGACGACGATAACACAACACAGTAAATTCGTTTGGGGACATTTGGAGCGTACAGAGGCACAGCAGAGAAGTAGACGTTTCTGTTCCCGCACATGCTCAGTGTCGTCTGCCTACTCTCTGGAGACTAAAAACATCGCTGTTATTAGTCTTTGCAGCTGTTTCTAAACAAACTAACAACATGTCACCCAGTGCAGCGGTGTGGCTCATTGACGTGTTTTTAATAGTTTTTGGACAACAACGGAGGTCTACAGCACAGAGGAATAAGATATATCAGGCTTTAGATATACACACAACACTTGTAAGTAGATCAATTCATCGTTGGTTTAACTCTGCGCATGAGATTTGTTGACAGTAAGAATAATATAGAAAATCACCAGCTTCATCCTTTAAACCAAACCTAGGAGCTAAAAAAGGCAAAAAAGCTCTGCAGAGCTGCAGAGTTGCTGATAATTCTCTGTGAGTTTGTCACCTTATATATAGTCATTTCTATCATTTGATGAACATTAACACAAAAAATATTGATTACTGGAGCTTTAAGAAGACATTGGATGGATGACACAAACATCTTTCTTAGAGCTTTGGATAAGGTAATCGTCTCCAACAACTTAGCATTAGCATGCACAGAGCTCTCTATGACACAGAAATGATTTTGTTGCCAGTCCTCTCATCAGACTGAGTATCAGCTTAAGTAATGAGTGTGGCCACAATCCCAGAGAGTGAGTCATGTGTTGTTCTTTAATGTACCGGTCCAAGTCCTAGTCTGGAACTTTGAAGCCCTTTTTACACAGCCTGTTCAAGGCGGGAATGTTGCCCCGTTATTCCACGTTATTGTTCTGTGTAAAAGGTACGAGCACAGAATGGGGAGGGGGGGGCATTGTTGTTCTGCATTCAAGCCAGCAGCGTAAGCAGTCACATTGCCGGATTGACATCTGTGTAAAAAGGACAGTCAGCATGGTGGGACCACTATACGCCGGCATTGTTGTGTTACACGTCGCGCCTCTGATTCCAGAACGCCGGCACGCTATGTGCAATCACACATGGGGGCAGCATTATGCTGGCTTTGTTTGGTTTAGTGTAAAAAAGCAAAGCTGGCATAATGACAGGTCTTCTTTACAGCAATATTGCGGCATCTCTGTATGAAAGGGGCTTAAGGCTACATACTAGGCTATGTCCTGTCTTTTCAGTGTTTGCATTCACTGTACAGTTAAAAGGAAAACAACCATGAACAAGGAACCTGCTGAGCTGTTATGGGAAGTTGTGAATAATCCATGACATCAGAGAGGTGGGCACACACACACACACACACACACACACACACACACACACACATGAACAGACACAAACACACACACAAACAGTCAGTCGCCTCAGGCTCTTGTCCTGGAGTCAAACTGTATCGCTCTGCAAGACAAAGCACTTCTGTGACAGCTGACTGATTACTAATGCTTACTCATACACACACACATTGACACAAACACACACTCGTGCACACATAGACACACGCACACGCACACACGCAGCAAGACCGCTCCTCTCGTTACCACACCTAGTTTCCCACAGATTGCCAATGAGCGAGTTGTGTTCGTCTGACACACAGTTTTAAACACACACTGTATATCTTTCCATCTTCTGGTCTTTGATTCTCTTCACGCCGCCACATTAATCCCTGTCACTGTGTCTTTCCCCTTCCATTGTGCACACACACACACACACACACACACACACACACACACACACACACACACACACACTGCCACACACACGCACAAACTGTGATCTGTGTATGTAAGGTGTGGTTCAAATGTTACATAAAAACACAAGGGTAAAGGCCAAACTACCTGGGACATAACAGTTTCAAGAGGACATCAGCGGGTGTGTGAGTGCAGACGAGATAGACAGATAGATGAAGAGACAGTAACACACACACACACACAGTATAGTACAACATCAGCCTTGTCACTACACTGGCTGTATGGGGCTAAACAGCACCCCTTACTGGTCTGCATCAGTACCTACACTGATACTGTACATTATCTTAAAAATGGTTGAAAACCAACATGAATAATGTTTATGATTTATATACAAGCCAAGATTTATGAGTATAACACTGAACCCTTTAGTCTGTTTAGGTTTAGATGATACAGCAGAACATGTTTTAAAGTGTATTTTGAGAATATGTTGGTATGTGGCAAGATTTTGTATTCTTCAGCTGTGGATCAGTGACAAAAGCCCTGATGTGACGATGTGGTTTGAAAAATACCTCAATGTTATTCCATATGAAAGGCTATATATGTATCTCAAAACAAACTGGATCCATTCTTGTACATCAGGAAACCTGTGTTAATTAGTGTTTGGAATGATTCACAAATTAGGCCTTTAAAATATTTGAATTTATCAGTGACGAACTTATAGTGAAATGTAACAGTGGTTAGATATGTATTTTGTATATAAATGTGTACATTGTGTATAATAAATTAAATAATAAATGAATAAAAAATATATACAAAATGTTTATGACATGACATTTAGTTTCATCTTTGTATTTTCTTTTTAAAATTTGTTTCAGACGCTGCTGTTTAACAAAACATGCATCTTCCGATGACATAAATGCACAAGCATGTGGAAAAAGAACAGAAAAGGGGAAAAAAGATACTAATAGAGCAATATAAATGGAGGATAGCATAAATGTTATCACTGATGTTGGTGTTTCTTTGTAATTTTACCCCTTTGTGCTGTAAATGGTTAAATATTGTTTCACCCAAATCCCAAAAGGCATAAAAAACATATTTTATCGCCTACCAGCCATTCTTTTTTGGTTTTATTTGTCCGCGCTTTAAGATATCCGGCTCTAAGATTTCTGGCCCCACTCCACTGTTTTCAGAAACAGAGACAGAGACCCAGTGAGTGCGTTTACATGCACATTGGTATCCTGGTTATGAGTCTTATCCTGGTTTTGATTATATTTGTGATATGGCGTTTACATAGTTCATGACTGTCACTCACAAATTTCAGATACATTTGTGAGTCCTACAGTCTTCTCAGATGCTCATGCATGGGTCATAAGTTTAGTGTTTGTTTTAATTAGTTAAACGTGTCAAAGTTAACATGGGAGGAAATTATCTCATGTTGCAATTCGCAGCTTGCATGTTGCAAATTTGAAACACATTCATCAAAAAACAACCACACATGACCACTGCACTCATTTCGATTTTGCTCAGGGACACTGTAAAAAGCCTTTGATAAAGTCAACTTGACATTCCTCTTCAACACCCTTGAGAAATTTGGTTTTGGGAAATCCTTCATTCAGTGGATTAAAACTCTCTATAACTCACCCTTCACATCTGTTATTACAAATATCTCACAGTGTTTCTCACTCCAATGAGGCACAAGACAAAGATGTCCACTCTCCCCATCCCTCTTTGCAATTTTTATTGAACCTCTTGCTGCTGCTATTTGTCAGAATAACAATATTGCAGTAGTACAAACAAAACACTTTGAACACAAAAGTTAATATGCTGATGACATTCTTATATATCTACGAAACCCATCAACATCCTTTCCAGAACTCTCTAAACTTAGAACGATATTTCAACTATTCAATAAACTCTAAATCTACTCTACTCCCACTCTATGAGGGGGCCTGGGATGCTGCAACTAAAAGATTTCCCTTTACAATAACATCAGGTAATATTAGATACCTTGGTATTGATATTTCCGCCAAGCTGCCAGCGTTATCTCCACTTAACTTCACCCCATTACTCATAAGCATTGAAGCAGACTTCACACACTGGAACAACTGATAGAAAGGATAGCAACAGTCAAGATGACCATACTACCCAAAATAAATATATTTTAAAAATAAACATATTTTCTAGGACCCCAATACAACCCACATCAAACTGGTTTAGAACTCTGGATTCTATCATAAGCATCATTTTACTGGAAACATAAGAAACCAAGAATAAAACTGAGCCTAGCAGCTCCAAACATCAGACATTACCAGGTGGCAAATCATCTTCAATATATAGCAAATTAGCTCCAACTGAGTCAGCAGCCATCACAGCATCCTTGGCTGGATACAGAACAACATAAGTGTCAGGAAATATCAATATCAGACCTTCCATTTCTCACCTAGTCAATAAAAAAACACAATTGCTTTAAAAAAATCCATTCATTGCGGCTACTATGGCAGCTTGGTGGAAACTTAACCAAATTACTGAATATTCCCCAAATAAAGCCACACCAATATGGCATAACTCAGACTTTCAGATAGAGAATAAATCACTAGTGTTCAACTCATGGGAAAAACTAGTTATCACTCATCTACATCACATATTTGATGACGGTTCACTGTCATCACTTGAAACCACCACCAATGATAGATAATCTCAAACACATAGCCAATCAGAAAAATACCCTTTCCAAAATGTATGAACTCATTCTAAGATCAGACAACGACATAACTATACCAATTAGCATATAGGAAAAAGATGTAGCTGTTACCACCGATACCAACACTTGGAAAAAAAATTGCAATAATGTTTTCTACATATCCTGCAACACTAAAATACAACTAATTCAATACAAAATTCTACACAGAGTACACTACACCCAGTATGAACTCACTTACTCACAGAAAATAACATGCCTACACTGTACAGATAACACCACAGATGACTACATTCACGCAATCTGGCTCTGCCCACCCATACAAGCATTCTGGACAAACGTCACACGCAAATTATCTTCTATTTTGGGTCACAGCATCCCAGTCTGTTCCTCCATCTGTCTCCCCGGTGACCTTTCCCAACTTGAACCACCACTGAAATATGAGCAGCCCACCTTGGTCACGCTAGCAGTTGCTAAGAAAACAATACTACTCAACTGGAAAAATAGAAATAAATCCAATATCCCAATGGTTTAATTTACTCTCTGAATACATATCAACAGAAAGGCTAAAGGCGCTGGCAAGAAACAAAGCAGAAATATTCACCAAGCTATGGACTCCTTTCACTAAATCCATCAACACAGTTGAATAGAATCACTCACACACTCGCCACACAAACATCATCATGAACAAATTAACACACACACGCACACACACACACACACACAGTGCATGCACAACTAACCAGTAGCATGCTGGTGATGCTACCCAGCCCCCTCCTTCCTCCTGTGATGGGCCTTCATTCATTTTTATTTAACATATCACCTCCTCTACTACTTTCAATATAAAATTGTATTTGAATGAATGATGTACATTATTATTATTATTATGATTATTATTGCTATATATTTGTTACATATGCAATTTCTGAGGATCATATTTTACTTTGATTATTACTTTTTGGCTTGTTTGTGGTTTGATTTTATTTATTTTTGTCTCTTATAATTTGTTTTGTCTGTGTTCCATTATTGGCCTCCTGTTAAATATGCAAGTCTGTCTGTATTTGTATGTCTCTCCTTGTCTCACCAACAAGAGCAGCAGGAAGGACACAGTGTTAAAAGTAGAAAACAAATGCAGTAAAAGAGAACAAAAGGCAAAAAAATGACAGTCTCATTTAAAAGTAAAGGACTAAGAGCTGAACATTAGTTAAAAGCGGCTTTAAACGGATGAGTTTTAGAGCTTTTTTAAAACTGGTGAGAGTCGCAGAGCCTTTAATGTCCATGGGGAGAGACTTCCAAATACCAACTAAAATGTGCATTTCCTGAAGAAAATGTGTGTGATTGCTGTTAGCTGATTAGACTGCTAGCTGCTGCTTCTGCTGCCAGCTGCTGCTGTAAGCTGTTTTTAAATCTTGTAGCGCCACCTACAGGTGAAATTGTATCAAATGTTAAAGACTTGTTCAGCATCCCTGCCTGTACTGCATTGCCAAATTTGGTTGCAATTGAATGATACACTTTGGTGATATGGTAGTTTATTAGACCACACCTACAAAGATTTGCTAACCAAATACAGAGAAACAGAAGGAGATATCTAAAAACAAATAGATACGTTTTGTTCGGGGTCATCCAAATATGATATATACCAAGTTTGGTGAAGATAGGATGAAATATTCACAGTAAAAAGCACAAACTGTGTTTACCAAAAAATGTAAAATGGCAGAAACAGTTTATAGGCACAAATGCGTGTGGCCTAAATCTATAGATTGATTTCAGTCAAGGAGCTGCTTGCAGCAATCACACAATAACAATATTTTTAGTCAACCCATGAAACTGGGTCACATATCTGTTGCTATTGTTTGACATGGAGCACAGGATTTACTGTGTTGCTAAAAGTCAGATTTTTTTGTGAAAAATATAAGCTTTATTTAACAAAAGCAAAAAAAAAAAATCAGTACAAGGGCATAACACTATAAATAATATACTTAAACTTTATGACTGATATGTACCGAAAACCACATAAAAACAAGTTTCATGTGAACATTCAACAGCCAAACAAAAGTGCATCAATAAGAGGTTCAGTTCTGCTCTGCCTACATGAGAACAGACAGATTTCTTTTTCTTTTTCGAAAAAATATTAACTTTCTGTAAAAATAAATAACAAAAATATACAGTACAAGGACATAGCACAATGCACCTGGAAGAGTCTTTCTCCTCACTGTAACTTTCACTCATGATTTAACATAGTTTTTGATCAATTCAAACACGAGCATCAACATTAAGAAGACCCAAATCCTCCACCAACCTGCCCCTGAAAGAACATCCCAATACCCCACAATTCACACTGATGGCAAGAATGTAGATCACTTCCCATATCTCAGCAGTCTTCTGTCCACCAGGGCACCAAATAAAATGCACCACTAGGGCTTTTACAAGGCTGAGACATAGAGTTTTTAAGGACTGGGACATCCAGACTAAGACCAAACTGCTTGTCTATCAAGCAGTATTTCCGCCTTCATTCCTCTATGGTACTTAAAGCTGGACTACCTACAGCAGACGCATCAAAGCCCTAGAACAATATCACCAGATGCTCATGGCCAACCGGGAAGACAAGCGAACAAACATCAGCATCGTGGAGGAAGCCAACCTACCAAGTATCTCTACAACTATCACTTGACACCAGCTGCGATGGACAAACTCCCATCTCCCGAAACAGCCCACTATAGCCAACTTAGGGAGAGGAAGCGCACCCAAGGGGGACAAAAAACGCAGTACAAGGATAACCTCACATCCCATCTGAAGATCAGCAGATAATCCATTTCACCAACAGGAGGACAATCATACTCAACCTTGAGTGATCTCCAGTGGTGATGACGGGTGTGTGAGACTGAAGCAGTTTTGAATTGTGAATGAAACCTGAAGCCACTAAAAGTTTGAATGTATTAAATGGAAGAGAGAGAAGTCTCAACCAGCTGATTGGAACCAGCTGTGTGTCTCTGTGTCTGTGCCTTAAAAAGAACAGTGTTGCCAGGAGCAGGGATCAAACCCACAACCTAGTAATCTCACAGGAAAGCTGACTATTAGGACAGTGCTTAAATCCCTGAGCCTGCAGACAATCCCTGACATGTGAGAAGAAAGTTCCCATTTTACTGAGGAGGAATTGATTTGTCTAAAATTAAAGCTTGTAGCCCAGAGATTTGTACATCATTAGTGGCAGCAGCATTTTGAGAGAGAGGGAGCATTTTGAGGTATGATATGTGCTTGAAGAGTTAAAACTGTGGGAGTGTGGTCTATCATCCCTCCCATAGACTGACATTATACATTTTAAAGGTACATTAGTGAGCGCCATCAGCAGGTTGGGATCAGCTGTGTGTTTCTGTGTGTTGGACCTATTGTTGGGCAGAACTGGTGAAAATTCGCAGAGCCCTGCTGAGAAACATCCCAATTAATACACAAAAACTCACAAACCATCGGCTGTGCTGCTGAAATGTATCACTGTGAGCGTCAGAAGACTTTTCTGTTCATGTTTAGTTTGTGTAGATCAAGTTAAACATGACTGAGAGGTCGCAGGTTAAAATCATCACATTTGTGCTTTTGCTCAAGAGTTTGAAAACCAAAGTAAAAATTGGAGTCAATTGAAGGGTTCTGTTGATTTTTTGAGGCAGAAATAGCACAAACTGTAAGTGCTATTGCTTAAAGTGTGAGTCAGACCAGTGTTGCCAGGAGCACTGCCCTCAGCTGTGATCAAGCTCACAGTCTAACAGGGAAAGCTGAGTATGAACAGGACTTAACCACAGAGCCAGCGGGGGATCCCTGAAACATGGAGCACAAATTCACATTAGGTTGATGAAAAATCGATTTGCCTAAAATGAAGCTTCTAGCTCAGAGGTTTGAACATTATTAGTGGCAGCAGGACCAGCTCAGTATGAGGATATTTATGTGTATACAGTGTTTGAAGAAGAGAGAATAAGAAACGGGAGAGGAGACACAGCCTGCTGATTCTGCTGTCAATGTGTTATTAGCAGCTCTCTCCCTGTCAATTAAGGTTTAGATCTCAAAGACAATAACTCCTATAGGAAATATATTTACATTGTGAGAGAGAGGAGGCTTGTGGCAACATTTTAAGGTATGATATGTGCTCGGAGAGTTAAAACTTTGGGAGTGACACACGTTTAAAAAATCTCTGCTCCCCCCTCTAACTTCAACGACATCAAACACTGGTGAGATCTAAAAAACTGCTGTAGAAGCCCTCAATTAGACTTAACTTGCTCCAAAAGTACAAAAGTTATAACAGCACAGAATACAACTTTGAAAACTCAAAGTTTAGTGAACGTTTTAAAGTTTGAATGGGGTCTGTAGACCAACGGATGTCAGAGCAGTTGAGTTTCAAAGTTACAAAGGTTCCAACTGAGGCGGATCATTCATCACATAGACTGCCATTATAAATTATGTTATGATTGTTAACAGTTAATATAAAATTTCTGGAATATGTTAGACCACAGTAAAGTAATAGCACACATCTGCTGAATAGGCTGCACAGTTTAACATTTGAATGGTTTTGCAGCAGTTGAAAAGCTCCAAAATATTTACAGAATGTGGAATAATAAGAAGTTGCAGAATAACTAGAAAATGCAATTTCAGAAGAAATTGCGCGTGATTGCTGAAAGCTGAAATTGATTGTGTTGCATTGCTGGAAGCTGAAAAGTATTAAAGTTTTACCAAAACTAATGTTGCCTGCAGATAGGACAGAACCCACAACCTCATGTTTGTGGCAACATGTGACACACAGTAAGCAAGATTAGATTTTCATATTTAGACTTTTAACTGCATTAAAAACAATAAGAGTTGCAGCTTTGACATTCTTATAACATTAAAGGGTGCTGGAGTCGCACTGAATGATGCATATTAAACATCTTAAGCAACTCTAGTCGCATCTCAATTCCCTTATTTGATTGTTCTTCGCTCTTCGCTTCTCGATCCTCGCTCGACCCGGGTGTCGTTCCGGTCCGCCATTATGAAGGCGTCCCAAAGTGCTTCTGCTCTGAGGAGTGAGGAAGGATCTCTGAGGAGCCATGAGCAAGGATGCCACCTTCACGGTAAACCTTTACCAGCTGGCATGCCCCCTTATTGGATATCAGTTATTGATTGGACACTGCAGCTAATCGGACTGCTCTGATACGTCATCAAATTAACTGAGTGGAGACAGATTATAGATTAAACTCAAGTGTATCACTCCCAAATTTGATATTTTATTTGCTTTCTGATTTAGCGTCTAGTTAAAAATCTGTGTCAAACCATAAACAAAACCCATTTTAAACACATTTATATTTTACATCATTTTCATCGTCATTTCCATTCAGTCACATGTGAGGCTGAAAATTCCTGAGCGCCAGGTTTGATCTGAGTTACATATTTTCCATTTTCCCTGAAACATTTAGCCTAATAAATAATTTCCAGTGTTCAAAATACACCCTAACCATATTCTGAGTTATTAGATAATGAATTCACAATCAGAATATCAGAAAATCCAGATGCAAATAATGAATAAATAATATAAACACATTCTACCAGTAGAAATGGTTCCTGTGCCTCTGAGCAGCACACAGTATAAACTCAGAATGCAGGTGTTTGTCAAACAGGTAACAGGCTACAGAGAGAAAACACTGCTGCTCTGGCAGTGATAACTGTGAGCCTTTATTAGTGTCAGCACAGTGCACATGTGTGCAGACACAAACTCCATCAAAAGTCTCTGCAGCTGTTAAAGCCACCTGACAGCTGGTCCAGCTGTGATCAGCTGCCGCCGTCACCAGAAACAGACGTCGCTTCACGTGACGCTTCAGAGGAAAAGACGTCTCATTTCTCTGAAGACGTATTTCCTTGTTTACTCTCTCTCCTCGCATCTTTAATGGGAGGGACTAAGATGCAAGGAAAGGACGCAAGTGAAGGAAACATGGATGCAATTTAAGGGAATTGGGATGTAGCCTTTGTTCCCAGTCTAACAGGGAAAGCTGGCTGTTACTGAGGCTTAACCACAGAGCCAGCAGAGAAGTAGCAGAATAAGAAAAAGTTAGAAGAACAAAGTGTGATTGCTGCAGCAGTTGGTGCAGCAATCACACAATTACGAAATGTAATATTTTTTATTTGATGTTGCACCCATTAAAGATGCATTTTAATATTCAGCTGAATGTAAGTGTGATGTACTGTAGCTCAGATGTGAAGTGCTGGAACAGGCAGATGCCAGTTAGATTATGTGATGATTTAATGTCTGTCTTGCCATTAACTAACTTCACCAATGCCATGAAATTATATTACAGGTCTATACACGCATAAAAATAAAGCCTAAAAATTGTACTTTAATCAAGGAGATGGTATAATTGTGATCATGAAACTGTGTAACTTGTATGTTACTTGACTCCCGTTTACTTTCTCTTTCTGTCTGTCTACCAGTCAGCAGAGTTTCCACAGTGGAACGTTTTGGAGAAAGATGGAGGAAGAAGGAGAGGAGGAGGAGGAGGAGGGAGGGGGAAGGAGGAAACGTGTTGCTGCCAACTCTTCAGAGACCCTACAGAGCTGGCATAGTGTGTGTTTGTGTGTGTGTGTCCCTCTGTGAGGTGGGAAACTGACATCCTGGTACAGGGAGGCTTATTTCCACAACGGGAAACTTTTCACACATGCCTTCAAACGCACACACACACACACACACACACACACACACACACACACACTCTCTCTCTCCAGTTTTCTTCGGGATTCTCAGGGATCTACAAGGGTCAAAATATTCCATCCAGCATTTTCCACAAAACTCTTCCAAACCCCACACAAGCTGCATGAAGCTCTTTCTCTCACAACAACCAGGTTACTGGTTTGAAATCCCAGTCTGAACTGTTTCCAGTCCCTCAACAACCACAAGGGAGGCACCCTTTAGCAAGGCGCTCAATCCCAAACATCAGGGGCGTTCCGACTTCTGTGATTGTTTGAAACAATAGAAATGTGAGCATGGATTTAAATTACTTCAAAGGAAAAGGTTTTACAAATGTACTCCAAAAAACACTAAAGCTGAACTCGGTGACTTGGACAATATACACAATTCTTGACTTTCTGTTCCAGCCAAACAAACGATTCTTATCACTTGATAAGAGTTTGATTGATTTATTGACACTATTGTACGTTTCCAAGCTTTATTGTTTTGGCTTAAAGACAATGATCGACAAAAAGTGTTAATACCACAACTGCATCATCACCAAAACCTAATCAGTGGTTTGTTGGCTCAAGTCCTGCTGACAGACAGGAGAGAGACCCGGTGGGTCAAAACATGATCAACCACACAGTAAATGAGGTAAATAAATGTCAAAATATTTTGTGGCATCACTTTTGGGCCTGAAGGCTACGATTTTTATCACAAAGCCTGGGTCTGAGTTTGATGGGTCTGACAACTGACACTATTATTTATTCAGTTGCATTATGGGAATTGTAGGATGGAGTGATTTTGGAGCTTGACACATATTAGGGACTTTCTGCACTGATTTTGATCTTTTTTTAAAAATGTGTCTCTTGTGAGTCCCCCAACTTTATGGAAGTGCAGTGCTTAATCACTGCAGTGCTCTTTTATGTACATGATGTTATAAACTATTAAGATATCCCTCGAGAGCTTGTAGACAATGATGGGCAACAATAGATATTCTTTGTACAAAACTACAGACATCAACCAGTGAAAGACGGAGACTGTTTGACTCGTCATTCATCCTTGGTTTCTTTTAACCATTAGGACAATATTTTGCTAACCTTAACCAAAAAGGTTTAGTTGCCTAAATTTAACTAGACTTCAACCACAGAGGTGTCAGATCAGAAAGGAAGGCTCTCACATACAACTTATTTTGTCTCTAGGTACGAGGATATATTAATATTAGTCTAAAAAGGCAATTAGAGAGGGAGAGTCGGAGGTAGCGTAATGGAAATTCACCCTGCTGAGACCAAATGGGGAGTTCGGCCATCTTTGTCCAAGCAGTCTGA
This sequence comes from Scomberomorus guttatus, assembly GCA_038419695.1. Taxonomy (NCBI): domain Eukaryota; kingdom Metazoa; phylum Chordata; class Actinopteri; order Scombriformes; family Scombridae; genus Scomberomorus; species Scomberomorus guttatus. The sequence continues at coordinate 26,776,923 of CM076462.1, forward strand.
CCACTCTCCTCACCAGATGGTGGAGGGACTGCACCATTTCATCATTGGCCAACTGCCATTAAATTCAAAGAGAATCTTTATAATGATAAAGGGTTTAAATCATATGCAGATATTAATTCAGAAATCTCCCCAAATCAAAAACCTTGGTGGAGTTATAAAGCCTCCTATTGGGGCAAATCTTTACTAGCAAGAGATATCTCTCAATTAAAAACAAAAAAATATCTATAAAGCTGATATTTCAGCTCTGACAAGACAAGAGCTCAGTCTAACTCCAAGAATGTCTCACTGAAAACTAACTCAGCTGAAAACATTACACAGCTATCACTGGACTCCCAGTAGGTTGTGGAGGGTGGGGTTAATGCCAGACAGCACTTGCTGGAAATGCTTGTCTAATAAAGGTCATATCTAAATGTGTTATGGGAATGTGTTTGTTTGTTTTGGACTGACGTTTTCCAGGAAATATGTGCTGTGACAAAAGTTTGTATTAAGCCTGATCGCATACTTAAATCAGGGTTCTGTCAAGATTGCCTAATCAACAACACAATAAATGTCTGTCTGTAGCTTTTGCTTGTTGCCAAACAGTAGATTTTTTTTGTAAATGGAGAAACAGCAGTGATCCACACATTCAAGACTGGACTGATGTACTGCTGACAATAGCTAAACACATGAACACATGAACATAGGCTCTCTAGATAAATATAACTCATTATGGTCAAGCTTCTTAGCAACCATGACCTGAAGACTACAAGGAAAAGTTACTAAATCAAACAGCTGCATTTTAATAAAACATGTAGTTAGACTAATGCACATCTGTCCACCTGCTACACTAAAGTTTATGACCTGCAGAGACTAACCCACCTATTTATTTTAATTAAATTAATTAGATAATTATCCTTTTTTTGTTTTGTTTAGTTTTTTTCTGTTGGTGTTTTATTTTATTTTATTTGTTTGCTTGCTAGTTGGTTTGCTGTCTGTATAAGATACAAACTGTTGCTCTGCTGTCTGATTTTTGTTTGTATTAGTTAATGAAAACAAATTCAAAGAGAAGGAAGAAGAAGAGCTTTAGGCTGAAGGCAAAATGTTGTTTTCATGTGATTCAGTTTTTTTTTACTGGTTACAACTCGTGCAGGAACCAAACAGAAAAGGCCCTGTTAGTTTTTTAGTGTTGCTGAGGATACTTTATGTTTTTTAAGACACTCATCTAAGTAGAAACATCAGTTCTTCTATATAAACCAGTGAACTTCCTATGTTCCTCTCAGCAGTGTCTTTTATGTCTGGTAGAGGGCCACAGTTGGTTTTGTTGATCTGGAGGTCAAAAGATCCGTAAATGGCAAAGTTACAACTGGGTTAAAATTAGGTAAATGACCTGTGACGCAATACAGATTACAATATAATATTTAAAATACTGTTAAAACAACAATTATAACTAATCTAGATGTCACTGAAACGTTGCAACCATAATTAGCTCAGTTTAACGTAGACACCTTTTAACCTGCTAATCAAGAAGATCAGTGTTTACTTCAGTCACACCCTTAACGCCTGTCAAACCACTTAGCAAACATCTTTCTCACCAGTGCATGAACATAACACAGCGGATGTGGCTAAAGTCAACATTATCTCAAGCAGAAATCTAAGATAGTGATAATAATAATAAATTTTATTTGTATAGCACCTTTCTCCATAGTTACAAAGTGCTTCACAAAAGTATAATAAAAGGAAGAAGCCAATAAAATGACAATAAAATAGAAGCATTATAAAAAAGAACATAAAAGTAATAATAAACTAAAATTGAGGATACAATAACATATGAAAATAATAAAACAATAGAATAGTTTTTAAAAGAGATTTAAAAGAGCACAAAGATGCGGCCTGATCTCCTCCAGCAAGTCGTTCCAGAGCGACGGGGCCCTGATGGCTGATAGCAAAGGTCCGGTCGCCCCTGCTTTTTAATCTAGATCTTGGAATCTGGCTCAGACTACAGGAGTTTTAAAATCCTAACGTTTGAAATCGGGTTGCATCACACACATAAGGAGAAACTTCACAGATGTTCTTCTCTCTAATCTCAGATATGCACACACTACTAAGATTTGAAAAAAATGGTGAATCACACACTACAGGATATTATTAAAGGGGACCTATTATGCTTTTACTTTTTTTCAGTCATATATATATAATGTTACAATGTTGGATGTTCATATTAAACGTGGCCAAAGTGTCAAATAATGAGGTAAACATATGCAGAAGTAGCTTCAGACTGCTCTGAACATTCAGTTTTCAACAGTTTTTTCTACTTTCAGCCCAGGCTGACGTCGGCTTGTGACGGATTTCTTTATATGGTCGTCTGCTCCACGCACAGCGCGCCAGTTCACTGCTCCGCTCTGCTAACATTATGGCATTTTTCCATTGTTCTGTGGGTAGTCACGCTGAGACATGACTGGAGTCGAGCTGGCACGCTGTGAGTGTTTTTCTGTTACACAGCACTGCAAAGTAAAATAAGTTGTTTACCTGTTGGAGGTGTGCTGGTTGTCTGCAGCTCTTCATCAAATGTCATCATTTACTATTCCTCCCTGCATTATTTCTAACTGATCCGCTGAACAAACAGCTCCAAATATCTCAATATCTTGTTGTGTCGAGTGGTTTTTAGCAGATGTAAACAAAATGTAGACTGACATATTGCAACAACTTGCTTTCTTAAAGCTTTTCTCTTTGTGCGGTTATGATTGAAAAACACGTTATACAGGCAGTCGTGTTCTTGCCACATATCGTCTTTCCTCCATCTCAGCTGTCAAACGTTTCTCCATAGTCGCCATTTCAAAAGTCCTCTCGTTCACTTCTGTCTCCTTGTAGACTTCTCTCTCATTGTCTATTGTGGCACCGCTTGGAAAGTAGTAACATAATCATCCAGATTTTAAATCCTAAATATCAAACATGTTTGAAATTGTTGGTTCGGCCCTGATGAGTCTGTGAGCAGTTCTGGAGGTTTAAGATTGGATCTATAATCCCCTCACATTACCAGATAATCTGGGCTGAACATCGGTACCGACCAAGGTCCCAGACCAGATTTCTCCTCTGAATGTCAGGAGGCTACACTTAGGCTCATATGAGATTAAACATTCATTGATATACTCAGGAGCCAGTCCCATCCAGGCCTTAAAAGTGATAATTGAAATCTTAAAATCGATTCTAAAATGCAAAGGTAGCCAGTGTAATGAAGCTAAAATTGGGGTTATATGTACTCTTTTGTTAGAATTAACGAGGAGTCTGGAAGGAGTCTGTGTTTGCTTAAGCATGAGTAAAGTGAGTTACAGTAGTCTAGATGGTTTGATAAAGATCTAAACAGATGATAAACTATAAAAGGATCTGTATAGCATGAATAAAGCGTGTGAAATTTTCCTTTTAACTGTGAGAAAACACTGGGTGCAGCAGTGAACATCTCCTTTATGACATAAAAGAAATCAAACAGATGTTTCAGGCCCCTTGAGGAAAAAGATACCTGTCAAACCAAAGTTGTACTATATTCAATATGTTAGAGAAAGGCCTGGATGTAGAGGCCTGGCTTCCTGCTGCAATACTGCTGCAACTTAGGCACATCTGCAAAAATATAATCTAGTGATCCTCTCTTTGTAGCTGACAGAAGTTACGAAATGAGCTGAAACTGGATGGTTACAAAACAATTTTGTTATTCATCCTGTTTCTGGGGACAAACTGAGACTTATGCTGGTGTGCAAACTCTACTGTAACTTGGGCTTTAACCCCCAAACTATCACTTTGTAGGGGTGACAGTCATTGGAGGAAGAAGTACTTAGATCCTCTACTTAAGTAAAAGTACCAATACAGCAATGTAAAAATACTCCATTACAAGTAAAGTCCTGTATGAAAAATCTGCTACAGTAAAAGTACATAAGTATTATGAGCTTGATGTAGTTAAAGTATTACAGTAAAAGTATATAAGTATTATGACTTTTTCTCTAATCTTTGATTTTTGCTGAAATATTGGATCATTTGAACATTTATTGAAATGAAACCATGTGAGAAGTTTAGAGGGAAAAATCACTATTTGGTGGAGCTGTTAACAACTCATAGACATCTGAAATGTGACCCCGACTACACACTGCTTTTTGTAAGACGTCAAAAGCCAAAAAGGTTGGAAACCACTGGTTTCATCTTTAACAATGTGTTGTATTTTAAAAGCTTGTTATATTATCCATTGTGTCAAATCTGCATCTGAAAAGTAACTAAAGCTGTCAAATAAATGTAGTGGAGTAGAAAGTACAATATTTCCCTCTGAAATGTAGTGGAGTGGAAGTATAAAGTAGCATCACATGGAAATACTCAAGTAAAGTACAAGTACCTCAGAATTGTACTAACTACAGTTCTTGAGAAAATGTACTTAGTTACTTTCCATCACTGGCGGCAGCTTGATCCTGTGGATACTCGGTTTGTCTTGTGGTCAAAAGGTCACAGGTTTGATCCTTGCAGTCGACCGTGTAAAGAGTTATTGAATCCTCCAGTCCTGCTAACACAGCTACTACATGAAGGTTTGGTATAAAGCTTATAACAGTCAGTATAATGTGAGCCTGTGCACGTGTCCATCCATCCATTCACCTGTAAGTGCAGAAACAGCACCGCGCTCGCTGCCTGAGTGGAGGTTTTGTGTCGCCGTGGCAACAGCATCACCTCTTTCCTCCCTGCTGCAGCTCCTTTTTATGTCTTTCAACATCCCCCCTTTCCATTTAAATCAGTTCATTTCTATTTCAATAGCTGCTCTATTGGCGCAGCTCTGGTAACTAACCCTGCATCGCAACAATAGGTAACACGATACATTTACATTCACTCTATTCAGAACAATTTAAGAAATAATGTTTGATACGTCAGAGCTTTTCTTCACTCAGTAGTGCAGCAAATGTAAAGCTCCACAGTGAAGTATGTGACACAAATTTGGACACAGTCTACCACCATGCTGGCTGAATGCTGAATAACAGGAATAATCATTTACTATGGGACAACAGTCGATACAATATACAGGTAAACAGCACACAGGCTTAAATTCTGCATAAATTAGTATCAACACATCCCACACCATGTGTAATTAATGTTATTATACATATGTTGTTGATATGCAATTACTTTTCTGTGCAATATTGATACTCCACAGCTTCCTTCCCCAGGCAATACTGTGTAGATGTATATAGATTGTATGTTTTAATCTTTAACTGTACATATATATCCTGTTTATACACACACACATATTTATATCTACACTGGTATTCATACTTCTATTTATATTCAGCTTCTTTTTCACACACAGTTTTCATCATGTCAGTACACAAAATCTTTGTAAATTACTGTCTCTCTCTTTCTTACACTGTCATGTTTGTGTTTGTTTATTGTTTAGTGTTCATGTTTATTTTTCTGTTGACGTCTAGACCACACTGAATTCCTTGCACTTGCTACTTGGTGAATAAATCTGATTCTGATTCTAATACATATTTAAAATACCATTATGAAATAATAATGTTTTAAAAGGGGCTTTTTGAAATAAATATTTATATCATAAAATAAAATTGAACTCCAAAAAAAATCTGAAAATTGAGAAACATATTAATTATTTGTCTTAATAAAAAAAACAATGAAAATAACATTTGATCTAAATTTTGATTTCACAATATTAATATATATAGATCATGATTTCTTCATTATTTGTTATATTTATTGCTGAACATTTCGGGGATCCATAGTTTGTTTTCTTATTACGTTTTAATTATTTAAATGTTGTTATATAATGCCTTTGTTGTGTTTATTGTTAATAGTTGTCGGAGTAGTCTTTTGAATTGTAATGTCCAGTTAGTGTGTGTGTGTAATAATAAGTGTGGAATCGACATGAAATAATATTTATAATATAAAGAAATAAGTGAATATGTAAATTAGTATATTTTCGAAGAGATAAAACAAAGACTGAATGTAAAAAAGGCCTGCAACTAATGATTATAATCATTATAGATTAATCTGACAATTCTTTTTTCAATCAGTCAGTTTTTTCTATAAAATGTTAGTTGAAAGTGACATATTCAGATAGCTTGTATGCAGAGGGAAATATTGTACTTTTTGCTCCACTACATTTATATGACAGCTTAGTTACTTTTCAGATTGTTTTGTTTACATAAATAAGATAATGATAAACTTATAAATTACACTGCATTTATAAAGATTAAACCAGTGGTTCTTTTGGCTTGTGGCCCTTTACTTAAAATCAGTGTATTTGTGTTTCTTTGTCATGTTTCAGATGTCTATGAGCTGTTTGCAGCTCCACCAAAGAGACATTTCTCCTTTTTGAGGCCCCAATATCTTCAATATTTTGCCAACATGGAAAGATTAAAGAGACGTTCTGAAAAATGAATCCAAATTTATGTAGCAGAACCAATCTATCACCTCAGATTTATTTTATGACCCTTACGAAACAGTTCAAACTAGCTCCACCTTGAGCAGCTGCAACAGTAAAATACTGCTTATGCATTACTCATCAGTCACATCATTACTGTACTTTTACTTTAGTACTTTAAGTAAATTTTGCTGTAGTCGGGGTCACATTTCAGATGTCTATGAGTTGTTAACAGCTCCACCAAATAGTGATTTTTCCCTCTAAACTTCTCACATGGTTTCATTTCAATAAATGTTCAAATGATCCAATATTTCAGCAAAAATCAAAGATTAGAGAAAAAGTCCAAAAACTGAAAACGGATTTGTGTATCTGCTGACCCTTTGGAGGGGCCCCACCCCTAGGTTGGGAACCACTGGACTAAACTAGCTAACTGTATATAAAGTAGTTGAAACTAGCTCCACCTCCAGCAGCTACAACAGTAACATGCTGCTTACACACTGATGCTTCAGTATTAATAATCTAATGATGTCATATATAATAATATATCAGTCAGAGGGACCAAACCACTACTTTTACTGCAATACTTTAACTACATCAAGCTCATAATACTTATGTACTTTTACTGCAATACTTTAACTACATCAAGCTCATAATACTTATGTACTTTTACTGCAATACTTTAACTACATCAAGCTCATAATACTTATGTACTTTTACTGTAGTAGGATTTTTCATACAGCAGGACTTGGAGTATTTTTACATTGCTGTATTGGTAAAGGATCTTATTTCACCAGTGATAATCAATAGATTGATTGATAATGATAATAATCACTATTGCAGCCTTACACTTAACAAAACAAAATCTATGTAAATATTATGAAATAATTCATGTTTGAGTCATTTAAAACTTTATTTTATTTATACAGTAACATACAGTAGACTCGCTGTGTGTACTACAGGCTGCAGACAGTAGAGATACCCCCCCCCCCCCCCGCCTCTCACCCTTCCCTTCCCCCTCGCATCATCATCATCATCATCATAACACGGAAGCAGTAGACAGAGGGGGGCAGGAGAGGCGAGGAGGGCCAGAGGGGTAAAGACAGGTAACACTAAGAAGCAGTAGAGGCAGACAGGGAGGCAGAGACAGGTGCAGAGAGGTTAGACAGGTAAACAAAGACAGAGAGCGAGCATCATGGCGCTGATCCCCTCGCAGGTCCTGCGGGTCGCCATCCTGCTGTCTTATTTCTCCATCCTCTGCCACTACAAAGCTTTGGACATGCCGGCGCACCAGACCTACGGAGGCAGCTGGAAGTTTCTGACCTTCATCGACCTGGTGAGACTGACTGTTTCATTGTATTTTAACCCCAAACACCCCGGTAGGTGAGCTAGCTTAGCGTCAGCGCTGTAGCTTCGTGTTGTGATCACATTTGAGTGATTATTCAGCGTTTCCGCCTCTCTCCCCTCATTGTTCGGTTGTTTATTGCATAATTATACAGAAAAAGGGCGGGAGATTGTACTAAATAACACTAATTCGTGTCCAGAGTCACTATTATAGCCCACAACGTGTTGACCGGTGAGTGTAGTGTGTAGCGGCTGAACCGGAACAGGTGTTATGGTGCAGACTGCACTCCTGTCACAAATGATGTCCCAGCGCGGGAGCGTGCCGCGCGCACACACTATTCATTCCATATAGCTACCAGAAGCTGTTTAGCTCCCAGAAATAGATCAATTTTCACACATTTCACTGCTAAAGGTAAACTATTAGTGTATTAAAGCGTTCAGTAGTTCCCACAAATCCCTCTCAGCTTATTGTTGATGCTTTGAAAGCCACAGTTCATGTTTTAGTATCTTATTTATTGTTTTTGTATTGTACTGTATTGTTTCTAACAGGGACATTATAGATAAAAAATAAAAGAAGCAGGTGTAATCTATAGTATGTAGATTATTTATAATATTCTTTTATTTTATAATTATTCTTTTATTTTATTTATTTTGCTATATAAATAAAGTTGTCTTGCCTATATACATAAATAGTTTGCAGCCTCCACCCCTGGTTAGGCTTTTTAAAAAAGGCAGTAAAACATTTAAATAAACATCAAAACATCAACAGTGAGGTTTTAAAAAATGTGGGCACTGTAAAAAATATACATTGGTGCTCTTTACTCTTAAGTTTGTAAAAGATATGTAACAGTCGAGTGGTGTCAGTACGCATTAGGCTTCATATCTATTATAGATTCTAAAGTTACATTAAATTAAGGCTTTTACACTATAATGAGCAGTGAAAACAGTAAGAAGACTCTGACCTACACACACAGCTCCCATTCATCATGTTCTCTGAAAGCAAAGCACACATATGTGCATTCACAGAGAGGCAGTGGATTGTATTAGCCAGTCATTCACAAACAGAGCATGTCAACGTTAGCAATAACCTTTCACAGAGTTTGAACTTGCTATAAAAAGCTAATTATTTTAAACAAATAGTTAGCAGGAGGTTACCCTCTCTCTCCATGTGAAGAACAAATCAACTTACATTTTTTGGGTGTTTCTTTTTATTTAATTTTAGTAATTAGTAATAATCGTTTTTGGCATTTTTCAAGCAAAAACACCAAATATTCTCTGGTTTCAGTTTCTTAAATGTGAAGATTTGCTGCTTTATTTGTCAATTTTTTAATCAATGATGAAAATAGTCTTTAGTTGCAGCCCTAGGTCAGACTTTCACAACATATAAAAGTCAGTGGCCCATACAGGCCAAATGTAAGCACGTCCTTTAACAAAGCCGTGCTTGCAGCCGTTTGCTGTTGTGGGATATTGTTGAAAAATTTACTTTTTATAGGAGAATTGTCTTTATTATCGGCAGAGATGTTACCCTGTTTGTTTTCAGTTCATTCTGTCATGCAAGAACTTTTAGCGGATTAATCTTTAAGTCGATCAACAGAAAATTAATTGGCAACTGTTTTGCTAATCAAATAATCGTGCTCGAAATTTGCTGGTTGCAGCTTCTCGAACGTGAGGATTTGAAGCTTTTCTATCATACATGATGGTGAAATTAATATTTTTAGATTTTGGACTGTTTTTTCACTATTTTTTGACACTTTATAGATCAGTTAATCATGAAAATAATTGTTTGCAGCTTTACAACTGAAGTAATCATAAGTATTAATAACAATAACAGTCATCTGTAACAAAATACTAACAACGTATTTGTTGATAATTGTCTTAAAAGTGAAAAACAATTAATATTATTGTATTTTTTTCATTAGTGTGGACATTATGACCTTGTGTGTGTGTGTGTGTAGGTGCATGTGTGCACGTGTGTGTGTGGGTATGTGCACGTGTGTGTGATAGAAATAGCTGTGTCATATTTTCCACATTAGACCTCTCCACCTGGTTAACTGTGCCATTAATGACCTGTACGCTCCAGCAGCCAGGAAACACACACCGCTATAACATCTGGCTCTTAATCATAGTGTGTGTGTGTGTGTGTGTGTGTGTGTTTGAACATGTGCAACATGAAACCCTGCAAATGTGTGCTACATTGACACTGGAACGCCAACACGGTTGCTTTTAGATCCATTACACAAGTGCAGACGCTTTGATTGTGTATGTTGAGAGATGTGAGACCGTGTGTGTGTGTGTGTGTGTGTGTGTGTGTGTGTGTGTGTGTGTTTGTGTGTTTCTCATCGCTAGCTGACTTCTCATAGAAACCTATTATGCATGTAGCAGGCAAGCTAAGTTAGGCAGTGTAGCAGCCCTACTGTAGATTTGTATTGACGTCAACACAAATTTCAGTTAGTAGACACACACACACACACATGCAAAGTGGTAACAACCAACACAAACACACCAGTAGGTTAGCAGTAAAGTACTTTACTGACAAAAGGAGATACATACACACACACACACACACACACACACACACACTGCAGCATCTGATAGCATTAAAGCCCAAATGCCTCCAACATCCAGCCGTCTCTTCACCCAGCGGGTGACAACTGATACTCCCAGTGGGAGGAGAGCAGGAGAGGAGAGCGTGTGCTTCCTCTCCATCTTTCTCTGTTGAAGAAGGTCAGATCTATCATAGTGAACATATTGATGGGGGTGTTTCATTACACAGAGAGGTTAAAATACTGCGCACCACAATTCACTTAATGCTCTGCAGCTCCTTCTAAAATTTGAGTATTTGAAAAAACATTAATCTGTCAGTTAATACTTAATACTTAAATATGAATATATTTTTTATAAGGGAAGTATTTATGGTATATGTTGACATAAGGCATGTGTAGTTTTATATAGTGTCTTTATAGTGAATTATTTGCAGAAAAGCTACAGTGTTTTCTACTGTTGAAGGATTTCTAGTTTTGCAAATCAATACTTCTGCACATGAACACATCACTCTGACACTGTTAAACATTACCACTGTTAAAAAGAAATAAACGGCTTACGGTCATGTATAATACAGTTTATTTGAACGTGATATCATGTTCACTTAACTAGAGCAGCTGCAGTCCTGTATGTGCAGCTTTCAAGTAGTGAGGTTGCATTTTCAAAATGGGAAGTCAAGGATATGTTTAGCATTCAAGTGGTTTAAATTGAGGGAACTCCGTTGCTAGGCAACTGGCAATAACATGCAAATTTCCAAATCATTTTTTTGCATTTAAGTGTCAAGTAACTTTAGGAAGGAGAAAAGAGTAGACAACAACAAAAAACTGTAAAATAAAAACATCCACAGGCACAGACATGAAAAAATGTCGGCTTATTAAGAACTCAGGTATCCAAATATTCTCACGTACAAACATCAGTATGTTGTTTAAACAGTTTTCTTAAACACGACAGAAAAAAAATGTTAAAGAAAGAAATCAAAAAGGAAGAAAACCATCATATAAAAGACACAAAAATCACAGAAGCAGCAATCAGACTAAGAAATTCAGTGCAGCAGTGAGGTAGGTTGAGCTTTGGCTAAAGGTGTCTGCAGCTCCCCTCGGCTTTACGGAGCTTTACAGCGAGTTTCAGCTCATTGTTTATCTGTCCGGCTGCAACTTTACTGTGTTGGTTCACTCTCAGCGCTCTCATAGCGTCGTTTTGGGCCGCAGCAGGCAGCTGTTTACAGAGAAAAAGCTGTAAAAAGCCACTGTACACTACCTGCTCAGCACCAAACAGCAAACAGACACAGTTAGCTGTAGACTAGCTGGTGAACATAGTGGAGCATTTAGCAGCTAAAGAGCCAGATATTTCCCTCAGGAGTTGGTAGAGAGCAAAAACAGCTAAAAGAGAGTGAATATTGGACTTACATTCACCAGGTGGACAGAAATATGACTCCTAACTGCTGGATGTTTGCTAACAAGTTCAAAATATCAACTTAAAAACTTATGATACATCAGTTTTGTGTTCACTGTTTGTTGCTGCTGTCCCCAAGTTGCCAAAAAAAATCAAGGCAGTGAATCTGACGAGGCAAGAATGATGCAGCACATTAATCAGAACAATAATACAATACTATCAGCAAGTTTTTCACTGTATTAAAAACATCAGTCACTGCGTCAGTGTTTCATTGGGCCCTGCCAGGCCCTACTCGCCACCCAGTTAATAAAACTAATTAAAAACTGCACATCTGAGATAAATACATCAATATATCAATATTACTTCACAGCCCCCTCAGCAGATTATATACAGTCGGGATCTGTCCCTAATAATTAAAATAAATCAAAAAACAAACCCAGAAAATAAAATATAGAAAAACACCCTATTATCAGACATAATATCCTACTATGAATAACCTTAGAGCCAATTCTGAAGTGCCAGCTTGAAACCTTTACAGCCATGTACAGAAAAGTTTCCTTCCCCGGGTTACTTTAAACCTGGGAGGAACAAAGTTAGTGGAGCTGCCCTCAGTGGGATAGCTGTGAACATCCGTCACCTGGATGAAATCATTATTTAGGTACTGTGGGACAGCATAATACACAAGCTTATGTAACATGCACATGCACGCCTGTACTTTCAACCACCCAAGGCTCTTAAAATGAGAAGAGTCAAGGTGAGTTCTCGTGGGGAGTTTCAGAATAACTACGTTGTTTTGAGAAGTCTGAAGCCTGTTTTTAAGGTATGAAGTTGGGCCATTGTACCATAAACAGCAGGCATAGTCAAAATAAGGCTGGACTTTTCCTGCTTTCCTGTCCAGAAATGTTTGAACTTCTGGCCCTCTCGAGACATATGACTATCCAGCACACAGCCAAGGTAATTGACCGACTCCTTAGCTGCAAGCTCGAAGATTGAAGTCTCTTCTCTTGAGGATGCTGAAAGCCATTCTGTGTAATGTTTGAAATCACTGACTGAAGTAGAAGCAGGTTAAGGAAAAGTGGGTCCATCACAAAATGAAATGATTGCTTTGACAGCAGTGCAGTTTTTACTTCAATGTCTGGTTGCTCTCCACCTCCCTTGTCCTCTCTGAACTCCTCTTTTGCTTCCCTCTCTTTTCCTTTCTCCCTCTTTCTCGCGCTGATAAATTTCCTGTCTCAGCTCTTTCTCTCTCTCCAGCTCCCCCTCTCTACCTCTTTGAAGTGTGTTGTCACGTGAAAGAGTGCCAGCTGTTAAAAGCTCTTGCTGAACTCCTCTCCGCGTCTCTCTGTAGGTGATCCAGGCGGTGTTTTTCGGCCTGTGTGTCCTGATCGATGTGTCCAGCCTGCTGACTAAAGGAGGCGACAGCAGGGAGCAGGAGAGGCAGCTGAGGAAGCTGATTGGCCTGAGGGACTGGATGATGGCCGTGCTGGCCTTCCCTGTCGGAGCGGTGAGCAGATGGATGCACACAACAGAACACGCACGTACTGTACACACAGTAGCCTGGGGAAGGATCAGCCTGGCTTGCAGGAATCAAAGGCTTGAGTTATGCATTTGCAGTATAATCAGTGCTCTCTCTTTCCCTCGTTATCTACCTCTCTCGTTCTCTCTCTGAAGGGTGATACGTTTTCTCCTAAATGTGATTTTTAGTGTCAAAAGTTTCAAAATCATTAATGAAATAAGCATTTGGATTTCAACTGATTGCTAACTGATTAAATTTACATTTACACATCTGAGGTTAAAACATACAGAAAAGTTAGCTTACAGTCAGGTTTGGGATATTTATTTAGATTTTTTCAGGTTTGTCACATGTTCAGTTAGCCAGAGGCTCTCAGGGAGCTTTCAGGCTTAAAGGGTTTTATTAACAACAACACTAAACTATTCAACAGCATCTCCAAGTTACATAAAAACATGCAACAGAGTCTATTCAGAATCAAAGATACTACTACACAGATGTAGGAGAGAGACAGAGTACAGCTGAGTCCTTTTTCTGTTCTAACATTAAGAAATACTCTACTTTTGTAACATCCTGTCAAGTGCTGAGACAATTAGTTGATTAATCAGTGAGTTGAATAATTTATCAAATAATTAAATAATCACCAAATCATTTAAGTCATTTATTAAGCAGAAACTTCAACTCTCTGGTTTCAGATTGTCAAATGTGAGGATTGTCTTCTTTCTGCTTCTTGTTTCACATTATTGTAAACCGAATATGTTTGTCTGACAATTGTTCAACAATAATTTAAGCAATTAATTGATCAAGTCATTTATCAAGCTAAAACGTAATTAACTGGTTGCAGCTGCTCAAATATTTCCTGATTTTCTTTCTTCTAATATCATAAATGCAACATCTTTTGGTTCATTTGACATTTTTTGATATGATGCCAATATGATACCTGGGTGTAGGTACCAATATCGAAACTATACTTTTTTGATACTTAACTTTAAAAAATGTAACATGTTTCTCTGCAAAACCCTTTTTTTAATTTAAGGGTTGGAGAGATTAATCTAAGGGATCAGGAGATGATTCCTGGTGTAGAAAATACAAAAAAACTAAATTCTTCTACATAAAATTATGTTTATTTTTCAGACTTTTCTCTCATCTTTGGTACTTTTTTGTGGAAATACTGCAATATAGTTTGACCTCTTCAGACATCTAAAACAAATCAAATTAAACAATCTGATAAGGCAAGATCACTCATCAATTGAACTGCTCAAAAAGAACCAGTGACAAGGGTCCAAAGTACAGTATACTGTCACTTAGGCGTCCAGTTTCACAACTGCTTCCTGTAAAAACCTCAAAGGTCAACTCCTGTCTTCAGCCTTTATTGGAAGTGTTTAGTTGTGCATGTTCACACCTTAAACCTTAGTCCTACTGTAAAACTACTGTAGAGTCCTTAAAGAGGATATATTCTGCACATCTCCAGCTCTATATTTATATTCTGGGGCTCTACTGGAATATCTTTGCATGATTTACAGTTCAAAAAAACTCCTTATTTATCTTATACTGGCCCTTTATGCAGCCCCTCAGTTCAGCCTCTGTCTGAAAACAGGCAGTTTTAGCTCCTGTCTCTTTAAGGCCCCCCTCCTGATGAGCCCGCTCTGTTCTGATTGGTCAGCGTCGGGAAGCCTCCTCCAGAGGCTACGAAAACAAACTATAGCAGTCAGCTTTCGCTTCTTTTTCTCATTCTCAAATATAAACTTCTCAAATATGTCATATACTGAATCTGATCCAAAATATGTGAGTAGACAAAGTAAACGCCTCAAGTTTTGGAACTTTCACCATGTTTAACAGACATCCAACATCATAACAATATAAAAATAACAGAAAATCACAAAAAGCCTGTTATGTCTCCTTTCTCACAATGCTGGCAGACACAGATCACATGGTTCTGTCACACACACACACACACACACACACACACACACACACACACACACATTTATACAAGATTTCAGCTGGCAAGGTGCCCTGCGTCTGACCACAACTTCTAGTTTTGACACGCGTGTGCACACACACAGACAGAGTCACAAATATGCATGATCACACACAGTTGATATCAATTGTACCACAAACACACTTCCTCTCTTTTCCTCTGTTACACACACACACACCTATAGAAGAGATCAGCTGGCATGGTGCCGTGTGTGTGTGTGAGTTGCCGTGTGGGCACAGAGTTCAGTTTACACACAGTACAATAGACATGATTATCACCGCAGCTAATGTCTGGAAACCTGGCCTGCCTGATATGGAAAGTGTGCGTGTGCCTGCATGTGTGTGTAGCTCCGGTTGTATGTGCTGTATACATGCATGAGTGTGCAGGTGCATATATTACATGTTTATGTGTCCGTGTGTGTCCATACGGGCAGCTCCTTTTGTGTACGGGACTGTGGAAAAATGTGGAAGTCTGTGTGTTTATATGACAACCAGGTACAATGTGTCTGGTGTGTGTGTTTCCTGCCACCGTTGGCCTGTTGAAAGCAGAGAACATGTCGGTCAGGGTACAATAGGGGGGGTTGGTTCACATGCCTTGAACTGGAATCCAGATGACAGGCAGGTAATTCCACCCCTGTCCTGCAGAACATGGTCTGGCCCGGGTCCAAACCGTCTGCTGGAGATACATTAGACAAAGAGTTTGTTAGTTTATGTTGCGCTCACATCATGTGGGATCGAAGGTGGCCGGATCTCCCGGGCAGGATTTTCTGGGCGCGTCCCAGTTGACCCTAGGCAAAGAGAAAATAACAAGACTAAACATCTCTGGCCGTGCAAGTGTGCTTGTGAGGCTGTAATGCTCTTCACACTCACACAGATTGCAGTGTTTTGCCGTAAGGTGGCAGCAGAGAAAAGGCTGTGTTATTACCAAACACAAATCTGATATATTTTAGCTCTACTCGTCTTAACTTTAAGCTGAGCGGTGCCCTGTGGAGTTTCTGTCCGTTAGTGCTGCTTTTTAATGAGTGGGTCACTGTGTTGTTTGTGTCGTGCACACACACGAGGACTCGCATGCATGTGCACATACATGAGTGACGCAATACACAGTCCTGCCAATGTGGTTTCATACTATTCTAATGGTCTACATGTGGTTATAATGTGCCAAAATACTAGGGCTGCAACTTATTATAGTTATATTATTATAGTATACAATATGCATGATTTTTTTATAATCTGTCAGAAAATAGTGAACGCTCATTACAATTTCCCGCAGTCCAAGGTAACGCTTCAACTTTCTTTTTTAGTTTAGCCAACAGGCCAAAACCAAAAGATATTCAGTTGATTATAATGTATGACAAAGAAAAGCATCAAATCTTCCCCTTTGAGAGGCTGCAACCAGCAAATGTACCTTCAATTATTAAAATAATGGGCAATACATTTTGTGTTGATCGGCTAATCGTTGCAGCTCTACGGAATACGCAGCAATGTGCCAGCAAAGGTAAGAACGAAGAAGACTGCAAGCCAGTAAACAGGAATATAAACAATGCAGCATTTAAAATACTTCAAAAATTGACTTTGCAAATGTTTTATAAGGAAGAAAGTATATTTAACATGTTTGTTAGACGTCAAGAAATACAGACACTGTGTTATGTTGAGTGATTAATTTTATTTGTTTACAACAAAACTCCACAGGGTTCCTTTTAATGGTAACATTAGCATGCTAACATCGAACTGTTATGCTAAATGTTAACAGGATAGCCCACCAACATGAGCACATTACATGTTAAATGTTAACATGTTAACATACTAGCATTAAGAATGTAACATTGTGCATGTTACCGTGGTAAAACTTTAAAATGCAGCATGATAGCATGCTAACATCTCATCAGTTACATGTTGTCATGAACTAAAGTGAAAGACAAGTAGAAATTCTACTGAGGCAGTATGTTCTGCTCATTGAGCTGTTACTGCTGCATGACAAAAATAGTTTTATAACCAAGCTTATAACCAATGTCCTCACAACACAAGAAAAAAACACCCGTACTCCCACAGAGGTGGGAAAAACCCTCCTGACACAGTGTAATAACATGTACGGCTGGATATGAGGATTATTTCTTATCACTGACCTGACCACATCCCTCTCCTTCATTAATGTTGCTGCATACCTAATTTGAGTGTTTTTGTACAGCTGTTTGGCATTGACGTGCTGTATGAGGACTCCTGCACGCTGTTTGCTAACTTTGTGTTTTATTTTCTCTCTCTCTCTCTCTAGTTTGTGGTCTTTACGTTCTGGTCTCTCTACCTGTATGACAGAGACCTGGTCTACCCCAGACTACTGGACAACTTCATCCCTCAGTGGCTCAACCACGGCATGGTGAGTCATACTGCCTGTACCGACACTGTTGTTTCATTCACTGGTGACTGTTAATTGTTTAATGAACATAAAATTTATAACTGTCTGGTCCCAAATGCGTTTGCTCGTTGCCAACTTGCTGAAATAATGATCGACAATAATAATCTACAGATGAATTGATAATGAAAATAATTGTTAGTTGCAGCTCTGATTGATGATAGATCCTTATATTAGCATTCTACATGGCAGGATATGTAAAATGAGCCCTTCTTGGGTCATTACTCGTATCAGTGGATTATAAACTTCATAAAGTACTTGATTAATCTTATCAGTGGTGAAAGCTGGTGTGGGTGAACCTCTGAATTTGAATAGAGTCAGTGGCGGGTCGCTGGCTTTGATTTGCCATCTAGAGGAAGAGGGTTTAATCTAATGTTTAGACAGCGACTAACACATTGCGCACCATGTCGCCTGACTGATAACACCATCAGCTGTGTGTGTGTTTCAATCAGCCTGTGAGATAATCTGACATTTTTCCAGCACTCTGTACGCAATATGCAAAACCTCCTCATCAAACTTCCTACTGCCAGAACACTGACCGTACTGTCGACACACACGCTCGCATGCACCCATGCACGCATGCACGCACGCATGCAGGTATGCACATATGCACTCATGCACGCACGCATGCACACACACATACACAGAGCAGTGTGAGGTGAGGTGAGGTGAGATGAGGTGAGGTGGTGTTGTGTTTAAAGAATTATCATTCCCATAACACTACTTTAATTGAAAGAGACAAAGACAGCGTGTGTGTGTGTGTTTGGTGTCTCTTCTCCTACTCCAGGAGGTGATGTAATAGCTGAGTGGTTGCTATGGTGGCGTCGCCAAGGACCAAAACAATCAGAACACCACCAACTGCTGTGTGTGTGTGTGTGAGAGAGAGAGAGACAGAAAACGTGAGAAAGTGTGTGTGTTTTTTGTGTGAGTCCAGTGTGGTTGTAAATATTTTGCGGTATTCCATGGTATCACTGTTGTTTATTTGTACCGGCTGCCACGGCAACCATGTCACCATTCCCTTTGGAGGAGGGAGGGGTTGACAGATGTAGAGGGAGTGGGAGAAAAAGATACAGTAGTTTAATAAATGTGTTTAACGGCCATTGGAAGTGATTAAGGGTGTACATAAATAAACAAGAGTGCGGCTATCATTTACCATTCTGTGTTTATACATGAAGGATAGTGCAAATTACGTAATGAAGTAGATCTTACACACCTGTTATTGATTAAAACTGATACTTAAGCTCTTGAATGTTCCTCATGTCTTTTAAAGGGGATACATCATGCTTTTTGTTGAAGTTGGATGTCTGTGTTAAACATGGTCATGGCTTGTTTAACACATGGCTTCAACCTGCTCTGAACGCTTCGTTTGCAAAGTAACCACTGCGTCCTCTTAGCGATGACATATTGTTCGCTCGTGCCCACGAAACAGCCATCCGTCAGTAGCCATCGTTGCTAAGGTTGTTCCACTGGTTGTTCACGTTGTACACTCGCACATTTCAAATATGGATTTGGGCTCGAACATGCACGAATGTATTTGAGAAGTTTCCTTTTTGAGTAAAGAACAAGAGCTACAGCAGCCTGTTTCAGACAGAGGCTGCATAAAGGGCCAGTATAGGATCAATAAGGAGTTTTTAACTGTAAGTCATGCAAAGATATTCCAGTAGAGCCTCAGAATATAAATATAGAGCTGGAAATATGCAGAATATATCCTCTTTAAGGACTTTACAATAGTTTTATAGTAGGACTAAGGTTTAAGGTGTGAACATGCACAACTAAACTCTTCCAATAAAGGCTGAAGACAGGAGTTGACCTTTGAGGTTTTTACAGGAAGCAGTTGTGAAACTGGACGCCTAAGTGACAGTATACTGTACTTTGGACCCTTGGGTAAAACTATATTGCAGTATTTCCACAAAAAAGTACCAAAGATGAGAGAAAAGTCTGAAAAATAAACAGAATTTTATGTAGCAGAATTATTTTTTTTTTTTTTTGTATTTTCTACACCAGGAATCATCTCTTGATCCCTTAGATTAATCTCGCCAACCACTGTGAAAGCTGGCTGCTTCTGCCTTTTCAGGGATTACTGTCACCGTAGCTGCTTTTCATACGTAGTTCTAACGAGTTTTTGTTGTTTCATTGCAGTAAATTTATTCTAAGATACTCAGATAAGTTTGACCTGTAAAATAAAGTTGCTTTTTGTCAGTGCATGTTGGTGTATTTCTTGTTTTAAGTGAACTTTAAGGCACTTTTCATCCATTTTCAGAGCTGTGCACATATTCTGGAAGTTTTCTGTCATATTTTAAGATAAATGTGTACCTGCTATCACCAGATTGTAAAATTTTAGCTAAAAAGATAAAACAACCAAACACTTGTTCTTTCTGCACATACATTATTCTGCACAGTGAAGGTCGGTCACGCCAGTCAAAACAAAAACTCTATAACGCTATAACCATTTAAAATTTTACTGAAATCAGTTATTGTCCTGGTCCAGTGAGTGTGTGAGTGTGTGAGTGTGTGTTATCCGTCACTCTGACAGTTCATAAAGGCCGACCCACACACACACACACAGCCAGGTTTCTCCTGGCAACAGAGGATTATAGTCTCACACTGTGTATGACGCCACTGACCTGTGACACACACACACACACACACACACACACACACACACACACACACACACACACACTCTCTCTCCGTAGTGTTTTTATAAAAGCTCTGCTGGTTTAGGATCTGCTATTTGCTCACATCTGGTGAATCATTGTCGGGTTTGGGTACATTCATGCCCACGCACACACACACACACACACACACACACACACACGTTCACACACACAGACGAACTTGGGATCAGCAACCACATTTACCCTTCATCTTTTCTCTGCTCTACTTACATTGTTAGCACTGTGTGTGTGTGTGTGTGTGTGTGTGTTCAGTTAGTCGGGTGCGCCTACTTCTTTCTTCTTTTAGGCATTTATACAAAATTGAACAGTAGTATCTTTATTACTAATCTCCCAAGAAACAAATAGTAAATATTCAGACAAAACAAGGCATTTGAAGACGTCACCTTGGAGACAGCAGAAAATTATAACAGACATTTTTCACGATTTTATTACATTTTATAGACGAGAAAATAATCAGCAGATTAATTGGTCATGAAAATAATCATTAGTTGCAGCTCTACCAGGCTCATCTTTGTGGAATTACAGTAATTGAAATCAACAGTTAAAGTGCAGATTTATTTCAGATGCAGAAAGTATTTGTTTAAAAAATGCTGTAGGTCAGAATTGAAGAGAAAAAGAGGAAATGTGGAGAGTAAAATAAAATTAGTAATACTGTGGTTCAAACTAGGGCTGAACAATTAAGAGAAAATTTGATCTAAATCATAATATCACCTACAATATATTTATTAAAGGCAAAAGGTCAAAATAGCATTTTAAATTAAATATTGTGTCGTGCTGCAGAGATGTTCTGGCCTACACATCATATTCTACAGACTTAAGAAAACATCTTTGTTTGGTACAGATCCCCCTAAAAATCACACCATAACCATTTCAATATGTTTTTCAATGAAAATAAGAATAATGATGTGAAAATAATTCCCTCTAATATCTCAAATCATTTTACATATCATCAGTTAAAATAATTGCAATTAGATATTTTTTAAAAATCATTCAGCCTTAGTTCAAACAAACAAATGTTTGAATCAAACCAAACGGTGCCTCTCTTTGCTAAACACTGACATAAAGTGGCTTTAGTGCACAGTGTTGAGTTCAAATTCAGTCACAACTCCACTGACTGCGTTCTGAAAGTGGAGCAGGATTGTCCCTCTGTGACACGATAAGCTCCTTAAGTCAGAAAACTGTTGCGAAAAATGTCAACAGGAGACTTATCATTTGATTTTCAGGTTCAAGTGGAGTTCAGTTTAAAACCTTTATCAGGACTGAGCAAAAAGCTCTGCATCAGCTGCTGCACTTTGACCTCTTAAACTCTGCCGCACCCACCCGTGGATTCATCTCTGTAATCGTATGTTGGGAGGCCAGACATTTTTTCAAAACCCACAGAAGTTTATTTTAAATTCTATCAAGGACACGGAAGTTTCCAAAGATATCAAACGTGTGCGTCTGACTTAATATAATCACGTTACGTCGGTGCAGCCTTAAAAGAGTTTTCTGGGGCTTGAACGTCACTCAGTGTCAGCATTAAACAGTGTAGTTTCAATGAAGTGTTGGAACAAGCAGATACAGATATTCTCATACAGCTGGGAAAAGGTGCATTTCTGTTTCTAAATTGAAATAAACTTTAAGATGGACACTTAAAATAAACAACCAAATCACACATACTTTTATAGGGGGTCTACCCCCGCAGGGGAGGCGAGATGCTGATGACAGCCAATCAAAAAGTGGACACGGTCATCAGAGAAGAGATCAATAAACAGGCTACAGAAACTAAAAATATTACATTTATAGGTAGCAGTCAGGTAGCTATACTCCCTACTATGTTATAATAATAATAATAATAATGATAATAATAATAATAATGATAATAATAATAATTCCCCAAAAAATTGTATTTATATAGCAAAATCATTGATTATAAAAAGGGCAAAATGCCAAATGCAGATTTCTGTGCACACATACATTACACATATATTAGGGCTGCAACTAATGATTATTTTAATTACCGATTAATCTGCTGATTACTTTCTTGAATATTTGGTTAATTGTTTGGTCTATAAAAATTTTGAAAACACTAAAAAATGTCACAGTCCAAGGTGACATCTTCAAATTGCCTGTTTTTTTTTTTTTTTTTTAACAGTTGAAATATATTCAGTTTAAATTCTCAGACAAAGAAAAGCAGCAAATCCTCACAAATTACTGGCCGGGACTGGAGAATGAGAAACTTTTTTGCTTTAAAAATGACTGAAATGATTAATCAGTAATCAAAATAGTTGCCGATTATTTATGTTGGTCAACTAATCGATTAATTGATGAATTGTTGCAGCTATAATATACAGTACATATAAACGTGACAAAACAAACACACACACACACACATCCACATTTTGTGAGCATTCGGTCACATATCCCAGGAGCAGAACTACCTCAGTCAGCTGTTTTTATCTGCTGCTGTTATTCCAACCAACCACAACCAATGTAATAAAGGCTCCATTTAATCAGTAAAGCTGTTTTTTTAACGATCTCTTGATTCAATTCCACTGTCAGACTGTGTCACGGTCAACTCTCAGGTCACACGTCCTGCGTCTGAAAAACGCAGTAAATCTAATCCTGATGCATCAGTTTCGATTCATCGCCACTGGAAGACATTTGACCCCTGTGAACCCGCTCTCAACCATGTGACCCCACCCCACCCCCCACCCCCACCCCCCAGCCAAGCAGGAAGCTCCAGGTCTGAAAAATGAGGCCAGTGTGGAAGTGGCTTAAACCTGTATTCTCCCTAATGGCCAGCAGGGGGCGACTCCACTGGTTGTAAAATGAAGTCCGATTGTATAGAAGTCTATGAGAAAATGACTCTACTTCTCACTTTACTACCTCAGTAAACACTTTCCTAATGAATTTATGGTCTTAATTGCTAGTTTCAAGTCTTCTTCAATTGAGCATGATGTTCATTTTGTAAATTATGGTCCCATTTAGAGTAAACAGGACGATAAAGCAGCGTGTGCTTTAGGGCCCTCTAAGGAGTCAGCTGTTCAGTTTTTCCGGTAATTACATTTTGTTTTAAGCCTGTTTTTTGCCGGCCAAAATTAGCATTAGCAATATCAAAGTTAACCACCGACTGTAGCTAGCAGCTAACGCTAGCGTTAGGGTCAGCTCCACCCTCTCGTCCAAATATGGTCACTTCTGGCTCCAAAAAAACCACGATGGCAACGGTCAAAATACCAAACACGAGGCTTCAAAATGGGAGTCCACAAACCAATGGGTGACGTCACGGTGGCTACGTCCATTATTTTTATACAGTCTATGCCCCCAGCTGTGTATCTCTGTGTGAAATGGTTTGTCCTGTTTTTAGCCTCAGACCACAGGATCGAACCACGGCTGTTTGCCGAAGAGGGGGGATTTTCCACAGAGGCAGAAAGCTGGCTGCTCGAGCGAAACCACAAACCTCTGGGGGGGGGGCAGAGGAGGGGGACAGAGAGAGAGAGAGAAAGAAAGAGAGAAGGCGGGGGGGGACAAAAAGAAAGCCCTAGAAACAGAAATAGAGAGAGAGGGACAGCGAGAATAAAGGGAGTATTATTTACGAGCGGCGAGTCCTCTCAGCAGAGACTAAACTTCAACACGACCAGGAGACTGGAATTCCACTGAGATACACTGGGTAAAAGTGCAGCGTCAGGATGTGTGTGTGTGTGTGTGTGTGTGTGTGTGTGTGTGTACAGTATAATGATGGGAGGGAAACCTAGAATTTAAGACCCCAGGAGAGAGAGCTATTCTGTCCTCGGAGCACTGAGACGTTGTTACTCTTGTTAGTTTGCACATACTTGGCATCTTCAGTCTGACCTTTTCAAATCCTCTGAGGGAAGAATAAAAAAAAAAAAACGGATTGTTCAAAGTCGGCACAGCGGCCTCCTCCTTTGGTGTACAGTACAAAAAGCACAATACTGAATCAAATTTGGTTTTCGTGTCAGATACGGTTTGAACATCTGAGAATTAGGAATGTCTTTAAATTTGTCAACTGTCGTGCAAAAACATGCGAGCATTCAGTGTTTCCCTGCAGATTTTTATTTTGTTGAAGGTGAGCAGCAGCTACCACGGCTCGAGTGGGTGGCCTATCACACTGTTTAACTTAATTTTTCACACATGGAACCATGATAGACTCTTTACCAACGCCAAGGAGGATATGTTAAGTCTAAAATACAGATTTTAATGAATAAAATGTAAAAGTGAGAAGCAGTTCAGGATGCCGGACAAACAATCCTCTTAGTGCGTTTATTACAGCGTGTCCACGAACACAAATTTGAGCGGCCGTCTTCCTCTTTTTCCCCTCCGTTTGTGCCGACACATTTTGGAAACCCACTTTTCCAGTATTTCTGGATGAAATTTGGTGGGAAAGTAGACAATGAACAGAGGAACAAGTGATTCATTTTAACTGTGGATGCAGAGAAAACAACTGCAAGATACAAACTGTCATGACCTAATGCACATCCAGATCCAAGTTGGCTGGGACAGACGGTCCCTCTGCACTCTGGTTACAACTAGACCTTCTTGAACCCTTTCAAATATAAAAGTGATGTTTGATGCATCAATAAAACCTAAAATGTAATTTCTATGATAGGCTTGTGCCAGTTCATGATTATTGCCTATTGACAGTTGAAGAAGTGATTGCTGATTTTAAGATGACTTATTTAAACATCAGGCGAATATATTTATGAACACTATTTTTGGAGTTTTGGCTTGTTGGTCAGACAAAACAAGACATGAATAAATCTCCCTGATCTGTGGCAGATTATAGCATTTTTCTCTCTTTTCTGACAATTCATCGACTAAACAAGTAATCAATAAATTGAGAAAATAATTGGCATATTAATCAATGAAAATAATCGTTAGTTGCAGACCTGTTTATAAGCAGTATATTAACATTTAATAAACGGTTTATAACACACTGTAATGTAGTTGTAAGCAGATAAAAGGACATTTTAAGTAATTTGTTTATAACCAGCATCAAGATATACATACTCACAGTTATAGTTACTGACAAACACATTAATAAACACATTAATAAACACTTACATCTGTTCACAACTACATTATAGTGTGTCTAAAATGAATGTTAAATAGGGGGGAAGCTGTATAAAAATCCTAATCAGTCTGCTAAAGTTTCTAAATATGTGTTTTACAATTAGAACTATGAACAGGACAGATTTAAGACAGATTTAAAAACTTGCGTACTCGTCCTCTAACCATCGGACCATGCACACTTGTTAAACCTCCTCTTTCTCATACTGAGAAGTTGAAGGTCAGTCAATCCAACTGAGGCCCTGCTCGATTGAGGATGACGGCGAAAGGACTATTTTGAAGCATAAACGATCGCTCACACCTAATTATACGCAGGAAATGATGTGTTTGGGTGTAACAAGTTGTATTATTCAGTGTTAGATCGCTCTGAATCTAGGTTCTTTGTCAGAAGGCTAATAGGAGACAAACCCTGGATTAAAACCAACACTAAACCAAACTGTGCCCACATTTACACCTACTGCAGCCCACAACGTCTCACTAAACTGTTTCCATCCGTCTGGGAATAATTATCGGATGGAATTGGGAAGAATCCCAGTTGTTGCTTTCCTCACTGTAACATAACAAGGCCGACAAGCCAGACTGCTGGAGACAAGAGAGATCAGCAGTCTGACTTAGCCCTGGGTGAGCGGTCTGACACACTCACACACTCACACTCACACACACACACACACACACACACTCTCTCACACACACACTCACACTCACACACACACACGGATCTACAGCTGTGCTCCTGAGAGTGCAAATGAGGTAAGAGGTCTCAACTCTGCTGAGACAATTACGCCTAGTGTGTGTGTGTGTGTGTGTGTGTGTGTGTGTCTGTATTTTGTATGTGAGTGCCCCCTAGTGGACAAAGAGAGTACTTCACATGAAGGCTGACTATACTCTGCATTGGCAACACGTCAGCTTGAAGATGTTGATGGATTAATTTAATTTTGTGATGTTTGATTGAAACCAAGCCGGATGATTAAAAGCACGCAGGGAACATTACTGTATGAGGACATGTGCAGGTGTGTGAGACTTCAGAAGTGTGTGTGTGTGTGTGTGTGTGTGTGTAAGTGCTGTCTCATGGTGAGTCACAACGACATCAATTAAACACAATTCTCATATGTTGCTATTTTCAGCACACGCCATGACTTCCATTATAAATGCGTTTGTGTGTTTAGATTATACAGGCGTCTGAACACACACACACACACACACACACACACACACACACACACACACTGTATATAGAGATGAATAAATCATTAAAGGATAAGGCTTTTCTATATTTTTCTTATTGTCAACAAATCTCATGTTTGGATCCAAACTAACAATGAACTGTTTATTAATTAGTCTATTAATTGATTATTTGCCAATTACTAAATTAATTGCCATCTATTTTGATAGTTGATTAATCGCTTGGAGTCATTTTTTAAGAAGAAATGTCCAAATTCTCTGATTCCAGCTTCTTAAATGTTTTTTCAGGTTTCTTTAGTCCTCTATGACAGTACACTGTATATCTTTGGGTAGTGACTGTTTGTTGGGACAAAAGACCTTTGAGAACATCACTTTGGGCTTTGGTGAACACTGATCGACCTTTTCTGATATTTTATAAACGAAACAACTAATCGATTAATCAAGACAATAACCGACCGAGACAGATTCATCTTAACTTGCCTGAAGTCTTTGTGATGAAGGAACATGTCACCCAGTGCAGCGCTGTGGCTTATTGATCTGTTCCAGAGGTCTTTTAAGATGTCGTACCATGAATGACTATTAGATTCTGGCTCCAAAAAGATCCATCCAAAAAAGTGTATTATGTGACTCCAATAAGGGCTAAGATGGCAGCTGGCAGTGCTTAACCCTCATCCAGGTTTCAAAATGTTCAGGAAACTACAGGTGATGGTTACGACTGTATGCTCATTTTTTTGTCAGGCTAAAGAGGAAGCAGGTCAGCCAGGTTTGTCTCAGCTGAGGCTGCATCACTGATGATGACAGATTTTTTCTGTTTTAAAGAGAATTGTGATGATCTCCCTCTCTTCCTCTCTTGTCTTTCTCCTTCCCTCAGCACACCACTGTGCTTCCCTTCATCATCATCGAGATGCGGACCACCCACCATCGGTATCCCAGCAGGTCGTGGGGTCTGGCAGCAGTGTGCTGCTTCGGCATGGGATACATCCTCTGGTACCAAGTGTTTCCTATTTCCAACACAAATTAACACCTTTACTGTGTAAAATCAGTGGAGTTCCCCCAGTTTAGACTGACTCAGATGGGCTTTTTTAGGTAAATGTAGCTGGGCCTGTTTAATCTGGGATAGTACATAAAGAGGTTAGTGTGACAGGTAAGCATAGTTCAGTTCAGATGAATATCTTCTGTTTAAATTTACTATAGTTGAGTTTATTGTGGTTTAGTGCAGGTCTTAGTGAACCAACTCTGTAGATTCTAGTTTAATAGTTTTGAACTTAGTTGTACTGATTTAATTCAGATGTTTTTATTCCAAAAGTTCAGTTCAGTTTAGGTGTGTTATCTCAAGATTAGGTTCAATTTAATTCCAGTGGCTAATTTAGCATATGTGATAATGTATTTAAATTTACTTTAATTAAACTTTTGTTTAGTTCCAGCTCAGTTTAATCAGTTTAAACCAGGTGGAGGTTAAGGGTCAAGGGAACATCAGTGGTGATAATTCAGTAGTTTAAAATTGTTTTATTTTCTCCAGTTAAACATCCAAAATCTATTCATTATGCATTTTAACTTCCTGTGTCCCCGCCTTTGCAGGACGTGTTGGGTGCACCAGGTGACGGGCGTGTGGGTGTACCCGGTGCTGGAGCGCATCGCTCCGCTAGCTCGAGTCCTCTTCTTCAGCGTGATGACCGTAGTGATTTGTGTCTTTTACATTCTCGGAGAAATCCTCAACAGCTACATCTGGGACCAGCCACACACAGGTAACAACACACACACACACCAAGACCAACCAAAACAAGTTCATATATACATACTGTACAGTATATCCACCGACAAGACATTTAGTTAGCTGTCAAGTGCTTAAATGATATTTTTACTCAAAGTGAATCATTTTCATTATTTTATTCTTGGGCTTGAGAGTAATTTGACATTTTATTACTTTTTCCTACCTTTATTTGACCATAAAATACTTAAAACATTGTTTTAATGGATGTTAATTAAAGATAAAAAATGAGCACAAAACAAGTTTGAATCTGAATCAGTCTGCTGGTAAAAAGTATTCACGGAAAGCTTGTAAGAGCAGAATAAGTTGTGCTTGTGTTACATGTGTAACATGGTGTGTTTTATCCCTCACATGTAAGCTCCAAATGAAAACAGCAAAATCTCTCATTTATGGTGAATCAAATGTCTTTAAATAACAGACTTTAACTCTGATAAAGGTTTGATAAATATGCAGTGTTGCCAGATTGAGCAGCTTTGCACTACTTTTTATTTAATTGTGAGGTTAAAAATAGTTTTGGGCAGGTTGTGATAATTTAAGCTACTTTTTGTACCATTTGGTCAGTTACCTCACACACACACACACACACACACACACACACAAACATATACATCTTAACAGTCTGCTGACTTTCCTTCTTTCTCTCTGTCTTTTTTCTCCTAGAAAAGGTCAAAGGTGAGTGATCCTCTCTCTGCTTTGTGGGCATAAAAGCTGGCCTCGGTCAGACAAATGAGGACGAGTCGTGCCCCGCCCGCTCCGGACAGCACAAGAACAGAAAACAAGCGACCTCTCTGGAAGTGGACCATTACCTTTGAACTGCATCCATCAATATAATCAATAAAAAAGACAGAAAAGTGATTTGGTTAAATGTAAATTGAGAATTTGGTGATGGAAGAAGGAAAATCAAATCAATGTTTTTTTTTTCTTTTCTTGTTGTTGTTTTTCTGTGGCAAAAACTACGCAGTCGCATCCGGCTTCGGTCACGGACAGTGGAGAAAACACGCACACGTCTACACGAAAAACAGAACATTAACACACACACACTACTGTACGTACATAAACACACACACACACACATGAACAGTATTTGTAATCTGCGTTTACTGGTATGAACTATTTACCAAAGTGAATGAATTCCTTCATAAGCTTCTATGAAACTACTGATCATCAATATTGTGTTGAACATGATTACTAATCATCTTATGAGTCACAATACATGTATGGAAGAAATTAGATGTTGGTACAAGATCAATAAAGATTTGACTGGAAAATATTTCCTGTCAGTGAGTCCAGTTTGAATTCTGAGTGAAATCTTTTGACCCTTTATGAGCTCGATATGAGATGTTGCCTCATTTATTCAGATGAAAAAATTGCAAACAGGCGATTCTCAAGATTCATCTGCATACAAAGCCTCACATGATGCTCAGAGTCCTGCTGACGCATATATACTCAACCTAAGATGGGTGTACGCTTAAAGTTTGTGTAGAAGGTGGAACAGGAATTCAAACCTATTGGATAATAGATATAAGGACAGGAAGTGCCGGAGCCAGTGTCCAGGTGCCACACCCATACATTAAAACAAGAATACACACATCTTTGAGTTACATGAAATCAAGCACAATATCACTAAAATGTTAAAAATTGTATCATCTTACATTAATTGTATTTTTAGGATGAAGTGTCGGGTGTTTGATCTTATTTGTAATTAAAAACAAACGGGTTCGATAGACTCAATTGAAAATTCAGGCCTCAAAGTACAACCTGCAACAATGATTACACCTGTGACCAGTGAAACAAAGAAGAAGCTGTGAACACCACAGCTTTCTCAGGTTTAGCCTGGGTTGTGTCTAATGCAGCGTGGCTCCACATGGTGAGGATTTGCCTGAACAGGTAAGAAACCAGCTTGTGAGAGTTCATAAAGATGGGAGACGGTACGAGATCATCAGTAGGCTGCTGAACAGAAGCTAAAACACAGTTGCAGCAGTGGTCAGGAGGTACAGGAGGAGCCATACTCCCAATAACAGAAGGCACAGTGGCACTTAAAATTTGCTATTTACGCAACCTTACATTGAAAAAACAGACAGGCAAGTGCTTCTGACTTGGCACAAGGATTATCTGTGGAAACTGGTGTTTCAGTGGCTGCTCATGACACGGCGAAGGACTTTGTATGAAGTCAACCTCTACGGATGATGTCCAAGAAGAAAACCAACGCTCACAAAACAGCAAGATTAAACTTTGCCAAAGAACATGAAAAGAAGCCTGGTGAATATTGGCAGCACATTCTTTGGTCAGATGAAACCAAAATAAATGAGTTTGGATCAGATGGGGTCCAGCATGTTTGGCTACCGCAGTGACTGCATAGTGCCGACCGTGAAACATGGAGGAGGGAGTGTGCTGATACGGGCTGCATGAGTGCAAAAGGTGTAGGGGAGATGACATTTCTAGATGGCACGATGAACACATGTTTGTATACCCAAATACTGAATGAACAGATGACTGCAGTCTCAAGAAGGCTGCAGGAGAGGAATTTTCCAACATGACAACTTTTGTTGCACTTCGTTCTTAAATTTAGGCCCTTTAATACAGTTTAATGAGTCAAACATTCAAGTGAATTGGCTTAAATGTTCTTGAGTATTGTCTAAAAACAAATAAAATTGTATTAAATGGAATGGATTTGTAATTAACATTTAAGTGATATTGACCAGAGATGTACTCGGTTTTGTTAAATACATTTTACACTTTGTTATTTGCAACTTACAGGCGCGGCAATCAAGCGTTAGAGGACAGTGACTCAGAAAGAGCCGTGATACAAAGTCTCAAGTAGCTGACCAGGTACAACGAGAAAGAACGCTAGACAGAAGGTTTTTGTTGTTTTTAAAAATTATTAAAGTAAGAAACAACAGGAAGTAGATAAGTGCATAGTAAAAACCATAATCAACTGTAAAGTAGTGCAACAAAGTGCTAAAACACTAAAGGGTTCAAGTGTTGAGGTGTTCACAGAAGTTTTCAGGCAGATCTTGAATGCACCGGAGCGGCCGGGAGGGGACATACGGCCTGATGAGTGACTCAGCAGGGTGCCATTCCATTGGTCGCCTTGAAGGCAAGAACCAAAGCTTTGAACTTGATGCTGAGATGGGAGCAAGAACATAAAGACAGGAAGAATGTCCTGAAGAATATCAATATGCCCAAATGTCAAGAAGGCAACGTACTTTATTGCTAGTCCACAAGAGTACAGTTCCTGTGTTCAAATCTGCTCAAACAAGGAGGAGAAATGACGAGAAAAACCAAGTCTGATTCAACCAGATTAAACACGTTTGAAAATGCCGTAAGAGTCTGTTGTCCTCCACTGTGACGCGCTACGCAGGAAAAAAACAACAAACTGTCATTCCTGACACTCATTTTTGTTCCCAACAGCTCTGTATGTTGGACCCCGGCTGACAACATCTTAAAGATGACTGTTGTCCATGTGGACCCTTTTAGTTTTGGGTGGTTTTGAGATAAGATTGTTGGGTCGCGCTGACACTTTCAAACCGGTTGAGGCCTCTATTCTGAACAAACAGGAGGTTTGTAAGCCTCCTCCGAAACAACTTCCATAAGTGCAATCAAATAGACAGGTGTAGCAGTCAAACAGGTAGACAGGTAGACAGGCAGATAATACACACACACACACACACACACACACACAGTGACTGGGTCGAGGTGTAGAACAGGAAAAAAGCTTTTAAAATGGTCCAATTTACTTAGCTGCTTTCCCTGCTCTGCATCACCATGGAAACCCAAACTGAAAACAAAGATAGGACATGCTATGAACAACACACACACCCACACACACACACACACATACCGTTTTCTCTAAAAATGCCCTATAACACAAAGGCATCCACTCTGTCAGAATAACACTGAATAGAATAGAATAGAATAGAATAGAATAGAATATAGATCTGTTTTCACTCTTTACATTGAAAGCAAATATACATTGAAGAAAGAAGCTGATGCAATTGGTCTCTGAGTGGAAGAGAAACTGACAGAAGAGACAAAACATGCAGTGAGTGCAGAAAGCAAATGACAGAATTAAAAAAAGGAAGAAAAAAAACAGCAGACGAAAGACGAAAACAAAACAGAAAGAAGAAAATGTGACAAGAAAAAGAAAACAAATAAATGTGCAGTCGATTTAAAGCAGGTGTGAGGATGCATTGACTGATTAATATAAAATTGATTTAAAAAAAAGACAAAAAGTTAAATAAAGCAAATAAAGAAAATGTGTGTTGCATTCCTCCCCCAGCACGGAGCAGGAGGGTGGAGCAAGACAAATGTTTTCATTCTTTTTTTTCTCCTTTTTGGGCTGTAAAGGTTAGCAGAGTGAAACCACGACAACATATATGTGCAACACTTCCTGTCAAAACTAACCGAACAACCCCCCCGTCTATCTCCTCCTCCTCCTCCTCCAACAAAAACAAACACTCTCCTCCCTCCTCCTCTCTATCTCCCCTCAGGTCATTTGGTAGTGAAATAAAAAATAACTCTTTTATTTTCTCTGCCACTGTTGTTCTCTCACCTTTACACAATGTGTCATCTCATATTACACCGCTTTTTATGGTGTTCAGTGTGTGTGTGTGTGTGTGTGTGTGTGTGTGTGTGTGTGTGTGTGTGTGAGAGACTCCTCCTCTCCTGTCACTGTCAGTTTGGAAAGGAAAGTTTGACACGACACACTCTGTTCATTAGCGCTTAACAGCTAACTCTGCTCTGTGTGTGTGTGTGTGTGTGCCGTCTCTTCATTAACACGTCAACTCCTCCGCTCTGAGGTGACACATTAAAACATTCTTGAATATTCTGCTCTGAATTAATTAGCATAGATTTACATGCTAACGAGCAGAGAGGAGCTGGACCCCGGCACGTGCTTCACAAAACGAACCTGCACTTATTTTTATTTGTCAAATATTTCTGCTGTAACTGTCCCTCCATAAGCAAAGAAAACGTATTTTTTATGGAAATGTATGTTCAGAAAACACATCCGTGTCTATGAGAAACTGTCGTGTGAAAAGCTGTTTCACATGTGAAGAATTCATGTGTGTGAGCTTGTATTTCATACATTTCTGTATAAAAAAGGAACATAAAAGAGGAAGTAGAAAAGGGGTTTAAGAAAGAAACTGATCAGATGAACCACTGAAGACAGGAAGGAGTAAAAGAGGGAGGGAGGGGATAGGATGGGGGAAGGAAAAAAGAAATAAAACGGAATAAAAACATTAATGTGATGAGCTATTGAAAACAGGAAGGAGGGAGGAAAGAAAAGGGAAGAATGTAAAAATAAAGAGTAAGACATGGATGTGATGAACTATTGTTGAAAGAAAGAAAACAGGAAGGAGAGAAGGAAAAAAGACAAGGAATGGAGGAAATAGGCGGGAAGGGGGAGGAAGGAAAGAGGCAGGGAGGCAAGTTGTGAGAAGCAAAAATGAGTGATGTGATGGGTGATTAAAAGAAGAAAGAAATGAGGAAGGGGGGTAAAAAAGGGGAAGTAGAAAAAATGGTGAAAGAAAAACAAGCCACTGACAAAATGAAAAAAGGAAGGAAGGAAGCAGACAGAGAGAGGGAGGGAGGAAGACATTTAAGGAGAATAGAAAGAAGAAAAACAGTGAGACAAAGAGACTGATGTGAATAACTAAAAAAGAAAAAAGAAGTCGAGAAAGGAACCAACACAAGCTGATATACTGGGATACTGAAGGAAGAAAGGAAATAGGGTGGAACGAAGGAAGGAAAAAAGGTAGTAGAGAAAACAGAAGGAAGAAAAGTAACAAAGGAAGATGAGAAAGAAACAAAGAGAGGAGAGAAGGAAGGAAGGAAATGAGCAGGAATGTCGGGATGCAAGAAAGAAGGAAGCATGAACATATAAAAGCTGAAGGAAAGAGGAAATGAAAGAGAGAGGAAGGAAAAAAGGAAGTAGAAAATGATATGAACCATTAAAGGCATAAATGAAAGAAGGAAGGAGGGATTCAAACAGGGAATGGTTAAAATAAAAAACAAACAAACAAAACAAACAAACTGATGAACAGAGAAGAAGGAGGAAAAATAGAGGAAGGTAAAAAAAAGGAGGTAGAAAAGAGTGAAAGTGGCAGGAGGTGAAGTTGTAAGAGAAACAAAAATATGAAGAAAAGAAGAAAGGTTAAGGTGAGGAAAAAGACAAACGGGGAAGGAAGGAAGCAGGAAGGAAGTAGGAAGGAAGGAGGAAGGAAGGAGGAAGGAAGCAGGAAGGAAACAGGAAGGAAGGAAGGAAGGAAGGAAGGAAGGAAGAAAACAATGAGCCGCGAAAAGACAGAAGGAAGTGGTGAAAAGCAAAAAAAAATGCATTGGAACAAAAAAAGAAAGAGTGTGAAAGAGTTTAGAAATTGCTCCATCAATTCATTACTGGGAAGAAAAACAACAGCAGGACACCTGAAACACACACACACACGGCACACTTTCTCTCACACTCAGCACACACACTTCTTTCAGCTCCTCCCAGCTGCAAACACTGCGAAACACACACACACACACTCCCACCCAACATGCCACAGAATATGTGTGTGCGCGTCTGAGAGGAAGTGAAACAACAGAAAAAGCCTGAAGTTTGTGTGTGTGTCTGTTATATGAGCAGTTGTTGGAGGTCACTCCTGTTGAGAAGCGCTGCTCCACACACACACACACACACACACACGCACAAACACACATGCACACACACACAAACACAAACACTGTTTCTGTCTCTTTCTCAGAATATAAAACACAGGAAATGAAGCGTTTGGAGATTAAGACCAAACTGTGTCATTATGAACAGTAACAAATCAACATGGCTGCACAAACAGAGAAAAAAGCACCACCTACAGAGAATTCACCTGCATATAATTAATACAAATTCTAAGTCTGATACTGATAATTTCCATATTTGCATTTTGCTTCTTTGGACGCTGAGTGAAAATGTTTCCTTTAGAGGGAAGTTAGTTGATCTAACTGCTCCTCCTGCTGGCAGAATGATTAAAATGCATCTAAATGTCCAGATTTCAAATGTCTATGAGCAACACATGAAACATGATTTATAATGTCATTTATTAAATAGAAAATTAGAAGAGATAAATACCAACAATATGTAAACAATTAACTTGGCTCTGGGAAGGCTCAGTCTTTCCTGGTTTTGGGTTTGGGGGCTGAAACAGAGCAAAAGCAAATAATAATGTTAGAGAAAAGAAGAGTCAAGAACATAAAAAAGTTTGTGCTGCTCAGTGAATTTTTCTGCCAAACTGTATTGAGAACAAAATTCTGAAAAAAGAAGAAAAGACAGAAAATGAAAACAAAGATTGGCGAAGATGAAAAGGAAATATTACAAATAGAGAAACAAGAAAATTGAGAACAGACAATAAAAACTGAGAACAGATGAGAAAATGGAAGAAAGGAGAAAAAGCAGGAAAAAAAGAGAAGAAGAAGAAGAGCAGATTGTTTCTAATCACCGTTTGGATTCTCTTGTTTGTAGAAAGTCTTCAGCATCTCCACAGCTTCTTCTGCTCTGTGGCCTGAAACACACTGAAGACAAACACAAGACACACGATTCAATGTGGCCAAATGTTTGTAGACACATGAGTTTTACAACCACATGTGATTGTAGAACATGAATCTGCTGCTTTTTAACCGCCTCCACTCTTCTGGTTTCAGGCTTTCAACCAGATGTTGGCACCTGGCTGCAGGGATTCGCTCCCATTCAGCCACAAGAGCATCAGTGAGGTCCAACAGAGTGACAGTGATCAGGTCTGGATCACTGTCACAGTCAACTTCTTCCACATGAAACTGGGGAAGTTAAAAGCACACTGTAATGTCTTTAATATCATTGTGTGCTGCAGCATTAAAGAACGTGTTCACAGTTTTTCAAGTGTGTCTTAAAGCAGCAGTCAGGTGTCCATATGAACAGTGAAAGAGGTTTTCCTCGCTGTAATCATTCCTCCTGTTCATACTGGATATTAAAAGATTCCCTTCAAATGTGCTTTAATGGAAGTGATGGAGGCCAAAATCCACAGTGTGTCCACACAGTCATTTAAAAGTAGATGTGAAGCTTATATGAGGCTTCAGCAGTCTGAGTTAGTCATATCAAGTGGATATCTGCCACATTTACAGTCTTTTTAGCATCAAATTCCCTCTTTGTGTTTCCTCGGACAGTGTTTCCCTGTTGAGCTGCGGTGGAAGTATAGTAACAAAAAGAGGAACTTTGGCACTAAAAAGACTGTAACGTTGAAAGATATCTACTTGATTTGACTCATTTGGACGCTGAAGCTTCATATTAGCTTCAGATAAACATTTAAATCCATGTTTGCACAGAAGGAGGACTGTGGATTTTGTCCCCCATCACTTCCATTGTAAGTGCATTATAAAGGGATCTTCTAATGGTCAGTATGAACAGGAGGAATGATTACAGCAAGAAAAACATGTTTCACTCTTCATTTGGGCTCCTGATTGTTGTTTTAAGACAGACTTGAAAAGTTGTGAATGCGTCCTTTAAGATTCCCCTTCATCAGAGGTAAGCGGACCAAACCAAACCCTGAAAAACAGCTCCAGATCAAAACCACAAACCAGTATATGGACGTCCACAAACATGATGTAGTATATTTTAAGGACAAGACACACAAATACAGATAGTTAAAGGGTAAGGCTGTGATTTTCTACATTTGTCTTATTGTCAACAAATCTCATGTGCAGAGACAAACCAACAATGAATAACAGCGATCACGTTTTCAGTCTCTGGAGAGTAGTTCAGTGTAAGGCAGACACCACTGAGCATGTGTTTAAATAAACTAACATGACTGTAATCTTCCTGGTGAAGGAACATGTCACCCGGTGCAGCGGTGAGGCTCACTGATGTGTAGAAAATCACCCACCATATCCTTCAACACTTGGATAAACACACAGACCTTGAACGTGGTTCCTGTGTGAGGTAGGTTTGCAGAGGAAACATCCAGAACTGAACCGCAGCCTCCAAACCGCTCGTTCCTGCAGCCGTACACGACCACTGGGATATCTGACAGCCGGTAAAGGAACAGTACTCAGTCAACACTACAGCAACTGTTCTGATGATCGAATTATCACTTGAGCCAATTTTTAAGAAAATATGCCAAAAAGTTTGCTGGTTTTAGCTTCTCAAATGTGATGATTTAATGACTTTCTTTGTCATATATGACAGTAAACTGAATATTTTGGGTTTCGGACTGTTTATCAGACAAAATAAGACATTTAAAGACGTAACCACTGACTCTGGGAAATTATAATTTTGGCGATTACACTTAATAAACTCATTAAACTGAAAGCAATCAGCAGATTTATCAATAATAAAAATAGTTGTTAGTTGCAGCCCTAGTCAACACACACACACACACACACACACACACACACACACACACACACACACACACAGAGGCAGGGAAGGATACTGAGCAGACGCAGGGCTGCAGCACACATGATGCACGGCTCCACGGTGACGTACAGGGCTGTGCGCTCGCACACACTTCTCACATCCAGGTTGCTATGGTGACACCAGTCCAGGACCTGGTCCAAGGCCACCATCTCAGCGTGGCGAGTGGCCTGAGACACACACACACACACACACACACACACACACACACACACACACACACACACACACACACACACACACACACACACACACACACACACACACACACACACACACACACACACACACACACACACACACACACACACACACACACACACACACAAAATAAATGTTACGCAGGGTTTGACTGGAGTTTGTTAAAACAGAAACGACACATTCGTCATTTTTCCTACATTTTTGGTCTCGTTGACCTCGTTGCGTCCCTTCCCCACAACTTTATCGTTGTAGACCATCAGACATCCAACTGGCACCTCTCCGTTGTCCAGGGCATCTTTAGCCTGCAGCGACACAATCACAGGACATTAACGGGTGGAAACTACACATGGACATTAAGGGAGTATTAAACAGAGGAAAACAAGTCACTGAAACATCAAAATATAGATAAGTTTTTGTTTTTTTACTAATGCCTGATTACATGAAAATGGTAAAAGACTAACAAAATTGAATTAAATAAAAAAATATTTTGGTTCTTGAATTTTCTTTTCAGGTTAAAATGATAATTTCTTGATATAAATGTTATAAATAGATATAAATGCATTTTAAGACAAGTACAAGTAGCGCTCATTTACATTATCAGTCAAATTGTTGATTATTTTCTCAATTAATCAATTAGTTGTTTGGTTTATAAAAAGTCAGAAAATGATGAAAATGTCGATCACTGTTTCCCAAAGCCCAACATGACGTCATCAAATGTCTTGTTTTGTCCACAACACAAAGATATTCAGTTTACTATTATAGAGGACTAAAAAAAAACAAAAAGCTCAAATCAGAGAATTTTTTCTTTAAAACTGGCTCAAAACGATTAATTGATTATCAAAATAGTTGGCGATTCATTAGTTGGCAACTAATCGATTAATCGACTGATCTAGTTCAGTTGGTATCCAAAAAAATGATCTAATCAAAATTATTTGGTCAAAATTTTGACTAGCTGAACTACTAATTTATTGAGTAGAGTATCTGACTGTTATCTATCACCCACCATGTCAAACGCGCTGGACATCCACTTCTCAATGTCCTCATCAGTCAGACAGAAACTCTCCTCTGTTCCCATGGCGACCACAACTGCTACTTAACCTCAACAAAACATAATACTCGCACAGAGTGGAAGTTTACAGCCTGTTTGTTCACTTTTTAGGGACAATTTCGACCGCGGCAGTGTTCATAGCACGCAGAACAACCGGAGGGGGAAGATAATATTGGTCGGACCAGTCTCAGACACGACCAATCGATCTCCCACGTTTTTGATGCGTCAAGTTCACGACAGTTAGCTAAAAGTAAACCGGAAGTGGGGAGATTTGCGTGTAAAAAAAAGCACAATTTGTTAACGTGTTTCTCCAGCATGACTTTGGACAGTGGTGGAAGAAGTACTCAATACAATACCAATACAACGCTGTAAAAATACAAGTAAAAGTCCTGCATGAAAAATCCTACTTAAGTAAAAGTACATAAGTATTATGAGCTTGATGTAGTTAAAGTATTGCAGTAAAAGTACATAAGTATTATGAGCT
This sequence comes from Scomberomorus guttatus, assembly GCA_038419695.1. NCBI lineage: Eukaryota > Metazoa > Chordata > Actinopteri > Scombriformes > Scombridae > Scomberomorus > Scomberomorus guttatus. The sequence continues at coordinate 26,816,319 of CM076462.1, forward strand.
TGATGTAGTTAAAGTATTGCAGTAAAAGTAGTGGTTTGGTCCCTCTGACTGATATATTATTATATATGACATCATTAGATTATTAATACTGAAGCATCAGTGTGTAAGCAGCATGTTACTGTTGTAGCTGCTGGAGGTGGAGCTAGTTTCAACTACTTTATATACAGTTAGCTAGTTTAGTCCAGTGGTTCCCAACCTAGGGGTGGGGCCCCTCCAAAGGGTCAGCAGATAAATCTGAGGGGTCGTGAGACGATTAATGGGAGAGGAAAGAAGAAAAAACAAAGTTCTGATACACAAATCTGTTTTCAGTTTTTGGAATTTTTCTCTAATCTTTGATTTTTGCTGAAATATTGGAACGTAATTAAACTTTTAAATCCATGTTTGCACAGAAGGAGGACTGTGGATTTTGTCCCCCATCACTTACATTGTAAGTGCATTATAAAGGGATCTTCTGATGGTCAGTATGAACAGGAGGAATGATTACAGCAAGAAAAACATGTTTCAATGTTCATTTGGGTTCCTGACTGTTGGTTTGACACTTGAAAATTGTGAACTCGTTCTTTGTCAATCCGGATTTAATTTTGAAATTGATAACCGGAACTACGTCATTCACTCTGCTTAACTTAATCGACATACTTTTGACGGTTAGCATGTTAGCAAGGAGCTGCTAACTATCCGAAACTCTTCAGATAACATGTCCGTAAAATAGTCAGCACAAAGTTAAAAAGTACGGAGTGTTTTTGTAGTTTTAGTTCGTGAATCCCTCACTGACCGAGGATGTTTTCGTCTGCCTGGAATTTTATTAAACGCCACAAAAGAAAATTTATCTTCGCCGGAGCTGTAGTTGGAGGTAACTGGTGTTCCTGTTAGCTCCTGTGCTAGACGCCAGACTCCGCCGAACAACTTTGAAATATAATGTTGTTTTACATATAAGTAAAAGTATAAGTCTCTTGGGATATATTTAAAGAGCTTTTAGCAATCTAGGGGAGTGTCTTTTTAATTCGGCATACATTTTTTTCTCCATCAAGCAGCACAATGTCCAGTATAACCAGCTGTTTCTCTGCTCTCAGCCACCCACTAGGTGTATTTAAATGGAAAATAAGTGGGGGCAAAACCAGACGACAAAAGTACACATTTGAACTGAAATTGTGTTGGTTTTGTACCGAGATATAAATGACTTGTTATTCAATGAAGGTATTTAGTTATATTTTATTTTAAGGCTCCGCTTTTTATAAGCAAGGCATCTTTAAATTGACAGAAAATTGAATGAAGTCTGGCGTGACCCCATGCATGAGGACCGCTAGTAGTTAGCATATTAACTTATCACTAAGCTGTTTTAATACGAGGCGGAAATGAAATATGACAGGTGAACAACAGCTATAACTAAACTACTGAATAGTCAGTGTTAGATATATCTCTCTCTCTTGTGGCTGGAAATGTTGATGTCTTATAAAAATTCTGTTTATTTTGTAATAAATCGTGATAGTTAATCAGGCAATGACATCATGTGTTCAAGTCTTGAAATGCTTTAAAAGTCTGTGGATTTGTTATTTATAAGGCCATTAAAAGCTTTTGTAAATAATTGGATCTAGTCATTTAGAGTATGTGTGTATGTAAAATTAGTAAAGTGTTTTTATAGGCTAACAAATAAGAAGGGAAAGAAGAGAAACACATCTGTGTTTTTTCACCTTATGGCTTCATTTCCTTGTATTTCAATAGACAAAAAAACGATTATTCATTATCGATTAATCTGTTGATTATCTTTTCTTGATAAATCGCTAAAAATGGTGATCACTGTTTCCCAAAGCCCAAGATGATGCCTTCAAATGTCTTCTTTTGTCCCAACCAACAGTCCACAACCTAAAGATATTCAGTTTATTGTCATAGAAACCAGAAAATATTCACATTTCACAAGCTGGAACCAGAGAATTTGTAAATTTTTTCCTTTATGAATGACTTCAAACGTCGACTCAATTATCAAAATAGTTGGCGTTTAATTTAATAGTTGACAAGTAATTGATTAATCGACTAGCCAGCTAGCTTTATATTAAAATTGGATTTCGGGTTGTCTGTATTTCTTATCAGCTAGTACTACTTCTAACTTACTGTGCCTCCCCAGGAGTTTACTTCCTGGGTAAATATGCCCAGAAGAAGATCAGGGACATCCAAGAGAGGGAGGCAACGGAGTACATCGCTCAGGCCAGACGGCAGTTCCACTTTGAGAGCAACCAGAGGACGTGCAACATGACCGGTAACCAGTTCACACCCATTCTCTGCTCTGCTATTTCTCTTTGTTTTTTGAGCTACAAAATAGGAAATTAAGAGTTCAGCTTTGCTCTCACGTTAAAAGACGTGTGATCTGACTGTGTAACAGTTTGTGTGTGTTTTTGTCTCACAGTGCTGTCCATGCTCCCTCCACTGAGAGAAGCCATCGTCAATCAGCTCAACTCAGAAACTCTCACTGCACTACTCAAGACCAAGTGAGTAAAAGCCTCTTTAGTGGTTTCAAACAAATAGTTCCCAATCAGCTAACACACGAATATAACACACTTTCTACATATTTAATGCTAAAATGATGTGCACATTGTTTTGATATATAATGTTGATCACAACAGAAGAGTAATGCTTTTTCCTCCTCTCTCCTTGTCTCACAGACCAGCCAATAAACTAGAGATCTGGGAAGATTTAAAGATTATCAGTAAGTGTCGCTCACACTAAACCATCCTGCACACTTCTGGATACCAATAAACAACTAAAACACATCAGTTTTAAATAATCCCACATCACCAATCTGCTGGAAGAAGCAAAGAAACTTGATTTGTTTTTAATTTTTTGTCTGAAAATCATTGTCCTGCACACTAAAGGAATATGTTTAAGTTTTTTGGATTACCGTCTTTTAATTTTTCAAATTCTTTTAGAGACTTGAGACCCCGTATTTGAAACTCGTTGTCTCGTTCAGGTTTCACTCGCACCATTGTGGCGGTGTACAGCACCTGCATGCTGGTGGTTCTACTGAGGGTCCAGCTGAACATCATAGGAGGATACCTGTACCTGGACAACTCTGTAGGCAAGAACGCAGAGGTGAGGAACACAACATTTATAAGCTTCTACTGAACATTACAGTAGGAACTTTCCAAGCTGTAAAAACAGATACCTCTTTGTATATTTTTATATGTGATATTACAGTATCCCATTGGTGGAGAAAGTGTGGAAGTTGTGTTTATTATGTTCATGAGCTCCTGTGTTTCTTGGATAACTTTTAACTCATCTTGTCCGGTTTCAAGACATTTTTTAGATCTGAAGAACAAATGTTCTCATTTTCACAGTTTCTCAAACTTGCATAAACACAAGTCAAGTAGTTAAATATGCAGTTTAGAGTATCTTGCGATGGATACTTAAGACTTTGGAAAGTAGTTACATTGTGCTGGCAGTACTAAAGAAATACAATTACTTTCTTACGATTATGTAATTCCTTTTTAAACATAGATACATGGATTTACATAGATTTGGCATTTACCAATAGATAAGATGAAATGTCCATTTAATGGTGTCTTAAAAGCTTAAGTGCTGCAAAGGAAGGTCCTCAAGTGTTTTACTGGGTTTTAAGAGGAGAGAGCAAACTACTTGTCAAAATGTCAAGATTGAGATTTATGGACAAACGTTAGTGTGGTAAAAGAAGAGAAACAGAAAGGAAAATGTTTGAAAAGGCAAAAGAGCACTCAGCAAGTGTAGCTGAAGGTATTAAAGGTTTATTTACTGTATATTTGTGTGTGTTATTTGTGTTTTCTCCCAGACTCCTCTGGCTCCCCCAGACGTCCAGCAGCAGTATCTGTCCAGTATCCAACATCTACTCGGAGACGGTAGGACACACACAAACACACTTTACATATTATCAGAACACAACACTTGAATGTTCAGTCTTGTTTACGACTTCTCTCTGTCTGTGTCTTACCAGGTTTGACAGAGTTGATGACGGTAGTGAAGAGAGCAGTGCAGAACTCACTGGGCAGGTGAGTGTCTGGAACTAAACATTAGGTGTCACAGTATTAAGATAAACTACTGTATAAATCCTGAAGGTTTGGTTTTCAATACCATCAGTTTTTCATCAGTCTCAGTCAAGAATACAGTTTTAGCCACAATATGAAACATACACTGCAATAATATTAAAACAATCTCACTACAGTTAAAGTCTTTTGACAGCAGCTGTGTGTAAACTGCAGACAGCTGACCAAAATGTTACCTGCCAGAAATCCAACCGATCGTCACGACGTGAGGTGATTATTTATTAGTCATGACCTCAAACTGCACATCAAAGGACGACCGACCCGGCAGAAATTCGGCCAATTATAAAATGAGTCTGGGGCTTAATCTGTACAGTGTCTCCCCAACTTTAGCAGCTGCAGATGTTTTTAGTTTTACTGTCATATACCCAGAAGAAATGTTGGGGAGGTATTAAGTTATGAAAAAATAGAAAATACAGTCTACTGAAGTCTACTGAAAGTTGTTTTCATTATCAACTAATAATGAATAGTTTTTGATTAGACAGTAATTATTTAATGTATAAATGTTAGAAAATAGTGTAAAATCACGCATGTCGATGTCTCAAGTTCCCACAGTTCAAAGTGACGTCTTCAAATTGCATATTTTGTCCAACCAACAGCCAAAAAGCAAAGAGATGCCGTTTAAAACAGAGAATAGCAGCAAATCTTCACATCAGAGGAGCTGGAACCAGAAAATATTTGAGATTCTTCCTTCTTGAATGACATAAGTGATTAATTGAATGTAATTTGCTGCCAGTTTATTGTCTGTTGACTAATGTGATAAATTGACTAATTGTTCCAGCTGTAGCTGTCCAGCTGTAGTACAGCTGAAAGAACTAACTATTAATCGATTAGTTGATCAACAGGTAGATAATCAGCAACTAAACTGAATATCTGAACATCACCTCGGGCTTTAGGAGGTTGTGATGGGCTTTTTTCAGTTTTCTGACATTTTATAGACGAGAAGATGAATGAATAATCGAGCACACTGAAAGAGATTAATTGATAATGAAAATAATCGTTGCAGCCGTAATACATGTGTTATATGTTCAGTGTTGACTAAACTGTGTGTGTGTGTGTGTGTGTGTGTGTGTGTGTGTGTGTTCAGGGTGTCTTTGAAGCAGAGTCTGTCCCTGCTGGAGTTGGAGCAGCAGGTGAGCTGGATCAGAGCGGAGGTGGAGGCCGGCTCTGAGCGCCGGCTGTCCTGGTACATGCTGGCTGACGACGAGAACGCGCTCGCCGACCAGGTAACTACACACGCTGTACCATTCACAGTATTCACAGAAACCTGCATGTGTTTACACGTCTTCTCTCCTCTGTCCAGGCGTGTGGGTTGACAGAAAACGATGTTACAACCATCAGACTGTTAAACGAGACCAGAGACATGTTGGACAGGTAAACATCACACCTGTGTTTTTGTGTGTTTTATCACTAATGTGAACACACCTGTAAAGTGTGATGTTGTTGTGTGTTTGTGACTCCAGTCCGGACTTCAGCACCGTTTTAAACGCCTGTCTGCATCGGGGTTTCTCTCGTCTCCTTGACAACCTGGCTGAGTTCTTTCGCCCGCCTCCCGGTGACTCCGCCCCCAGCTCTGCACCTGATAGGTGAGCTGTTTAATGACACACCTGCTGATCAAATCATCAGTGTGTCCCATATCTATTCTAGGTACTGATTATGTTATGTATGCACTACATAATAAACATCATAGTGATTTAGCCTTTTTATAGGAAATGATAAAATACGTACATCAGACTAAAGAAACCAGAAAATATTCACATTTAAGAAGCTGGAATTAGATATTTGGACATTTTTACATAAAAAATGACTCAAAACAATTAATTGATTATCAGAATATTTAATTTTTCTGTTGACCAACTGATTGACTAATTGTTGCAGCAGTTTTTGTATTACTTGTAGAAAGATTTGACCTTAGCATGACCCCTCTGTCTCTGTGTCTGTCTGTCTGTGTATGTGTGTTTATGTGTGTGTTCAGTCTGTCTGCAGTCAGTCTGCCGCTGGCAAAGATCATCCCCATCATCAACGGTCAGATCAACACCATCTGCAGCGAGACGCCCAGTCACTTTGTTCAGGTGAAACCAGTCAGACACACAAACATCACAGTGGAGAAGCAGAAAAACTGGGCCGCTGACTTCCACCTGTTACTGTTTCCTTGCGTTTTTGAAAGATGATAATAATAATTTCATTTATTTAGCAGCTTTCAAAAGCAAAGTTACTGTACTGCAAAGTGCTTTACAGTAAAAACAAAGAAAAAATGTTGATAATTCAAAACATAGAAGATAAAACTTAAAAAAAATAATTAAAAACAAATACCATCAGTTAAGAAAAAACATAAGATAAAAATAAATACTTAGTTGATGGTAAAACAAACAAGCGTTGATGTTTTCAGTGGAGTGGTCTGTCAGCAACCAAATTTAGTCAAACTGATCCAAACTGTTTGCACAAACTAACAAGCTGCTTCAGGCTCAGTTATCTGAAAACTAAACAAAGTCCAGTCTGTTATGTTTGTGTGACATCTGTGCTGATCTAAGTGTGGAAAAACACAACATACCAGAAATCAAATCAAAGACCATTTTTAGTAAACTTGTACATTTTTGATGCAGTTTCATGCACAAGAGCAGCCAAAGCTGAAAAATCTCATCAGGGTCATTCTATGTGAAATCAACAGAGACCTCCTGACAGACCATCTTGGATTTGCTTCATACTTGATGTAAATAATGTCATCGTATCCAACAACTAGTGTGCAAAATGTTTGGCTTGTATCGTCTTTTGTTTCTGAGATATGGAGGCTTAAAAAAAGGCGTCCTGCCAAAACTGCTAAAATATGACGATGATAAGTTCCAGAAGTCGTTAGTATTCAAGCTAGATACTTGAAATTTTCAGGAGTTTTTCTGCAAAATAAAATAGTTGGCCCACAGCTGCATATTTGCCAAGTTAGGGCTTTGCTGATGGAGCTTTGGAGCATTATATCTTCACTTTTGATATATAATACTCATGTTATGGTACTTTCTTAGCAACTAGGTGCATGTCTGAAAGAAATCAAAATTTCTGATTTATGAGCCATTGAAAATGATTTCAAACCTATATTTCAAGCACATATTGCCCATGTATGACACAGTCTACCATAAAAACAATCATACCACAGGAAAGAGCATGTTTTAATTAGTGAATGAACAAGATATGAAGTTGGTACCTTGAATTAGTGTCAGGTGGGAAAATTTTGTAAAATCTGTGACTTGGAATTACCCATCAGCCTTTTCTTGTTTGTGTATTATTTCTCTGTATGTATCTCTGACTTTCTGCTTCTGTCTCTTCGTCTGCAGGACTTGCTGATGAACGACCAGGTGAAGGAGTTTGCAGCCAACGTCTATGAGACCTTCAGCACGCCACAGGAGCTGCAGAAATAATCAACCAGACATAACGAGAGGAAGCAGAGAGGGATGAAAAACAGAAATGATAAAAGCCCCGAACTGTTATTCCCTCCTTCCTTTCTGCGAGACTCTTCCCTCCTCGAGATCCTGCAGACTTTTTGCTCAGTGACGGTGAAGATTTGTGGCTAAAACGTCCACGACAGAACAGTCGAAGGAGGATCAGCGTCCCATCTGTGAACAGCCCCATGATGGATTATTGAACTGGTAAAGGAGGAAGACACCTGTGCTGGGTTTGTAGTCACAGCAGAGCCTGTGAATAACCCCGGAACCACTGCATCTTGGGAGCTGGAGTCTCATTTAACCTGGTAATGTGGTTTTATTTGCCCTGAGAGGTGGGAGGTAAGCAGGAACACAAACAGTGAAACTGTCAAAAAGCGCAGTGAAGGATCGGTCACTACTGTTCACAGCTGATCTCCACTTTTACAGGCAAGATTATACTGAGTCATTGTCAGTTCATTCTGTTGAAATGACAGATTTTATGATGATTTTCCCCTTTTCTATCACCGGTGGTGAGTGTTTTATGTCTGATCGTGTCCCCAGCTGTTTGGTCAACACTTTGGCTGTGTGTGTTTTTAGATCAGAAGGGTTTACAGTGTATAATCTTCTTTTTTTTTTTTTTTTTTACAACATAAACCGGGGCGGTAGAGGGATGTGTGTAGGGTTGGAGCAATATGGGTGTGTTAATACTTTTAAATTTTCTCATTATGGTGGAAAAGTATCTGCAGCAGCTTGTTGGTCATTTGGGGATCTTAAAACTTCATGAAATTTAAAATAGTAAAAAGATAAAGAAGCAGATTAACTTATTGTATTAAAACACCCCACGTGATTAATTTAATTCTACACTAAATCTGTCGTTAGTTGTTAAAGTCTTATGTTTAAAAGGTGAACACACAGCAGAGTACTTCTTTGGTGCAGAGTCAGAAAGTTGTTCATGAATTTGTTCCGAGCACAGATATCATTTCTGTCCTCTGTGTTTCAGACGTAGTTCTTCTTCTTGTCCAGCAGGCGTCACTCTTCCTCAGCTGTTGTGGGAATCTTTTGCACCGCTGTAGTTCGACTTCATGTGAAAGGCGTCATTACAAAATGTTTTCTCCTGTTTTGGATCAAATCAAACTTTCCACTCAGTATTTCTGTAACGTTTCCTTCATTCTAAAATGGCCAAAAATATCCAAAGTTTTACTTTAACGGCAGCAGTCATTTTCTCACTAATGTTGATTTTGTTTTGGAATGAAATCATTCAATCTGTAGAACTCTTCTTTCTTCTTTTACTCTTTTCTGTTTTTTGGTTTTCACAGAATTTGTGTGTATGTGACATCATGAAAGTCTTCTGCCTGGAAATGATAAAGACTGTTACACAATTCAGAGAATCTGTGACATTTCTCTGATTTAGCTGACATGTCTGAGTCAGTGAGATGAGTTGGCCTCAGCCACATAGACTGCATGGTCAGCGACGGGTTTCACTACTGAATTCTGTACCAGTTTCTCATTTCATGCCTTTATACTGATGTTAACTGTTGTTTAAAAGCCACAGAAACATAGCAGCTGCTCTTTAATTTAATTACAGGTACGTTACATCATCCCGGCACCTCTAATTTTATGAGTGTTACTACATTATTCTGACAGATGTGTCTCAAATCCTTTTTCCAAATACCACTTGAGCTTTGATTTATCACACCTCTCAGCCAGATGGGTGGGGTTAGCTACATGTGAATGTAATGGAAAGTATTTTTTTTTTTTTAATGAATGTGTCCATCAGGAACTTCAGGACAAAATAAGAATAGTTAAAAGAATAGTTTTATTCAGTCCACGTCATCTGTTTTAGTTGCTAATTTGAGTTCAGTGCTGTTAACTCCTAAAATCCTCTGATTGGTTGTACAAGTCCAACTATAAATGAATAAATTGAAGCCAAGTTGTGGATCACGCTTGATCTCACTAAACAGAAAACGGATAAAAAGCTCGTACAGATTTGGCGTTCAGATTAAAATAAAAATGGTCCCCTTCAGTCTTTGTGGATGATAGTTTTGTGTCATCCAGAGGTCACAGGTCAGATATCAGTTAGTTTCCTCCTCAGGAGATGAGAAAGCATCAGGTGTTCCTGGGTTACATAATTAACACAGTCAGATGAGAATGTACAACCCTGTATGTAATCGATGATGTCATGCCTTTTGCAAGCATAACATCCTTAATGACAGCTGAAATGTATGTTTGTAGAAATCTATTGAAGAGATAATAAATGTTAAAAGCGATTTGATATACATGCTTTATTTTGTGTTTTCTTTTAAAACCCCCAAACTCCAAATTATTTTTGTTAAATTTATAAGTGTTTTACTTGATAAACAGTCTGGAAAATGGAAAATGCTGAACGTGGAAAATGATCAGAGTGCTGTTAAGACTCTTAAAGGTGCAGTCTGTAGGATTTAGTGGCATCTAGCTGTGAAGTTGCAGATTGCAAACAACTGAATACCCCTCCCCTCCCCCTCCCCTTCCAAACATGTAGGAGAACCAACGGTGGCCACGAAAAACGTCAAAGGCCCTCTCTAGAGCCATTGTTTGGTTTGTCCATTCTGGGCTACTGTAGAAACATGGCGGTGCAACATGGCGGGCTCTGTGGAAGAGGACCCACTCCCTGTGTGGATATAAAGGCTCATTCTCAGGTAACAAAAACACAACGATTCTTATTTTCAGGTGATTATAAACTAATTAAAACATACTTGTGAATATTTTATTCCATTTCTGCCAAGTCCGTTCCGCTAGACGACACTAAATTCTGCACACTGCACCTTTAACAGATCAGAGGATGATGTCATCTCTAAATTACCATTCACACAGAACATGACAAACTTGTATTAATACAAATGATAGAGAGATAATTGCAGAAGGAGAGAAAAAAAGAAAACAAGGAAAGAAAATTATAAACAAAGACAAAACTTTAAAATACAGACACTGATCAGTATCACATATCACTGTATCCATTTTAGTTTTTATAGAAAAGATGAAGAGATAAATGTGACTTTTTCATCTGTATTTTTTACAAAACTAACTCCTTCCTTCATTTCACTGGATCATGTGACAGATCTTCCAAAACGAGACACCATATTTGGTTGAGTTTATACATGAACGGCTCTCATAAATCAGGTTTGTCACAATGTTTTTAACTGAGAGCCGAGGACATAAAAACAGAAAAAAATGAGAGTAACTAAGGACAAAAGCAGCTAGAAATCTGATCTGAGCTCTGTCTGTTCTCCTGTAATCCTTTCTGTAAAACAAGATCTATTATTTTTTAGATGTATTTGTGTATTGTGGATTAATTGACTGATGATGGGAACTACAAACACTGCACACATTGTCTAAGTGTTAATTGTTTATCCCGGTGTACTGATACACCTTAAGAAAGTGAAGTGATGTATTTTCAGCCGCTGTCAGAGTTCTAAAAGTTTTAAAAAGTGGAACAAGTTGGACTGAAGAAAGTTAGTTGTAATGCATTAAACTGTTAGATAGTACGCAGCTTTTCTTCAAAGCATCCTGATACCATAAAAAGTTTAATAATCCTAATAAATTTTTGCACCTAACACCCTTTTTTGCAAAATTCAATATTCAAACCAAAGTGGAAAAGCAGAAAATGATGCCTTCTGGTTAAGTTACAATGTTATTTGACTTGACTGATGGCTGAAAAGGATCAATTATAAAACAGTTAACCCTCCTGTTCTGTTAAGTGTCAGAAATGACCCGGTCATGTGTTTTACAGCAAAGAAATCTCCCTAATTAAAGTTTTTTAGCATAACTTTTCCAGTTCTAATCATCAGAAAAAGTGAATCACAGGGGGATTTTTAACCCATTTATAAAATGATCTACAGATGAAATGAAGTATGAAATGCCTCAAAAAAGTATAAATGTATTAGCTAAACAGTACCTAAAACATTTATTTGTAACATCTTCTAGTCACTAATCCTGACTCTAAACCCTTAAACCCTTAAAAAATAATCAGAATTCTTCTCAGTTTCAGTCACAACTCATTCGTTTGGTGTTATGAAACATGCCCCATACAGTTAATTAACTTATCTCTTCAGCCTTTTAAGGGAATTTCCTGGCGATACCCTCATAAATATTTGACTTTTTCAGGTTGACGCCTGCACAGATCATTGATTTTAGTCTCTGTGCAGTCAACACAGTCTCTTTGGGAAGAAGGAGCAGTTTCAGTCAGGGCTTCACGTCATCTGATGGAGTCATGATCACTGAATCGCATCCTTCAGACGTTTCTGCCTCTAAATTAAGACAAAGCTCAGTCAGCTCTCAACTTCCTGCTAAAGTTCATCAATTTGTGATTCACAGGATTAGATTTACGAACTTCTCTACTCTACAGTTTGCCTACAAAACTCTTCATATATCTAAGTATGTACTGTTACTTGACACTCAAAGGGTTTCAGAATTACTACATGTTATGTGTTGACATGTGACGGATAAATGAAAAACACATGGATTCTGTTGCTTTTCATTTGTACTTCCTCTCTCTGTTAGTCACAAAAAATGTTTTCCCTTGGGTCAAGTTTCCCCACAGATTTCTCCCTTCAGCCTTAAATAAACGTGAGAAAATCCTCAGTGGAGCTTTGAAGAAGCTGCCAGTTAAGTTTCTTATCAGGACGAAGGTGAAAGGATCGCAAACACTGGAAAAAGCCAGCAAACAAAATATCAGCAGCACTGAAAGCAAACGAGATGTCGTACACAAGTACAAGGGTCACCACAGCAGCTGAGAGGAGGAAGGAGTGATCAAAACACTAATCAATCATCAACTTTATTGATTTATTATATTTCAGACAAATAGTGTCGAGCCAGGACACAGGACAGTAAAATAAAGATCAGTTTGAAGCACTTGAATTCAAACTGTAATCCTAGACATGTGACATATAGTTAGGGATGAGTGTGTGTGTGTAACTGGACACATAATGATATTCATTTTGTTCCTGGTTGAGTGTGTGACTCAAAAGATGACTTCATCTTTTCTTCTGGCCCTGTCTGCCATTTTACCTTATAAGGAGGAGGGATGAGGAGATTGTTTTTTTATTGGTGGATGGATTCAATTATTAAAAGGACAAAATACTATATGACACTGAACTTACAGAGAGAAACAACATGAACATCTGAAACTCTGTGGCTCTTTTTCTACAGTAAATTATTTATTCAAAGGCGATTATGTATCATAAAGTTTCTCCTCCATTAAAAAAGTGTAGAAGGTTAAAAAAAAAGGTACTGTATGCCAGTTTCAGTGGAGAGATTTTGTGTCTTGTGGTGGTTTGAATTTTGTTTTCATCCCTGATGAGAAGAAAAATCAAGAAGGAAACACTGAACACATAATATAGATAGAGGAAACGACTTCTGTTTTTAACTGTATAACTTGTTGTGCAATGCCTTTTTATTATCTTGTTAACTTGTTTTTATCTTGTTTTCTGTTGCTGCTGCTCTCTGAGCGTTACCAAACATAATTTTGTTGTACAGTGTGCCTACAATGATAAATCAAGTGTTTTATCTTATCAGAAGACAAAAATACATTAAACTGAAATGAAAGGTAATATAAGGTTAACAACTCAAGTAAACTCAAGTTTTAAAAAAAAGTAAATTCATGATAATCTTTCTGATAAAAGTATATAAACAATGATACTGACTCAACTTTATTTCCCCCACTTTGAACTCTGGAGCCTGGAACAGACAAAATACGTCTGGATCTCAACAAAGTATAAACATTTCAAGGAGGATGCATTTTGTCACGTTTTTGTCACTTATAAAGACGTTGCTTTGACTCACATTAATTATCTGAAAACTTAATCTAACCTTAACCATCACCACCAGATGCCAAAAGTTATCTTGAGGGGGACATATCAGGCTTTGTGTGGTTTTCTGTCATTTTTATAGTTATAGTGTTAAACAAAGTTCACCTCAAAGTTCCAAAACTTGAGGTGAACGTATGTAAAAATGCTCCCTGCAAGTCAAAAGTCAGGGCTTCAGCCTGCTTTGAACGCTTCCTTGCAAAGTTACTTCTGTTTCCTCATCGAACTGATGTCAGATTGTTCACACATGTAGTCTTTGTTGCTAAGGTTGTTCCATGTGTTTTTCACGTTGTCTATATTTCAGTTTGGATTCGGGCTCAAACATGTACGGATGTATTTGAGAAGTTTCCGACTATTGTTTTTTAATACGTAGCCTCTGGAACTGGAGAAAGCTTCTGAAAGCTGACCAATCAGAACAGAGCGGGCTCATCAGGAGGGGGGCCTTAAAGAGACAGGAGATAAAACGGCCTGTTTCAGACAGAGGCTGAACTGAGGGGCTGCATAAAGGGCCAGTATAAGATAAATAAGGAGTTTTTTGAACTGTAAATCATGCAAAGATATTCCAGTAGAGCCCCAGAATATAAATATAGAGCTGGAAATGTGCAGAATACGTCCCCTAGAGGGGCCTTACCCCATGAGCCCCCAGTGACGCAGACACCAATCCTAATCAACAGCCAAGTTTTAATGTTTGTTTGTGGGGTACATGGGGACTTTTTCAATTAATTGTTTGGTCAATTAAATGTCAAAAAGTAATGGAAAAACTGTCCCAAATTTCCCAGAGCCCAAGATAACATCCAACACCCAAAGATATTCAGTTTATAATGATATAAAACAGAAAATCCTCACGTTTGAAGAGCTGGAGTATTTTTGCTTGAAAATTCACTGACACAATCGATTATTAAAATTGTTGCAGATTATTTTTCCTTTGATCAACTAAATTATTAATTGACTAATTGTTTCAGTTTTAGTTTGGAGGTGAGTCCCCCCTCATGTGACTTTGTGAGGACCTTCACTGAAGAACTAGCCTTAATTTAATTCTAAATTAACAATAAAATCATTCTCCATAATTTTCCATAAATGTCCTTGTCGTGGGAATTTCTACAGTCCTCCATCCCAAGACCTAAAACACATAATTGTTCCTCACAAAGACAGAAGTACATGAGCACACACATGCACTTTGTCTGGCAGATGGTTAGCAGCCACATGATAAAAACTGCCCTGTGCTTTGCAACACTGTGATTGTGTGATGATCTCTTGTAAGTTTCCTCAGAGTTTCAACACAGAGCTTTCAGTCAGCTGCAGCCTTGTGACCTGCTGACCCGCACAGATGCTGAAAACTGACAATACCCATCTGCTGATTGTCTAATATTCGGGTATGAAAGGTGTCAGTGGGCCAGTCATGCTGATGACATAATTTTTCACATCCCAAAATAGATCCACATAAACATGTATAGTTGAAGAATGGAGGCTTTGTTCCATAAAAGGTCCTTTATTTGCTGAGTAACTGTGTGTGGTGAGGCAGTTTTCCATGAAAGTGCTGCTGGGCAGAGTCACGTTCAAAGCTCTCAAAAACAGGTTCAGCTCAAATTAGCTGGCATCACATGACTACATGTCACAGTTTGAACTTTTGTCGTGGTGCTGTTTGTTCTTGGTCCACAGAGAGTGATCGTCCTTGCCCAGTTTGTGGCCCAGAGCTGGAAATCCCCTTGTTGTTGAGCTGTAAGTCTGAGCTGCTGGTGTTTTTTTTTAAAAGGTTGTCTGGCTGCGTGATGCTGCTCATGTCTGAAGCAGTGACCCCCAAAGCAAAAGTGGAAATATATGACAGATGGAAACAAGTAGTTTCCTATCTGTCATGTTATGGTGCAAGGTATTGTTGAAATCCTAAAAAACAATCTTTAGATTTGTCTTTATCAGCTGCTCTTGTGCTCTAGATAAAAGAAAAAATAGTTTGACAAAAAGGTCAAAACAATATAATGTTTCTTTCTCTCTCTACTGACTCTCATTTCATGGTTAAATGGGTCTCACAAGCAGGTTTGTAGCTCAAAAAATTAACAGGAACAAAGCTGATTCTGACAAGTTTGACAATTGTTTGCCACATTAGCGGTTTCTCTGACAATAAGAATATCTTGTATTTACATTGCTGTGAGCAACACATGAATGAAAATGCATGACATGAATAAAAGATTTGACACCTTGCAGTTACCGGCACCTCTTCCGCTGCATTATTTTCAATATCTCTCAGACTTGTTATTATCTTCTTTACATGCATTTTCACCTCTGTACTCTTCATATTGACAGAAAACTCCATCTCAATCTAAATGGAAACTCTCCATCACCTCTGAGTCACATGTGAGCTCTTTTGTGCAACGTTGAAATGAAACACAGCTGCCCAAGAAATATTTAGTAGCCAAGTGTTGAATTACATTTGAAGCCCTAAACTTTGGGCACTTTGTGTTAAAAGGTTATATCTCCCACACAGTTCTTTCTATATAGATGTAAGTCCACTCAAATTAAAGCTGAGACTTGCCACTCTAATGTAGTATCCATTACTTTATTTCAAATTGAATGTGCTGAACAACAAAAAGTCTGTAACTGTCTGGACTGTATATAATGTACAGAAAGTCTCAGTAACAAATGTCCCAAAGTCAAGAACAACAACCACACCAAAAAAAAAAAAAAAAAAAAGATTTAATTTCTCTTTCCCCAAAATAAGCAGCAGGACTGAAATACATGTTTAACTTTTGGTTCTGTAATTTTAAAAAAATCTAAAAACAATCTGATCTCAGTTTCATTTTTACAAAGAACACAAATGATAAACGTCATCAACAATATTTTAAGCAGTCAGTGATTTAACTTAAGATTTTATCAAAGTGTAACAAGCACTTTTAGACACTATTTAAAGAAATCCAAACCTCCCCCTCACATTTTTAAATGCTTAGTGATGCAGGAATCTGTAAGTGGGTGATAAAGACAGCTAAAGACAGCTAAAGACAGCTAAGGCAAAGCCAAAAACAGGAAAAGAGCCAAGATGTTTTACAGTAATATTATATGGTTCAGCTGTTTTCTGGGAGTAATGGTTTCAAGTTTTGGGGAGGAGAAAAGAGCAACTAAATGTCAGCTCTGATTTAAGGTAGGGACTAAGACAATTAGCAAAACAAAACTGATACAAACCGGAATTCCTCCCTGTGAAACCTGCTGAGTGACAGTGACTCAGGTCATGTGATCTCTGAGCTGGCATTAGGTTTTCTACGTAACCACAGTGATACCTAGCCTGATGTACAAGTCAGTGCTTGGAATTTTCCCTTTTATTTCCTACGGAGAGGAGAGGATCTCTGGGGTGGGTTGTTCCAAAACTTTCCACCAGGTTTATATTCAGGTTAAATCACATTCAGGTTTGTGCGCTGTGAGGAAGAGTTCAGGTAGAAACAAATTCAAGTGAACTACAAGGAAACAAAATACACCTCAGTTTATTTTACAGTATTTAAGCCTGAAGCTACTTTTCAGACTGCTGCCAGCTTAAAGTATTAATACCTCCACTGCTACACATATTACTGCTAAAGGTTAAATGCTATTATTCATGCTAACACTCTTTAAACTAATACTTTTATTGTTTTTATTACTACTGCTACTACTGCTGTTACAAGTACTGCTACTACTACTGCTCATACCAACTAATACACTGATTTACAATGACTACTGCTACTATTACACCAACAACTGCTTCTTCTACTCTGTTACTCTGCTACTAATAGTACTTCTATTATTACTACAACACAACACAAACTACTACTACAACTCCTACTAGTAGTGCTAATGCTACTACTGCTGCTGTATTACTCTTTCTACAACTATTACCACAGTTACTGTAAGTACTTTTACAAATACTGCTGCAAAGGGACTACAACATCCAGTACAACAAATACTAATACTGCTGCTTTTTACTGCAATGGCTACTAGTACTCCTTCTAGTACTAGTCACTATTACTAATATCACTACTATTATGTGTATTAATAAAGAAAATAAAACAGCACTACAGTTGCTACTGATATTGGTCCTACTATCTTTAAACTACTAATACCACTACTACAGCCACTATAACTTCCACTGTTACTACTGCTACATGTATGACTTATACTATTAGTTGTATCACCGCTACTACCATTACTACTACTGCAACTACTGTTTCTATACACCTACTAAACACATCTACTAGTATTATTATTATTATTATTATTATTATTATTATATTATACAGGAAAAAGAATTACTCCAGAGAGTAGTCCAGTGCAATAATTTTATAAGTAAAATTATTTACAATGTACAATGTAGTACAAAGTCAAGAGGTTGTAATATGTGACATAACAAGCTAGCGAAGCACTGTAAACACAAACGCGTTCCCGCACATGCTCAGTGGTGTCTGCCTTACACAGAACTACTCTCCTGAGACTGAAAATGTGGTCGCTGTTATTAGTCTTTGGAGCCGTTTCTAAACAAACTACTGTAACCAAGGAAGCAATGAAGGAACATGTCACATGTGCAGCGGTGTGACTCATTGATGTGTTTTTAATCGTTTTTGGACAATAACGGAGGTCTACGGCACAGAGGAATAAGATATATCAGGCTTTGGATACACACACAATACTTAAGTAGGGAAGTAGATCAATTCATTGTTGGTTTGGCTCTGCACATGTGTGCAGGACCTATGGTGGCATGAACCTATGGCAAAAACCGCAAAAGGTCCTCTCTAGAGCCGGTGTTTGGTTTGTCTGTTCTGGGCTACTGTAGAAACATGGCGGTGTAACATGGAAGAGGACCCGCTCCCTCTGTAGATATAAAGGGCTCATTCTAAGGTAACAAAAACACAATGATTCTTAATTTCTGGTGATTATACACTAATTAAAACATACTTATGAATATTATATTCCATTTCTGCCAAGTCTGTTCCACGAGATGCCACTAAATTCTACACACTGCTCCTTTAAATGTTTTACAGTGTAGTAGTACTACTCCTACTGTTGCTTCTGATACTATTACTACTATCACAAGTGGCAACACTCACTATTACCAACTACTGCTGAACTACTACTGCTACTGCTGCTGTTATTGCAAGTAAAAACAAATCTTTAGAAGTATGTGAAAAACAAAAACAAAGAAAAAGGAAAACACAAGCAGAAACTAAATAATCAGTGTGATGATTGAGCCAAATTGCAGTTTGTAGTATCAGCAAACAGCTGATGGTGGCAGAGAGAGAGTGACAGGTGACCAGTAGCTGTGTATCAACCTGACTCTGGTTTTAAATTGCTGTTACAGCGGTGAGTCACAGCTACTGGAAGTGAATCATACACAGAACGCTGAGATCAACCTGTCCTCTTTGATTTCTCACTTTACTCTCACTTTTCTGTCCATCTTTATTTATTTATTTCCACACTCGCGTGTAAGTTAATCTGTCCTTCCACTTCTGTAGTACGCTATCTGCCTCTCAGCTCCGTCATTTACTGTAATGGTAGTAAGGGCAGGCTCAGGGCAACTGTGTGTGTGTGTGTGTGTGTGTGTGTGTGTGTGTGTCTACATTATTGATTCCCTCTGAGCCCCACTAGGCAGTAATCTGTGTGCTAAAGAAATCTGATTGGCTGTCTGCCGTCAGGCCTCATTACCTGATAATCCAAGTCTCTGCTGATTGGATGCCCCCAGATCCCTCGTTAGGAATTCATGATGATGCAGGCTGAGGTCACACTACTGATCGGAGGGGTGATGTCATCTCACCTGAGCCTTCTGATTGGCCCAATCTGACCCACAGACAGACAGACAGACAGACAGATGGATGACATTGGAGAATCACAAGTTTACAGATATAAAGATGACATAAGACAAGGTAAAGTGACTGATGAACAATAAGATATGTAGTATGAGAGAAGATGAGATGAAAAAGAAAATTAAAAGAGAGGTGACAAAAATGGCAATATACTTAACTGTATGAAGACTTTAATTGGTATCAAGTGAAATAAGATGAACTGGCAAAATGACATTACAAGACCAGAGGAAATAAGTTGAGGTCAAATGCAACAAGATGAAATATAATCAAATATAATCAAATACAGGACTGAAACTAGTTTTAAGATAAACACATCTGCCACTGTTTCTCTGTAGCACATTTTAACTTGTGGACAGGTATCAAAACACCAGCTCTTCCATTAAATGGATGACCCGAGCTAGCATTGGAGCTTGGGTTTGATGTTTGAATTCTGTTTGTGCAGAAAACTCTCTGGCAGCGCACCCGTTAACAAGCCAGTTAATCACCATAACATCCCAGTCCAGACAGGCTCCAGAAATCCCCTGTGCTAGCTAGACCAAACACATTCACACCAACCCACCACCACATCTGCACTGTGGCAGATGGATTACACAGCTGTAAGCAATTGTACCTACGTACCTGATGCCCAGTGGTGGAAAGTAACTAAGTACATTTACTAAAGTACTGTACTTAAGTACAATTTTGAGGTACTTGTACTTTACTATTTCCATTTGATGCTACTTTATACTTCCACTCCACTACATTTCAGAGGGAAATATTGTACTTTCTACTCCACTACATTTATTTGACAGCTTTAGTTACTTTTCAGATGAAGGTTTGACGTCTTACAAAAAGCAGTGTGTAGTCGGGGTCACATTTCAGATGTCTATGAGTTGTTAACAGCTCCACCAAATTTTTCCCTCTAAACTTCTCACATGGTTTCATTTTAATAAATGTTCAAATGATCCAATATTTCAGCAAGAATTAGAGAAAAAGTCCAAAAAGTGAAAACAGATTTGTGTATCAGAACTTTGTTTTTTCTTCTTTCCTCTCCCATTAATCATCTCACGACCCCTCAGATTTATCTGCTGACCCTTTGGAGGGGCCCGACCCCTAGGTTGGGAACCACTGGACTAAACTAGCTAACTGTATATAAAGTAGTTCAAACTAGCTCCACCTCCAGCTCATAATACTTATGTACTTTTAGTATTGGTACTTTTACTTACGTTAAAGGACCTGAATACTTCTTCCACCACTGCTGATGCCTTAAACCTTCAGTAAATATCTACAAATCCCAGTCCAGTCTCGGGGGCCTGACCAAACACCCCATGTTGGTAAAAAAAACTCCTGAGCCAGCTAAATACTTCAGTACAGTTTGGTTTAGAAGCACAAATAAAGGCTGGTTTTCCATCTTTGACTAAAATTCTTAAATTACTGTGAATAAGACAGTATATAACTCTAATTTATAAGGTAGAAATGTACCCTCTGGATGAACTGAAAAACTGAAATTACATGATGAGAGGTGAGATTGCATAATGGTGTGAGGAGACAATGAACCTGAGGTGAACCAACATGACATTGCGAAATGAGCTGCGAGATGTGATGAAATGACTCAAGGTTACATTAGACGAGCTGAGATGAAATGATATGATGAAACGAGGTTAGAGACGGTGTAAACCAGGTCACATGTTTCCTCGCGCTGCAGCCTCAGATCTGCTGTGTCACGCAGCCCGAGACACCAGTTAGCAACAGAGAAAAAAACAAAAGGGAACCAAGAAAAACATGCTGGGAAAGAATCCGAACTGAGAAACATGCCTAGTCATGATTAGCAGAGCAAAACAGAGTGTACCAAGTGAAAACAGGTCTTCTTCTTTGTGTGGGTATTTGTGTGTAATCTGATATCAAGGCCAGAATCGGGAAGCAGTATGACTTGTCACGAAACTAGTGGAAGTCTGCAGTTAAACTTTAACTTTAATGATAGTGGAGCAGCATCAGAATAGAAGAGAATTGATTCCTCTCAGAATTAGTTTTTGTAACTGATCACATTACATTTGAGTTCTACGTTTTGAGGCTCATAAGTGCATAATATATGTATCTAGTGTCATTTTTGTATGTATGGTGCCACTTTCCTCATTATTTTTTCTTCTTCATGTCTTTTTAAATCAAATAAAAGTTAAAAATATGAAATATACAGATGCTAATATTAGCCAGTAACCCAGATATGTCATCTATGACTACGAGTCTATTTACACAGTAAAAGTATCTCCCCAGTGATGTAAAGTCTTTTTACATCTTTGCACCTCTTGTATGAGACAAATAAAGATCGGTAGCGTTTTAACATCACTGATGCTTAAAACAGGGTGTGTGTGTCTGAGTGGTGTGTGTTTCTGTGTGTGCGTGTGTGTGTCTGCGCTGCCCGGGCCATATAACCCAGTTTACACATGATCTAAAAATAACAGCACAGAGGTCGTGACGCCACGTCGAGCCACGAGAGGCAAGAGCCGAGGCCTCGTAGGCCTGGGAATCCTGGGATACGTCCCATTCCAAAACTACCTTTCCTTTTATGATTCCTTGTTAGTATTTATTTCTTCTCTAAGTGCAGATGTCATACATTTGAGTGAGATAGGCAACAAAAGAGAAAGAAAGAAGGTTTTTTTTGATATTTTTAAATCACTTTTGAACTGCTTTGCCTTTGTATGAATAATTGTATGTGCTTTGGTACTTTATAGGAGTATAATAAATGAGTAAAGTTATTGGGATATTATTATCTGCTAAACAATGTTTAGAATGATGCTTTTTGTACAGTTTTGATTTTAGTTTGACAAAAAGATCTTAACTCAAGCTCCACTTACTTTGGTAGCTTTCAACTGCTTTTTTTGTCATTGCCAAGTTTATTTTATTTATTTTCTTGTTCATATTTTTCCCATAAATGTTACATTTTTCCCTTTTTCTAACTGCTTCTAACTATTGAAGGATCTTTGTTGTTTTTGTTTAGATCTCCACTAGTTGTTACCATGGCAACAACTACTCCTGCTGTTATCCATAATAAATATATAAAATCTAATCAAAAATATTTAAACATATTTACATTTACACTACATACAGTTTCAATATCAGCATTACACCATTGGATTTTATTTTATTCATTGTGTTAATAAAATGACATCAAAAGCAAACATATGACAAACAAACACGTCTCTATTCATTAATGTAGCAATAGTGTAGCCAATAACAATTATAATAACTGAACACTTTTATGATGATGATTATGTTTTTGTTAGGGTGAAAAGACATGAACTAACAACAAAATACTGAGTAAAGAAACAAGTAAAGTAGGTAAACTCTTCAGAATGGGACGTGGCCCTGGCAGAGGTTTCCCTTCCCTCCCTCTTTCCTCCTCTCCCTCTCTCTCTCTCTCTCTCTCTCTCTCAGTCACTCCCTCTATGCCTCTGCCTCGCTCGCCCGTCTGTCTGTCTGTGTGCCAGGGGTTGAAGTCCACAGGGCGTGAATGTGTTGTCGCCTCGGTAACAGCCATGTAAACATAAACACAAGGGTTAGTGCAGCAGAACCTAAAGCCTCAGCCAGGGATCTATTTACACAGAATTAATAATGAATGAGCAGAGTCAGCTGGCAGAGGATTCATGAGAAATCAGTTAGGAAACAACTGAAGTGTTCTTCTGAAAACAACATTCTGTATAAACACTGTGTTATATTTAAATCTCTTTCCTGTGGGGAATTTACCATCCAGATGTTATGACTTGGTGTTTTTTAAAAAAAAACAACAGAATAAATCCTGGAGTGTGCACTTTTATAAAAATCTGCAGATGACTAATAACTTTTCAGACATATTTTATTCTGCTTTTGTTATTTAATGTTTATCAACAAACACAAACAACAAAAAGGAAGTGCGTCCATACGCTGGATGAATTCCAGCACACGTTTCCTGTTTCGGTGCAATGTCCAGAACTCACACGGGTCAAAGTTCACCCTTGTTCAACTTTGATGTGCTCGTTCGTGCTGCTCGTTCAGCCAACAGAAACACTGATGCACTTGGAAATGGAGAAGTTATTAAAGGGGGCGTATTGTGCACAGTTCCAGATCTATACTTTTATTCTGAGGCTCTACTGGAATATCTTTGCATGATTTACAGTTCAAGAAACTCCTTACTTATCTTATACTGGGTCTTTATGCAGCCCCTGAGTTCAGCCTCTGTCTGAAAACAGGCTGTTTTAGCTCCTGTCTCTTTAAGGCCCCCCTCCCAATGTACCCACTCTGTTCTGATTGGTCAGCTTCCGCTGGTTCCGGAGGCTACGTAAACAAACCATAGTAGGAGGACTTCACTTCTTTTTTCCAAGTTCTTTACTCGAAATGTCAACTTCTCAAACACATCCGCACATGTTCGAGCCGGAATCCGATCCGAAATATGAGAGTGGACGACCCGAACAACCCGTGGAAAAACCTTAGCAACACAGAGAATTGAACAGATGTGCAAACAATCCACGGATGTATTAAGAGAGCTGGAAATGACGCTGCCGCTCAGCCTTGCTGCCAATTTAGTTGCCACTCGCGGCATTGCAGGAAAAAAAATCCTGGCCCAAAAGACATTTTCCCCATAGACCACCATTATGAATCTTAAAAAACTGCAAATAAGGTCAATTATGACTCTTTCTATTATGCATTTTTAATCCATGAAGGTTTTATATTTGTAAATCTTTCCTTGAGCCTAGAAAAGCGATTATAAAATGTGTGACGTCATCACAATGTAAAGTCTACAGGCAAACCCGGATGCTAAAAATGTTTTTGCTCATTCAGTTGATTAGGCTCCATCTTTGAGTCCGATATCCAGTTCTTATAAAACATCCACGGACCAATCTGATGTCAGTTCGATGGGGAAGTAGAGGCAACTTTTGCAAAAGCGTTCAGAGCAGGCTGAAGCCCTGGCTTCTGTCAGCGAGCATTTTTACATACGTTCACATATGTTCATTTACATACATACAATTTTGGAACTTTGACCATGTTTAACATCTGACATCATAATAGTAACAGATATCACAAAAAGCATAATATGTCCCCTTTAATCTAATGTGTTTCATTATTTTTTTATCACATTATCATACTACCAGACTACAAACTGCAGTGTCACTGTCATACACTGTTTCTGTGTTTCACTGTGTCATGTCTCACTCTGATCAATATTTATTTATTACCCGCATCCGAGTGTGGGGAAATTTTGTTGAGTGGAAACATACACGTGACCATACTCTTTAGATTTTTCCATTTCCTGTTTCCAACTCAATCAGGTGACTGGGGGTGTTTACGCTTTAACAAATCAAATTTTGCCAAGTCGTTAAAGTCAAACTGTTCCTTTCTCCGCTGCTGTCAGCTGTCACCTCAGTGTCCGCATGATGCCACCCTCCTCCAGCTCTGGTTTCATCAAAACCAGCTGTCTGATGAGAAGAAAAGTAAAACCTTCCCTCCTCGGAGTCTGACGGATGGTTGAAGATATGAAAATAATAAATTAACGGTTTAACTTGTGACTCATCTCCGCACCTTTGCTTACATAATAATAAACATACATGCATCATGAATCCCCGTCATCTTTTGTATTGCTGACATCTCAGGTAGTTCAAAAACAAACAATGAAACAAGATGCCTGCAAAGCATTCCAGGATTTCAAACCTGTCTGGTTTCATTCTCAACTTAACAACAGTTTGTAGGAACAAGGCGCAGAATAGGAGCAAACTCAGAGGGAACTTCCACTTGGTCGTGGAAAAGGTTTTTTTGGGTGGAAATGCCCAATCTTTCCTCTGAAACCGAGAGTTGATTGTTACACCTGTGAATTTTGTCTCACTGTAGGAGGAATTGAACAGGTGACACGAGAGACACTAAGACAGTCAAATCAGACTTTTCTTATTTTTCCTGATCAGATGTTCTGTGGCATCAAACCTGCAACTGTGCAGGTTTGGGACACCTTTCCAAGGATTTTGTATTTTTCTCAAATAATGCCAAAAATTAGGTTATACATGTTTGGTTACTTTTAGAGTTTTCTGTTCTTCATTTATTTGTTGGTTTTTTGTATGGCACCTTGAAGCACAGAAGCAGGACAATGAGAAGGAAAATAAAACAATAGACGAAGCAATAACACAGCTTTTCTGGACCTTTTCATCATATAACATGATCTTCTTCAGCAGATATAGTTTGCACTGCTGTCATGCAGTTGTAGATGTTAAAATTGTGTTTTTCCTTGTCTAAAGGTTGAGATGTAAACTTGATGAGTTATAAATAAAAGAAAAAGAAAAGAAATAAAATGTATAAAAGATTCATTTAAAAAATGAAAGTGTTACTGCAGAAAACTGTAAACTGGATAAATTATTTTGGTCTGAAAAGTTTTTATAATATAATATATATATTATATTATTTGAAAAACAGAAATTCCTTTTCACAGAAATACACAATAGATCAGGATCCCTGGGAAAAAAATGTGGAAATGCACCTTTAACTGAAGTAGCTAAGACATTATAAATAACTATGACTGGAGCAGCTGGAGTATGTTAGTAGAGTACTGTAAAAGAAGGAGGGGTGTCGAGGAGGAAAAGGGAAGAAGGAGGACAGAGAGATAAAAAAGGAAGAATGGAGGAATGAAAGGATGGAAGGAAGGAGGAAAGAAAGTTAAAATGAAAGTAAAGAATGAAGAAGAGGGACTGAAGGGAAGATTGTAAAGAAGGAAGGAGGTGGAGATGAGTGATGGCTTGTACAGGGACGGAAGGAAGTAGTGAGGAAATGAGGGAGGAATGTAATACAGGCAGTTCTGGCATGGTGTCATCAGTAGGCGCTGCGTTCCCATGCTGTGAGGTCAACCGGCCGAGTTTAGAGTCCCAAAACCACAACGTCACTGACAGCGTCACCGACTAAATATAAGTACACTGCTGCGCTAATGTTTTGCTTCAGTTACAGAGATACAAAGAGCGGGTGCTCATCTCTGCCATTGGAACAATCAGAAATCCAATCTGAACACATGCATAGTGACAAACACTCACAGTGACGTACGTGGCAGATCTTTTCAAGTGGAATTCTCAGAAATCCAGTAGAAAATCTCACAAATGTTAAGGCAGCTTTTCAAGACGTTTCTGGGTCAACACCAAAGAAATTAAAATCTCAAAATCACCAGTTTTTTGAGCCAATGTCAACAGCAGATTAGCAGCAATTCTTTTGAAATATGTGCAATATGTTTTAAATATCCTATAAACAAAACAAACCTCTTTCACAGTTGTAAAAATCTTTATACTTGATGAAAATAGGTTTATTTTATTCCCTTTATTGATACACAAATGTAAAATAATTGTAGCTTTTGTTGTTTTTTGTATTTGTTTTTTATTGATTTGCATCATCATATAATAATTTCCAGCTTTCATCATGTAGTGAGATATTTGCCATTTCCTCCATGTTTGAGTTAAAACTGTGAAATAGACATTAAGATCGTACGAGTTTCCCTTTGTTCCATTTCACAGTTTGCAGCAGGTGGAAACGTTGTTTTTGTTTATTAGTTTTTGTATATTTGTTACGTTCTGATGCACCCACACACCCAAAACACTGACATACAGCAAGAGCAGCAGAAAAAGGAAATTAAGAGGCTCCTGCTGTCAAAATGACACTACACGATCATTTCAGATGATAATTGATAATGAAAAGTCGAAATTCTGTTTCTATCTCTATTCATCACATAATTTATTCACTGACCAAAATGTTTCACTTTTCAGCATCAGAAATGTTTCATCATATTTAGAGTTTCATGAATTCAACACATGATCTAAATTTCATTTGTATTTGTGTCTCTGCTGTCAACAGATTGTGAAAGAGCAGCACAGTCGATAACGTGCTCTGTAACATGTGTCCTTCCCTCTGTTGCTTCATACCAGATTTTACTGTCACACTGGCAGAATCAGCCATGAGAGACAAATCAAAAGGACACGAACAGTAAAAAAGATTCGGCATCTTATTCTCATCATTGACACAACGCTAAAAAACACCAGACGCTGTTTCCTCACGCTCAGGCTGTATCAGTGCATACCTGTGTGTGTGTGTGTGTGTGTGTGTGTGTGTGTGTGTGTGGTTCTTGGTTTCTTCCAGGAAATTATATTATTATATAATCACTGTGAAGTTTTTTTTTTTTTAAACTTCAAAAACACCACTAACTTGCATGAAACATTACTTGAACCCATGTGATGTAATTTCCTAAATTTGCTGATGCAACAGCTACAAACTTCGCATCCGCACAAAAAGATGAATTCGACTTTAAAAACAAAACCACAAGCAACTTTAAAACCCAGCAGTATGGTCATGTGATGCTGCTTCCTGCTTCTGCTTCTGCTTCTGCCAGCACACACACACACACACACACACACTAACAGGACCGTTTGAACTGCGAAACATGATTTTACCGTGTTGCACAATTATATGTGTAAACGTGTAACTGTGCTGTTCTCTCTGTTGAGAAATCTGTTGAGAAGTCAGTCAGCTTCCTTCCTTCATGGACTAACACATTCAAGATGATCATTCAGCCACAAATACACACTGAAAAATAATCTGAAGTGCAGAAAACATATACAGACCTCTTGCTCTTTCTATGGAAGATATCATGAAACTTTAATCATCCCTGCAGGGAAAAATGGGACGCTGCAGCAAATAAGAGAAAGAGCAGAAGAACTGAATAAGAGTTCATGAAAACTGGGGTTTTTTTTCACACTTTGTTACAAAAGGGGGAAAAATCAACCTGTTTAAAGCACAAATTAACTTGTTTTAATACTTTTCTACAATCAAAGTGTCATTTCTCATGTCAGAATACAGACACTCATTTCTATAAAATGCTTGAAACTTGAAAGTTCATTTGTATTGGAAACAGGTTGAAATAATCTTTCCTGCAGATTTCAGAATTTTGAAAATGTTTTAAAGAATAAAACATAACTTTTTTTAAACTCAATCATGGACAGAAATTACTTGATAGGGTGCAGTTCAGGGGGCTAAATTCACAAAACAGATCTGTTGTGATTACAGACAAAAACAAAATTAGAATTAATTAGTCAACATTTTGATCCAGATATGCATCAAACACTGTTTTCTTACTCTTAAACAAGGAAACAAATGGGACAGAAAATCATCTGTAGCAGTAAGAGGTTGTGTAAAACGACAGCAGAGAAACACCCCGAGTGAATTCAGGTGAAAGTTGTGTTTAATTTCAACTGTAAATTTAACTTCTGTCATGCAGAAGTAGGTCAAACAAGTCAAACGAGAAGTTTTCAGCCTCGGGGCAGTTACAGCCTGATTTCCACAAAAGCCTCTGCAATTCGATAGCAGGAAGGTGATTAATTAGTTTCCTTTTTTTGAAATTACATATGAACATAATGAACTTCCTGTTTGGAGTTTTATGTTGTTCTAAAGTACACCACACAATCAATGTGTGTTCTGTGCCGTACTTAGAAAGCAGCTACACAGGAGGTGTGAGAGATGAAACTTTAATGAAAGTTTAATGAACCCTGAGGGGAAACTGGGTCACTGCAGCAGAAGATGAGTCAAACTATAACAAAGAGAACTTGTTCAGATTCAGGCTGCAGTAGCTTCATCATGCTAACAGAGAACTTTGGTTTGGTTTTATTCGCTCATAAAACAAAAGAGAGAGAAATCCAAAACACAGAAGGACACATTATTGACAGAGAAGTTAAAGGATATCGCTGGCGATTGTCAACAAATGTCATGTGCAGAGCCAAACCAACCTGTTTGGAGCCAGGCCCTTCCAGATAAGGAGTGCGGGCTGTTGCCTTTCACGCTCTGGAAACACGCCCCGCTACCTCAGACCAAGCTAACGCTAGCTTACTGGGAACACTGAGCGCTGCACACTCAAACTAACGTTAGCTATTTTAGCTAAATTGTGCTAACAGGGCAGGTATCATAATCAAGTAACATTAAACTTAGTGAAATATTGTGACAATAGTCTGACTCAGTCCTGGAGCCGGGGAGAGCAGCAGGTGAGCCAACTGTCAATCACAGCTGTCAATCAACACCCACACGGCAGACATCAAAGCTACTATAAGTCTTCAAATCGTATTAACCGAGCAATAATTTCCAAATGGCCACCAGCACGTTGACGTGGCACAGAGGAATAAGATATATCAGGCTTTGTATACACATGCAATACTTGTAGAAAGATTAATTCATTGTTGGTTTGGCTCTGCACATGAGATCTGTTAACAATTAGAAAAATAGAGTATTAAAAGTATTAAAAATCGTGCTAAAAAGTCAAACATCATCCCACTGACTAACTATACATTTGTGGATTTTTTCAGATCTCACCGATTTTTTAATTAAAAAAAAAAACAATTGACATGAGAACAGCAAGCCTGAAATCTTGATAGAAGAATGAATGAAATCAACCAGTTATTTATACAGAATATGCAGGAGGATGGGTCAGCTGACAGACTGCGGTTTCCTCATTAAGAACCTATGATAAGACTCAACCACAATGCACAGCCTGATTCCTGTGACCTTTGATTTGATCACCTCCAACCCACACTCACATCACTTCACCAGCCACACCGAACTCTGTCACGCACACTTTAGTTTGGTCACCTAAATGTGGTTGCATGACAATAACACCTGCAGGTTAACGCAAATGAGGAAGATTAAAGGTAGGGACAACTGACGGAAGAAGGAAGTAATATTCTAGGGAAGGAGAGAGAAAAAGAGAGATGGAGTGTAGGAGGATAGAAAAGATTAGTCATCGTATTTTTTTTACTTGACTAGTTTCCAAAACAAGCTAATTATTGCAATTACTGCAGTATTATTTAAAGGAACATACTCACGGTTTACCTCTTTGAAAGATCCCCTTCAGACATGGTGTGAAACATATAATGATACTCTGCTTTGAATAATAATGTTCTTTTTTCCACAAAAAAAGTTAAATCATCTTGTTAGACATTCTTAAAAATCCCCTCCACACACATTTTAAGATGTAAAAAGGTATGTAAGGTATAAACATCGAATGGCAGACACTTGTAATCACAGTGACATCAAGTCTGTATTAATATTTGTCACCGTTGCCTGGTGGTGCACTGATTTACACAGCGTTACCTCATAACAATAATCAGTGACTACATAGTTAAAGCAAGTTTAAAGTGCAACATTTCCTCATGTGGGACAATAAAGATCTGAACTGAACTAAATTCATATCCGACATAAAGACATCAGACTCTTGCTTTGAGAATGGGAGCCAATTGTTGCCTGAAACAGGTTAAAACTATCACCTGTAACTGAGTGTTGATCTGTTCTGTTGCTTGTTTGTCACCTGCGTGATGACTTGTTCCGTACTCACAAAACTGGTATCAGATACACAAAACTACTGTATCAGCTGGCGTTAACCCAAAGTGTACTGAGCTGTGAATTAAATATGATAAAAAGCACCTCATTGTGATTGTTCAGGTTGTTGGAAACTCAAACAGAGCGTTCAGTCCGGGCAGTGAACTGGTGCAAAGTTAAAAACAGTGAATCACCCTGTTTTTTGTCCTCTATGACCTTCAGCACGCATTAATCTGCACAATGTGGTTCCTTTATTAAAGATCACAGCCTGTGCCTTTGACCCAGTCCACTTCATTCACACTGTTCAACTCAACAGCAGGTTTTAAAAGCCAAGAAATGACACCCACGCAACCACAACCAGCCCCCGGTTTTGGTTCCCGGACATTAAAATCGAGCTTATTTTTTATTCTCATTTTTTTCAGGCAGCTGGAGTTTATTTACTGCACGAAAAAAAAGCCTTGAGGTAGCAGATGTTGTTTTTCAAGAGAGAGAGAAACAAAGAAAATTCATCACAAAGATCAAACACATAATGTGAACTATAGCACCACTGTATAGAGTTCATATGATACAACAACAGAGGAGGAAATATTTAAATTCAGCACAGAGCGCATGTTGAACGTGTTCGAAGGATGTGAAATAAAGAACAAAAAAAGTCGAAAACAGTTTCTGTAGTCTGAAGTTCCTGTTTTCATATCGTGTCACATGAATCTGCTGACTGTTAATTTATAACCTTCAGCCCGTTTTAAGGACTGAATCATCACTCTGTACTGTGCATTAAGCTGATATAATTACGATGAATCATAACCACATCAGTTAAGTTTCACATCAGCCTGATCTCTATCTCCGCTCTGTTTGTTGCAGTGGATGCCAACGATAGAAAGTAATTGAAAAACAAATTAAATGGAATTTGTTACTTTCTTTAGACAGATGTGATCAAAGACAGAATCATAATTTACTGATTAAACTCTCTCAGAGCTGCAGGTGGCTCCAGCTTAAGTCAAGATTGTAAAGTTTCCACAAGTATCACTTATGACAGCTGGATTTTTGTCGATGGATCTTGGATTTAATGTTACTATGTGCATCATTTTGTTGGTACAAATACAAATACTTGTGTATTATACATGTTATTATCATATAGAATATATGTATATCTTTCAAAAATTAAAAAAATAACTTAAATTTAAGGGAAGTTTGAGGTAAAAAATCAAGAGTCTATGAGATTAACGTTAAAATCTGAAAGACACACCACTGATTCAATCTTAAACTTATTTTCTGGACAAACATGAACTTTATTTTAAATTCTGGAGAATTTCTGATTATTAAGATCTGATTTTATTATTATTCTTATTAAGATTTTAGGGAATCTGTGAATTGTTGGGGAGAAATTCAAGATAATTAGTTAATTAGTAGGATTTAGGATAGAGTTTAGGAGGCAAAATTATAAATATAGTGCATTACACTGTGAGGTCCAGTTAATCTTTATTGTCCTATAAATAAATTAAAAAATTGATGCATAGCCAGGAATTAAAACACCACATTAACAAATCAGACAGTTAGACAGCAGAAACAACCATAAGACCATAAAAACACAATATAAAAAATATGATACAATAAAACAGCAATAAAATAACTACCGGTATAAAAACCTGAGACCTTATCAGAAGTGAGTTGATTATATAACAGTGTCTCACTGATTTCAGCCTCCTGAGTTCATCTGATGTTATAAGAAGAAGGAGGTTAAATCACATGACTTATTTCCAGCTGTTTGATATAAAGGCAGCAAAGATGCAGGAGTACAGGTGACTTTAAACCCAAAGAGATTCAACTGCTTTTTCCAAGAGTGAATTTTTAATCTGAACTTTTACAGTAAATGAGGCGCTCAATAATTTAATTTATTAATTTATTGATTATATAAAACATTCATGATTTCATAAATTGACTATCAAAGTCAATTAATTTTATATTAATTGACAAATCAATTAATTGACTTTTCAGCACTACTGTATTAAAAATATAAATCTGCTGCAGCTTATATGAAGGTTTATTTCAATTAAAAGATAAAAATAATGATTTTCTCACACATATGTATGTGTTCACTAAGCCACTAGAAAACACCAATAGCTTTTGATATCAGGCCACCAGAATAATTAAATAAATAATGTGCTGATTAATTAACCAATAGCAAACCTAGAAGGCAGTCACATTATTTTGTGTTTTTGCAGGACTGGTGGTGATTTAGCCTTTAGGGCTTTTTTACAGCTAAATTAGGTTCAACATCAATGCAGTCGCCTATTAAACGACGTGTTGTCTCTGACAGTAAAACAGAGCAGCAGCTGTAGTGAAACATGGTGGACGAAACTGTCTCCTTACAGTCTAATTTATCCCCGTCTATCATATTGTATTATAGTTTGGGTACTTTTCCTACTACTCTCCACAAAATGTTGGTCCCTCAGAAATGTTTTGTCAGGATTGCAACCCGACCAGAGTCACACATCTCACCTGCTCCTCTATTTCAGAAACTGCAGATTCTTACTATTTATGACGTCAATATTTCTCAAATATGTGTTTTTATTTATAAGATACATTCAGGTGAAGGAAATATTCCTGAGCAGTTCAAGATCCATTCTTACTCAACTACTCAATCTTCGGATCTTCATCCTCCTAAATTTCTCACTTGTCAGTGTTCAATAAGATTTAGGGCTACCAAATTATAGAATGACTTTTCCCACCTGGCAAAAAAAACGTTCCTCTATAAAATGTTACAAAAGATCCTTAAAAGATCATTTAACTGCTGTTTTTTGTGACTTTCCCCCACGTACTGCTGTCCATGTATCCATGTTTTATTTGTTTCACTCATAGTGACACATATCAATACTCACGAGTCAATACAAGTGTATAAACCAATATCCCCCTCACACACACACACACACACACACACACACACACACACACACACACACACACACACACACACACACACACACACACACACACACACACACACACACATACATAATCAGACCATGGTCACTTTTGGGGACATTATATAGACTTGCCTAATCTTAACCACTGACTCAAAAATCAGCCTTTTCCCAATTTGGGGACTGGTTTTTGTCCCCAGTTGGACAAGCTGTACTCAATTAACTGGTCTGAAATTTGTCCCCAGACAGACCACATACACACATTTTCTGCTTTTATTATTATTGTTGTTATTATATATATTGTTACTATTAGTTTGCCATCACTTTTATGTGTTTATTTCATTAGAGCTTATTTAGGTAAACTCACTGGGTTTTCTGCCTCTCCCTGCACTCTGTATTACTTATCTTTTGTCTATCCACTAACCTTTACCTGTAAGCATTACAGTCTCAGCTGGTTAATCACAGGGTGAACATATAGTATAGAGACAAACAACCATTCACACTTACGGGCAATTTAAAGTCACCAATTAACCTAATCTGCATGTCTTTGGCCTGTGGGAGGACGCGGGACACGGAGAACATACAGACCCACACAGAGGGGCCTCAGCCGGCCGGTGGGTTTGGACCCAGAAGCTTCTTACTGTGAGGCGACAGTCTAACCACTGCACCACCGTCCTTTTGTCCTTTTCGTGTATTTCTTTGAAGAAGATAAAAGTTATAGTTTAGCAGATAAAACTGCTAAAACGATCAGCCTGCAGCAGTGTGATGATGCTGCTGTATTCAGTGTTACGGTCTGTCATCAGCTCCGTTTCAGCATCAGGCAGATTTACCGGAAAGCGCTGAATCACTCAGATCGAAAGTGCAAATGATCCTGATGCCGTAACAATCTAAACCCTGTTTGCCACATTAACACGTACAGTAAGCTGCATTATCTATCTATCTATCCATCCATCCATCTATCCATCCATCTATCCATCCATCCATCCGTCGTGATTCACGCCCCGCCCCGCTTCTCATCAGTGGCGTGAGGGAGGAAGAGGAGGGGGGAGGAGGAAGAAGGGAGGGAGAAGTGGGATTTCCCGGATACCCCGTGATGAAAAAGAAGAAGAGCAAGAGGAGGAGGAGGAGGAGGAGGAGGAAGAGCCGCCGCTTCCCGGAAAGGATGACGCAACCAGGACCAGGACGGAATGAAGAAGAAGAGGAGGAGGAGGAGGAGGACAGGACAATAACATTGTTTTATATATATAGAAATATAAATATTAAAAACTATATTTTTAAAATTGCACACGTGTATTATTTTAAATTAAATTACATTTAAATGAAATAAAAAACAAAAACTTAAAGGTGGCATAAAATAATAACCACAGTAATGTGACTATTTATAGAATAATAAATTGTGATTACTATGACTAATTATTTTTAGAAGTCACAGTTGCAGCAGAAGCACTCAATTGAAATTATTGTTTTTTTATATATATGAATATATGAGATGATATACATAAATATTACTAAAAATTAATTGATTGTATTATATTTTTGTTATGCTGCAGCAGGACTGGGGGCAAAATAACAACAGCATAAAAAATAAGGATGAATTTTAGCTCCCATACTGGCATTTTTATTTTATATTTTTTCTATAGCAGCAGAGCCGTAAACAACAGCTCCTCTGTCCTCCTCCTTTATCTTTTATTCTCAGCAGGAGCAGATTACATCACGTCTTCCTTTCCGGGAAATAATGCCTCTCATCCAGCCGGTGGATTTACCGGGCAACCAGTAGGAACCGGGAAAAGACAGCGAGAGGATGGGAAGCCTCCCTCCTCCTCCACCAACAACACAGAGCTGCAGTGTCATTTAGCAGTACAGGAAACAGAAAAGGTCACTTTCTCCAACAGCAACAAAACAACAAATTCTTTGTTCTTCATCTGGATATCTGGGTTTGGGGAGGGAGATCACGTTACACTGCAGCGCTCTTTTACATTACAAAAATCATCTCCGTTTTTGAGCTTTTCATGTCTCAAATTAGTTGAACTTGACACACAAGCCGGCACCTGCAGCACTGTTTCTGTCACACACACAAAAAAACTAAGTCTATACCTGTTGTTTTTAACCTTCTAAAGAAAACTGCAGGTTTGAATAGTTGAACTTCTCCGAAACCAAAAAATCAACACAATGATAAAAAAAACTGGACAGGAGAAAGTCCCCTCATGCCAGTGCATAAATGTGAACTTTAAACTTCTCCTCCATTCAGAAATGTGTTTCTTTCAGTTGGATGTTTGAGCTTCTCTGCGCAGAATGACGTATGTGCAGAGTTTGTTTTCACTTTCATCTGCTGAAGGTGGAAAGTTTCCCTGAGCTCACTGAAAATCTGAGTTTAAGGTATGAACCTGTGAGCATGATTGGTGCGACAAGTCCTCCAAATTAAATGACCACATAGGTGGTTTGTACCTGCACTCCAGAACGGCCCGCTGGAGCGTAATTTGCCTGTTACACATCACTGTTAAAAAATAATGTTTTATGATGTGACAGCGCTGTGGTTACGGTCTGATTAGGTTTAGGCACAAAAAACACTTGGTTAGGGTTAGAAAAAGATCATGGTTTGGGTTAAAATGATCACTTGAAACGGGGTTAAAAATGGCAACCGTCGCCATCATGGCAACAGTAAACACCAAGTTACGGTTTTTAAAAAAACTCGCGGTGGGAAACGGGAAGCAAATAGTGGTCTCCTGCAGCTTTTGCAACTTTTTGCCATCTAACTGTGTAGCCATCCACCGAACCTGCATCCTCCCCATAAGGAAGTCACCTTATATTGACGTCATCTGAACTGCGTCACTGAATTTATGACCTATAGTACTGTTTTTTTTAGGAGGACAGGCTCGATTTGTGACATCGCAACTACTTTGTAGCCAATCAACCAAGTAAATGGTGTGATGGAGTCTTCAAGTACAAGTACCTCTGTTATTTTAACTAAAGTAGTTTTAGTTATCCAAACCAAAACTTGATCAGCTGTTGTATGAGTCTGTTTTATGAAAGCATTTAGAGAAACGCCAACACAAGAGCCTAACTTTCATTTTAACTTCAGGAGAATCATCAACAGGAAGCAGCTGGTTCTCAACATGACTCTTCATGTGTATAAGACATGATATATGTCACCCTTTGACACTCAACATGATTAAAAAAGGAATATAATATAATATATATGTAGTGTTGAGAAAAGTCTAGTGGGTAGGTAGGTTTTTTGTTTCTAATGCAAAAAAGAAAGTGTCTCTCTCGAGCTACATCAGCTCTCTTGAAAACAATATTAATGTACATAATTCAGATGAGAACATCTCATATTATACACATTATATAAATAATATATTGCCTGATTTTGGTTTTCTGTAATGTGGACTGTCTCAGTAAAAAAGTGAATAAAAAGGGACCAAAACATGAAGACTTTTATGGTTTCATTTTGTTTTCACTTTCTCTTCTATGAGGAGCCAGTTCTCAGTATGAGAAACTCCCTGACATCCTGCTCCGGTTCTCTCATAGTGAAACTTGTAGGTCCACCATCACTCCTGTTTCCTTTTCTCAAGCTGCTGCTGCGGCTGAAAGGTCATAAATCAAATATGTGCTTTGTGATCCGGGAAGTGAAAGCTGACAGCAGGTCAGTGACAGAGGTAAAAGTGAGAGTACGGTGGTGTGACTGATGTAACCTTGCTGTGGTTCCCTGGCTCAGTATCAGTTTGAATAAATCATGTTTACCTGAGGCTAAAGGTCAACAGCTCATATGATTTTACAGCTTTTACAGAGTCAACAACCAGTGACAAAAACAACAGATGACATAAAACACATCAACACTGTTTAAGTTATTGTAAAGTTCAGGTTTCATTTCATGAAAATGGCGTGGTGTACCCAGTGCCCAGTTTTCTTTAAAAAATGCTGTCATATGCTATTATATAGATAAAATATTGATTTAGGTTTTCTATCATTTTCTATTATTTGTGGATTGTCACAGTAAAAAAACTAATAATAATCCCACTTGAGTAATGAAATGATTTATTTTATTTCTTACTCTTCATTCCATCAATTAATCACTGAAAATTAAAAAAAATCCTTTTAAAACACACCTCTATCATCAGTCCTTTGTTATGTTGTGAATGTTGTTATGTTTTATTTCTCCTTTCACTCCTACTTTAGGCATTTTAACTCTACCTCTGTTAATTCTACAGTCGTTTAAAATGCAGATTTCCACTATTTAAAAAAGTGACACTTGATCTGACAAAAAGACTTATAAGGTATAAAATCTAAATGTCACAGCTAGAAATCCAGAAAGTTATTAAATCTTTACAGGAACATTTTAAATGACTATGACCATCTGTTTTTCAGTCTTGGCTAACAAACACAGTTCAGTCTTTCTCCCTGCAGTTTGTGGGTGTGAATACATACTGTACAGCACTTTGGCACTGTATCAAACCCTTCAAACATAAAAATAGAGAATGTAATATTTAGCCGGCGGGTTAGTGCTCTAATCATATGGTATTAATAGTCAACAGGGTCAGCAATGACTTCACGTCGCAGCATCAATCTGGATTACCACATTGACCTCATAAACTTTTCAGCACCGTCTGCCTCTTGAGGGAGAGGGAGTGTGTTCCTGTGTGTGTGTGTTAACGCCTTTATACCTACAGCATCTTCTTGATTGTCTGTCGATCTAAAAATGGAAATACAACTACATATGTGTCGCCTTTAATTAGACGCAGCATCGCACAAACATCATACTCTTAACGGTGCATTACCTAAAACCACGAACACAACGTCACATTTGTGAAATGAAAGTCATCCCAGGTAGCCATGGCATGACACAACAGCAGCCTCAGAGCTCAGTCACAGCAGCATTTATAACTCCAATATTCTGGACTGAAATCAATTCATTTCAATGAGGCAAAATAGGCAAAAATAAACTTGTGCAATGCTTTCACATATAGTTCAAATGTGGTGAACTTTGACATGTTTTTCCACTTACTGTCCTACTTGCTTCCTTCCTTTTTTTACATACTGTATGTGGTCCGGGGATCGATAAATTGTTATCTTATCTTACACAAATTCACACTGTTGGCTAATTGCAAACTGTTCTGTCAGTGCTGATCTTTGAGGGAAACAACTGGAGACAAAAACATAATAATGGATACATAATTATTGGAATTAATCTCTGGCAGGAATTCAAAACTATTGTAAATTCCATGATGAAGGAATGTCCGTTAGTGTCGGTCTTAGCTTACTTTTAGCCTCATTTGAGAATAGTTATATGTTTTTAATACTGTTTAATCTGCAACTTGTCATGTTGCTGTCTTGGCCAGGTCTCTTTTATAAAAGAGGTAAAGGTTAAATAACGTGACAGCATCCAGTTTTCTATAACCCTGCCCAATAAAGCTTTCCTCTTCATGTCCATCTTGCTATGAGCAAAACTAGACACCACCAGCGGTAGTCACAACGTCACCAAGCTTACAGCACCACCTATTTTAGGAGGACGTGCACATAAATTTGGCAAATCACTTTCTGGTCCAACTAGGCACGAAGTCAGACACGTACGATAAACAAGACTTTAAAGGGGACGTATCATGCACATTTTCAGCTCTATATTTTTATTCTGGGGCTCTACTGGAATATCTTTACATGATTTACAGTTAAAAACTCCTTATTTATCTTATACTGGCCCTTTATGCAGCCCCTCAGTTCAGCCTCTGTCTGAAACAGGCTGTTTTAGCTCCTGTCTCTTTAAGGCCCCCCCTCCTGATGTGCCCACTCTGATTAGCTCCCGGATGCTGCCCCCGCAGGATTTCACTTGTTTTTCTCATTCTTTACACGAAATGGAAAGTTCTCTCATACAGCCATACATGTTGGAGCCTGAATCTGATTTGAAATATGCGAGTGGACGTGAACAACACAGAGAACAACGTTGGCCCACAGAGCAGGCTGAAGCCCTGGCTTTTGACTTACAGGGAGCAGTTTTACATACATTCACCTCAAGTTTTGGAACGTTGACCATGTTTAACATAAACATTTGACATTATAACTATTAAAAATAACAAAATCACAAAAAGCCCTTTAAGTTTATACTGCTGAATCCTTTTTTTTCGTCATGTCATTTCGCAACTTAACTGCCTAAGGCCTACCAAACAGTATTACTGCACATCAGTCTGATGTTTATTCCCATCCTTATCTATCCATCACTGCAAACATTACATCACTTATTCTAAGAAACTATTGGTGCCACTTGGTTTTACTACATTACAAAATATATACAACCCCACACACGTCTGACAAGCAGCGGTCACAGCAGCAGTGCGTTTTCACATGAATCAAAACCAGAAAACCAGAACTAAAAACATGAAGTAGCACTCTGGGGCTGTGAACTCATATATGCCGTATGCTCGTATATGCCACATATTGTATATGGTAGATCCAAAGTGACACAGTAGGGCGGGAGGTTGTGTAAGAATTCAAGATATACATTGACTTTAATACATTTGATTTACAAAACCGTATGCTTTCATGGCATCTAGTTTATTATAAAATGTAGCTACAAATACCTTAAATTCCAATATTTCTACTTATCTTTGGGATGAACCACCTTTAAAAAACAAATTTCTTGTTTGGCCAAGTTTTGATCATCTTACAACTTCAGCTTTTTTCACTTTCTTTTCCTGAGAACAGGTGTTTCATGATTGTATAACTCAACCTCACTGTCCCAGATTTCATCTTATCTCTAAACCCTGAACTCATCATTGTCCTCAAGTGGAATTTGTTCTATCAGCAGAAGGTTAAAATGGGGGATTTGGTCACTTTTAAAGGTTTCCACTGTGTATCTCAGCAGGGGAACACCGTTTGGTTGCTTATTAACCGTTTTATGACTTTTACAGCTGACTGATATGCACCATGTCATCCCAGTTATACGACCAGTACACAAACACACCCACACACATAGAATGTGAAAGCTTCCCTGAATGGAAAATTAACATTAAGGTGTTTTTAGGGCTTCCCTTGAAACACTGTGTAGCCCAGGATGAACAAAAACAGACACGCACACACACTGACAGGAGAGGTGGAAGTTTCTACATCGTTAACAGCAGCCATACTGCAAAGTCATATTTCCTGTTGTACAATTCATTCCGGGTAAAGCCCACGAACCCTCAAGATGCCAACATGCAGAATGAAACGTCCGATTCTCGATTTTGAGATTTCACAATTTCTAAACTCATCGAGTAAACCCTGTTTCAACGAAAAGAGCAGAATAAATGAAGCAGAACAAACTGGAAGTTTCTGGATTACATCAGTCACACCCTTTTAGCTGGAAATGGCAGGAAATGACTGCTGAGGAAGGAAAAGAAAGAAAGAAAGAAAGAAAGAAAGAAAGAAAGAAAGAAAGAAAGAAAGAAAGAAAGAAAAAAGAAAAAAAAAGAAAGAGAAAAATTCATCCTGCGTGGATGACTGGAGTGAACAGCAGCCTCTAACCTCTAATAGTACTTCCAATTTGCCAATTCCAGATTTAGAAAAACATCACTGTCCCTCATAAAGCCATTGATATTTGTTTGATGCAGCTCACAAATAAAAACACACAGTGCAGAGAAAGTACCACTACTACTACTGCTACTATGAGTCTACTACTCAGAACTCAAATACCTGTGTGTACATCGGTGTACAAAGAAAACAGAGTATCTACAAAAACTGAAGGATTAAGTTTTCCTTTGTGGGTTGAGAAAATCCTACAAACTTCTTAAGTGAAATAAACCATTTTAAAACTCATTGAATTAGCTAAAAGTGCACATAAAGCTGAAAATAGTTTACATTTTGGACGTATTAATGTTATTTTTAATAACTTGTGTATCTTTTGAATGTCATATGCACATTATTTTGTACAAGAAACAATACATTTGAGTTTTTAGTTAAACTTATTGTGTGTAACACTGGGTCAAAATAACAGATTGCAACAGGGTTAATGTTACCCAGTACCAATATTTTGTTTTGACCTAGTATTATTTTTTATTTATACGTTTCTGGGTTAATGATACCCAGAAAGCCACTTAAGACAAGGGGCTGTTTTGACCCTGTGGTTTGGTGTTATTGGATTGGGTTAAAATATGGTTATTTTGGCCCAACAAGGTCAAGTTTTAGCTTTAAATGGTCACATTTATCGTTAGCTGTACAAAACGATGTGCATGTGACATTCAAAACTACATGTTCATCCTTATTACTTTCCTTGTGATTTCATTTAACTGTAAACAGGGCGCTGCTGTAACAGAGCATGTCTGCTCAGCCAACCTACCCTGTATAAATAAAGGTTATTAACAACCAACAATAAAGAGCAACAGGTAAGTTTAAAAAGAGCTTGAGTAGATTATAACAATTTGCAACCACCAGCTTTTAGTTTGGGCAAATAACTTAATAAAAATATAAGAAATAACACTAAAACTAGGTCAAAACACCACCTTGTCTTGAATGGTTTTCTACCCATGAGTACATAAAGATAGTATTGTGTTGGTGCTATATTGACTAAAATTGGTGGAAAAATTGATGTGTATTAGTATAACTGCTAAACTATAGTGTGCTAATGCCATAAAAGACCATTAGTACTATTTTAAGTACTGCTGTTTCCACTACATCTGTACAACTATGATTACTGCCACTAATAATAATATAATAATGTATTTTTAAGGTAAAAACACTCCACTTGTTTTCTCCTTGCAAGAAATCGAAGGAAATCCCCCGTCTGTGTCAGCAGGCGAGAAAACAAGATTAACTGATTAAGACTAATTAAGACACAGAATATCCACATGGATCAGATTAAAGCTGCTTTACTGCTGCGAAATGTTTTACAGTAAATCACACCGGTCAAACTAAAACATGCAAAAATATATTTTCACCTACCAGCTGATCTCCCGGATAATTTCACTTCTTGGGGAAAACGTTTAACATAAAGTTTTTAAAAATCTCTCACAAATCAAAATCATCATACTATCAAGAGAGGCAACACACACCATCCAGCTCTCTGTGTCTCTGTCTAACCTCATAGTTTTATACAGCGGGTGCTGAGATGCAACCACAGAATAAATAACTTTCTTGTGTCATTCAGCTTGAACAGTATTATTCACTCGTTAGTGTGGAAGGTCTGGAATGAGAATCCTCAGCAGTGTCAAAATAGGGAGGGAGGGAGGACGGAGAGCAAAGGAAAGAGGGAAAGAGGGAGGAAGAGAGGGCGGGGAGAGTGATTATCTTCTGTATGTTTTTATTTGTTGGTACAAATTTTGGAGAGGAGATGGGAGGAAAAAATACAGACTGGAAGGAAGGAAATGGAAGAAGGAAGGTGGGGAGAGCTGTAAAGTGGGATAGGTGAAGGAACAGGAAAAGAGAGGAAGGTAGAAGAAGGGATGAAAAGAAAGAGTTGGAAGAGAGGAAGAAAGAGAATGCGGGAATATAATGATGGAGGGATGGAAAAGGCGAGGAGAAGTCAAGGAGGGAAATGAGAGGTGGGAAACGGGGAGGAAAGAAAAAAGAAGGAGAAAAGGAAAGAGGGAAAGAGTGAAGAAAGAGAAAATATGGCCAAGATGAAAAGGGAGAGGATAGATGTAAGAAAAGGTGGAGGAGGAGAAGATGAAAGGAAAGAAAAGAGAAGGGAAAAGGAGAGAGGAAGGGGCAAAATAATGATGGGTGGAAAAGGAAGAGAAAAGAAGAAAAGAGTGAGGAAGAAGAGATGGAGTGAAGAGCGAGCATATGGGGAAGAGGTGAAAGAAGGGGGAAGGGAAAAATGGGAGAGATAAGGAAGATAGATGGAGGAAGAGAAGGAAAGAAAAAATAGGAGGGAAAGAGAGAGAAAGGGGCAAAATTATGATGAAAGAAGGATGGAAAAGGAGAGTAGGATGCAAGGGAGGAAGGAAAGGAAAGAAGGAGGAATGGAGGGAAAGGGGGAGGAAAGAAAAAAGACAAGGACATGATAGAAGAGAGCATTAAAGGAAAGCTAAACAGGAAGAGAGAAAGAAATAATGATGGAGGGATGAAAAGAAGGATAGGGAAGGAGAGTAGGAATGAGGAAGGAAGAAAAAGAGAGAGGGAGAGAGAGAGAGAGAGAGAGAGAGAGAGAGGAGGGAGAGAGAGAGAGAGAGAGAGAGAGAGGAGGGAGAGAGGAGGGAGGGGAGGGGAGGGAGGGGAGGGAGGGGGAAGCCTGTCCTGTTATGGCAGAGCAGTTCGGGGTTGCTCGATTGCATCATCGCAGGATAAGCTTTCTATAAATAGGGTGACGTCACCCTCCGCTCTCCCTCCACCCTTGCTAGTAGCATTCCTGCCTACGTCATCACGTCACGCCCCCTGAATTCACTATAAGAGCGGGTGATGCAACGGACCGGCCACAAGCGCAACTTTACGCACAGGCAGGAAGAAAAGTCAAGAGAGGAAAGAAGCGACTGTAACAGGAGGTTTCTGTTTTCTCCACCATCTGATCCAGTCATTCAAAGCTTTAAGAGGTAGGTTAGAGGTTTGTTTCCTCGGATGAGATTTGGTGTTTTTGTTGTTGTTGTTTTTTTTTTTTAAGTGAGAGAGGCGACGTTGTGGCTGTGTTGTCCCGGTTAGTAGCGCGGAGAAGCGCCGGTGCGTCCCCCGCGCTCGGCTGTCCCAGGACGGCTCTCAAAACTTCAAAACACGCTTCTGTCTCAGATTCATTTAAAAAAGGGCAAATTAAACTTGTACAAACTGTAGCTCTGACTTGCGATGTAAAGTTATTATTGTTTTATATTATACTTTTCTCTCGGATG
The DNA here is from genome assembly GCA_038419695.1 of Scomberomorus guttatus. Taxonomy (NCBI): domain Eukaryota; kingdom Metazoa; phylum Chordata; class Actinopteri; order Scombriformes; family Scombridae; genus Scomberomorus; species Scomberomorus guttatus. Next base: position 26,860,470 of record CM076462.1, read on the forward strand.
TTCGCCTCTGTTCGGTCTTTGTTGTACATTATAATCATTCAGCACAAATACGAACTTGCGAGATCATATTTGAGTTTTCCAAGGATGTTTTTTTTTTTGATCTGTGCGTTTTGCGAGTTAAACTGAAGTTTATTGCACTGTTTTCCTAACTTTTGGAGGTGATTTTGACAGATTTTTAAGGTTTGGTCAAAAGGAAAACAACTGCAATATATTCTCAGACACATTTTTAAAAGATAACCTACAAATAAAATTACAAAATTTGAGAAATTATGGAGATAAAATTGCAAAAATAAAGATTAAGTAGCAAAAGAACTCACCGAACATACTGTAAATAAAATATAATGATTTACCATTAAGTAAAATAGTAATTATAGAGAACTTAACTATAGGACTCTATGGCAACATTATAGAGGAATAACTTTTTAATATTAACTTTATGATTCAGTGTATTGTGTAACTTTTATGTGCCTATATTATGTTTGTTTTGGTTTTGTTCTCACGGAGCTCACATAAACATCTTAATTATCTTATCAACCATCAGTCATATTTCCTCATGAGTCAGTGCTCTGTGTCAATAACAAACACCCACACCTATTAATGATTCTCTTTAATTGCTTTTTTCCAAAAGACAGATTCACGTTTACATCATGATATGACCCTGTGGTTACTTAAATGTATTAGTATCTTCTAAAGTATTATTATAATTTTACTACAGTAACTTATTGTATGTTTGTGCTACTTCATATTGAGATAAACCTTCCCTGCTGTTTTATTGTATTTTAATCCTTTATTGTATCACTATAATATATTAATATCTTAAAACACTTGTAGTGTTTTAGTATTTTGTTCAAAGAGTCTTTTAATAGTATTTTTTGCATCTCAAGAATATTTTCGTGAAGTAGTTTTTGTTGAATTTTTTTCCCCATAGCACTTTTTAAAAATGTATTATTTGTAGTATTTGTATTTATTACGTGTCTACCTTGAGAAAAATTGACCCTCCAAGCAAATCCTAGTGACTCTGATTGACATGTTAATAATCAGTCACCTCTCGTGTTTCCAGAATGATGCTGCAGCACTCGGGTCCCTCGCTGGCTGACATCAGCTGCTCTGCCCTGGTGCCCTGCCTCTCCCCGCCGGGCACGCTCACCCTGGATGACTTCACTAACTTCACACCCATCGTGAAAGAGGAGCTCCGGCTGGCCATCCAGACCAAGCGGCTGTCCAACGGGCTCAGCGCCGACATCAGCTCAGACGGCGCCAGCTCCAGCTCGGACCGAGGCTTTGAGCAACTCGCCAGTGGGTCCCGAGTCAAGAGAGAGGTGAGGCAGAAGGAGAATCATCTGCATTTTTTTTACACTTACTATCAAGTGTGAAGTAGTTTCATTTAGAAGTAAAAGTGATGCCTGTGTTGACAGTCTATATTTCTGCCTATGTTTGTCAGTTGACATCTGAGGAGCACGACAGGAGGAAGAGAAGGAGAGAGAGGAACAAGATCGCTGCTGCCAAGTGTCGCAACAAGAAGAAGGAGAAGACAGAATGTTTGCAGAAGGTACTTTTCATCTTCCATCAGTTTGAGAAATGATAACTGAGCCTGTAGATCTTTGTATCGGGATTGTTTCACAAGATCTTCCAGTTTTGTTTCACATTTTCAAACCACAACAATTGTAATACAACTTTGTATTAGAAATGTCTGACCTATAGGAAAAACTCATGTTAAAACTGTAGAATGTGACTTTAAAGGTTGACGTTTCTGGATTGCAGCAGAAGTCTTGAAAGATTTAAAATTCTTATTAAGTGATGTGAATAAATACAGTAGTTTTTGAGCTGTTTGATGTGCAGGATTTATGTTTTTATGTCAAGACTTAGCCGCTCAAAATATTTTAATGTGAAACCAGCAAATTAAATTTCTTGGCTGATGAAAAGTTTATCAATTATTGTTTGAGTTCAGCCCTTTCTACCCATTGTTGCTGTTTAAGAGATACATTTATGATTTATTCTTGTATGTTTTTTGTGTGAATTTTAACATTTTAGATACACCAAAGCCTTAACTAACTAAATTAACAAAAGAGCACAGCACTGGATATTCCCATCTGACCTTTCTTTAATTTCTTTTTAGGAATCTGAGAAGCTTGAGAGCGTCAACGCTGACCTGAAGGCTCAGATTGAGGAGCTGAAGCAGCAGAAGCAGCAGTTGGTCTATATGCTCAACCTGCACAGGCCGACCTGCATCGTCCGAGCCCAGAACGGCCAAACGCCCGAGGACGAGAGGAACCTCTTCATCCAGCACATCAAGGAAAGCACCTTACAACTCCACAACCTCACCTCCTCGTGCACATCCACCTCCACAGTGGCACCTCTAGACGCAGGACCTCTGACCCTCGACCACATCCATTGCCCCAGTCATCAATAGGTGTTTTTGTGTCAGTTTTCTAAGACTTTCAATGCTTCCATCTGCTGCTACCGATGTCGAGGCGCAGGTGGGGCCGCCACAAAGACTTATGACTCGAGAATGACAGTGAAATATAACGAAAGCCACCTTGGGATAACTCCTGGGTCTCATTCACCGTCCACAAAGCTGCTAGAGAGAGCACCTCCCACTCCCTGAAATCGTAGCTGCTGATTGGACAGAAAGTGACATACAGCGGACAGCACCTTTACATGCATTATGTATTTCTTTTAAAACATTACAAACAGTCAGAGCCAAGAAGAGTCAACAGAGCACTAAAAAACATCCATTGCAGTTTTTTATTTACTGATATTGAAAGAGATGAGTCAGATTTAGTGTCTGATTTTTGTACCAAAGCGCGATTTCAAGGTGATCAAGGCACATAATTTCACTGTTCACCCACAAAGAAAGTAGACGAACATTGATGGGTGAGTGTGTACAGATATTTGAGTGTGTTTGAGCTACTTAAAAAAAGACATTGTTGTTTGTGCTTAGTGTATAGAAAATAGTATATTTATTATAGTAACTGCTGTATGGCCTATTGTTGCCGTATCAACCCTGTCTGCTTGTCATTTATACCACATGAACTACTAAATCAGCTGCTACTAACCACTCAGGACCTATACTGGCTGTAGAAGTCGATTTCATGTTTGTTTGTTTTTATTGCCTCATTTAAGAGCAAACCTCCCAAAAAGTGAGTACATGACAGGTTGTTTGCTATCAATCAGGATATCAGTAGCAGTCACATTAAGGAAGCATATTTTGCAGGCAGGGATTATTACTCTGCACTTAAGGAAAAAGCATAGTAAAATTTATAATCCATATATGCAGATGATACCTTACTTTTCCTGACAATTTGAAATTCGCTGAAGAAAAGTGAAGAAAAAAATGAATACTGTATACAATTTCACAAATACACTTTATCACTGCATTCCCTCTTAACAGAACTAGTGTTGCTTATACATCTTCTGTGACGATAAAGCTACACGAGTACGTATGAGTGTTATTTTTCAGTCAGTTGTTTTCTACTTAAAATCTTGTATATTGTATTGACTGTGCATTAACTCTGTGCTTCTTTATGTAAACACCGGATGCCTCCTTTGGTCTTGACAGAGCAAAACAAAAAGATTGTGTTATTTTTAGATGTATTTATTATTTCATGACATTTGGTTTGGAAGTTGTGTTCACTAGATATCAATAGCTAGGTATCAGAAGTGTTGCATCAGCTTTCGGCTCGTCCTCTAACACGCCTGACTCTGAAGTTATGCAAGATGATGTGATATTATACTGTGTGTTATGAACTTTATCAGTATCCAGGCTTCAACGTACTGCCAAATCCCTCCTTCCACTCCCTTTTCCATTTTCTGGCCTGTTAGCTTTAGAGTGAAATCACTCCTCAAGGGAAATGTGGTTTATTGCGCAAACAGAAACTGAGGAAGTGTAATGCTCAAGAGTTTAGAGGATATTTTCTTGTCAAATACTAATTATAAAATCAATGCATCTGCAAGGAAGACATTGAAACCCTCTTCTTCCTCATTCATTGCAATTTGAGCTGAAGCATCAAAAGGGAAACTCTGGTTATAAGTATTTGAGTAATTGTCAAAAATCCACAAGACTACCAAGTAGACTGAGTGTTGTAAACACAGTAAATCATGTTAGCGTCATCTTTGCATATTAGTGTTAAAGGTTTTCTTAAAGGTGTGTCGCTATTGGGAAATATTAGTACATAACAGAAGAGTAATAATCTATGTATCTGGATTTTGAACAGCACATTATAATGGTTCATGGTGAGGACTGAAGTTTTCTGTTTTCTGTTTGCATGGTAGAAGTTTCACAGAAGAAGGTTTATATTGTTCATCATGTGTGTGTTATGTAAACAAAAAACTTTGAAGGTCACACAGTTAAAGAGATGCAGGCGTCTGCGTGTGTTAGTGTGTATGTTGTTTTTGTGGTTGAAGTTGTTCGCTGTCCCGTTGCTAGTCATGGCTAGGTCGCTACTGAGCACTGAGTTTGACTCGTATGTATTCTATTGTGCCGACTACTGGAGGCTTTTTTAATTTTTTTTTTTTTCATGTAGCCGCTCGACTGTTGGAGCATCAAGCCTGAATGAATAAACTGTTGGCTGTCAGGTACAACTGCACTGCTACTACCAATGTGTACTTCCATCTTTGTGATCTGTCAATTTTTGTTTTTGATACTTTGTTAAATAAAAATATGTATTGCTAATGACACCTCTCATGTTTCTTGGTAATGGTCCTCTGGTAACACTGTGCTTTGAAAGAACCCTATTCCATTTGATTCATATGAAAAAAAACTAGAGGTTGCAAAATTGCATGAAAGAGGACTAGACTGTTGATTTAATGGAATGATCTTAAATGAAGTTTGTGGTTAAAAATGACACTGAGGTTTCTGCAATGAGATCCTAATATATACTTTATTTACAGTGTACATCAACTATGATAGCACTGTAAATTTTGACTTTCAATGTTTGGACAAGTAGGTTAAATTTGGGACAATACCCTATGACTTAATTCTATACATTATATATGCTGTGGTATCTGTTTATTAGTTACACCAGTTTAATATAATGCAATCCAACACATCAGTTCCACAATAAACCCTAACTTTGTGAAGCTTATAATTAATAATGTTCAGTTTCTGACACTGTCAGAGAGGAATTTGATTCAACTCTGGTCATCAAGTTTCTAATGTTGTGGCTGATCCCCATTCACTTACATCACATATTATTCGTCTAAAAAAATAATGAGACAAAATAATTACATTTCATCTTGAGATTACGGGCTTAAATAATTTATCATCCTCTTCGGCTTTTTGTTTTAATGAAGTCAAGCTGAAAAGTTTGCACATGTTGAGATATTATGCAAAAATTATTATTTAATGCACTGATGTTTATGAGCAGAAAAAGAGCATTAATCTGTTTTACTTAGAAAAGTACTTGTATACAATTGTTGCCACTCAGTGACATCAGCACCAATCCAGATGTTTCTTAATAAAAGACATATGGACACTATGTAAAGACTCTCATAAGAGAAGATATAAGGAAAACTTACATAAGAGTTTAGACCAGCTGTGTTTGTGCTGAAGAAAGGGACAAGACCGGACATGTCAGCTGAGATCCAGAGCAAAAGAGAGAGAGAGATAGGTGTGTGTGTGTGTGTGTGTGTGTGTGTGTGTGTGTGTGTGTGTGTGTGAGTTGGGGGGGTGTGTGTCTTCTGTACCAGCTGGTCAGACATGACTCATTGTTTGTTATCTGTGAAGATAAGCTGTGAAATACTGTTCAAATAAAAACAAACCCACCCTCTCGCACCACTAATATCATGAGGTGGACAAAAATTTTGCAATGCAAAAAACGCATGTATTTGATTTTAATTTCAGTGTTGATGTTACAGAGGTACGAGACTGTACTGCAGCTAATGAACAGAGTTCAACTTCATTAAAATCACCCAGCCTGAACTCCAGCCAACACTACACCATGCAGATAACAAAGAATATAATATTTTAACTCAAATAAATTACAGATGTCTGCTTTAACTCTCACTAACTCACCCAGATGGGTGGGGTTCACATGGTAGGATGATGCACAAGGTTGTGAAAATAACACTAAAATAGTTGAAAGTCAGTGGAATTTTTTCTGATTTGCAGCTATTTACCCATGCTGTTACGCAACCAGCTAATTGGCCTGGAACAGGAAACCCCACCCCTCTAGCTCACCAAGACACATTAAACAAACACTGAGAATCACTTCTGACTGTTTCTGATTAAATGTTGACATCTGTGGTTTGACCCCACCTGTCTGGTACTCAAAGGTGATAAAAACAAACTAAAGTTACGTTTCCGTTGTTTGATATTGTGTACAAGTTTCTATAGTAATTCTGATTAATCTAGGGCTGGGTGCCATCTCACCCTGGATCACTGGATATTATCTTTAACGTTGTTTAAGGAAGACATTCTCCATCTTAAGAACTAATTTTGTTCATTCTTGAGTCCTAAAACTCCTATTTCATTAAAACAAGTTTGCCAAACCTAGACCAGTGAGTAAGTGTAGGATCACAGCAGCCACTGTGAGCAATGAATTAAAAAAAAAAAAGAAGAGGAAGAAATTGAGCTCAATGAGTTCAGTTGAAACAGGAGCAGACATTTTCATAAGAGTATGCTGTCTGTAAGATCCACAGCAACTAAGCTGTAGAGCAGTGTGATAAAGTGAGTGGTGTTCTGTTTCCTTGAGGGCAACGTTTCAACCTGTTTCCATGTTGTATGATACTTACAGTAACTGGTATGTTAATTACAGCTTATGACATATCCAGATATCACATTCCTATAGTCTCCTCCAGTTTTTTCCTCTATTTGGCTGTCCTTTAAAATGTGGCATTTGTACAGTAGCAGGGCCATTGTATTACATTAAATTATATTCATTTAGAAATGTGTGTGGTTTGCCAAAACAAGCCATTAAGACTACACTAAGCTTTAATTCAAAAAGGTAAAATAACCCCATATTTGGGTGATGTTGAGTCACAGAGCCGCTTCTTCTTTAGATATAATATTTTCACATGGCCCTTTGTAAAAGATATTGTTTGTCATAGCATAGACCATTTTGACTTGTCATAGCTGGAAAAGCACAAAAAAACCTAATTATATCAATGGTGGCATAGGTGTAGCTAAAAACACAACAAAGCAAAGGTGTGGTTAAAAAATGTATGACAACACAGGCATGACTAACAACGCACAGGTGGCAATGATGCCACAGGCATAATTATAGCGCAGTTGTGCTAATAATAGCACAGTTGATACCACAGGTGTAACTAATATCATTTTTAATACCACATGTATGACTAAAACAGGCATAACTGAATTTTATAACAGCACAGGTGAAACCTAATAGCATAAATGACGTCTCTGCTCCTTTAAGTGTCTCAATAAGCAGTATGTGAGTGGGCCAGCATGCATAATACCAAGTTCATGGGCCATTGGTGTTTTCTTCCATTATAATATCTTTAATGTTATTAGTTACGCCCGTGACAAGTCTAAAGTTCAACTGAAAGAAAATATCCTAAAATAAAGATAGATAGTCTTATCTTATTTTTTCTTACAAAAGAACAACTTCAAATTGACTCATCTTGCTCTTCTCTCCTCCACAAAAAGGAGAATATAAAAGAAATTGTTAATATTTCACCTGGTGATGGCATGTTTTCTGGAGTTAACCAAGGTTCAGCTGTCTTTTCTGCAGGCTTTCACTGAATGGTTTGATGGGAATGCCGGGAGCAGAAAGATTGGTGGGGTGAACAAGATCTGACAATGAAAGTGTTTGTAGCTAAAATTATAAGTAATAAGATGTTTTTGTTGTTGCTTCTCGTTTTTTTCTGTTACATTTACTGCAGGAATAAAGTTTTGCAGTGTACTGATTCACGGCATGTAGACATGTGTAGTGCTGTTAAAGTCTCAGAGGCAGATTCTTCAAATTTGAGACAACTTATATTTGTACAGTTATGTTGTTTTCCAACTCATTCTTCAAAATCTTACTCTAGTCTAACTTTATATTTATAAACCTTATTTTATGCAATTTTCTATTCCAAAACTATATCACTTAACTGTTAGCCAATGTTAGGTACACCGTGTTCATATTTTTTTTCTTTTCATGATGAGGAGCAGTACATTCAAGCAGAAGCAAAAGTGGGAAGTTCATGTTTCAACACATACCCTGAGCCTCGTGGAAAGCATCCAACAGTGCAGTACAGTTATTTCTCAGTACAGAATGGGGTCATAACGGAGGTCATTGTTAGTTGAGTTGCTCTCTAACCAGGCTTCCCTCCAGGAAGTTGTCACAGTTTTTTACGATAAACTTTGATCATCTTTGTGATAAATCAGCTCAGTTTTTCATTTGGTTTGTCTTTGTTTCACTGGCTTTGGAGCGAAACCTGAAATCCCGAAGCACTGTGGCCTGTGTTCCAAATGTTCTTACATGAGATATTGGCTAATATAGGGCCAAAGAACACACACACACACACACACACACACACACACACACACACACACACACAGAGGGGGGAGAAGGGTGAAAAAGAGAGGAAAGATGCTTTGTCATTCTCTTGGAGAGAAATTGATGCAACTCAGTCACAAGTGGAGGCAAGGGGACTGATGCAACAGCAGTGCCATAAGCTTTGACCAGCAACATCCTGTGTGGTGAGGTCAAAAGTCACAGTTGAACATGCAAGTGCATAGATGTTGACGTATTACCAGTTCGTCAGGTCAATCTAGTATATATGGTGACATATGGTGCAACATGAAAAGAATGAGACTCCCCTCTTTTAGGCCTCAGGGTGGGCTAACAGCAAAATAACAAACAAAAGTGAACTAAAGCTGAGCAACCTAAACTTACCTACTCAAACTAAAAAAGAACAAAAAGACAAGTCACTAACCTAACTCCTAACTTGACAAAAAATTAAAAAAAAACAGGAGAAAGTAGGGTTAAACAAAATTGCTACCCACCTCTACAAATGCTGAGCTGGTACTTCACGTAGGCAAAGTAGGTTGACAGGTTGGTTGGAGGTGGAGAGAGATGAGCCCGCAGGAGCTGGAAGAAGTCAGTGCTGGAACCAATCAGCTCCCTGGAACAACCCAGACACTCACATAGTCACAACCATTCAATTAGCCCCAGCTCACCTGCATCCCATCACACGCAGACACCACAGCATGAACCCTAGAGAGAGAGAGAGAGAGAGGAGAGAGAGAGAGAGAGAGAGAGAGAGAGAGACACAGAGAGAGAGAGAGAGAGAGAGAGAGAGAGAGAGAGAGAGAGACAGAGAGAGAGAGAGAGAGAGAGAGAGAGAGAGAGAGAGAGAGAGAGAGAGAGAGAGAGAGAGATCCACAATACAAATTACACATTGGGAAAATGCTTAACGACTTCTGGGTCGTAACACATAACACGTACAGTAAGAGCTGTTTACTCATTTACTGACATATTAACAGAATACAGAGATATGTGTCTGTTTTAAGGACACTGAACAAAGTAGAGAGCACAAAATAAAATATAAATGAGTGAATCCTAAGAAATCTAACAAGGAAGAAAAATATCAGAAATCAGAAAAATATTATCAGGTAAACCACATAAAATCCCACATAAAAATCTGCATAGACAAATGTAATTTAAATAAATAATTACAAACATAATGATAAAAAAGAGGAACAGGACAAGGAAATAAGTCTATTATGTAGTAATATGGGGGTATCTATGGGGTTTTCAGAAATGTGAAAATCTTCCTGGGTTCATCAGACAGTCAAGTTACATCAAACAATCATCTTTAGTTGCCCACAGATAGATAGACAGGTGTTGCCCTGGGTGTTGTATTTGTATTTCTGGCTCTTTTGTCTCACAATGTTTATATAAATCCTGTGTCACAGGTAAAAAAATGATAAAATAACTGTTACAGGTTACATGTGTCCACTTAGAACAAAATATTTTCTTTCAAAAGATATGTTTTTATGAAATTAAGTGCAGTATTGTTGAGCTGCACCCATTTAGTCAACCAAAATCACAAAAATGACGTAGTCAAAAAATCAGCTTACACCTGTAAAAACAACTTCCTGTTTCACCATGAAGAGTAACAGGCCAACAATCCCATCCACAGTATGATGAAACATGAGTTGCAAGCTCACTTTGGTGTGGTGTTGAAACTGTAATGAAGTCTGTTTCTGGCACACAGGATTAGCGAGTGCTTTTTAAAAAAATAAAACATCACAATAAAACATTTTTGGCACTAATTTGTCAGTTTTTTATATTGCAGGAAGAATTGGTCAAAGACGCAGCAGCTATGGTGACAAGACAGGCATCAACATGTGCCAAGGTTTAGAGGGAGAAACAGTTAAAGGGGACATAACATGTTTTTTTTGTGATTTTCTGTCATTTAGATATGGTTATAATGTCAGATGTCCATGTTAAACATGCTCCCTGAATGTCAACAGGGCTTCAGTCTGCTCTGAACGCTTTGTTTACAAGCGCGATGACATCAGATTGTTCACAAATGCCCTCAAACCGCCATCCATTGGTAGCCTTGGTTGCTAAGGTTGTTTCGGATCAGATTTGGGCTCGAACATGTACGAACATTTAAAATAAATATTACTGAAATTTACAAATAACAAAGTCTGAAGTCAATTCTATTTTCTGTATAGCCCAATATCACAAGTCACAAATTTGCCCTTAGGGGGCTTTACAATACAATACAACTTCTATCCTTAGACCCTCAATTCGAGGGAAAAATACCCTTAAAAAACAACGTTTAATGGAGAAAAAAAATGGAAGAAACCTCAGGAAGAGCAACAGAGGAGGATCCCTCTCCCAGGACAGACAGACGTGCAATAGATGTGCGTACAGAAAAGAACAAATTAGAAATTACAGAAATACAGCATGGAACAGGATAACAAAATTATAATGGATTTATAATATATATGAAGAATGTGAGCCATGTGACCTCCATCACCATGGAGACTTGGCAGGAGGACAGACTGCACATGCACACAGGGGAGACTCACATCACACTATTCACATACATGAGAGAAGAGACAAGAAAAGACATCATTCACACAGGAGAGAGAGAAGGATAAAGGCATCGTTCAGAGAGAGAGACATAAGGTGAGGCTGAACTCCTGCAGGATGGAGAACCAGATCCAAATCCTCAGGAAATGGCACCTACTGCCAGGGAAGCAGAGCGGTTTCAGGATGGGTGCTGGTCCAGCAAGAGATGCCTGAGAGACAAGGAGGAGATAATAGGGAGAGAAGAGAGAGGGGCACACAGCTCGGATGCTCATGTGCTTGTGGAACAAACAAACAGAAGGTCAGAGAGATGCAATGGTTATTAGAACAGTTGCAATAATCAATAATCTTGTCAGCAGGACAGCGCTTAGTAAATTAATTGAGAATGAAACCGACCCGCTGTGCAGTACGAGGTCATGAATTAAAGGCAGCATCTCAGTTTTATCCGAATTTAGAAGCAGGAAATTTAGTGACATTCAATTTTTCACAGCAGCCAAGCAGGCCTCTAATTTAGTAATTTAGTATGATCATCAGCCCTTATAGGCACATACAGCTGCGTATCAACTGCATAGCAATGGAAATTTATTCCATGACTACCTGTAATTTGGTCAAGAGGTGAAATATAAAGAAAGAAAAGCAGAGGGCCAAGAACTGAGCCCTGAGGTACTCCATATTTAACATCAGAGAATTTAGATGTAGTATTATTATAGCAGACACACTGTGTTCTTTCAGTTAAGTAGAACTTAAGCCAAGAGAGAACTAAGCCAGAGACACCAAAATGACAATTTAGTCTGTCTAAAAGAAATCACCTCTTCAAGCATCTTGGGCAAGAAGGGTAGTTTTGATATACAGTAACTAGTGGCATGTTTTAAAAAGGAGGGGACGGAGTCAAAGATAGTGAAATAAATAAATGTGTGGGCTGATTGCACCCATGACCTTTTTGAGGAATTTGGTAATCAGAAGGGGAGGATTTTACATGAGTAATGATATCTTTATGGGAGGGGAGGGAAACATAGGCCCCAGCTGCTTAAATCAAGCCAAGCAGGGAAAATGGGGCATGTGAGGTTCTACATTTCACCATTTTAATTTGAATATAATGAGTCATGAATTTATGGGGAAAGCTACAGTAACAATGATGGAGGACTTGGTAATGATGGAATTTATGACATTAAAAAACTAAACCGTGAAAATATGTGAGTTTCATGTCAAAACATCCGATAGATATGTTGTAATATTATCCTCCCTTCTCTCTCACACCCTGATGTCCAAGTCATTTCGAATGTTGCGGATCTTTAATTTCTTTCTACATTTCCTCTTTTAATCCTGTGTGTATATTGTGTTTGCTAAACACAAGAACTATTATTGATTCGGACTGAAGACAAATTCAGTTTGAAGCAGAAAGTATCACAGGTGTTTCAAAGATGAGAGTTTGATGAGGATCTTAATGAAAATCTTTATGTCTCTTTACGTTTTATTAATTCATTATGAAGATGTATGGTGGAAACATGTCAGATGGAAACTGTAAACTGCAAATCTGGGGAGCTTTGGTTATTTATTTGATTTGATTTCTTCCCCGTTTTCTCCCAGTTTGAATGTCTAGTATCCTCTGCACTGCAATCCATCCTTGTCATTTCTTAAGTCATTACACATTCATGTGCACACCATGGCTGCCCCACGTGTCCTGTGTTCAGACTGTTGGTTGTGTGCATCCTCAGAAATTCTCACTAGCCTTTCACAAGATGCAATTAAGCCCATATATGGTGAAGGCAGTATATGATGATATAAATAAAGGTCAGCCGCAGACAGAACAAACAACAGCAAATAGCTGGAGAGAAACTAACATAAAACCCAACAAACTATCTACAGTGACAAAGCTGATGCTCTTTCTGCTAAGTTTCTGAAGACAGCAGCGCAGTGACAAGGTCATAATCCCATACTAGCTTTATACTCGTGAATTATGCATATTGTGTTTGTTGGAGTGCATGACCGAGTAGTAAAAATTCCACCTCAAAATATTGATCAGAAATGATTAGTCCTAAATGACATCACAGTATTTGTAGATTGTTGTTTTTTTTCTGTTTATTTTCAAAGATTTCTAAATATTCAGTTTTTATCTTCTTCTTCTCGGTTGAAAATCAACTTTGATACCATACTGGGTGCAGAAAGGAGGCTCAATGTGATATTTTGCATCAAGTAGACACATGTTCAAATTTAAAAAAAAACATTCAAAAGTATCCATATTTAGTGAGAAGTGCCTTAGTGACACACAGCACAAATCCCTCCATGCCTTATATAAACTCACAAAGTTTTATGGAACTGCTTGTAATAAAATACTGTTGAAAAGTCCAGTGATGAAATATGTGTATATTGGCACTTCCTTGATTCTTCCAGAGAAGTTAACAGAAGTTCACCCTATAATTCAGCAGAAGTGTGTATTTGTGTATGGAGAGTGGGAGGACTACTGTTTTTTTTTCAAGTGAGTAAATCTTTATTTATGTTACACAAACCAGGGTGACAAAGTGCTTCACAGATATAAAACAAACAACCCAGAGACGAGTTTACTGACCAAACCCCTGGATAGAGTCACAACCAGGAGCCCTTGATCTGAACCTAAGACGTGTGTTAAAATTAGAAAGATTTTAGATTTAATCCTAAATTTCACAGGAAGCCAGTGGAGCGAAGCCAACCAGGGTTTGTGTACATTTCAGTTTTGAGTGTTCGCTAGAATGAGAGGTTTTCTGGGACAGATACATCAATGAAAATACTGTCAGGAAAAAGACATGAATCAACACATACTGTTGCTGTCATGCCATAAAGTCATGATTGCAACAGTGATAAGTATCAACATTAGCACTGTGCTAAAAAACACAGCCAGCTTGTTAATTTCAATGAGGCTGCTGAGAATCAGACAAAAAACATGAAAAAGTGACAAATAAACATTGGCGTTTATAATTAATTAATTAATTAATGAATTATGTAAGAAATACATAAAATCTATCTATTTTAAATGTTTGTACAACTTGGTCATCGCGACTTTATCATCTGTCAATAATGCACGTAACATGCATGGACATGTTCAGGGTGTTTTAATGTGGCTCATAGACTTCTGTTTTATGTGCTTCTGCCTAATAATTGTGCGTGGATTTGGTGTCAGATCAACAATTCTATTATAGAGTTTGCAGAGTTAAAATTAAAATTAAGCAAATAATTCTGAAGATTACTAAGTGCAGTAATTAAATTAGCAGAACTGATCTTGTGGGGGCTCGGACCCGGAGGACATCAAACACTACGGGACAGGTCACTTGAAGAGAGCGAGGGGCCTGACCGGAAGTGGGCAGGTGCATGTGAATGGTTACGGAGCGGTGGAGCATATGAGTGCCGTGAACAGTAAGTAAGCCAGCCCTCTTTGGGTGGAGGCCATCCCTCCAGTAAAGCTATCTACACTCCCAAAACGAGTTAAAATTGTCAATGAAAGCCACATTGTAATCGCTGCAAGCTGATGGCGGCCAGGTGTGTAGGCTGAGCAGGCGACTGAGGCGAACCAACCCCTTGGCCAAGAGTGGGGATTGGTCCAGAGATGTAAACGTATTACTTCTGTGTCTCCAGGACCTTCAACAAGTGGATGAAGTCCAGTTTAAGCAGTTCCAGCTGTTGATTCTTAATGTCATTTTTTCCACTTGGACTACAATTAAATCCAATTGTAATCATATCCTGTCCTCATTCTCTGTTATAACTTACACTTTTTAAATTTTCATTTCTGAGAAATTACAAAGCACCACATTAAGAATTCACAGGAAAATCTGTGAATATGTGTGTGTGTGTGTCATAGTTGTCTTTCTGCTCTTGTGTTTACACTTTGAGTGTCCATGTGTCTGTGCAGGCATCCTACTGTGTTCCTCAGAACCCGCTCTAATCTAAATAATGACACATTACCTCCTGTTCCTGCAGTATTTCCTGGGTTGTTAGACAACCTATGTTGTCATTACAGTGATGATTTAGAAACTTATCTGAGCTCAGTTTCACCAGGCCATGTTTCCTGCGGAAGTCTGTAGTGTTGAGCAAACGAAACCAAAGCGTTCAGTGTTTGTTTCAGGATCCCTCACGACATTAAAGGAGAATTGTGGTTGTACAAGGGGAGTTTTCTGTCACAGAGATGTAGCATGACTCAACAGTGCTTTATAGTAATTTCCTAGACTTTTTTTAACATTTCAATATGTGTTGTGTAGTCCAGTTTGACAAGCTGTGATGAATGAGTGCAAGTGTAGATCAGCTTCATGTCAGGTCATTAAGAAACTTTTCTCTTTGCCTCAGATTTTTTTTTATCTTTACAAAATCCTTTTTTCAGTGGGTAAAATGAAACACTTACCAATCAACAACTCTTACCAATCTTTCCAGAATCCTAGAAGACACTTTTAGACCATCTGGATGAAAAAATATTCTGTCAGCTGCACAATGAAAAAGACTTTTTAATCCATTTCCCAAATTGGGACAAGGTATAACATCAGAAACATAGAAATGAGTTACCATGCTTGTAAAGTATAAAATAATAGAGAGTAAATTTAATTTAGCCAAATATAAATGAAGATAAAGCTGAAAAATAATAGTCACAACCTAGAAAACGGGTTAATATCTTTATCCTGCAGTGGACTGAATAGTTCTTCATCCAGATGGGTCAGAAAAGGTCTAATTCATGCATACTGTCAGCAATTAATTTAACAGACACAACGTCAATCTTTTTTTTTAGCATTTTACATTTATTGGCTGACACCACCACTGACCACCCCTGCCAGGTATTTATCTTTCAGGAAAATAAATGCTTACCTCTGTGACTTGAATGTAACGGCAATGTGAGAAGCAAAACTGGTGGTAGTGCATTAATATCACACTGTAACAGTCTCCACGCTTCTGGTTTCAGGCTTTCCATCAGATGTTGGGAGCCGGCTGCAAGGATTTGCTCCCATTCAGCCACAAGAGCATCATTGAGGTCCAACACTGATGTTGGAGGATAAGGTCTGACTAACAGTCGGTGTTCCAGGTCTTCCCAAAGGTGTTGGATGAGGTTGAGGTCAGGGCTTTCTGCAGGCCAGTCAAGGACTTCCACACCAAACTGTGAAAACCATTTCTTCATGGACCTGACTTTGTGCACGGGGACATTGTACCGCTGAAACCAAGCGGCAACTACCACGGCTTGAGACTGATTTTGGAAATCATTGCTCTGTTAATAAGATTTGAAGACTTATAGTAACTTTGATGTCTGCCGTGTGGGTGTTGATTGACAGTTGTGATTAACAGTTGCGAGCTCTGAGACTCGCACTGAGTCAGACTATTGTCACAATATTTCACTAAGTTTAATGTTACTTGATTATGATACCTGCCCTTTTAGCACAATCTAGCTAAGGTTGCTAACATTAGCCTGAGGGCACAGCGCTCGGTGTTCCCAGTAAGCTAGCGTTAGCTTGGGTCTGAGGTAGCACAGCGTGTTTCCAGAGCATGAAACACACCCTGCACTCTTTATTTGGAAGGTCCTGGCTCCAAATGGTAAAGATGGCGTCGACCATAAGCTGCAACTCTGGCCTTCAAACCAACGGGTGACGTCGCATCTCGCTACGTCCATACAGTCTACAGTTGAAACAGGAAAGGGCCAAATACAAACTGTTGCCACAATGATGGAAGTTCACTGTAAAATATTGTATGTTGTAGCATTAAGATTTTCCTTCAAAATTTAATTGAAACTTAATCAATTAAGTTTGACATAAAGATACAGTTTCATAATTAGACTGAAACATTAGTCATGGTGCATAAAGATTAGTTCACAGCTGGCTGATCTTCTGCGTCACATCCAACAGCAATTTGTTTATTTTTCATTTTTATACTATTTATTCACTAGCTGCATATTTCCATGCAGTAGCCTGTTGTGTTTCACTTTACATTGAAGCATTAAAAACAGCTCCCCTCCCTCCACGTTCATTATTCTTTTTTTAAAAATGTTTTTCAAAAATTCATAAAAAGGCATTTAAAGAATAATCGTCAGTTCAGTTTCCCAGAAGTCTGCTGCACAGAAATGATTCACTTACACCTCAGTTCACTTCTCCTTCAACGAGAACTTTTCATTCATCTCAGTATGGAAGAGGAAAGGAAAACGAAAGGGAAACCCCGATCGGATTATATAACCATAAAGTTTTATATGATTGTGGTTAAATTGGGGAACTATAACTTACGGTGAGTGTCCACCACCACAGAGACGTTTATGCATCCTCTATGACACATCTGTGACCTTTAATAAAATGAAGAAATATCCTGAAAGGCCTTTATTTTCCAACATGATTAACGATGTTGGTGAACATGTTCAGGAAACGTATGACACACTTGAGGGTTTTTGCAGTTTTCATACATTGGACAATACTGACATTTATTGCTGCGGTTATTACGGAAACATCTTGACTTATTTTGGTTTTTATGCTGATGGGTCAATAAAGAAATGACCATTTCAAAATCAGCAGAGGAAACACAATTTCAAATGTATGTTCTTATTTCTAATTCTCCAGGTTTCTGAATATATTTTACATACTTTTAAATTAATAATAAAACACTAACAACTGCATCTTATAATGGTTACTAAGTCATTGACATCTTAAACTCTGACGTGCCCACATATGGGTTCATCTTTACAAATGTATGTTTGTGCACTAAGCAGTGTTCAAATCCACAAACCTTTATTTCAGGTTCTCAAAGAGCTTCCACAGTTTTAGATGCTGAATATGTCAAGCTTAATTTTATGCAAATGCGTATAAAATAATGGAGGATGAGGCTAGAATAAAGGATCCAGCAGTAAAAACACAGAATAAATATTTCACTCTGTGAAAGCATCATAGTCTTAACACTTTAAAGCAATTTAAGAGAAATAGGGTTAATAAAGGGTCATTGGTGTAGAGTTGATGGTTTATAAGTCAGCCAGTGGATTTTATGTGTTTGGTTTTACAAGCTCACCTTTAACTTGTCTTTCTAAGAAAAAGATGCATTATTAAAGTTTGCTTTCAGGAGGATATCTCAAACATTCAATTATATACAGTAACAGTATTGTACACTAATATGTGATTAATGATACTAAAAATGGCAGCATTTCTTTAAAAATGATTTTAATTGGGTTTCACTGAACACATTGTGAAAACTTTGACTTGTTATAATTGTGACAAAGAATCAAATACAGATTTTCACTAATTCTTAATTAAATAAAAAAAGGTTAAGTTATGTAATTTGTGTGTTATGTATTCATATTGCCTAAGAAAATGGATTAAATGAGTTAATAGATGAATTGACTCTGCAAACTCTGCAAAGTATTACACTCAACAATTTGAACTTTGTGTTTTATTGTTCACCTGAAAGCTGAAAGAGGAGTGAAACCCACCTGTATCAGTGTGTACAGTGTGACAAAGTGTATAACTGTATTTATATTATGGACATGAACTGCTGCATGGACGGTTTAACCATCAGACGACACTGTTCACTGTGGTTATAAGTGCTGTCACCAGAGTTCAGCAGCACCTCATACCTGTTGCGTCACCACTTCATTTCTGATGATGGTGAGCAGCGCCCCCTGGGGGGCTCACTGCTGCATTACACAATGGGTAGTTTTAGACATTCAAAAGTTGTGGTGAGAGATTTCACTCCAAGCCTCACACAGAGCGAGCTGCCATGGCATCAGGCTGCAGGTTGGAGGAGGTGGAGGAGGCGAAGGAGCAGTGCATGATGGGACAGAAGGGCTCGTGGACTCTGAGAGCTTCGGTCAGCAGGCGCTGCTCCTCAGAAAGAGAATCCACCTGCAGACAAATCAGCAAGAAGAGATTCACTCTGTTATTGTACTGCAAATGCAGCAAAACTATTTTGGCTATTTTTTATTTATTTTATTTTACTGTAAAGTTATTTTATATACATACATCTTAAAACATGCCTGGAGGGGATCTTTAATATGCAAATATTTTTCTTTTCATAAGTTGAGCTGCTGGACAGAAGATGTCTCCTATTTTACTGAAAAGAACAACCTCAGTGTTTGTGCACCGGAGGCTTTATGTTCACAACTGTGTAAGTTGCATATTGAACCACATGTGTGACGTCACAAATCATGCTTGTATGTACACGTGTCAGACACAGATTTAAGGTGAGCATGGAGAAACTTTCCTCCTTCAGCAGACGAATGTAAAAAACAAACTGCACATACATCATTCTGCACAGTGAAGCTCAAACATCTAAGTGGAGGAACAAGAAGAAATACACATAAACGTATTACTACGAGTAGAGTGGCCGATGGCACAAATTACCAAGGAGCAAGGACGTAATTGTAGTTTATGGGGACATCTGTCACTACAGTTAAGCTATATACAGTAAACTGGACTGGATGTACCTCTCTCCTCAGCTTTCTGTTCCTCTGCTCCAACAGCTCGCAGGCCTGGATGATAGAAGTGGAAGAAAGAGGAAAAGGAAGGAGAGAAGGAAGGAGACAAGGAATAAAGACAGATTTTGAGATAAAAAAAATAATCAAATATATATATATTTGAAAATTACTAACTTATCTATTTGTTTGAGGAAACATTTGATCACTTTGAGTTTTTGATTCATTAGGTAATAACATATTTGTACTGCACATGTGAGGAAACGCCTCTAAACTTCTAACCAGAAACTAACTTAACTCAAACTGCCTGATTTATTAATTTGTGACTCCAGTGATAAAAGTTTTTTAATATTTTGTTACCTGACTAAAAGACAGAAGGTGCCCAGATGAGGAGTTAGCAGGGTGATTAAGTGCTGTAGTCTTAATGATAAAACTTTTTTTTTCACATTAAACTGCGATCGTTCATGCAGGATTTGATGCTCTGATCTTATCTAGGTGTATATGCATAACTTTAACCCTGAAACAGCCCCTTGAAGAAGTGAAGACCCCCCCCCACCCCCCCAACACACACACACCTCATGCAGCACGTCGGCTCTCTGCGTTTGTCTTTTCCGGCTCTTCTGGGCTGCAACTCTGTTCTTTTCTCTCCTCTTCAGCTTTCTGCCTTCATCCTCTGAACCCTGACATGCACATGCACATGCACATGCACATGCACACATATACACACACACACACACACACACACACACACACAAAGACAGAATATGAGAAACAAGTCTTGCGACTGCCTTATCTGAGGAAGTTTTATACTTTACTGCAACCACATTTTCTAACTTCACTTTCATTTAGCGATAATACATTCACAACAGTAAACCTGAAGTCAGACCAACATGAGTCATTTCCTCACACTCAAACCAAACAGGATTTTTAGCACTGCAGAAGATATTGGTTCAAACTCCTTTTCCACCATGACCTTGAACTTTGACCTCCCCATAGGATAGGTAGCAGTTGCAGGAGGGAAAGTGTTTACCTATCCTGTATATAATATATAACTTAAGACATAAAAACACAATATGGTGTGATCTTTCTTACCTCATATCTCTCACAGAGGAAGTTTTTCTTCTGCTGAGAGCTGCAGGAGGAATCACAGTCTGACATCACAGATTGTTGATGCGTTAATGCATTAAAATGAGAAAGAAAACAGGAGGGTGTCCTGCACACTGACGGTGTCGAGACATAAAATGTGTTAATTGTTGAGTTAGCATCAAGTCCAGTGGAGTTGAAACAAACCAGGCAGAAAGCAGGCTGCAGTTTCACTTCAACTTTCTTTTCACTTTTCAATTTCGTTGCCGTTTTAGAAGAAGCAGGGAGGGCAGTTCACATAAGTCATATGACACATGGGCCGTGGTTGACCAGAACATTTAAGGACTGCAAGAAGGCTTTTTTTTTTTAATCATAAGTGGGCAGACAATTAAATCAGAGTGAGATATCAAATACAATGTAGAGATAATATGACAGAATTTGTACACACTTTACATTTGAGTTGCTCTGTTTATGTCTTCATCTGTATCCACGTCTAAAAACAGGTGCAGGTTACAAATGTCATCATCTACACTATCTGGCCAAAAGTATATGGACTGTCCACACACTTTTGGTTTGGGCCCGTTAGTTCCAGTGAAGGGAAATCTTAATGCTACAGTATTCAATAATATTTTAGACAATAGTGAGCGTTGAGGAAGGCCCTTTCTTGTTTTGACATGACAATACTGAGTATAAAGAAATGGTTTTCCCAGTTTGGTGCAGAAGAACTCGACTGGCCTGCACAGATCATTGGAATGAACTGGGACACCGACTGACTGCTAGGCAGACCTTATCACCCAGCATCAGTGCACAATAAGTATCTGTGGTGTTCTTCCCAATTATAGTCACATATAAGAATTAGTATTAGTAAGCTTTATATTACAAACAATGTACAAGACTTTGCATCTTTTTAAAGTGACCAAAACTGCTAAAATGACAGCAGTTTGAGGTGATCTTTTTTAGCACAAACTCTAATTTCAGTTGCATTTTATTGGAAAGGAACGAGCTTTCTTGTGGGCTAGTAATGTAGGGGTCGTATTGTAAAGGCTTCAAGAAGAAGACAGGTGTAATGTCGTAATTAAACCTGCAGTGTGGAACTTTTATGTATAAATGAGCGTCCGTTACATTCAAGCCAAACGAGTTCACACAATGCTGTTTAAGTCTATCACCACCATAAATCTCTCTGTGTTTCAGTTCAGTTCTGTACCAGAGTTTTTAATCTGGTGTTGGGTTTGACATTCCCGCGCCGGCCGGATGAATGCATGAATGCAGACATCCGGCGGGTGAGCCACCTAACTTCCGGTTAGCCCTCTGCTAACTTGGGGAATGGGGATAAAGTGCGGCTCTTCTAGACTTTCCAAATGTTATCGGACCGAATGGATCAAATCCCGATAGTGAAACAAGTCATTTCGCGGCGGTTGTGTGACGCTCAACAATTTATCCACCCTTTAAAAACTGCAACAGAAGCGACAGAGCAGGCTACACTGGAGCCTATGATGTAAGCACATCGAGTGTTTGTGTAATTACTCTCATTGCCAGAAGGGGGAGACAAAAGTCCCGCACTGCAGCTTTAATGTAGCAAGCCTTAAAATAAAATGTTGGGTAAAATCTCCTTCTACATTCAAAATGAATAAACCTGAAGAGTCATATTATATTTTACTAATGTTTACTGTGCACAACAAAGAGTTGCATTTTTGTTGAAAAACAAAAATGCATAGAAATTAAACTTGTTAGTCCATCTCATCACACCATCTTAGTTGTTGTGTGGTGAAGGAAGCAGGAAGTGTCAGTCCAGTTTGCCCGCTCCTTCAGGGAAATTTGGTTTCTTGTCGAGGGGAACGTAGCTGTCTGCAGCAGCCGCTTCCTCTACGGCTCTTTTGATAGGCTGCCTGTTCCTCATCGCTCCCTTCGCAGGGGGCAGCGGAGCGTCTGATTGGCCGTTGCAGCTGAACACTTCTCTGTGGATCTCTAGAGAGGCGTGGCTCGGTTTCATGTTGAGGATCTCGCAGAGGCCTTCAGCTTGTTTCTGCAGAGTGTTGATTGACTGCAGAGAAAAGGAACATACATGTGTGAATAAAGTATGGATCTATTTGTCTACCACCAAGCTGAAACCATATAAATGTACATTTCTAGATAGATTTGACACTGGTTTGCTGTGTCCAAGTGTGTGTGTGTTACCTTTATGGCCTGGATGGCCTGTTTCACCATCCCAGGAGCTGCTGCTGACAAATCATTCATGATGCTCTCTGGTCAAACACATGCAACAGCATCATTAAACGTTTGTTGATTTGTTAATATTTATTTACAGCTTGTTCTGAATCATTAATTTGGACAACAGAAATTTGGAAAATATAACTTAACAGTAACTGGACAGTGATCAGACAGAAGAATAACATATTTATTATATGTGTTCATCTAAATACGGAACTACAGTAGAGTTGCAACGATTAGTCAATTAATTCTCAAATGTGAAAATTTGCTGCTTTTCTTGTCTTAAATCAGAATAAAAATAATACTTTCTGGGTTATTCAGATGAAAGAAGACATTTGATGACATTAACCTGTGCTCAAGAAAATTGTGATGCACATTTTAACTACTTCCTGAGGTTTTATGGACCAAACGATTAATCAAAACAATAATCAGAAGACTAATCGATAATGAAAATAGTTGTAAATTGCAGCCCTGAACTACAGACTGTCAAAACATGACTACAAACAAGGAAACACTTCACTTGACCAGAAGAAAAGGAAATACATTTTTAAAAAGTACAAAAAAACCCTTTTGCTCCACATTTTACTGAAACTCACAAGGCGAACAAAAAGCACTGATGCATTTAGGTATTTCACTTCACGGACACTGAAAGTTTCAAATGTCCATCTTAAAGAGAAGTAGTTCTTCCTGATTACCAGAAAGTAAATGTCTGGTGTATACTGAACATGTATACTGTATATGTAACCATAGGAGTGAGTATACAACACTTAACACTGCAAATAAATAAGGGTAATATTTTCACTGATTAATCTGCAGATTATTTTGTTCATTAATCAATGAATTGTATGGTCTATAAAATGAAAGCAAATTGTGAAAATTGGACATTGCAATTTCCTAAAGCCGCAGGTGACATCATCAAATTACTTTTTTACTCCAACCAAAACCCCAAAACCCAAAGATATTCAATTTATTATCAAATACAACAATTGAGAAGCTGGAACGAGAGAATATTCGGTCACTTGTTTGGAAAATGATAAATTGATTATCAAAATAACGTCGCCTAAAACCAGAGAGAAATATCACAACCAACCCTAAGATCTGGTACTTTTGTACAACATCTGGCTGTTCTCTGCTAACTTTATACATTTTTGGCCTCAAACATACTTTTCAGAACATTAGTAACAACACCAAAAATTGCATTTACATGTTGTGTGTGTTTGTGTTGAGGTGGATTATGGGTAACTACCTTGATCGGGGTCTTTGACCACCTCTTGAGGTTTGAGTGTTTGCTCATAAAGCCCCTGAAAAACAGACAGGACACCACACAGCAGCAGATGTCAGTGAGATGTACAGTTCTTGTACTATTGAATGGACAGTTTTCGGTTGTTGTATTTGTGTATTTATATGTTAAGGATCGATAAAAAAGATGGATAATCAAATGAAGTGTAATAATCAAATAAAATTATTTGAGGACAGAAAACATATTTTCAGGATTTATTGGAAATCATTACCTCAGTTGAATCTCTGCATTTAAAACTCAATATTTACAGATAACTTATAATGTGTGTTACCTTGACACCATCAGTCATTTGTAAGCCTGTGATGGAAATGTTTTTAACTCAGTTGTGTAAAGGCGCCCTCTGGTGGGTACTTTTATTCATTAGTTTTTATTCACCACCTGACTGTGGTGATTCACCTGTTCCGAATGAGACAGTCCCACATCGTACAATAATTAACAGTGTCTGTTTAATTTAGTGATATGTGCTCTACTGTCTGTAAGGGTGTGTTGGTCTCACACTCTGAAACTGAGCTGTAGTCATGTTTCAGGCCCAACACCACCCACACACACATATTACTGCTCTTCTATCAGAGCTGGTAAATAAAGACAAACTGACTGCGACACCCACCATGAGTTTGCGTTCAGCTTTGAGGGAGTGGACCGCGTGGCGCAGGATCTTTTTGGGGTATGTGCGGCGCTTCCTGGTGGTCTCAACGATGGTGTCGTCCAGCAGGCTTTCCAGATCATCAGCCTCATCCTCTGCTGAGTGTGTTAGTGTTGGAGGGAGGGGAGAAACAGAAACTGTAGTTCAATAAATAAAGCTTTAAACATGGTCAGCTTCTGAAAACATTTTACTGATTCAGGAGGTAATGTAATTCTTCAAAACTTAAAAACAGGTTTTGTACCACCTTCAACATCAGGTGCCTCTTCCCAAGGCTGTCCGTTCACCAACACATTGTCCTGGACAGCAGCCTCAAAGTTCTGAACAGATACAAACAGTTTTCACCACTGAACACAGCTTTGACAACAAACAGCACAACCACCAGAAGACATGAAAAGACCAAAATGAACAATGTGTAAGTCTGTCTCTTAGCAATTTCTTAATTCTCTACTCTGTCAGTGTCTCTCAGCCCCAAGCCCACTGGTTCCTACTAAAGATGTAAATCTTTAAAAACGGCTCACAAATATGGTTTCATTTTTTAAAAAAAGGTTCAGTAATTTCCTACAACAATGTAGTATTTAGTAAACGTCAAACAGGAGGAAATAGTGCATTTGTTTGGGACTATTTTCAGTGGTGGATGAATCCACATGTCCACACAAATAAACGTAGTGGAGTAGAAAGTACAATATTCGCTCTGAAATGTAGGGGAGCGGATGTATAAAGTAGCATCAAAGGAAATACTCAAGCAAAGTACAAGTACCTCAAATTTCTACAGCACTTGAGTAAATGTACTTAGTTACTTTCCTCAGCGGTCTATTGATACAGTTTAGTAATCAATGGATTGTATCAACATGACGCTGTAAACTGAGACTCACCGCCAGCAGCTCCTGCAGTAAAACTCGCTTCACGTCCTCCGGCTGTCCGTCCACAGCCGTCTTTAAAACCTCTTTATATTTATCTGTCTGCTCCATTACTTGTTTTTTGGACGTTACTTGCACTCTATATTCTTGATGTGTTTCATTACTGCGTGAGGTTTCACTCTCTCCGGGCTCCATCTTTACCGCCAACTGTTTATATTTTTTTTAACGCAGACCGGAACTAGATTTGTAACTTCCTGGTCCGACTGCTTATCTTTCCCCCGGAACAACACTTAGCACAAGTGTTTCCACATGCTGTTAGCTATGCTTCGAAAGGATAGACTGTGTAAAGACAACACTGGCAGTTTTAGCTCTTTAGCTCTTTAGCTCTTATAATTATTTGGATTTTCAATGGAGTATGGCTTCGTAGACTGTCACTGTCATGTTTCAGCCCGTGAGTTTGAAGAGGTAGGCTGTCAGATGTCTAATGAGGCTGTGAACATACAGCCTTATTATGAGTGTTTTGACCCTCACTCCATCAGTTTTAGACTACTAAACTATATATACAACGCATTTACATAACAAACATTCGTGTCAGCTTATAAAAACTGAATATACATCAAATTTTAACACTTCCATTACAGTTGTTAGCTACAGCTTCTCCTTTTTCCTAACTGTCATTTAGTTCTTGTCATCTTTCACTTCTGTGTGTTATCATCATGCAAAGAAATAAACATAGTAAACTGTAAAATTATGTTAATGAAGAGAAATTCACTTTTTTTTTCCTTTGTAGGATCTGGAAGATGTGATTCAAAGGACCAAAGAGGTCAGTTCTTCTTTTAAAGTCATTACAGATATATTATTATTTTATAGTTTTAGTTAATTGTGATTCACAACATACTGCTGTTCAGTTGAATGTCAAATGGACACTGTTGCAGAGAACTAAACCTTAGACTTGCTGGCTAAATCTCATATTTTTATAGGCTGTAAACTGCGTTGTTGAGCTGACCAATGAGGCTGAAGTCATCACAGTTATATATTGATTTTTTTTTTTGTAACCGGATATTACAATATCACCACAGTTTTTTTGATATTAAACAGTCTGTGAGGATTCTCTGTCATCCAGGTCATAGCAAGTATCTACAACCAAGTCCAGCTGCCCTCGATTCAACCCTCCTTGGATATTAAACATTGTTCATTGAATGATATAGGCAGACTTTATTGGTTTCTGAAGGGAAAGGGAAGAAAACTGACTTGTGTGTGTGTGTGTGTGTGTGTGTGTGTGTGTGTGTGTGTGTGTGTGTGTGTGTGTGTGTGTGTGTGTGTGTGTGTGTGTGTGTGTGTGTGTGTGTGTGTGTGTGTGTGTGTGTGTGTAGGCCGGGGTGAAGACGCTGGTTGCAGTGACAGAAGAAGTCGGAGAGTTTGACAGAGTTCTGCAGCTGCAGGAACGGTCTGTATGTCTTCAGTGTTCTATAATCATCCCAAGAACACACACACAATCTCTATCCCATGAATTTACATTACACGGTGTGTGTTTTATTGGGACTGCAGGAATGATGCATGAAAAGATGAGAAGAAAGAAGAAACATAGAAGGACGTTTATACAATTCTACGATGAGTTAAAGTCAGAGGGAAGATTACAGAGTTGTGCATATGAAACAATTTAAAAACACCAAGGTGCTCATAAAAAGATTGTCTGCCTAGGGTGACGAAAATAAGAAATCTGAGCCAACAATTACCTAATAAAGAATTTCTACTGGCACATAAATGATTAAATGAATGAAGAGATAAAAATAAATACAATTTTCCATCTGTAGAATATGTGTTTAATGTACATTTCCAAAAAAGCTATTCAGGTATTATGCATAAAATCCTTTTTCTATCTAAAAACTGCTTGGTCATTTAAAGAAGCTAATCATAGCGCAACAAAAAGTAAACATTTATCAACAACACAATGGTAAAGTAAAAAATATATAGTCTCAAGAAAAAGAAAGGGTCAGAACCTTTAAACTGTATCAGTAAGTGCAGAACTTGTGTAAATGAGTCACTCACACAGCCTGTAAAGGATAAAAAGACATTGTCCTGTACAGCTGCTCTCAGCTGGACAGCGTTGTGTTTATTATTCAGGGTGTTTCTGTTGAATTCTTCTCTCACAGTTATCCAGATCTGGTGGCTCCATGTTTCGGCGTCCATCCGTTGCAGGCCGACGGGGGGTCTGAACAGCGCAGTGTGAAGCTTCAGGTAGTGGAACACTCTGAGCTGCATTCAGCTTTTGATTATTTTACTTTATTGGTTCTGGGAAAAAGGAGGAGAGTAACTGTATCCAGTCTGCTCAGTGGTGTTCCAGGTGGAGGAAAACAGGAGGTAAAAGGCTTCAGTGTGTGAGGCAGAGTTAGGTGGGTGTTTCTCTGAGGCCTCTGGAGGGGATGAAAGTGTATTTATTTTTTCTATGAAGCCATTGTTCATATAGCTTACTTACAATATAACAGCATAATACTGCCCAAACTCTGGGATTTGATGTTTTGAAACAGGATGCTGTAATGGGAGGACAGGAAGTTTCTGTGTATATTTACAGCAAAAATCACGTCTTTTCATTTAAACACCACTTCATGACACCGCTTTCACCTTATTTGTGATGGAAAATTTTACAGTGATGGAAATATGATCCTAAATGGGAAAATAAGTGATTTGATAAGCACAGTAGAAGTTTTGATCCTCTTCAAGGTTTCATGTATTATCTTCTCAGCTGAATAATGCCTGGGTGCAAAATTTCAGCAGTTTCCAATGGCATGATAAAGTGTTGGAGCGAGTCAGCTGAGGCAGGATTAATGTAACGATGATGACAAGCCGCTGTTACACTGGCTTCCCACAGGCTTTTAAAATCCTTAAGAGTGTGTGGACTTCAGTACAATAACAATAACAAGTTAAACCAGAGTGTTTAAGCTGCAAATGGTCTTTTTAAAGACAGAGTTCACCCAGTTTTTTAATATATAAAGTAAAGAGAGACCCTGCGCTCCCCGTCTTAAGAGGAAACACACCTTACCTGTGGTGCACTTCCTGCATACCAACCATTCATGTGTTATTGGTTAAAGTAGCCACTGTAGGATTAAATCACAATAACCAATACTG
This sequence comes from Scomberomorus guttatus, assembly GCA_038419695.1. Lineage (NCBI taxonomy): Eukaryota > Metazoa > Chordata > Actinopteri > Scombriformes > Scombridae > Scomberomorus > Scomberomorus guttatus. The sequence continues at coordinate 26,889,064 of CM076462.1, forward strand.
ATTGATGCTTTAAGTCAGTGTTTCTCAAACTTTTTTACATCAAGGACCCCTAACTGACACAAATTAGACCACGGACCCCCATCTGATAAGATTTTTGCTTTTAGATGTCATTGTGTTACTTATGGATGGAATTATAGTGCAAATAAATTGTTCCCCTTTTTTCTGGGGACCCCCAGGGGTCCCTATGGGGCTCCATACTTTGAGAACCACTGCTTTAAGTGATCTAAACAGCTACAGCTCTGATTGTTTCCACAGGACCTGGATGCTGCCCTGCCGATGTTCTACAAACACAGAGAACGCCTCGTTGCTATTGGAGAGGTGCTACCACACACACACACACACACACACACACACACACACACACACACACACACACACACACACTTCTATATCTGTCTGACAAATATGGACATTATGCCTTCTCTTGCCCCTTACCCTGGTTTTAACCAACCATCTCTTGCTCTAAACTTTACCTAAACTTAATTCTAATCTCAACCAAAAGTCTGAGGTGAATATCCACAATTGGATTAAAACAACATCCTTGTGAGGACTGACATAATACATTCCCTAGCCCCTTATCCTAACCTTAACCTACACCTCATTTTAACCTTAACCCTAAAGACAAGTCTTAAAGGCGCAGTGTGTAGAATTTAGTGGCATCTAGCAGGACGGACTCGGCAGAAATGGAATATAATTGCGAAGAAATTTTCATATATGTGCCGTGTATGAAATGCTCCTTAGACAAGCAGACAGTGAGGGACAGACAGATGTCTTCTTCCCGGTCGAGCTGACCTGGTTTTATGATTGTTGCCATAGAGACAGTGCCTAAGTAAACAATCTTATAGCGATGTTGTAACTAGGCACAAGGTCGCCTGGGCGCTGCCTGAGTAACAGAGTGGTTCAGCTCTTTTCCTTCAGATTTGCTGTGGCATTTCACCGGGTCTACACCGGCACTTTGAATTGTTACTGCTAAACCCTTTGGTCAAGTTTCTGTTTGTCAATAAATCCTTTTGCATAAGACATCCATATCTCCTGGAGTTTCTGCATTAGACAGCTCAAGGATTCCACAACAACAATATTCATAAGTATGTTTTAATTAGTGTATAATCACCAGAAAATAAGAATTGTTGTGTTTTTGTTACCTTAGAATGAGCCTTTATATCTACAGAGGGAGCGGGTCCTCTTCCATGGAGCCCGCCATGTTTCTACAGTAGCCCAGAACAGACAAACCAAACACTGGCTCCAGAGAGGGCCTTTAGCGTTTTTTCATGGCCACTGTAGGTTCTCCTACACACTTGGAAGAGGAGGGGGTATTCAGTTTGTTGCAGTGTGCAACCTCACCGCTAAATCCTACACACTGTACCTTTAAATCCTCAAACAGACCTCTAATTGGTCCTCACAAAGATGGAAATACAAGAGCACACTCACACATAATACATAATACACACACATTCTTGCATTCTTTGTATTCCACGATCTTCAGCGTTCACACAGAATTTAAATGACTTTATATGGCTTAAGGATGCTCATAGATTTACTATAGCATCACACACACAGACACACGTGGCTGCCCCCCCGTTAACAGAGCCTAACGTTAATGTGACTTCTGGTAAAGCAAATCAGATTAAACTTGTTAAAACTCCAAACTCACCTCTTAATCTTCCTTGTTAGGAAAAAGTTAATGAACACAGTCAGTCACAATCTGTCTCATGCACGTACACAGTCACACACCCTTCATTCTCCAGCAGCCTCTAATGCTGTAGAGTCTTCGAGGTCCTGTTGGTTGAGGAATGTGGGTGTTTGTCAGAGCAGATTTCAGGCATCACAGGGCTAAGTCAACAGTCCCAGACTTCTGTTTCCATAGCTGTTTTTATTTTTTCGGATCCGATTGGAAGCACAGCGAGATCCATCCTCTGCTGCACTGAGTTTTAGTTGATCAATGAGTCCATAACCACTTCCCACATGCAAATGTTACTTAGACTGGATTTGAACTTGAGTCGAATTTCAGTCACAAAAATGAGGACTTCAGACTTGAGTTGGATTTAACTGCCGTGAGACTTTATCTGAGAATTGAAAGCAAAAACCGTTAAGTCTTAGTTTTCGACCTGTATAGTCGCACCAAAATACATAATAAAATACTATAAAATAAAATGTTTTCTGAAAATGCACAGTTTAAAGGAAAATGTTCAAATTCTGTCACTTGCAGTTGACTCGCAATTTGTGTAGGAAGACTGACTTGGATTTGCCTTCAAGAATGTGAGACTTGACTTGAGATTTGGTTTGAAGTCTTGAAAATTAACTTGACCTTGTTCTAAAAAAAAGACTTCAAAATCAGTTCTGGTAAAGCACTAGAAGCAAAAAGCAGCAGGTGTTGATTTTCTGACAATCCAGCAGGAACAGAAGCAGTAATGTTTCTGGGTAACAAAAACATTATATTTGTCTCACATATGACGATTTTATGTAGAGTGATGAACCAGTCAGAAGAGAACACGATACACAAGCATGGTCATGTAGGAATGGTCATACCATACATTTTTTTCTGTGCAGACAGTCAAAGTTCAGCCCCCTCTCTTAGCTAGCCTTTGTCCAGGGTTTCTTTCATAATGCTTCCTGAAGAGCTGAAACGTTTTCCTGAAGTTTTTGTCCATATTCTAAAAGAAATAGATATCTGCTTTACTGCACTATGAAATTTGAACAACTTGCAATTTTAACAAAGATAAAACAACAATAATTTGACAACTACAGCTCCCATGAGGCTTTGACAGTGGCTCATGGGATGTGTGAAGTTCTGTTGTTTTTGTTTCCAGATTGGGTTAGACTTCACGCCGTGGTGCGCTCCCACTGAGCAGGACAGAGACGACCAGATGAACGTATTCATCAAACAGCTGAACGTCGCCAAGGAGCTGGATCTACCTGTGTGAGCACGATAGATGGAATAAAATAGAGTTCAGAGTGCTGTGAAAGCTGCAGAGTCCTTAGTGGCCGTATAACAAAGGAGACTAGAACAGAAATGATTTCAGTCCACTAAAATGCAGCGATTATATTCATTTTTAATTAATAAAATCATATATTGCTGTTTTTTTATACATCAGTACCAAAACATATTTTTGCATGTTGACACCTCGACTTGACTTCATTTGAACCTGATTTACATAAAAGCATGTGATTAGATACTGTTCTGCCACCTCTCAGCAAACTGATTTAATGCTAGTGTGTGATTAAACAAGCACTCGCTGCTCATCAGGCATTAATGAGTGACTGAGTGACAGTTTATGACTGACAGCCTACAGCTCCAGTTTGCAGCACTGTGTGGAAAATCACAGAAATAATAAACAAACAAAATTCATTTTAAAAAATCATAAATTTACGTCCTCTTTCCTGCACAGGAATGTCCACTCGCGATCAGCTGCTAAAGTAACAATAGCAACCATGAGAGAACAAGGTGGGCGTTTCACTCCATGTATCATACAACATCTAAATCGGTGTAAAACAGACATTTGAAAGGTTGCGACTTTGTGACTTTCTTTCAGGTATCAGTCGAGCTCTGCTCCATAACTTTGCGGGGAAGCCGTCAGTGGCTCTGGAGGGGGTGAAGGCGGGTTACTTCTTCTCTTTTCCACCTGCTGTTTGCAGGAACCAACAGGTAGGAGTGAATTTACACTTCTGCATTCATGTGTATGATATTTTAATTAAAACTGATGTACAGACGGTATCTTTTACACCCCATGAGGATAGAAATACAGAAATACAGGTTGGTCAATCACACACTTCCCATATTATCATCAGCATTAGGATACATTTTATGGTTAGGTGTACACAATCATATGATATAGTTAGGGTAAGACCTCAGGTGATACTGTATATGTTTAAGCCAAATGACTGAAGTAAATGTATATGTGAACATACCTAAAAAAGTGCATAAATCATCATGTAAATGGTCTTTGACCTCATAAATCATGTGTTGCATGTACACGACAGAAATGTCTTTGTCTGCATTTTTACTGAATCCATAAAACTGAACTGTTATGTAAGCAGTAAGCAGTCATATACAATAAAGTACAGTATGTTCTCAATGATATATATGTGATGCAGGAAAAAAATACTGTATGTAGTAGAGCTGGGGCTCCATAGCTGAATCTGCTGCTCTGGCTTCAGTTGGAAGTGAAGTCCATTATAATGAGTGTAACAGGCTGACAAAGTTAATTTTATGATTCCCATACGACAGAGAGACAAACTGATTAAGCAGATCCCGCTGGAACACATTTGTCTTGAAACCGACTCCCCTGCCCTGGGGCTCGACAAGCATGTAAGTTGTCTCATTTGGAAATATGACACGTTGTAACACACCTGCAGATTGTTTCTATCTCTTCCTGCCACCTCCTGTCTTCCAGGTGAGGAATGAGCCCAGTAACATCGTTCTGTCCTGCCAACACATCGCTGACGTCAAAGGCCTGTCGCCACAAACTGTCCAGCTTGTCACAGCACAAAATGCTTACAGACTTTTCCCCAGCGGCGACACACACATACACAAAACTGGATGAAAGGTTTGGCCAGAGGGTGGCGCCAGAGGAAAAGGACATGTTGTCACTTGATTGACGTAAGCGTGTCAGGCTCTGCTCTGTTTTGAGCTTAATACCATTTTTAACTAACATTTTTAGCATTTAATGTGTAATGTTGCTAACGTTTATCTCTTTAGCATGCTATGTTAGCATGCAGCTCAAAGTATAGATGAGACTGACAGGAATTTGGTTGTTAGTTAAACTTGTCTGTGCCAAATTTAATCTTAATCCATCCAGTAGTTGTAAATATATACGACTCTGGAGTAAAGTGTTTGTCCGGCTTCATTATAGCTGATTATTTAAAAGACACAGTGAGAGACAACCACAAACAAATCCTCGAGGCAAAGATCATCCGCTGTAACACAGAAACTTGAATTTTTGAAAGTAAATGAGTGAAATAAAACTTTGAAAACTGAACACACTAAAAAGAGTGCTGTGGTTTGAGTTGGAGGTTTGTGTGTTAAAAGTCAGGCGGAGCTTGTGGGGCCTCGTCAGGCTGCGGCCGTCTACACCAGGTGTGATTTATCTGGAAGAGAGACAGAAAAGATGCATAACAGATGATGAAAAGGCCAGAGAAGTTATACTTTAGACAGGTAAATAAGTCAGACTGTAGCTGACTGTTCTGTGACTTTGTTTTGTGCTAACATCTTAAATTATAGGACGCCACGACCCTGACCATGCTGTTGTTTTCATGTTTTATTCCACTAACTACTGTAGAAAATACAAACCTTACTGCTTTCCAGAGTGTACTACTGTACTACTACTGTACACTATAACAGGTTGCAGAGATAATCTGTAGATAATCTCTTACAGTAAGCAATTAGTTGCTTTTTGTCAAAGTTGCATGATCATAATGGAGCACTCAGTTTGCATTCAGAGACTGTTTAAACTTTGTTGCTGCATTCATAGAAGCTCTGACATCTGAGATTTAATAATCCGCTGCCATATTGAACCTTTTTGAATGCAAGAAACTAAATTCACAATATCAAGTTAAAGGTGCAGTGTGGCAGCTAGCGCAACTGACTTGGCAGAAATTGAATATAATATTCATAAGTATGTTTTAATTAGTGTATAATCACCTGAAAATATGAATCATGTTTTTGTTACCTTAGAATGAGCCTTTATATCTACATAGGGAGGGGATCCTCCTCCATGGAGCCCACCATGTTGCACCGCCATGTTTCTACAGTAGCCCAGAATGGACAAACCAAACACTGGCTCTAGAGAGGACCTTTAACGTTTTTTGTGAGTTTCACAGCCACCGTAGGTTCTCCTACACACATGGAAGGGGTTGCAATCTGCAACCTCACCACTAGATGCCACTAAATCCTACATATTGCACCTTTAAATTTCTTTTCCAATCTGAGAACCTGGTTATAATCCATCCACAGTACAGCTCACTTTAATCAGTCCACCCTAAAAAACTGACTTTTGAATCTGCCTTGATACACACTGTGCCACACTCTGTGGTGTTTGAAATTTTCAGGACCACAATCAGTCAATCCAGGTGGAAAATGCAGAAAACCATGTAACATAGAAGCCCAATGTGTATCATAAACTTGTATTATAGTTCAGTTGAACTTCTCTCAGTAATATTTTTACTTACAGCTTTCTTCAAAGTGCTTTCTCTCTGGAAGCTTTGCCGGAGGCAGCCGCTCTGAGCGGGCCGCCCTGCGCTGCACTCCGGCGGTCAGAGCAGCAAGGAGGACCGGGCTGGTCCGCAGGTGACTCCGGTAGTGCCTCCTCTCGGTCCTCTCCCAGGACTGCCGGGAGTTCCCCTCCACCTGACACCACGTCTCCCTCCGCAGGTTCAGCTCCAGCAGAGCCTGCTCTTCGGATCCGGACATTGTCTTTTTAATGGTTAGGCTATTTATTTATCTGCTTTTGTCCTCTATAAGTTGTCCAAAATGCACTTAGTTAGCAATGTTAGCGTTTCCATGACAACGGGAAACTTGAACAGGTGTGTGTGCGCGTCAAAGATCTTTTTGTTTGGGAAGATGAGTCACTCTGTCGGGAGCAGGAAGAACACATTTCCGGAGTTTCCTCTTTTGTTTGAGGATTAATAGTCTTTGGATCTGTTGCTCCACTCATACTGGAATAACAAGCCTCCAACGCACTTATCACAACAGTTATCAGACTATTAGGCAGATATCTGATTTTAAAAATAAGAAAAGACTTTATTCTCCCAGAGGAACATTTGCTTTGGACACACTGCTGCTGTACAGTACACAATAATTCAATAGTAATACACATCACATAAATACATATAAAAAGTAGTTGTACAATAACTTACTTAGGATAAATACTAAAAATCAATAAGCAGGCCCTGAATTCTGAATTCTCCAAATAAACGATAAAACATCCAGGAATCTCATCTAATGTTTGATGGAGAATAATGTTACAGCTGCTCTAACTGTGTCCTATGTTGGACTCCAAAACGTCAGAACAATTCAAAAGCTACCAGAAGCACTTATAATATGTAATATCTTAAAATCTACATATATCACTAGATTATTATTAACCTATTATTATTATCAGAAAACCATAGCCCGAAGCTGTTGATATAAACAGTATATTGATTTGTGTGTCCAGACAAACTTTGTGTATATATATATATATATATATATATATATATATATACTTCTTCATTACAACAGAAATGTCCAGACTCACACTATCCACTGAGGGACAATCCTTTTTTTCCTTTTGGTACCTGTAAACAGTGACAGAGTGAGAGCTTGCTCCTCCAATCATATCTTCCTCCAACTCGAGTCATCAGGTTGTCAGAAGGTGATTTGATCTTCCTGAGACAGGCCAACAGACAACAGAAGGATTTAAAGTGCTCCAAGATATTACACATGTTTATGTTTTTGTTTTTGTTTCTTCTTGTCAATCCTAGAAAAACGTTATGTGCTTCAGTAGCTTCAGCAGAACAGGACTGCTGGTGAGAGGCTGAAACTGGGTGATTCTTGCTATCAAATGTCTTTTTACTTTTCAGTTAGATTTTTTAATTTTGCTTTCATGGCAAAAAAATCCCCTACTGAATATAAAATAAATACACTGAAAGACATTTGTTAATAAAAATAGCAACCTCTGCTCTCACTACAGTAATAATATTTCAGATTACAAAACTCTTATGTGAACAGTGTTGAGTTTCAAAACTGTTGAAACTGATTTTGGGATGTGGGGGTGCTATTGAGGAGCATAGCAGAATCAGACAGTTTTTGCTGAAACGTGTAGAAGTGCCACATCACATGGCCATGAGTATCCTGGTTATGAAAGTACTCCGATAGAAACCAGAATACTGTGGCATGTAAACACCTTATCCAGGTTTCTGATAATTATCTGCCATGTTTGCAGGCATGTAATCAACTCGAGTTAAATAAGATGGTTAATGATGTAATGATGATCGACACGCTGAAAGTCTGACTGACAGTCGGTGCAGAAATAAATGGCTGAGATGTTCAGATCAAACACATCTGTAGGCTGCGACCTGTTCTCATTCCTGAATGCTGTTATGATCACGTAAACAGGGAAATGAAAAACCAGGTTTCTCATGTTTCATGTAAACGACCTATCCCAAATATGATCAAAACAGGATAAGACTGAAAACCGCAGGATACTAACGTGCATGTAAAAGTACAGCTTGTATTAAGTTACTCTTTGAGGTTATGTTCAGTCAGGGTCACCAGCTCTTTAATGTCAAAAACTGCTGTGGTTAAGTTCACAGAGTCCACAAATTTTTCGCACATATAGTGACAAATCAGTGTCATGAGATCAGGCTCCTACCTGCAGCTTCCCACTAGGTCAGAGGATGATTAGGATTAGAGCAGATAATGAGCGGAGCATATGGACGGGCTGGTAGGAGTATATACAGCAAGCAGCAACATTAAAGGGACAAACAGGAGCAACAGAACCAGACAATAACCCAAACAAAACATGAACAAAATATAAATAAATAAACACAATTTTGGCTTAATAGGCTTACTAGATGCACGTTTAGTGTGTGTTAGTGTGTTGAGTGTTTCAGTTTTTATCCTATTAATGAATAGAAATATTTTGCATATAATTAGTAATGAAACTGAATAATTAGTGTTGGCTTACGTCTAAATTGGGGTACCTAATAAATATTTTACGTTGCAGGTTGTTGCATCCCAGCTTCTACATGGTGACAGATTACCATTCACACTCTCACACACTGTTGTACAAGATACTACAAGCTCTTGCTGCTCTACTATTGGTTCATCAGCATCGGAAGGCCGCGTGTCAGCGTCTGCTGAACAAAAGACAGAGACCTGGGGTGGCATCCAGAGAGAGAGAGACGCACAAGTCTGGCGGACGGGCAGCATGCTGGTTCAGAGAAGCCGGAGAGATGAAGACAGAAGTGGTTTAATGATGAGTGGACGATAAGAAAAAGAAAGAAAAGTAAGTTGTTTATATTCAGTCTTGCGGTAGTCACATTCCCGAATGAGGAAACCACTCTGTTGTGCGTATCCTCGCTTCCTGCCTCGCTTCTAGCTGTCATCAGCGACTCAGCAGCCGCGCTTAAAGTAAGTAAAAAACATCAAACACGCATTATGGTTGCCGGCGAGCTCGTGCAGGAGCATCTGCGCGCGGATGCCGGCGCACCTGACGACATCACGGTCGTCAGGAAGACTCCCGAGCTGCAGGGAGCAGCCGAGCGATGCACGGATCCGACATACGGAGAGGCGCTGACGGGCGGGGCGGTGGAGACGGTGGAGCCGCAGACGGAGCCGGAGAAGGAGGTGCCGCCGGATGAGAGAGACGCGATGCTGCCCAGCGGAGGAGGAGGAGAGGCGGGGAAGGAGGAAGGGAAGCGGCTGGAGACGAGACTGTACTGGAGGCGGTTCGCCGTGCTGACCGTGTTCAGCCTGTACTCTTTGGTGAACGCTTTCCAGTGGATCCAGTACAGCATCATCACCAACGTGTTCACGCAGTATTACGGGGTGACCAACGACAAGGTGGACTGGCTCTCCATCGTCTACATGGTCGCCTATGTGCCGCTCATCTTCCCGGCCACCTGGCTGCTGGACCGGAAGGGTCTGCGGCTCACGGCCCTGCTGGGCGCCGGCCTCAACTGCGCCGGCGCATGGCTCAAGTGCGCCAGCGTGAGCCCCGAGCTGTTCGGAGTCACCGTCACCGCGCAGGTCATCTGCTCCGTGGCGCAGGTGTTCATCCTCGGCCTGCCGTCCCGCATCGCCTCGGTGTGGTTCGGACCCCGGGAGGTTTCCACCGCGTGTGCCACGGCGGTGCTGGGGAACCAGGTCAGTGTGTGCGCGCATGTGCGCGTGCCACAGATTATTGATACATTTCACAATATGTTTTTAGTTTAGACTAGACTACAGATCCAGACATAAAGAACAGAGTAGACAAGAGAGATGTAGATATTGGAATATAAAATGACAAGAAGAGAAAGAGAAGAGATGGATAATAGAATAGAATAGAATAGAATAGAATAGACACATGGACAATTTAGTAGAGAATAAAGAGAAGAGATAACAGGTGTGGCTGATGAATTAAAATAATATGATTGAATATAACTGAGTTTGCTTTATGTGACATGATGAAACACAGTATAACAATGATAATACTGTAATAGTTTTAATAAAGAATATTTTTCTCTCTGTTTATGTCTCTCCTCCATAGTTGGGGACAGCCATTGGCTTCCTGTTGCCTCCAGTTTTGGTTGCCAACACGCCCAACAACGTTGAACTGACAGGTCACAACATCAGCATCATGTTCTACGGCACCGCTGCTATCTCCACAGCCCTCTTCATTCTCACAGTCATAGGTACTCTCCACAAACACACACGCACATACACACATACACACGCACTGTCCCACGTCATATATATATTTACTATGTGCTGCCATCTGTTCCAGTTGCTGGGGATTTGTGGTTCAGTTACCTTAAAGGCATACCTCTGTACATTAGAACAGAGGACTGTGTGTGTGTGTGTGTGACCAGATGTCCCCACAAGGATGGAAATGTTGCCAAAGTAGGGACATTTTTCTGCTCTTTATATATTTAATGAGCCACTTCAGGGTTAAGACTTGAGTTTGGGATTAGGATTAGGTTTAGGCCTAAAGGCTATGGTTAAAATATGCATATTAACTATGTGCTGTGTATTGGAGAGAAAGAGGGTGGGGTTGGCGGTGGGTGGAGAGACCTGCCTTTGGCTTTTAACAGCTATGAAACAGTCTGCAAACATATCAGACTGTTGAACTCGGGCTGTGGTTTAAACCAGACAATCAAATGCAAAGAACCTATCTCCTAGGATTCCTAATTACTGCACAACACAGCAGTTACATAACTTTGATAACAGTAAAAGCAGATATGAAATTCAATGGATTGCCTGTTACAGGCACACACACTGTTGTTTGTTTTAACTCAGTCCCACAAACACCATCCTGCTGATGCAAATACTCACCAGTGAACCAAATGTGTATCATTCAGCTGCTGAAAATAGTCCGCAACAAAAGGTTGCAAAAATGAAAAGTGTACGATAAAAGAATATTGCCAGCATCATCCGTTTACTGTAAATGGAGACATTTATACATCAAAATTCTTTTTAGGCTCGTGCAAATTTTTATTTTACTGTTGTAGAAGGTTTATACACTTGTGTTGTTACAAGCAAATGTCAGGTTTCCTCCCGACCGTCAGTCCACAACCCAAAGATATTCAGTTTACTGTCATACAGGATTAAATAAACCAGAAAATATTCACTTCAAGAGGCTGGAACCAGAGAATTTAAAAAAAAGAGTTGGTGACTAATTATCTGTCGATTGACTAATCGATTAATCGACTGATCATTTCAGCTCTAGTTAGGAGACTAAGAAGCAATCAAATATTCACATTTGGGAAATTGCAACAAGTGAATTTTTGGCATTTTTGTTGAAAAACCTAAACTTAAAAACTTAAAAGATTATTTAATTATTAAAATAGTTGCGTATTAATTTTCTAACAATGAACTAATTGTTTCAGCTGTAGTGGGTCAGGTGTTGTTATTTTATGTGTAAGCCTCATTGAGTTCCTCAAGGAACCCTCCTGGGCTCCCGATTAGTTTGCTATCTGAAGGTTTATTGAGCAGATCAGTGTTTTCTGATTTTGTGTTTTCTATAGTTTCCACCTTTCTGTCAAATAAGAGACAGTGAGCTAACCCCAAACTTTATGTTTGTTTATGTGTGTTTTACAGTCATTAAGGACCGCCCTCCCCTCCCTCCCAGTCAGGCCCAGGCGGTCCTACCAGACTCTCCTCCTGAGGATTACTCCTACAAAAAGTCCATCATCAACCTTGTAAAGAATAAAGCCTTCGTCTTACTGCTCATCAGCTACGGTACGCATGAAATGCCACCAGATAAACCGGAACAATTTCAGTTTTCCATTTCTGAAACATTTTGTTGACTTTCACATCCAGAGAATAACTTTCAGTGACGAAGAAGAAGCTGCCGGCGTCAGGCGATTATGTTTGACGTTGCGTAACTGTGTGTTTACATTCTGTCTCCGGTCATGGCTGACAGGGCAAAATGTTCAAGACTGCGCTTATTTTACTGAACTCAATGAAAATGCAGCTAAATGCAATATATGTAAAAATGTAGCTGTGAGTAACGGGGGAACACAAAATCTGAAGCAGTGCAGCGTGATTGACTGCTAGTCAATCCTCAGTGCAGCCTCCCGGCTCTGATCGTTATCGTTATAAAAATAAGTCTGTAGTTATTAACTCAGAACACAGTTAGCATTGGTTTTAAGCACTTCTAATTTATGTTTCTAAATAATCCCACAGACAACCTCAATCAAGCCGCAGCCGCAGCTTCGTCCCTCATTATATATGCAGGAAACTCAGGAAACAATTTAACTTATTTCTTCAAAAAGTAATAATAAAATAACTGTTTAATCTTTTCACATCTTTTAATGTCATATCTTTATTTTTGCACCAAATTATGGAAAATAGTACGAATAAGATCAGTAAGTATTGGTATCGATAAGCATTATTGATATCTGTATCTAACAATACCCATCCCTAGTAGTGAGGACCACTACAACTAATACTACTACTGTACTACCACTATCACTTTGTTTACTTTTACTCCTACTTTTACCACTTACTACAACTATCACTACTACCCTTACCAATAAGTAAGGTTATTATCACCGCTATAGTTACCACTTCTACTAGGCCTATTACTAGTTCTACTACAGTACCACCACTACTATTACTGCTGCTACTACCACTAACACTGTTACTTCTAGTACTACGACTAATATTACTTCAAATCTACCGCTACATCTGTCTGTACTTTTACTGTTTCCATTAGTACAACTACAGCTACTGTAATTAATACTGCGACTACCACCACTGCTCACATTAGTGCTGCTATATTTTGTAAAAATCAAAGAAAAAACACGTAAATATTATTTTTTTAACACATTTTTTAAATGTCTCACATTCTTGAAACCACACCTCACAGTTATAGGTTTGCACAACACACATTTCACAACTCTATAAATGATCTGTCACCCTGTGAAGCAGACATTTCTTTTCTCATTCAGCCTCACACTTTTGTGTTCTGCTGCGTTTGACAGTCCGACTCAGCGAAGAGGATAGAGCCTTTTTTAATGTCATACCTATTTGACCTGCGTGTGTAATGACTACGCCTGTAACCTGGCAACAGCCAACAGGAGATGCACACACACTCACGGACAGTCACGACAAGGTGGAATAGACAGAGAGACACAGCTGGGCAGCTAGTTACATGTCACCAAATTTACTTTCTAATCAGGAGTAACGCAAGTAACATTGAAAGAGTACTCCACCGATTTAGCATTTTACTCCTATAACATGATGCAGCAGAAGAGAGATATCATCTTTTTTATTCCATGTATTGCTCTTCCTTGTCAAAACATGGTGCCTACATTACCCACAATGCAACTTAACTTCCAATAGTTCAGTCTGAGATTGGGGTGTGTTGTGCTAGTAGCGGCTAATGTAGCCTGGAGCTGCTAGCCTCCAGCAGAGATGAGGAGCTACAGAGGTCTGGTAACATCTCGTCTTTCTGACTCAAGTGACATCACTTGAGGCAATTTATCAGATTTCACACAGCTCCCTCTGGAGACACAAAAAGCTTTATTCCCCTTTTATTCATGTTTCATTGTTGTAAAAAACAGTGACACTACGTCTACGTGTCACTGCAGTCCTCCTGTTCTACAGTTAGGTTCGTGTGTACTAGCAGCAGCACATTTAAAACCATTAAAACAAAACCTCAACATACGCACAGTGGACAAATTCACTTCTAAGCTTTAATGGATTCACTTAGTGTACAAAACAGAATTGTTAAAATGAACTATACACTCTTCTTCTTCTTCTGGCTGCAGGTATAATGACTGGCTCCTTCTACTCAGTCTCAACACTTCTCAACCAGATGATCATGGCCTGCTATGAGGTAAACACAAACAGTTGGGAGCTAATGAGTTAATGAGTCAATTAAAACAAACTATTACATCTCACGATCCCTCTTGCTCTCACTCTTGTCTTTTTAACTGGTTTGTAATTACAGCTGTTTTGGAATTTTTCCAGATATTTGTGTCTGTAGCATCTTCTGCCTCCTGATGTTGTTGCCAGATTATTTCAAACATTTGACAAAATACAGTCATCACTCAAGGTCCATTTACTAGCTTTCAGCTGCATCGCACTGTCCCAAGGTTTGTTTTTTAGCCACAAAGGAGTAGAGTTAAGGATGAAGATGACAGATGATCCACAGTGAATGTCTTGACAGCTACCTGTCAGGATTATGGTAAAATTTGGTGCAGATATTTGAGGCCTCCTGAGGGTGAATCCTAATGATCTGGTGATCTGTAGCGTCACCAACAGGTTAAATTCTGTACAGCAAATTTAGTTCATGAAAGGATAGGATTGTTACCAGAGCTGTGCAATAATAAGTCGTATAATTGATTGAAAGGAAATTAATTGGTGACTATTTTCATTATCAATTTGTCGTTTAAGTAAATTTTCAAGAAAAAACGCTTCTCAAATGTGAGAATTTGCAGTTTTTCTCATATGTGATAATAAATCTGAATACATTTGAGTTTGTACTATTGGTCAAAACAAGCTTTATGAAATAAATGAAAATAAAATCAATGAATAAATAATAATATTAATATAAATATAATAACAACAATAATAATAAATAAATGAAAATAATCATCAGTAGTTACCATGCTAACTGTACTACTACTACCATGCATGTAACATACTAACCCTTTACCACACAAATTGCAGCATAAATAACACACACAAAATGTTATTTCTCTTTTGCTACAGTAACATGAGAGAATGTGTGTTCTTGTGGGATTTTGTGGTTTCTTTTTGCCATTTGCCCTTAACTGTTTACTGTCTTTCCACAGTCATTCTGTATCTACTCCTCTCTGTGAGCAAGACTGACAAATCTGTGTGTGTGTGTGTGTGTGTGTGTGTTGGTGGAGGTGTTACTGCAGGTGTCAGGGGTCTCGTCTTTGTTTGTGAGCATGAAAAGCATCTTGAGACTTCGGGTGGATCAGCTGTGCTATTGTGTGTGTTGTGTTGTGTTGACAGCTGATTCACAAAAGCAAAGCTCTCAGTTTACTGCTGATCTTTGTTTAGACCCTCACATACTGTCACAGGTTAAAGGTCGTCAACATAATGGAAAAACCTGTTTATATCACTGTACATCATTTCAAACTCAGCCATTAAATCTCTTATCAGAAGCGTCTATTTAGGTTTGAAATGTACATAATGGATGGAGAGAGAGAGAGAGAGAGAGAGAGGAACAGAGAAACTTCTGATGGCTTTGATGAGACATGAGTTTATTGTCTGCGGCTCTGAGTTCATTAGCTGCTTTCACGCATGCCTGCTGCCCACCATAACACAGTCAGCAAACACACACACACTCACACTCCCACACACACACACACACACACACACAAACGCAGGAGAAGCAGAACAATGGAGAGAAAGACTGATTCAGTCACTTTAAAACAATTCTGCCTTTCTTTCTCTCTCTCACACACATACACACTGACAGGAAGGCTGACGCTCATTCACTTTTTGCCTTTCTTAGCAATACACACTTTCCCTGTCATGCACGCACACACACACACACACACACACGCTGGGAGATACTTACCCTTGCGTGAACTTATAAAACTCTTTGTCTCTCAGCTGAACTGTCAGATGACTTTACAGCTCTCTCCCACCAGAAATGCTGTAAATCCCTGATCCTGCCCCCTACATACACACACTTATACACACTTACAGAACATGTGACTGGTTTATAGTCCACCTGTAAGGTGAAATGTGTGTTTTTGCTGAGATTTAATGAGTTTAAAGGAGCAAAAACTCATTAAGTCAGCTGCTTTATTCCCACTAAAGCTTTATTCTCTTATCCTGTTTCTCAGAACCAGGAGTTGAATGCTGGGAGAATTGGTTTGACTCTGGTTGTCGCTGGGATGGTCGGCTCCATCCTCTGTGGCCTGTGGCTGGACCACACAAAGACCTACAAGTAGGTAACACACACACACACACACACACACACACAGCCCACCTGTTAATGTTAGGCTAATCACTCACAAAAAAGGACACACATACAATTTTCTTTCCAATTTTCTTTTTCTAATCCAGCTGAAGGGAGTTGAAAGAAATCCCAGCCCTGCCCAAACTGGTCGAGTTTGATCAGATCAGGTTCTACTTCAAAGCACTAATCAATGTTTTTTCTCCAGTGTTCCTCTAAGAATCATAGTTTCCCTTCAAAGGATGATAACAGAAATTAAGAAAAACACATATATAAAATCTCTGTTTGTTAACTGAAATACAGTCAAGTAAATGTTAATGTTTGTGCTGCTGTTTTACAGGATGACCACTCTGATCGTGTACATCCTGTCGTTTCTGGGCATGGTGGTCTTCAGCTTCACTCTGAACCTCAACAGCATCTACCTGGTCTTCATCACTGCTGGAGCGCTCGGGTACGACTGACCTGATTCATTCAATTATTCTGTTACATTAGAGCCATTTACATCACAGACTGTATAACATTTGTTTTATACTATACACTGTACAAGTGCTGTACATTATTTACTCTTTTCACATGTTTAAATTGTATTTAAATTATAAAAAATACAGGGCTATATTTTTGGAAGTAAGTAGAGGACACCAAAGTTAAAAGTGCACCTTTTTAAGCACTGAAAAAAGATGTGGAAACCCATATTATAATTGCAATATTTGACACTTGAATAACTGTATGATTATTGTCAGAGCAGCCTAATGTAGTGCTGTAAGAAATCTAAAAATTTAAGGTTTCAACTGGCTGCTTTTCTTTCATTATAGCTACTTTATGTTTCCTACTATGTATCATCTCTTATCAGAGGTTTGACCTTGGAACCAGAGTACTAGAAAGTGCAGGGGTCGGTTACATCACACGGCACCTCGTAAACTATCTTCAGCTATGTCAGCAACACCTGCAGTGTGTATAATGTGTTCCCTACGTCACAGTTCATGTGTGTTAGGAGATTACTAGCAGCAACGTGGAGACACGACAGATTTTCTACTCATACAGGAACAGAAAATATCTCACTATCCAACAGTAGACTTGTTCACAGTCAGATTTTGAAAAAGTTAGATGCTCACTACATTAGACGTCCTCTCTGTAGGGTATGGCAAACTGACAACTGTATCTTCAACCATCTGACATGGCTGCTGTCACCCACAACATGTCAGTGTAGCTTTCAAAACAAATAGTGAATACACAGGGTGTGGGCTCTGTCTTTCTCTCTCATTGTTGTGGGTTTAAACACACCTGCTGCAGGTATGAAGCAGGCACTGTGAAGATGTTTATACTAAAAATATACAGTTTCAGCCCGCAGATTGAGTGTACGTTTACAAAATGACATATTATCC
This sequence comes from Scomberomorus guttatus, assembly GCA_038419695.1. Taxonomy (NCBI): domain Eukaryota; kingdom Metazoa; phylum Chordata; class Actinopteri; order Scombriformes; family Scombridae; genus Scomberomorus; species Scomberomorus guttatus. The sequence continues at coordinate 26,906,570 of CM076462.1, forward strand.
AATTCCTTCTTGAATATTTAGGCTCCAGTATGTAAAAACCACAATTTTAAAAAGAGATGTCCTTTTTTTCAAACCAGAACCTTCTTACCTACCAAATGACAAAGCACAACATTGTTTTACTTGGTATTTAAACCTGCAGTGCTGAACTTTCACATATAAATGAACGTCTGTTACTTTCAAGCCCTTGCCAAATCTCTTTGTATTTCACAGTATACAGAGTTTTTAAATCTCATGTCAGACACGACGTTCCCACGCTGGCTATTTGGCCGTTCATCGTGCGGCTCTTCTAGATGTTCCAAATGTTATTGGACCGAATGGATCAAATTCTGATTGTGAAACGAGTCATTTCGCAGGTTGTGTGACGCTCAAAACGATTTATCCACCGTTTTACAGCCGCAACAGCAGGTTACAGCCACTGGCCATCTGTCGACTCGGCTGCAGGAGTGTCACGTTTTCCAACCGCGAGTCGGGACAGTTTTATAAAAACCGTAACTACGATTGTTGTGGTGTTTACTGTTGCCATGACGACGTAGGTTGCGTCGTCACTCTGACCTTAACCCCAGTGTTGTTTCATCATAAAACATCATTATTTATTAACAGTGATTTTTTAACGGTTTTGGAAAGCACAGATAAATTATGTTGTCCTGCCGATTACTGCCGATAGAGGCGCCATATGAGAAAATGCTCCTAACGTACACTGTGCTTTTCACGCCTAGGCCAGGCAAAACGTGACGGACTGCTGCAGTGTGGATTTAAATAATGACCAACAGCTGTGTGACAGTTAAAAAATACACATATTTATCTTTTATCTGTTTTGTTTATATCCTTAGAGGCTGTGACCACATACAGCACATAAGTACAATTCAATTCGTCCATTCCTTGTGTGCCAGCCCAGTTTGGGGTGGGCTGACAAAAGGCCTCTCTGAGGAGCTGGAAAGGGTACAAAAATGATGCTGCAGGGTCATCGGCATTCCATCTTCTTCTCTTCCATCACCGAGTGAAAGGCGTGATGAGGCCACCCTGCGCACTCTCGCCAACATACTCAAGGACAGTTCACCCCCCCTGCACGGTTTCCTGCCTGCAGCCTCAAAACCCACTTACTCACTTCGTCGGCGCAGGGAATTCATAGTGTCCATGAGCAGAACCAAAAGACATGAGCTTTCCTCTATTCCTCGTGCTCTTAAATTGATTTATAAATGACCTATTTATTTTAGGGTTTATGCTCTTAAATTCATGCTTTGCTTACAATGTTGGTCGCTGTTATGTTTGTCGCATTTCAGGATTCACTGTTTAAAAACTGTTTGTGTTTTTATGCAGCTGTTCCCTGCCTTGTCGAACTTTAATAAATGAAACTTGAGGCAGATAGTTTAACTTTTTGGACCTTTAAACTGTGACTCATCAGCCTGACGTCTGTGTTGCAGGTTCTTCATGACGGGTTACCTGCCTCTGGGATTTGAGTTTGGAGTGGAGATCACCTACCCAGAGTCTGAAGGAACTTCGTCTGGGCTCCTCAATGCTTTCGCTCAGGTATCGTAAAGATTTCAAGATGCTAAGTGTTGAACTTTCACATTATACATCATTATCACATTCATTTTGAAATCCTGCATCTTACGTCAGTGTGTTTAGTAGTAACTGGTTTACAGTTGTTTTTCTCCAGTATGCAGATTTCTTGAAAGGGACGTATCACTCACATCTCCAACTGTATATTTATATTCTGGGGCTCTATTGGAATATCTGCATGATTTCCAGTTAAAAACTCCTTATTTATCTTATACTGGCCCTTTATGCAGCCCCTCAGTTCAGCCTCTGTCTGAAACAGGCTGTTTTAGCTCCTGTCTCTTTAAGGTGGAAGGAGTAAAAGACTAATGTAAAAAAACAAAGCTGTGAAATGAAAGAGAAAACCTTTGATCAAAGAAGAAACACACTTTGAGACATGTTTTGATTAACTATAGGGTTAGAAATCATCATCTGTTACAATACTCTCCATTCTATAGGTGCTGATTTGTAAATTAATGTTTTTTTTTTTCCATTTTCCTGCTGTAACTGTACTATTGGTGTCTATCTTTTTAAACTAATTTCTCAAATTTGCTGAAGTTTAAGCAGCTATCACTTAGGCTGTTTGCTGACCTGTGTGTGTGTGTGTGTGTGTGTGTGTGTGTGTGTGTGTGTGTGTGTGTGTGTGTGTGTGTGTGTGTGTGTGTGTGTGTGTGTGTGCAGATATTTGGGATCATTTTCACTCTGATTCAGGGCAAACTGACCACAGACTACAATCCTCTGGCAGGAAACCTCTTCCTCTGTGCCTGGATCTTCCTGGGAATACTGCTCACTGGTAGGGAGTGCCTGTGTGTGTGTGTGTGTGTTCATTTGTGCTAAGCGTTACACGAAATATTAAAAATTTGATGTTTCCTCGTATGTTTCAGCCTTAATTAAGTCAGAGCTGAAAAGACACAACATCAACATGGGAGCAGACGCAAACCACACGCAAGCAGTAAGTACACAAAAAAACACACCTAGGAGTTTATAGAATATTTCATTTGGCAAATTTGTCCTGCTGTATTTTTTAAAAAAACATATCAAATGCACCCAAAAGCCTTCTTTTTTCCCCTGTATCGCTCTTCTTTTCCTTTTTGTCTCTCTTCCTCTCTGTCATTTGCTTCCCTGTGGATTGCCCTTTAGAAACGACATTATGTCTGACGGTGTATCTTGGTTCAGTGCGTTCGAGACAGATTCTTGAACCTCGGTTTGGACATTAAGTCTCTTTCTGTCTGTTCTGGCATTGCCAAATTGTCCTCTAAACAGACACAGCTACAAAGTCCTTTCTCCTCTTGAATCTTAACCTCACCACCAGCTAATTATCTCCAATGATTTCTGAAGGAGCCCTGCAAAGCACCCTTCAGACAAGCCAGGCCATTAAATCTTTTTCTTTTTCTGCGCTCTTCAGTCTTTATTCCACCTTCCCACCATCCTGCTGAGTCACCAGTGAAGTGCCCTTCTGCTTCTTTCTTAGCTCAGAGGTGTCCAACTAAAGGTTTGACGTCCCCCAGAGGTCAAACACTGAAGTTTGTGAGATTGTGAGAACTATTTCTTCTCACATTTATGTTTTTTTTTCTCTGTGAAATGTGGCCTTGTAAAAGAAATTAAATGAAATAACTTTTACAGAGTCACGACTTAAAGGACAAGTTCACAATTTTATAAGTCTGTCCTAAAACAACAGTCAGGAACCTAAATGAACAGTGAAACATGTTTTTCTTGCTGTTTTCCTCCTGTTCATACTGACCATTCACTTCCATTAAAGCACATTTGAAGGGGATCTTTTAATATCCAGTATGAACAGGAGGAATGATTACAGCGAGGAAAACCTCTTTCACTGTTCATATGGACACCTGACTGCTGTTTTAAGACAGACTTGAAAAATGTGAACCTTTCCTTTAAAGCCACTATGTACAGGATTTAACTCTAAGCTTTACTTTGGCGCCATCTGGTGGTCGTATCAAGAAAGACACTGTGGTAGTCACAGATGAATGGACAGAAAGGAGCAGGAGACTGCATCAATTTTCACCGGGGTTTAAACACAATCACATAAAAATTCTACACATACTACACATTTAAACCTGTAATAACTGATATAGTGACAGTAATATATTATGATCTTTTATGTTGATATGGCGAATAACACACCTTCCAACTCCCAAACCTAAAATCATGTATAAATCATATTAATGACAGCCCAACGATGGGTGTGTTTGTCTTATCGGGTTCATATTTCCCGCTTCACTAATTAGCATTCCACTTCATCCATTACTCTTTTGAAGCATACAGAGTGCTTGACTTATTGTTTCTCTAATTGCCCTTTAAATTTCTTTCTCCCAGCTTCTTACGGAGTGTCCCAGGGATTGCCCTTCTGAGAAGAAGACCAACGGACTCCAACTGGAACCCTCGGTCAGCTTCTCCCATGAAACCTCATTGTAATCCTGCCAAGACAATGGATCACAGGACAACTAAAAAGGTCTCCCTGCTGCCCTGGGATACATGTTGGCACCACACTATATGTGAAGTACCTGAAGGTACACTTGATTTTTTTATTGCCAAGCATAATCTCTTCAATTATTGGAAAGCTGGAGGCTCTGGATGTGATCCACGTTTAATCAAGCACAGTCACAATTTACAGTGGATTCAGGGCAGGCAGGGTGATCAACATGGCACAGAGGGAGTTTGTCAAAATGCTCCACCCAAGCTGTTTGACTCCTTCGACTCTCCTCTGCAGTTTGTGCTCCCAAACACTTGCACAGAGGAAGCGTTGCCTCCAGTTTACAGCACTTTTGGTTTTGTCCAGGACAGGTGGTTTTGGATTGGTGAAGAAGTATGCAAGCAACGATGCTCAGCTGCACTTTATTTGTGTTGTAAATGAAGCATGGCGCTCCTAGTTTGGCTACTGTATGTAAATCTGGTTTCAAAGGAAAACAGGATGGTAAAACAGAAGATTTGAAGATTCCTAACTCACCATCACAACAAAATACTTCTGTGATTCTAGAGAGATCACAGGAGCAGGTGAAGATTTTCGTTTGGTGGTGTATGGGAAGAACCAGAGAACAGTTTTGTTTGGTTTTGTACTGCGGCCACTGCCCACTGCACAGGGCCAACGTTTCCTGAGTTTACTTGAATTAATCTTGAATGCTCATGGACTGTAGTTATAAAACACACTGTAAATGTTGTTAATATTGCTTCATTCGTTATTTCTGTACATACAACAGCGCTTATGTTGCTAATCCAACAAGAACTAATTCAGATTCACACCTGTAATCTGTTTTGAAGCTGCTTGGAAGGACAGTCAACATAAATCATGTTTATTTTCTACAATGCTGCATGCATATAAACAAACAAGCTGCAAATAATTTCATAAAGCTTGGTTTAGTCTTTGTCTCTGCATAATAATGGATGGACCTTCAGATCCAAGTCTAGACAAAATGCAAAAACACGACTGGAACTGACTGGGGTGCATAAATAGCTGCAGTTAAAATCTGCCATGGCTCTTTTTTTGTGCACCTACACGGCAAAGCAAATACAGCTCAGCTAACCGAGACTAACATGTCATTCCATTCATGACAAATGAGTCAAATAGCTCAGAAGTATTGTAGCTGGCTTTGGGATTCATGAGCTTCTCCCGCTCTTTACTTCACCAACACAAAGGGACAAATAGAGGGGAGGGCAGGTTAGGGAAAGTGGACGCCATTTAGAGCAGTTTTTTTTGCGACTCTGTCATCAAAAATGACGTCAGCCACTTGGGAAGAGGCTCTGATGTAACTGACACCAAGAATATGCTGATGGTTCATGCAGTTGGAATAGAAAATGTGAAAACACCAGGGACCATGATGGACTCTATCGTTCCATCCCTGACAAAGTCTGATATGTTGTATATCAAGATATATTGATATACAGAGTTGTCAATAAACCTAAACGGAAAAATAAGTAATTCTCAAAATTGTTGGGTTTTTATCTAATGGCCCCAGTTATTAACAAGTTCTTTACCTGTTGCAATTTCTTTCAGCTTGAAAATGTTAACATGAAAATGTTGACGTCACAGAAAGTTCCAGCAAATAGTTTAATGACCATTTAATGGAGAAAAGTTACAGACTTGATGATACCTTAACTCGCGATGTGGTGAAGAAAATTATGACTTAAGAAATAGCTACCTGCAGTAGTATAACATTATGTATGTGAATAGAATATAGCAGCTTCCATTGTATCTGCTTGATGACACAACTGTGCTGCAGTGTTTTCTCACACAACCACTAAGGACCAAACAGAATGTGAACATGTTCTGAGTTCAGTGCACAATAAGAAACACACGCACAACTTCAAGTTTTATACTTAAATGCATGATTTCAAATGTGTTTTTAATGTTGACTCCTGTCAATTATTACACACTGAGAATCTGTATGACACTGCTAAGTCAAGCTGCTGTTGGTGAGATGTGCAGGCATGACAGAAGGAAAGCGCCATCTTGTGGGTTTTCTAAAGTAACAACAGAGCAAGCAGAGTGGACGGGGAAAGCACAAAGGTGTTTAATTTTCTCTGTGACTAAAGAAGATGCTAATTTATATTTTTGGGTCCATCTGTTCATTTCATTTATGTCGTAAAGAAGGAATTTTGCTTTTTGTAGCCTTCTTTACCCATTGTAACTCAAACTATACTTTTTTACTTCTGTGTGTATGAATTTGACAACTTCCAGCTTTGTTTTACCTCCACTTTTGTTTCCATAGTCTAATGTTGTGTTCACAAGAAACGCAAGCATGCTTTGTGCAGCTAATTAGTCACTTTGCATAGACAATGAATGAGTGCAGATTTTGTTGCCAGTCAGTTCGCATACAGTGGGGCATCACCATAATTTGTGTCATTTGCTTCGCCCGGCACAAATAGACGCAAATTCGTGTCCATTCATGTCTTAGCATTGACTTTGTATGTAATCTCATCACGTGAAAAATTTGCGTTGCGTTCTGTGTGAACACACCATAACACCATGTCTACACTGGATGTGTTTTAACTCTTTTACTGTATCTGACAGAACAGATAAGCTTACATAACCGAATCCTTTTAGGCTTAAACTCTTAAAAGTAAATTGTAAATTCGGTGAAAAATCAAGAAGCAAAAACAAGATGCCCTAAATATATTGTTACTAATAAGTAGCAGCAATTCCACTACTTTTCAAATAGGACAAATCTTTTTTTGGAATTAAATACTTTAATAATATATTTTGCACAATGTCATCTTCACCACAACAAGGCTCATGTCAGCGTTTTTTCTTTTTATACTAGAAATTGTAAAATGGCATCAAACTACTTCAGTGGTTGCATTCTTCACCACTTTCATGACCATATTCATTTAACAACATTATGTATATTAATGTTGAGAGTTTGTGTCATTCATCTTGTTATCTTGTAAAAGGTTTGCAACAGTTCAAAACTTATCATCAAAGAAGCCATTTCTAAATTAATGTCATTTGACAATGACATTTTATTTAAGTAAATTATTGCAGTTATGACACGTCACACTAAAACTGTACAACATTAGCAGACGTACTGTATGTAATATAGGCCTTTCACATGAAAGATATTTTTGTCACAGCAGGAAAAGCACAGGTGTAAATAATAAAATGAATGATGGCTGAATTCCATTTAGCTGCTTCAGTTTCATGGTCTTTGTATTGCACATCATTAATGTTATTAGTTACAGCTGTGCTTTTCCTACTATGACAAGTCATGCTGCGAAAAAGGCTTATTTTACTTGTTATGTCATACCCTTTACCTTTCTTATTATACTTCCAACATAGTAACATCCAAACCACTCATAAATCTGCTGCTTCACTTTCTTCTGATTTAGGATTTATTTTATTTTTTCTGTTTTGTCCAACTTTTGAAAACCTTTCATTTGTAAAACTTTATGGGATGTTTGATGCATTCTTCCATTTTCTGCTTTTTACTGAATTAGCAGCTCTAACATTCCATTTTTGTTTTACAGGAACGTTTACGGAGAACTAATTTGTTTTTTTTTTGTCCTGTCAAATTATGCTGTTTATTAATATCTGGTCACAGTGAATAAATTATAGCAAAATTATAGTAAATAGTATTAATAACGTTTGTACCTAGTCTGTAAAATACTGATAATTTGACTTGTTTGTGAGACTTTCATATGTTTGTGTACAATAAAAAACAATACTGACAAGAGCATTTTTCAAACTTTTCAATGTGGCCTGAAAGTTTTGTTGCATTTGGTAAAAACATCTCTTGAGTTTCATGTTTGTTCAACCATATTTTACGTTTCAAAAGTGAAATCAGTAAAGGATGTTATACGTTGAGAGACTATTTACATATTAAAGCCCTTTGAATTATTTCCTCTCCTGGCTCTACTGTATCCATCAAACAGATCTTTAGATGTAGAAGCTGTTTTAAATTATCATTCAAAGCAAATTCTAAAAAGAGTTGGCTTGCAGGATGTTTCAATAGGTGGTGAACAAAGGCTACAGTGTAACTGTTATCTGACACACAACATCTTGGTCAAATTGTTGTCTACAAAACAAAAGACAGAATGCCTCATTTGTGTATTTTCCAGACTGCTTTTACTGTAGCACATACTTTAATCCAGAATGTATTTTGACCCAGAACTGCAGTGCAGATACTTACATCTGAAATACTGAAAAATGTAAAGGTGCTCATTTTATTTGCCTGTGAAGCTTCTGTTGGACTTTAAGTTATTTTGAAAGCCATCCGCACACTGTGGGATGTGGAAGTAACTTGTCTGCTGTCATAAATACTGGAAACACTTTACATGCAGATGACGTTACTCTGTACATGTCTGTTAAAATCAAAGGAAGCTGTGTAAAGTCACAACAATAAAACTATTTTACTCAAACATTGAATGTTTTCATGTCAGTTTTATCACACACAAACACAAATTTCCTCTTTAACTACACACGACATTTAAACATTTGCTGAACAAAGAGGAATGTGGTTAAAGAAGTTAATAGGAAGCATTTCCTCAGGTTAAAGAAGCTTGGGAGGTAGTAGGCTTGGACCTTATTGGCCTACTACATGAAACAGAGGGAACAAATATGTGATGACTATGATGGACCTGTACACAAAGTGCGCTGCTGGCCGCTGAGCACCTCAGATGTAAGAGTGCAAGTGTCTGCAGCCATTGTGGGCAAGATGTGCTCTTTCGGCATGGTCAGGAAAATGACCAAGGCAAGGAGTTAGTCATTGAGGTACTATTAAAAACATGCTCTCTGCTTAAAAATCAAAACAATACTTATAAAGGCATACCTTGTTCATTTTAACATGGGTATCATTTTGTTGCATTTATCTTAACTTGTTTTTTACCTATTATTATCTTTTTGAGACATTGACAGCCTACTTTTCTCTTGCTCCTTTTTTTTTCCACGTAAAATCACACATCACACATAAAATTCATCATTGTCAGAACCACTGTAACTATTCCTGTTACTGAACCTTCCACAGTTACATTAGAAAATCTTCCAGATTCTCAGAATAAAACATTCAGTCTCCAGTGCGAAACCCCCCTCCAGACAAACAGCCAGGTAATGATTTTTTTTTATGCAATTCATACATGTCTTGTGACTTTTTAAATAAAAAAGATGATTAAATATATTTCTGAACTCTTTTGGAACCTGATGGTGATGTAATGCTAAATGTGTTAATGCTGAACTTCTTTGTATCCAGGCTTCCACAAGGCATACTCACTATTTCTTGCTGTTTCACCGGCATCCTCACTTACCTGAGGTCATGAATGCCTGTCCAATGGGAGATGCTTTTGAGGTTGGAGATCCAGAAGAGGACATCGACACCATAGTGACGGAAATAAAGGAGTTGAATGAGAAGGTCAGTGCCCTTTCAAAATGCAAAGCACATTGGATGTCTAATATGACAGAATTTTAAATTTAATTTGTAGGTTCTTCACAACATTGAAAGTGCACAGGCAATACAACAAAAATCATATGGGACCCGTAAGAGAAAATTGGTGTGAGGAAGCTCAGTCAACATTGGTGATGATGTCCTCATCTAGGAAAATCCTAAGAAACAGTGTCAGAAAGAAACTCTTGCTTGCCATCACCAAGGACCATTAACTGTTGCCAGCATCTCTGCAAAAAGAGTGGTGTGGTCACTGTGGTGAAAGGCAACAGGAAATGGCAGCAGCTCAACAGCTAAGGCTGTACTACAGATTGGAAAGTAAGCCTCTTACCTGTTAAAATGTTGTTCCTGCTATGAAGGCTGCTGTGGTGCCAGGTCCAGGAGTGCTCAGGTTTGAAATTCCTATTATTGGTAACGGACGCAAATATTATCAGATCGTGGACTGACTAAGGTGCCATTTCTTCATAACCATCAATATTGATCATCTGAGCAAGGAATAGACCATCTGTACACTTGCTGAGCAGAGAAATGGGAGAAGGATCCCTCTTCAGGATAAATTGGCAAGTGACATATCCATCTAATCACAGTCATATTAATGATTGGCTAAAGCCAACTCATTGTGTGTTTAGGAGAGAGGGTCACTCAAGTATTTGGATAACTCATGGTATAATACTGAATTGCATTTTAGCTGAAATACGTCCTGGACACCAGTCGTCCTGTTGTTGTTACTCATGTATGGTAATGGCATACCAACAGCTGATGTTATAGGGTAATCCCAATCTCAGGGATTTTTCTTTGTTGAAGGAGGAGCCCAAAATCATCAAGGACCTCCACCTGCTGTACAGTGGATCCGCAGCAACCCAGGGGTGTTCACAGGAGAGGTGAAAGAGCCAACCTTCCTTAGTATGGATGAAGAGGACCAGCAGATGGCCTTGAGGGTGGCGCTGGACGGAGAGGACCTTGAAGCTAAGGACCCCTTTATGTTTGTTTGAAAACATGCAAAATATATGTTTAAGTTTTAATCTCCCTCGTACAAATTCATGTTGCCTATATTGTTTTTTGTGTTTTCTTTTCTTAATATGTTTTTTATTGATGGTTCATATTTGAATATATATGGAAGATGTTAAAATGATCATTTCTCAGTGTGATGATATGAAGGATGTATCTTTGTACAATATACTGTAACATCTGAAACGTTCAACTTACACCATTTACGCTCACACAAGCGCAACACAGATTGGGCAGCGACACAAATTGGGCAGTGACAGTGTTACCTGACCAACGTTGTAGCCATGGTACTGACTTTCCTGTGATGGCACCCACCTGTCAGTTAAAGCAGCCACGCCCTTAATTATGCATAACTTTAAGCCTTAATAAAATTTAAATGGATTAATTATATAAAAATTCACTCCCGTACAGTTGTCATGAACAGGGAGATTTTTTTTGTACCAGGCTGTAAATATGTTTCTTTCTGCTGTAAAATTGGGCATTTTAACATGGGGATTGACTCACTTTTGGAGCCTCGAGTGGCCATTCGAGGAACTGCAGTTTTTGGCACTTGCATGGACTGCATTTATATGGCGCCCTTCTAGTCTTCCAACTGCTCAAAGTGCTTTTACACTACAAGCCACATTCACCCATTCACACCACATTCATACGCTGATGGCAGGGGCTGCCATGCAAGGTGCCAACCTGCTGATCAGTAGGAACTAATCATTCATACACACATTCATACACTGATGGCACAGCCATCGGGAGCAATTTGGGGTTCAGTATCTTGCCCAAGGACACTTCGACATGTGGACTGGAGGAGCCGGGAATCAAACCACCAATCTTCCAATTAGTGGAGGACCCGCTCTACCTCCTTAGCCACAGCATTGGCTTCATTTTTCAGCCCCAGAGGTTGCCACTTAATATTAGTCCAAATACACACTGAGAGATGGAGCCAGAGCTGATATGAAGATATGATATGAATATTTTTGCCAACATTTTCTTGTTCAATGTTGCTGTTAAATTAAATATAGTTTTAATAAGAGTAATTCAATTATAGTAGTAGATAGTTACTGATGGGCATAGTTTGGTGTGAAAATTAACATTGTGAAACTGTGCCCCCTCAAAAAAAAACTGACTGCATGAGGCCCGTAGTGGAAATATGTGTATGTGTGGTTCCCTGGAAAATGAAAATATGACTGTAACTGACATAAAATACATAAAATTTAGGAAGTAAAATGCTTTAAAAATAACTGTTTCATGTGTTTTACGTAGCTAATACATAGAAGTCATTGTGTAATGATAGCCACAACTTCTTCAAGACTTCTGTGACTCAATACTTCCTTTTTTTTCAGGGTGAGATCGCAATAAAGCAGTTTTCTGTTTAAATACGCAGGCGTTCACTAACTGAAAAAAACCCTCTAGAAATAAGCTTTTCTGTTGCTTGAAGGATATATACAATACATACAGACACCTACAGAGATGATCTCACTCATTATCTGGATATTTTAACACGCTCAGTAGTGACTGATGCTGTTTTACAAATTCACTCAGAATCTCAACCACAAAGAGGAAGTTTCATCATTACCTACAGTTCTGTATCAGAGACGGACAGCCTTACAGAACAGCCGCCTGTTTGCAGAGAACAGACTGAGAATGAGACCACTGGAATTAATCCTCATTTTTGTTCTTCAGTTTGAAGGTAAATCACAGATTTTATTTGTTATATAAATGTTTATCTGAGCTTTTACATCATGTAAACTTACCTATTAACTTACTTATTAAAGCCTGGCAAAATTAAACCAGCACAGGAAACAAGAACAGTATTGAGTTCTTTATTTTGAACCTTAAATTGGTGAATTCTGTTCATAAAATAATAAAGAAAGGGCTTTGAAATCACATAATGAATGGTTTAATGCCTAGCACATTTGTTGATAAAGAATATCTTTAGCAATACTGGATATTTCCTCTTCTTTACTGTAACAATTACTGTGACATTTTTCTTCATGACCATGAACACACACACTGTAGTTTATTTTGAAAATAGTTCCAAACAAATGCTATTTTCTCATGTTTGAGAATCAACTTTTGTTAATGTTGATTAACTCTGTGGTGATTTCACAAACCAAACTTTTTTGGTTTTAACATTTATAGATCCCAAAGAACCCACAGCTCACTGAATAACTGAGACATACATGAAAACGATTTTCTCCTATAAACATCACCACTAGATGGCGTAGGTTGACACTTTCTCTCCCTGTGGTTGAAAATGTAAAATGCAGATTATTTTAAATATAATATGACATTTCTTACAAAACGTGATTTCTTTTGACCAGGTATCAGTGGAGTAAACATCCATCTCTACTACAGACCTGGAGACGAGGCCGTTCTGCCCTGTGACAGAGTTTGCTCCACAGTTATGTGGTTTTACAACAGACATCAATTTCACACATTTACAGAGGTTCGGAATGGAAAAGTTGTGAAGGACTCAGTCCGAGCTGCCAGGATGAGTCTGGACACTAACTGCTCTCTGGTCATCAACAACATCAGTGCTGAGGATGTTGGTTACTACACCTGTCGACAGAGTCTTCAAGTGGACATTATTGTGTATCTAAGTATTATGACAAGTGAGTCTCATGTATCACTGAGATTAAAGAGTGGAACTATGTTTAATTCAAATGGCATGTGGTGCCAGATGCTGTCAGCTGACAGGAGCACAGAGGTCAATCTCTAACCAGCTACTACACCTTCACCCTGTCCACCCCAACTCTGTTTCCAAGTTCAGCCGGAGGGTTCAGCATGACGGGGGCTCTCCCAAACTAAGGGGGAGGGGAAGTAGAGTATAAAACCCTCCTTTTGAATGGTCACACAATGCTGGGGTGGTCAGGGGTGAAGGTGAAGGAAATAAATTATTATTAGTGTACAAAAGATCAGCACAGGTGATACAAAATATCTGCTGTTTCAGCTATTAATATTTTGTCATAAATATGTATTTGCTTATTTTAAGCCACACAAGGTTCAAGGGATGGCAGTGTCTGTCAGTCAGTTGGTCTGGACACTTTGGTCCAGACTGAAATATCTCAGCAACTATTAGATTTGATACAGTCATTCATGTTCCCCACAAGAAAAATTAAAATAATCTTGATGATCCCTCAGCTATTGCCATCACAAAATCAAAATTTTAATTAGTCCAATCAGACGTTCTCCTTCACCTCAGCTATACTTTGAGTCAAAGTCAGAGACCCAGAGGTTATTTGTTGTTATTTTTTTGGCTAGTAAACACTACAGGTTATTTGTAACGTACTTATTTTCAGCTTGAGCCAGCTTGTCTTATTCAGGGAAACACCATGGATAGGTCCTGATTCAGTTCAGCTCAGTTTTCCTTCATTTCACTTCAGTTCTTTCCAGTGAAACTGAATTTGCTCCTGGTATTACAAGTTACATGTTAAACCAGCAACACTGACACTGGTTAGGTAAAAATATGAAAAAAAAGATGAAGCAGATTTTCAATGATCAATTCACAGCTTTTCATTTTTTTTCTTTCAGTCTTGCCATCTCCACCAGATGCTGATCCAAAGAGAGATGGTAAAGTCACATTAGAGTGTTCTCTGCTGAGATACAGCGGCCTTGGTCCTTGTCGACAGAACAGCGTCCGCTGGGTGGATGAGACAGGCTCTGTGCTGCTTGGTGAAGGTGTCGGATACAAGTTCATCGAACAGAGAAACTGTGTCTCTGTTCTGACTGTGAAGCGTCAGAGTGGCCACAACAGGAGATACACCTGCCAGCTGGTCGATGCCAGCAATAATGTCCAGATAGAGGCTGAATACACACCTGTCTTCACAGAAGGGATAAGTGATGATCAGTCAGAAAAGTCCAATACAGGTAAGATAATGTTCAGCCTAACAGATACACTGCTGGGTTTGAAATGCCAAAAAGAAAACTTTGCCTCTAAGATTCTGAAAAGGTCACATGCACAAGTATCTTCACAACAGCAATATTAAAAAGAGGAAACAGTTTATATTCTCCACAGATACATTATGGTTATTTTGTTCTGCAAATAATTTAATATTAGTTAAATGATTAACTGACATGTTTTTTCTAAAGGATGTACCACAGATTGGTCTCCTCTGGACTACGTCATGTTGACTCTGCGTATTGCAGGACTTTTCCTGATTACTGTAATTGTTGTTCTTCTCATCAAAGACAAAGGTCAGAACATAATTTCATATTCATTTTTCAACATAAACCACCAGACGTCCAGAATTTAAACTACTTTATTTCTTTTCCAGGGAACAAAACACCACCTGACGAAAACAATGTGAGTTAAAAAACTACAACATTTTGTACCCTTAAAACACTTTTTCAGAATCTCACATGTTGTGTTGTATTTCACAGGTGCATAACGATGGTGATGAAGTCAAGTATGAAAATGTAGAAGCACCTTCAGCTGCTACCTGACTGCACTGATCAACAACCTTAATATCACCTCAAAAAAAGTAAAATGTCATTTTACATGAGTGATCAACGCTTTGAGATAAAATAAGGTTTTTGGATATTTTTTTCTATTTACAATATACATTTAAATGCTTGCAAAGAATTAAAACCAGCTCTGCAGGTTTACTGAGCTTTTTGTCTCTTTCAGCTCATACTTTTAGTTTCAGGTACATTTAGTTTCTGGTTCAGTCTTAGAGCTCTCATGAACCTTGTTTCCAGCAGCAGCAGGCAGCTGTTTTCAGCAAAAAAGCTCTGATAAACCAGCTGTACACTACCTGCCCCGTACCAAACAGCTGGCAGACAAAGTTAGCGACTAGCTGGTGAAGAAAATGGAGCATTTAGCAGCCAGAGAGCCAGATATGTTTCTCAGGAGATGGTAAAGACCAAACCAGAGCTAAAATGAGTTAACATTGAACTTAATGGATCAGGTGACAGAAAGACTCCAATGGGATGATATTGTTGCTCTGTGTCTGCTGGAAGTGTAAATAGGCCACAATGTGCTAACACAGCATTTAGCATGTAATAAAATATGTTGAGTGATACACAAGTGTACACCATTCCTGTGTCCTGTGTTTTCTTTACATGAATTCTTTGTTTGTTCTAACTCTTTAAATATGTTTTTACACTGTTGGAAGTGTTATGATGGTTTAAAGAAGCTACATGAAGCTGAATTCCTTCTTCAAGTCAAATCTCTTCAGAAGCCAATTCAGCTTTAACCAAAGTTCAGATGGTTAAAAAGGTCGACTACAGCTTTACTTACACAGACATTTAATGGACAGATGGATAAAAAACTAAATCATAAACAGTATATGATTCTGTCATGGGAGGATAAAATACAGTCTGTCCTCTGGATACTTTGATAGTAGTTTGCTGTCAAAAAAAAAAACAAAAACAAAAGAACAAACAAACAAACAAAACAAAAACCTCCCACAAGATGGTGCTAATGGTCTTTGATGGCTCCATGTCTCAGTAACAGGCTGTAGTTATAGTAAGTGTGCCTCATTCAGTCTGCATCAGGATATCAGAGCAGGTGAAAGTTTGGGTTACTCTTTATTTTACACGTCCTTTAACTTTATTCTAATTTCCTGAAAATGTTCTGAGTAATTTGCAGGTATATTTGCAAGTACTCACTGAGGTCGCCTCTTAATTTCTGCTGGTAAGGTGTTCCATATTTTGGGTGCGTGAGAAGGCTGCATCCCTGATGTTTTTATGGGTGTGGTGCTGTGAGAGCAGCAGCAGGGTATCAGAGGACCTCAGGGAACGGGCTGGGACATGTGGTTTTAGTAGATCTGCTATATAGGCCATTTAATGCTTTGTTAACCATTAAAAGAATTTTAAAAATCAATTGTAAAAGTAACTTCTTAAAAGTAAACACCTTATCCTGGTGTCAGAAGCCTGGATATGCTACCTGGAGCACTCCAATAGAAACCAGGATACTTTCTCCTGTCAACACCTGATCCAGGTTTCTGAAGGTCTTTGTTGGTACAGCACATAGTGCCTGAGATGATGAGAACTGAAGACACAGCTGCATGTTAACACACTCACTGAAAAATATGTTCTGTCTGTTAAACAAAATGAGTGGATACTTACCAACTAAACCAACTTAATACTGTTTTCTGTTTTTTCTTATAATTTGTACCAAATTGCACCTTTCTGCAAATGTCCAAAAATTTAAAGGTAGAGTCAGTGATTCTGGAGAAAGATTGTTCAATATCCTTTCTGTCAAATTCAGTGAAAATCTCCTCACGGTCCGCTGGCTGTCCGTTCTGTGTGTTTGCGCTGAAAAAAAAATCCGGTGTTCATACACAGCACTGGCTCTGTAAATGGGAAACAAACAAAGTGGCTCGGACCGAGCAACACAACAGTACTCCAGCCAATCAGCAGCAGGGGGCGTTCGTGCTCGTGCACAGGACAGGGGGGAGTCATCAGAGCAGCTGTCTGTGTGAGGACATGACAGTCTCCCGTCTCCTCCCGTGGGGGAGGGCTGGCGAACTGGAGAGAGTGAGGCTGTGGCCAAGTCACATAGAAAGTGTTTTCTCACAGAACAGATACGCTTCCATTTTATCAAACGTATCAATCCACACTGAATCTGAGACAGTCTCACATAGACTCTCTGTGTTTTTTTACACTCCGAGTCTGTTTGTGTTGTGTTTAGTGAAGCGTAATCTGAGCAGGCAGCTGTTTAAATCACACAAATATCCTGCTGTACAGTATATCTTAACATTCACATGTCCATTCTGTATGTACACTGAAACAGGTTTTGGTCACTGGAATCATTTCCGCTCTCATACACAGTGTCAAGAAATCCTTTCATAATGTAATTCCAATATAAGAGATGGGAGACAGAATTCAGAGTAAAAAATATAAAGTTCAGCTGAAGCTAATATGAGGCTTCAGCAGTCTGGGTGAATCTTTCAAACTTACAGTTTTCTTAGCACAAATGTCTTCTTTGTGTTTTCTCAGACAGTGTGTCCTACAGCTGAGCTGGTGGAGGGACAGTGACACAAAAAGAAAAGGTTTGTACTGAAATGACTAGAAGTTTGGTCGATACCCACTTTATTTGTCAAACTCAGACTGCTGAGGTCTCACATTATTAATCTCTTCAGTGTGAGTATAAACAGGATTACAGCGATCACAGAGTCTTACTTTAAACATAATTATAATTATAAAAAATTGCCCAAATCAAAACAGATCTATATATCCATCTATGAGCTGTTTTTCCATTTATGTTGAGTGTTGTTGTGGGTGTCTGTTAACACATTTACTCTATATCATGATGTCATTTTTTTTCCAGTGTGCGTGCTCAGCAAACTCAAAATCTGGCTAAAATTAAATGTAAATGTAAACACAGCTACTTTCTGACACTGAGTCAGTGTGATGACATCAACAAAACTGTCAGTCACCAGAAATGAACAAAACTTGACAATTTTAAACTGCACAAAAAGAAACATTTCAAACTTAAAGCAAAACACCAGACAGAAATAAATCAGATTCCAGGTATTTATACAATCACAAGTACTCTCAGAGTTAAAGGGGACGTATCAGGCTTTTTCTGGTTTTCTCTTATTCATATGCTGTTATGATGTTAAACATGGTCAAAGTCCCAAAACTTGAGGTGAATGTAATATGTAGAAATGATCCTGCAAGTCAAAATCCAGGGCTTCAAGCTGCTCTGAACGCTTCGTGTCCGACGGTTTTTTCTACCTTGCCGACAAGCTGATGTCAGGTTGTCATGCATGCCCATGAATGGCCATCCGTTCTGTAGCCTTTGTTGCTAAAGTTGTTTGCGATGTCAACTTTTATATTTCAGGTTGGACTTCAGCTTGAACATGTACGGATGTATTTGAGAAGTTGACATTTCCAGGAACGAACATGAAAAAGTTGTGAAATCGACAGCCGGCAGATATCTGGGGGAGGGGCAGCTTCCAACAGCTGTTCAATCAGAACAGAGGGGGGCCTTAAAGAGACAGGAGCTAAAACGGCCTGTTTCAGACAGAGGCTGAACTGAGGGGCTGCATAAAGGGCCAGTATAAGATAAATAAGGAGGTTTTTTAAAAATTGTAAATCATGAAAAAATATTCTAGTAGAAGTTGGATTTGATGTTGACAATTAGACCTTATATATATATATATATATATGTGTGTGTGTGTGTGTGTGTGTGTGTGTGTGTGTGTGTGATGATAGTCTCTTTTTTTATTCTTTTTTGGTCTCTCACCAAACAAACATTTCCTCTTTTAATTTCACAACTTCTCCATTATTCTGCACTGTGCATGAACAACACATCACAGAAATAAAAGTGCATTTGATTACAGTGGAAAAACTGATATGCTGATATAAACCTCGATCATCCTAATATGTATTTTGTATTTTTGTTTTACATTTTAGGCCAAAAACAAACAAACAAACAATAAAAACTAACGCTGAAACATTTCTTTCGATGTTGCCAAAATGCATTATCATCCACCTAAAATGGCGTGTATATCTGTTCAGTCAAGTCACTTTAAATGCACCGTCAATCATTTAAAACATTGCATTATTTATATTCTTAGCTGTTTGTGTTCTGTTCCAGAAGTATATCAAAGTAACGAGGTACGGTGCTCTTAAAAAGGGATTTATTTGTAATTTCTAAAATGAGACAAAAGCTGTTTGTGAAAAACAAGTTTCTTATAATTGTGCCTGTTGTGTGCTCTGCTGTCTGAATGCACAGCCCACAAACAGAAGTGTTGTAACCCATTACTCTGTGGGACTTACAACATGTTGGGTGGATGATGTTGTCATTTTTACTCAGAAAGTCAACCCCAAAGAGGAAACTGCACCATCACAGACAGATCAGATCTGTAGCAGAGAAGAAACGCCTCACAACTTCTGCCTGCCGACAGAGAATGGCTCTACTGGAGTTAATTCTTATTTTTGTGCTTCAGTTTGAAGGTAAAGGAGTGTTTTACTATTTAAATATAACTTTTTGATCACTATTAAATAATTGTTTGTGTGAAAATTGCTCCTAGGAATTATTTGCCACTATTTGCCTTCTTTAGCTGCTCCTTTAATAAGCTTTGATAACCTTTCTGACATGTAAAAATGTAACACACAATATAAAAATATTTGTGTAAGAAAATACAAAGTATAGCAATTATGAGTCAGTTAGGTTTCGATGGATTTTCAAATGTATATAGACGAGATCAAATAGTCTGTTCTCTCTGTTCTCTGTGGTTCCTTTAAAGGACGTGTTCACAATTTTTCAAGTGTGTCTTAAAGCAGCAGTCAGGTGTCCATATGAACAGTGAAAGAGGTTTTCCTCACTGTAATCATTCCTCCTGTTCATACTGGATATTAAAAGATCCCCTTCAAATGTGCTTTAATGGAAGTGATGGGGGACAAAATCCACAGTGTGTCCACACAGTCATTTAAAAGTCAATGTGAAGCTTATATGAGGCTTCAGCAGTCTGAGTTAGTCATATCAAGTGGATATCTGCCACATTTACAGTCTTTTTAGCATCAAATTCCCTCTTTGTGTTTCCTCGGACAGTGTTTCCCTGTTGAGCTGCGGTGGAAGTATAGTAACAAAAAGAGGGACTTTGGCACTAAAAAGACTGTAACGTTGAAAGATATCTACTGGATTTGACTCATTTGGACGCTGAAGCTTCATATTAGCCTCAGATAATTGTACATTTAAATCCATGTTTGCACAGAAGGAGGACTGTGGATTTTGTCCCCCATCACTTCCATTGTAAGTGCATTATGAAGGGATCTTCTAATGGTCAGTATGAACAGGAGGAATGATTACAGCAAGAAAAACATGTTTCACTCTTCATTTGGGCTCCTGACTGTTGGTTTAAGACAGACTTGAAAAACTGCCAACCTGTCTTTTTAACTCTGGTCATGTGATAGAATATGCATATATTCACATTATAATAATATACAGTTAGTACATACAATGCACTGAATGATAAAATCAAACACAAACCAAAATATCAGAATCAACATTTGTTAATTTTGATTAACTGTGTGGTGATTTCACAAACCAAACTTTTTTGGTTTTAACATTTATAGATCCCAAAGAACCCACAGCTCACTGAATAACTGAGACATACATGAAAACGATTTTCTCCTATAAACGTCACCACTAGATGGCGTAGGTTGACACATTCTCTCCCTGTGGTTGAAAATGTAAAATGCAGATGATTTTAAATGTAATGTGACATTTCTTACAAAACGTGATTTCTTTTGACCAGGTATCAGTGGAGTAAACATCCATCTCTACTACAGACCTGGAGACGAGGCCGTTCTGCCCTGTGACAGAGTTTCATCCTCTGACAGAGTTTCATCCTCTGACACAGTTTCATCCTCTGACACAGTTTCATCCTCTGACACAGTTTCATCCTCTGACAGAGTTTCATCCTCTGACAGAGTTTCATCCTCTGACACAGTTTCATCCTCTGACAGAGTTTGCTCCACAGTTATGTGGTTTTACAACAGAGATTCATCTGTGACATTTGTAGAGGTTCAGAATGGAAAAGTTGTGAAGGACTCAGCCCGAGCTGCCAGGATGAGTCTGGACACTAACTGCTCTCTGGTCATCGGCAACATCACTGCTGAGGATGTTGGTTACTACACCTGTCGACAGAGAGATACACCGGACATTGATGTGTATCTAAGTATTATGACAAGTGAGTCTCATGTATCACTGAGATTAAAGAGTGGAACTATGTTTAATTCAAATGGCATGTGGTGCCAGATGCTGTCAGCTGACAGGAGCACAGAGGTCAATCTCTAACCAGCTACTACACCTTCACCCTGTCCACCCCAACTCTGTTTCCAAGTTCAGCCGGAGGGTTCAGCATGACGGGGGCTCTCCCAAACTAAGGGGGAGTGGAAGTAGAGTATAAAACCCTCCTTTTGAATGGTCACACAATGCTGGGGTGGTCAGGGGTGAAGGTGAAGGACATAAATTATTATTAGTGTACAAAAGATCAGCACAGGTGATACAAAATATCTGCTGTTTCAGCTATTAATATTTTGTCATAAATATGTATTTGCTTTATTTTAAGCCACACAAGGTTCAAGGGATGGCAGTGTCTGTCAGTCAGTTGGTCTGGACACTTTGGTCCAGACTGAAATATCTCAGCAACTATTAGATTTGATACAGTCATTCATGTTCCCCGCAAGAAAAATTAAAATAATCTTGGTGATCCCTCAGCTATTGCCATCACAAAATCAAAATTTTAATTAGTCCAATCAGACGTTCTCCTTCACCTCAGCTATACTTTGAGTCAAAGTCAGAGACCCAGAGGTTATTTGTTGTTATTTTTTTGGCTAGTAAACACTACAGGTTATTTGTAACGTATTTATTTTCAGCTTGAGCCAGCTTGTCTTATTCAGGGAAACACCATGGATAGGTCCTGATTCAGTTCAGCTCAGTTTTCCTTCATTTCACTTCAGTTCTTTCCAGTGAAACTGAATTTGCCCCTGGTATTACAAGTTACATGTTAAACCAGCAACACTGACACTGGTGAGGTAAAAATATTTTAAAAAGTCAGGAAAAACAGCTTTTTTACTAGTTTTTACTTTTTTCTTTCAGTCTTGCCATCTCCACCAGATGCTGATCCAAAGAGAGATGGTAAAGTCACATTAGGGTGTTCTCTGCTGAGATACAGCGGCCTTCGTCCTTGTCGACAGAACAGCGTCCGCTGGGTGGATGAGACAGGCTCTGTGCTGCTTGGTGAAGGTGTCGGATACGAGTTCATTACACAGACAAACTGTGTCTCTGTTCTGACTGTGAAGCGTCAGAGTGGCCACAACAGGAGATACACCTGCCAGCTGGTCGATGCCAGCAATAATGTCCAGATAGAGGCTGAATACACACCTGTCTTCACAGAAGGGATAAATGATGATCAGTCAGAAAAGTCCAATACAGGTAAGATAATGTTCAGCCTAACAGATACACTGCTGGGTTTGAAATGCCAAAAAGAAAACTTTGCCTCTAAGATTCTGAAAAGGTCACATGCACAAGTATCTTCACAACAGCAATATTAAAAAGAGGAAACAGTTTATATTCTCCACAGATACATTATGGTTATTTTGTTCTGCAAATCATTTAATATTAGTTAAATGATTAACTGACATGTTTTTTCTAACGGATGTACCACAGATTGGTCTCCTCTGGACTACGTCATGTTGACTCTGCGTATTGCAGGACTTTTCCTGATTACTGTAATTGTTGTTCTTCTCATCAAAGACAAAGGTCAGAACATAATTTCATATTCACTTTTCAACATAAACCACCAGACGTCCAGAATTTAAACTACTTTATTTCTTTTCCAGGGAACAAAACACCACCTGACGAAAACAATGTGAGTTAAAAAACTACAACATTTTGTACCCTTGAAACACTTTTTCAGAATCTCACATGTTGTGTTGTATTTCACAGGTGCATAACGATGGTGATGAAGTCAAGTATGAAAATGTAGAAGCACCTTCAGCTGCTACCTGACTGCACTGATCAACAACCTTAATATCACCTCAAAAAAAGTAAAATGTCATTTTACATGAGTGATCAACGCTTTGAAAAATAATTTGATAAAATAAGGTTTTGGGATATTTTTTTCTATTTACAATATACATTTAAATGCTTGCAAAGAATTAAAACCAGCTCTGCAGGTTTACTGAGCTTTTTGTCTCTTTCAGCTCATACTTTTAGTTTCAGGTACATTTAGTTTCTGGTTCAGTCTTAGAGCTCTCATGAACCTTGTTTCCAGCAGCAGCAGGCAGCTGTTTTCAGCAAAAAAAGCTCTGATAAACCAGCTGTACGCTACCTGCCCCGTACCAAACAGCTGGCAGACAAAGTTAGCGACTAGCTGGTGAAGAAAATGGAGCATTTAGCAGCCAGAGAGCCAGATATGTTTCTCAGGAGATGGTAAAGACCAAACCAGAGCTAAAATGAGTTAACATTGAACTTAATGGATCAGGTGACAGAAAGACTCCAATGGGATGATATTGTTGCTCTGTGTCTGCTGGAAGTGTAAATAGGCCACAATGTGCTAACACAGCATTTAGCATGTAATAAAATATGTTGAGTGATACACAAGTGTACACCATTCCTGTGTCCTGTGTTTTCTTTACATTAATTCTTTGTTTGTTCTAACTCTTTAAATATGTTTTTACACTGTTGGAAGTGTTATGATGGTTTAAAGAAGCTACATGAAGCTGAATTCCTTCTTCAAGTCAAATCTCTTCAGAAGCCAATTCAGCTTTAACCAAAGTTCAGATGGTTAAAAAGGTCGACTACAGCTTTACTTACACAGAAATTTAATGGACAGATGGATAAAAAACTAAATCATAAACAGTATATGATTCTGTCATGGGAGGATAAAATACAGTCTGTCCTCTGGATACTTTGATAGTAGTTTGCTGTCAAAAAAAAACAAAAAACAAAAGAACAAACAAACAAACAAAACAAAAACCTCCCACAAGATGGTGCTAATGGTCTTTGATGGCTCCATGTCTCAGTAACAGGCTGTAGTTATAGTAAGTGTGCCTCATTCAGTCTGCATCAGG
Source organism: Scomberomorus guttatus (assembly GCA_038419695.1). Lineage (NCBI taxonomy): Eukaryota > Metazoa > Chordata > Actinopteri > Scombriformes > Scombridae > Scomberomorus > Scomberomorus guttatus. The sequence continues at coordinate 26,930,530 of CM076462.1, forward strand.
ATATTAGAGCAGGTGAAAGTTTGGGTTACTCTTTATTTTACACATCCTTTAACTTTATTCTAATTTCCTGAAAATGTTCTGAGTAATTTGCAGGTATATTTGCAAGTACTCACTGAGGTCGCCTCTTAATTTCTGCTGGTAAGGTGTTCCATATTTTGGGTGCCTGAGAAGGCTGCATCCCTGATGTTTTTATGGGTGTGGTGCTGTGAGAGCAGCAGCAGGGTATCAGAGGACCTCAGGGAACGGGCTGGGACATGTGGTTTTAGTAGATCTGCTATATAGGCCATTTAATGCTTTGTTAGCCATTAAAAGAATTTTAAAAATCAATTGTAAAAGTAACTTCTTAAAAGTAAACACCTTATCCTGCTGTCAGAAGCCTGGATATGCTACCTGGAGCACTCCAATAGAAACCAGGATACTTTCTCCTGTAAACACCTGATCCAGGTTTCTGAAGGTCTTTGTTGATACAGCACATAGTGCCTGAGATGATGAGAACTGAAGACACAGCTGCATGTTAACACACTCACTGAAAAATATGTTCTGTCTGTTAAACAAAATGAGTGGATACTTACCAACTAAACCAACTTAATACTGTTTTCTGTTTCTTCTTATAATTTGTACCAAATTGCACCTTTCTGCAAATGTCCAAAAATTTAAAGGTAGAGTCAGTGATTCTGGAGAAAGATTTGTTCAATATCCTTTCTGTCAAATTCAGTGAAAATCTCCTCACGGTCCGCTGGCTGTCCGTTCTGTGTGTTTGCGCTGAAAAAAAAATCTGGTGTTCATACACAGCACTGGCTCTGTAAATGGGAAACAAACAAAGTGGCTCGGACCGAGCAACACAACAGTACTCCAGCCAATCAGCAGCAGGGGGCGTTCGTGCTCGTGCACAGGACAGGGGGGAGTCATCAGAGCAGCTGTCTGTGTGAGGACATGACAGTCTCCCGTCTCCTCCCGTGGGGGAGGGCTGGCGAACTGGAGAGAGTGAGGCTGTGGCCAAGTCACATAGAAAGTGTTTTCTCACAGAACAGATACGCTTCCATTTTATCAAACGTATCAATCCACACTGAATCTGAGACAGTCTCACATAGACTCTCTGTGTTTTTTTACACTCCGAGTCTGTTTGTGTTGTGTTTAGTGAAGCGTAATCTGAGCAGGCAGCTGTTTAAATCACACAAATATCCTGCTGTACAGTATATCTTAACATTCACATGTCCAATCTGTATGTACACTGAAACAGGTTTTGGTCACTGGAATCATTTCCGCTCTCATACACAGTGTCAAGAAATCCTTTCATAATGTAATTCCAATATAAGAGATGGGAGACAGAATTCAGAGTAAAAAATATAAAGTTCAGCTGAAGCTAATATGAGGCTTCAGCAGTCTGGGTGAATCTTTCAAACTTACAGTTTTCTTAGCACAAATGTCTTCTTTGTGTTTTCTCAGACAGTGTGTCCTACAGCTGAGCTGGTGGAGGGACAGTGACACAAAAAGAAAAGGTTTGTACTGAAATGACTGGAAGTTTGGTCGATACCCACTTTATTTGTCAAACTCAGACTGCTGAGGTCTCACATTATTAATCTCTTCAGTGTGAGTATAAACAGGATTACAGCGATCACAGAGTCTTACTTTAAACATAATTATAATTATAAAAAATTGCCAAAATCAAAACAGATCTATATATCCATCTATGAGCTGTTTTTCCATTTATGTTGAGTGTTGTTGTGGGTGTCTGTCAACACATTTACTCTATATCATGATGTCATTTTTTTTCCAGTGTGCGTGCTCAGCAAACTCAAAATCTGGCTAAAATTAAATGTAAATGTAAACACAGCTACTTTCTGACACTGAGTCAGTGTGACGACATCAACAAAACTGTCAGTCACCAGAAATGAACAAAACTTGACAATTTTAAACTGCACAAAAAGAAACATTTCAAACTTAAAGCAAAACACCGGACAGAAATAAATCAGATTCCAGGTATTTATACAATCACAAGTACTCTCAGAGTTAAAGGGGACGTATCAGGCTTTTTCTGGTTTTCTCTTATTCATATGCTGTTATGATGTTAAACATGGTCAAAGTCCCAAAACTTGAGGTGAATGTAATATGTAGAAATGATCCTGCAAGTCAAAATCCAGGGCTTCAACCTGCTCTGAACGCTTCGTGTCCGACGGTTTTTTCTACCTTGCCGACAAGCTGATGTCAGGTTGTCATGCATGCCCATGAATGGCCATCCGTTCTGTAGCCTTTGTTGCTAAAGTTGTTTGCGATGTCAACTTTTATATTTCAGGTTGGACTTCAGCTTGAACATGTACGGATGTATTTGAGAAGTTGACATTTCCAGGAAAGAACATGAAAAAGTTGTGAAATCGACAGCCGGCGGATATCTGGGGGAGGGGCAGCTTCCAACAGCTGTTCAATCAGAACAGAGGGGGGCCTTAAAGAGACAGGAGCTAAAACGGCCTGTTTCAGACAGAGGCTGAACTGAGGGGCTGCATAAAGGGCCAGTATAAGATAAATAAGGAGGTTTTTTAAAAATTGTAAATCATGAAAAAATATTCTAGTAGAAGTTGGATTTGATGTTGACAATTAGACCTTATATATATATATATATATATGTGTGTGTGTGCGTGTGTGCGTGTGTGTGTGTGTGTGTGTGTGTGTGTGTGTGATGATGATAGTCTTTTTTTATTCTTTTTTGGTCTCTCACCAAACAAACATTTCCTCTTTTAATTTCACAACTTCTCCATTATTCTGCACTGTGCATGAACAACACATCACAGAAATAAAAGTGCATTTGATTACAGTGGAAAAACTGATATGCTGATATAAACCTCGATCATCCTAATATGTATTTTGTATTTTTGTTTTACATTTTAGGCCAAAAACAAACAAACAAACAATAAAAACTAACGCTGAAACATTTCTTTCGATGTTGCCAAAATGCATTATCATCCACCTAAAATGGCGTGTATATCTGTTCAGTCAAGTCACTTTAAATGCACCGTCAATCATTTAAAACATTGCATTATTTATATTCTTAGCTGTTTGTGTTCTGTTCCAGAAGTATATCAAAGTAACGAGGTACGGTGCTCTTAAAAAGGGATTTATTTGTAATTTCTAAAATGAGACAAAAGCTGTTTGTGAAAAACAAGTTTCTTATAATTGTGCCTGTTGTGTGCTCTGCTGTCTGAATGCACAGCCCACAAACAGAAGTGTTGTAACCCATTACTCTGTGGAACTTACAACATGTTGGGTGATGTTGTCATTTTTACTCAGAAAGTCAACCCCAAAGAGGAAACTGCACCATCACAGACAGATCAGATCTGTAGCAGAGGAGAAACGCCTCACAACTTCTGCCTGCTGACAGAGAATGGCTCTACTGGAGTTAATTCTTATTTTTGTGCTTCAGTTTGAAGGTAAAGGAGTGTTTTACTATTTAAATATAACTTTTTGATCACTATTAAATAATTGTTTGTGTGAAAATTGCTCCTAGGAATTATTTGCCACTATTTGCCTTCTTTAGCTGCTCCTTTAATAAGCTTTGATAACCTTTCTGACATGTAAAAATGTAACACACAATATAAAAATATTTGTGTAAGAAAATACAAAGTATAGCAATTATGAGTCAGTTAGGTTTCGATGGATTTTCAAATGTATATAGACGAGATCAAATAGTCTGTTCTCTCTGTTCTCTGTGGTTCCTTTAAAGGACGTGTTCACAATTTTTCAAGTGTGTCTTAAAGCAGCAGTCAGGTGTCCATATGAACAGTGAAAGAGGTTTTCCTCACTGTAATCATTCCTCCTGTTCATACTGGATATTAAAAGATCCCCTTCAAATGTGCTTTCAATGGAAGTGATGGAGGCCAAAATCCACAGTGTGTCCACACAGTCATTTAAAAGTAGATGTGAAGCTTATATGAGGCTTCAGCAGTCTGAGTTAGTCATATCAAGTGGATATCTGCCACATTTACAGTCTTTTTAGCATCAAATTCCCTCTTTGTGTTTCCTCGGACAGTGTTTCCCTGTTGAGCTGTGGTGGAAGTATAGTAACAAAAAGAGGGACTTTGGCACTAAAAAGACTGTAACGTTGAAAGATATCTACTTGATTTGACTCATTTGGACGCTGAAGCTTCATATTAGCTTCAGATAAAGTTTGAAATCCATGTTTGCACAGAAGGAGGACTGTGGACTTTGTCCCCCATCACTTCCATTGTAAATGCATTATGAAGGGATCTTCTAATGGTCAGTATGAACAGGAGGAATGATTACAGCAAGAAAAACAGGTTTCACTCTTCATTTGCGCTCCTGACTGTTGTTTTAAATTTAAACTTTAAACACAGATGAACTCTGTGGTGATTTCACAAACCAAACTTTTTTGGTTTTAACATTTATAGATCCCAAAGAACCCACAGCTCACTGAATAACTGAGACATACATGAAAATGATTTTCTCCTATAAACGTCACCACTAGATGGCGTAGGTTGACACATTCTCTCCCTGTGGTTGAAAATGTAAAATACAGATGATTTTAAATGTAATGTGACATTTCTTACAAAACGTGATTTCTTTTGACCAGGTATCAGTGGAGTAAACATCCATCTCTACTACAGACCTGGAGACGAGGCCGTTCTGCCCTGTGACACAGTTTGCTCCACAGTTGAATGGCTTTACAACAGACATCAATTTCACACATTTGCAGAGGTTCGGAATGGAAAAGTTGTGAAGGACTCAGTCCGAGCTGCCAGGATGAGTCTGGACACTAACTGCTCTCTGGTCATCAACAACATCACTGCTGAGGATGTTGGTCGCTACACCTGTCGACAGAGAGATAAACCGGACATTATTGTGTATCTAAGTATTATGACAAGTGAGTCTCTGAGATTAAAGAGTGGAACTTTGTTTAATTCAAATGGCATGTGGTGCCAGATGCTGTCAGCTGACAGGAGCACAGAGGTCAATCTCTAACCAGCTACTACACCTTCACCCTGTCCACCCCAACTCTGTTTCCAAGTTCAGCCGGAGGGTTCAGCATGACGGGGGCTCTCCCAAACTAAGGGGGAGGGGAAGTAGAGTATAAAACCCTCCTTTTGAATGGTCACACAATGCTGGGGTGGTCAGGGGTGAAGGTGAAGGAAATAAATTAGTATTAGTGTACAAAAGATCAGCACAGGTGATACAAAATATCTGCAGTTTCAGCTATTAATATTTTGTCATAAATATGTATTTGCTTTATTTTAAGCCACACAAGGTTCAAGGGATGGCAGTGTCTGTCAGTCAGTTGGTCTGGACACTTTGGTCCAGACTGAAATATCTCAGCAACTATTAGATTTGATACAGTCATTCATGTTCCCCACAAGAAAAATTAAAATAATCTTGGTGATCCCTCAGCTATTGCCATCACAAAATCAAAATTTTAATTAGTCCAATCAGACGTTCTCCTTCACCTCAGCTATACTTTGAGTCAAAGTCAGAGACCCAGAGGTTATTTGTTGTTATTTTTTTGGCTAGTAAACACTACAGGTTATTTGTAACGTACTTATTTTCAGCTTGAGCCAGCTTGTCTTATTCAGGGAAACACCATGGATAGGTCCTGATTCAGTTCAGCTCAGTTTTCCTTCATTTCACTTCAGTTCTTTCCAGTGAAACTGAATTTGCCCCTGGTATTACAAGTTACATGTTAAACCAGCAACACTGACACTGGTTAGGTAAAAATATTTTAAAAAGTCAGGAAAAACAGCTTTTTTACTAGTTTTTACTTTTTTCTTTCAGTCTTGCCATCTCCACCAGATGCTGATCCAAAGAGAGATGGTAAAGTCACATTAGAGTGTTCTCTGCTGAGATACAGCGACCTTGGTTCTTGTGGGAAGAACAGCGTCCGCTGGGTGGATGAGACAGGCTCTGTGCTGCTTGGTGAAGGTGTCGGATACAAGTTCATCGCACAAAGAAACTGTGTCTCTGTTCTGACTGTGAAGCGTCAGAGCGGCCACAACAGGAGATACACCTGCCAGCTGGTCGATGCCAGCAATAATGTCCAGATAGAGGCTGAATACACACCTGTCTTCACAGAAGGTAAGATAATGTTCAGCCTAACAGATACACTGCTGGGTTTGAAATGCCAAAAAGAAAACTTTGCCTCTAAGATTCTGAAAAGGTCACATGTACAAAGTAAAAAATAAAATGACTGGTCAGAAAAATCTAATTAGAGCATGAAAAATCAACAATTGTACAAAAGCTGTATTTGATTGTTCACATGTAAATCATAAATCTCATGTATTGAGTCAATAGATTCTATAGTTTAAGACGAGGTGTCACATGTTTGATTGTATGTTTTTAAATGAATTTTATATCACTGGCTAATTGTATCCTCTGACCACAGATTCCTCTGTTAATCACACTTACATCATCGCTGGTGCAGTGGTCGGGGTGGTGGTGGTGGTCGTCATCACTGCTGTCATCATCAAATTCAGAAAGAGACACACAGTGACAGAGGGTCAGTAAAAAAGAGCATGTACAGTATTTGTTTAAATATAATATGATATACATAAATAATATACAATGTAAGTTAAATGTTAAATGTGATATGACACAACATGACACAATACAACACGATACAATATTATATGAGCATAAATGCAGCCTGAGCTGTGGCTGGACTATGTGACATATAATCTATATTAAAATAACTCGGCATATTTACATATGTAATGATAACTATTTATTTTCAAATATCAGAGCACAGTATTTCATTTGCTTCCTGACTGGACTGTGGGCTTCTGATCATTTATAGTATTTATTGAATATTGCAGTTGGGTTGGTAAGACTTCCACAAAGTTGCATGAAGCATAAGTACTAATACTATTAATGTACCTTGCACACAGATATAGAATGGTGGTTTGAAATTTTTTTATTATTATTATTATTCTTTGGGGTTTTCTGTTGCCACAATGTAAATGATAACATGTATACTGTGCAGAATGATGATATTTGAAGACTAATCTTGATATTTTACTTCCCTTTTGTTTCAGATTTTCAAAAAACAGTCAATCCCCCTGTGAGTAAAATGTATTTTTAAATATATTTAATATTTTCTGATATGATAAACACATATGCAGCTCCTGGTCTGCTTCATGACGCAATAAAATGACACTACAATATCTGAATCATGCAGTAAAATGGATTTATCTGGATAACTTTGAAACCACCAAAGTAAATTCACATGTTTGGAGTTTGGTTTCTTGGTGGTTAACTCCTGATGCAGGACCGCCATATTATGTATCACAGTCCTGGATGTCTACAGGAGTGAAGCAACATGTGCACCATTTAATGCTCATCAAGTTCCATAATGGATGAATGTAGAAATTAAAAAACAAGGATTAAATTAACTTCACATATGTATGTAAAGAAACAAAAACATGATTTAGAATCTAAGATGGCGTGTAATTTTATTTTTCTTTCATCAGTTTCATGTTAAAACTTTAGATCACCTGTGATGCATATCTGTGCTCAGTGCTGCCACTGGTGGCCAGAAGGTGTATTGCAACAATACAGTTATTTAAGGTACATTTGTATGTACTGTAAAAGCAAAGTTAAGTTACACATTAAAGAGGAAATGCATTTTCACATAAGGTTGAGAAACAGTACTGCGCTTGATAAATACAGGCGGGTAACGTGCACTTTCTGTTTATAAACCACAGGATCCTCAGGATGAGCCAGAGGACAGTCTGACCTATGTCAATGTCAACCATGCCCGTCAAAAGACAACTTCCAAGAAAAAGGTGAGTGACTAACCATACCTTTATGTATTGTGCATTAATAATGGCCTGATCTTAAATTTATACTATATTGCCAAAAGTAAAACACACCTGTCCACACATTTTTTGTGGGCTGTTTATGGCGGTTGGGGCTCGACCCCTAAGTTTCAATGAAGGAAAACTTTAAAGGGGACATAACATGCCTTTATGATGTCGGATGTCTATGTTAAACATTGTCAAATTTCCAAAACTTGAGGTAAGCTTATGTAAAAATGCTCCTTTGCATGTCCAAACTCTTCATTTGCATTGTTACCTCAACTTATACCTGCATATTTTGGGTTGGGTTCAGGCTCAAACATGTATGGATGTATTTAAGAAGTTTACATTTCAAGTAAAAAAGTGAAATCCTGCCTGGTTTATGTAGCCTCTGGAGCCAGCCAAAGCTTCTGGGAACTAACCAATCAGAACAGAGTGGGCTCATCAGGAGGGGGGCCTTAAAGAGACAGGAGCTAAAACGGCCTGTTTCAGACAGAGGCTGAACTGAGGGGCTGCATAAAGGGCCAGTATAAGATAAATAAGGAGTTTTTAACTGGAAATCAAGCAAAGATATTCCAGTAGAGCCCCAGAATATAAATATAGAGCTGGACATGTGCGTGTTGCTTCCCCTTTAATGATAATGCAGAATACAACAATATTTTAGTGCGCTTTCAACTTTCTGGTAACAGTTCAGGGAAAAGCCATTTCCTGTTTCACCATGAAAATTACCCTGAGCACAAAGCCGGGTCCATAAAAGTTTGGTGTTGAAGAACTTGACAATGGCCGGCACAGAGCCCTGACCTCAACCCCATTCAACACCTTCAGTTGGATCACATATTCATGTCCATGGGTTTGTAATCAGATGTCCAACAATCATATATAGGTGTAATAATACAGTATATATTATGTATCAGGACAAACACACAGTAGATAGTTTTGCCGTTAATAGTCTTCTGCTTAATAAATAAACCTCTGCTTTGTGTTATACAGGTCAAGGAGGAGGTGACTTATTCTACAATCAAGAATCTGGTGACGACAGACGCAGACAGTGATCCCAGCAGGATCTACAGCTATGTCAGCGAATAAAAATAACTGAGGAAAGAAGAGAAGAGGAAATGAGACTACTCATAACGTAGATGCTCTCATAAAACCCGCTGAGTGTTTTCTGTCTCTGAGGTAGTGGACAGTTGGATTATGAAATGTTGAGTAGTTGTCTCGCTTTGCTCGTCATTAAGATTGTTGTCCTATTAAAGTGATGGTAGAAGAACCATTACTTAGCCGGTGCATGATTTTAAATAGATGAAATTGGCAGCATCATTGTCTCCTATAACAAGTGAAATTACAAGTTCTTACTACATTGCATCTGTTTAGGCAAAAACAACATTGTTATTTCCAGCAGTTCAGTTTTACAAGTTGCAATTAAAAATAATCACCCTATACAGTCAAATGAGTTCTTACTGTGAGTGAAATTTTATTTTACGCTTTTTTTGTGAACATATCGTAGCATCCAAAGGTGCCCCACCTTGGGATTTAGAATTGTATGCGGTGGACTGTGAGCCTTATTTATTGTTTTTATGTTAATTTGACAGTTGCGGCAGTAATTTTGTGTCATATTGCATTAGCACTACTGTGATATCCAGTAAAAATGATTAAAATAACCAAATTAGCGTATTGTTAGTTGATTAGTTGTTAAAGTCTGATTGATTAATTGATTGATTGATTGATTGATTGTGTTCAAGTAGTGATCAGTCATTGGTACAGTGTAACACATGAGGCAGACCAATACAAAAAAGCCAATGCAGGATGTAAATAATGTAGGCCAGGCATATATATATATATATATATAATCATTTATGTTATTCTTCTTTTCTGCTGTGTTGTTAGTCAGTTATATTGAGCTGTCTTTTTAATTTTGTTAGGCTATCCTTTACTGCACAACATTTTTTGTTTGTTATGTTGGCCATTCCCACACTGAAGTCTTACTCTCTTTGTCCAAAGTGTAGCATCATGTGTCTCTTTGTGTGGTTTTGAAAAATGAAGAAAGACAATTTCATGTTCCTCCCTGTTGTGTCAGAGCTCTTCCTGTAAATCTCACCAGTGCAAGCAGCTCTAAAATACTTTTTATACCCAGTACATAAAAAAAATCATCACCTCTTCATAATACAACATCATAAAACATTAAATATCTGTTTCCTCTCTAACATTATAGTGTAATATGTGTAATATGTGTTCCTTTTTGGGGGTTAAACTTGCTTTTAATTGGTTTTGGAGGACGCTGGAAAGCTCTTATCAGTGTCCTTCAAATATAATTCTAATCAGCTGGCAAATGTCCACAGCACTATCAGAGCGTCCAAATGACCTTTGATCTGTATGTGATCGGCTTTATGGCTGTTTGATTGTGGTCTCTACACTTTGCCACCAGTTGGCTGTTTGCCTGAGTCCATCTGACCTGGGATTAATCCATCCAAGTACTTTCTGGATAAAAACTGCAGTTTCAATAGATTTATTTTGGTCCTCTTCAAGTAAAAATTATGCCACATTGCATCATTTTGTGTTGTTTTGCCAGTTTTTAATCAATGCCAGTGAACATGTAGCTTTTCCATATACAACACTGGTACCACACCATATCCACCACTTACACAAGAAGTGTCATACTGACCTTCATTTTCTTCAATTACCATATTTGACCCAAACATAGGCAAGATCATAACAATACTAAATTTTGTAAATTAGTTGTTTATTGTTATTTTTTATGCATTAGCAAACATAAAATATGTGATTTTTTAAATGTTTTTGAGAGGGAGAAGTGCTTTTGATTATCATTTTCATATTTCTGTCTCATGAAAGAGCCATGAGAGTGTGTTGTAGTGTGTCCAAATTAGTCAAATTAAGACAATATAAAAATAATTATTTAAATACAATATAAAAATAATTATTTAAATACAATATAAAAATAATTTTTCAAGATCACTGTACCCGCAGAACTCTGCAGGCAGAGTAAGTAATGGTGGAAATGAGCCTTTCTAGACTTGCAATTCAACATGCATGTTCTTAATTACATATCTGATACTTTGCTGCTCAATACTGCCCTCCTCCTCACAAACAGGAGACTGCACACAGTTTATGAGGTGAAGGGAAGAGGGTGATGCTCAAACATGGCGTCAGATCCAGATCCTCCTCTGAAACTCCAGGTGGAGGAGTGAAGCGAAAATGCTGCAGGAGGGTGGTGAAGAAGATGAAGAGCTCCATTATGGCCAAACTCTCTCCGAGACAAATCCTGCGACCTGTCCAAAATGCAGCTGCTCGGCTTTTAACTGGAAATAACAAGATATCACATATAACACCAATTGGTTCCCAATTAAAGTTCGCATCCATTTTAAAATATTGGAACTAACCTATAGAGCCTTGCATGGTCAAACTCCCCAGTATATTATTGACCTCCTCCTCCCTTATACACCCCATCGGGCTCTTAGGTCTGCTAAACAAAAATTACTGGCTGAACTGGACGTTTGATATTTCAGTAATGATTCACCTGTTGGCTGGCTGCTGTTTTGAAACCAAGCACCTACTTCCCTTCCTGCCTCCCTCTGTCTGTCACCTCTTTGAAGAGGGAATTGTCACTATAATGTTATATATTATATAATTTACAAAATTACCAACTTGCCTCTCGGTAAACATCAAATAACAAAGCTAGCCTGTACAGCTGGAAAGATCATTAAGCTCCACATTGGAAGGAAAGCAGTAGAAAATAAGTGACTACAATCAATTACATCTAAAACTAGCACTAGCATGAATTTTCCACAACATTACTATGAGGCTACAGTATGTGTGACTGTTATATAAGGCAATAATGCCAGCAATGCAACTACATGCAGGAGTGTGCTATTTTACATTATGATTACCACTGATGCCAAAAATCAGACCACAAAAGAAGAAAATACTTTCCTAAAGATTTTGTAAAGGTATCTACTGTAGGATGATTTACTTCCCAGTAGGATAGGTAACTTACTCACAAACATACCTAGCTAGATTTAGGCTACAATAGATTTTTGTGTGGCTCTCTGTCTCACTCTTCTGCCGCCCTCACTGAACTAGCGATCATGTAGGGTGACAAGAAGTTTTTGGTTGTCCAAGAGCATTTAAAAGATTGTGAGATGTATGAATATACTCTGGATACTTCTACCTGTCTATCAAAGACAGAAGATCAACTTCTCCCGTTAATGTAGTGTTAACTTTTTAAGTTGCTTTTGGATTTGGGAAATCACAGAAGTGCATAATATAAAACATAAAAAAAGATGAATTACAGTAGAAATCCAGTAAACACACAAACATGATGCATTTAGCAACACGCAGTGGAAGCCCAGTCACCTGTTGTTACTGTATTGTATTGGTGTAATAATAATCAGAGTGGCAGCAGTGGCAATAATAATAATAATTTTATTACTAATAATTACAATTATATACAGTATATTATTAGTTTGGTCCAGAGGGACATTTCAGTCAACAAGGGCAGAGGTGCAGCAGCTCGAGCCATTTTAGCCACTATGTGTGCTCGTCTCTGCCAGAGATTGCTGTCAAACTGCTCGGTCTCCCCATGGTGCCAGAGTACAGTGAGTGTGAGGGTCAGTTGCTACAAGTCTGAGGCCATTGTTGGTAACAAGTTCCCCAAATGAAGGAGTTAAGTCAACAGGAGGTTGTGATTATGGGAATATACATCAAATCATTACATCTTGTAGTGCAGTTTGAGAGAAGGTAAGAATGACTGTTCAAGTAAATGTTTTCAACAACTGAGGCCTGAAGGCACCTAAAGTACAAAGTCCATTGCTGGAACATTTATTTATTTATTTATTTATTTATTGGGAACATGTACAGTGTGAAACATAAATGATACCATGTGATGTACTGTACCAGAGTTAGCTTATAGCTAATTTTCATCTGCAGTCCCTTCGGCAGCTCACAATTAAACCATAACAGCCCAATAACAAACAGTACAAAGCAAAAAACACACAGGACACATAATACAAAATGCAAACACACAACAGCACATCACATACACCCACAATGTCAACTAGAAATAACTAATGTATGTCAAATTAAAAGCAAGATTTTTTGCGTTCATGAGTAGACCACGAGATGAAATTTAGAGTCAGTGGTTACAGAGCCGAGTAGCTTTTAGCAGACTTTTTAATTTGGTTTTAAACATACTGATGGAAATGAGTCGTTCTGAACAGCAATTCAACATAGATTGTGTTAATTAAATCAATGATGTTGAATATATACATATATACACAGATTATAACATTGTAGAAATTAGAATCTCTTAAATATAACTGAGTTCAAGTCATGACACTGGGCCAAGCAGCATTTTCAAGCCCTCCTCCTCACATACAGGGGACAGCGCACAGTTTATGAGGTGGAGGATTAAGAGTCAAGCCCACTTGTGGTGTCAGATCCAGCTCATCCTCTGAAACTCCAGGTGGAGTAGTGAAACGAAAGTGCTGCAGAAGGGTGGAGAAGAAGATGAAGAGCTCCATCCTGGCCAGACTCTCTCCGAGACAAATCCTGCGACCTGCAAGAGGGAATGGAAGAAAAGTTTCAGCTCATCTGCAAGTACATGAACATCATCAAGAAGTGATGTCTAAATTCACCCACCTGCAGAAAAGGGCATGAATGCATCTCGCTTGACAAACTTTCCATCTTTGTCCAGGAAGTGGGCAGGATGAAAGATGTGTGGGTGCTCCCACTCGCTCTCATCATAGAGGACAGACATCAGGAGAGGATACACTGTGGTCCCCTGCAGACAACACACAATTTGAAAGGTTTTTAATATGCTAAGCAATAATATTATATTCTACATCAATTACAGAAAACAGTATTGTCACATTCGATTTTATTTTAACATTTTTTATCCTGAACATGAAGATGGGGTACGGATGACTGACTAGACTACTTAGAAGATAAAGAAATTAATTAATCAATTAAAGTTATAGTTACAACAATGCATACCATAAATTATGCATAAGATAATTAGGAGTCTTATTAAATATTAAAAATAAAAAGTGCCAAAAATGCACAGATAATCCAGATTTAAGTTAACCAAGTGTTGAGTATGAAAAGACATCTATCTTTTATTGTGTCTGAAGAGCAATGACCATTTAACACAATAAACACTGGCACACTCTGTGTTCAACCAGGCGCAACATGGAGGAGAGACTGAATACATTATTAGTGAGAGGAATGCATTATGCACAGGTGGAGTCAGGGCGGGCTTCAATAATGACCAATCACATGAGCTCCTCTCATCCCCTTTAAACGCAGCAACAGATGAAAGGAGGAGAGAGGCTGAGTGAGAGAGAGAAAAGAGTTCACCTCTGTAAAGGCCCTGAAGTTCCAAAATATAAATTCAGGACAACCCAGATATTAATATACATCAATCCAAATATGCTGATAATGGCAGAATGAAAATAAGGCTGATGTGTTCTCATTTGTGCTGCAGCTGCTCTTATTTTGTGTAAACAATTAATATAGGATGACTAATACATTTAAACTCTGCAGTTCTACTCCTCCTCTGTATATTTGAAAGTCTTATGCTTTTAAGTATATACAATATCCTTAAATGAACAGATACAAAATCGTGTTTGGAAATTTGCTGGTTGGTGTTTGAAAAGTGCACAAGTTCTATCACTGTTTCGTCCAAATATATAGAATATAGAAGTTTGTTTAGACCTGTTTTAAAATGTTTTCACTAACATGTTTTATTTGATCACGGCATGTAGGATGTTAATGCAGGCCTACGCTGTTTAGGAAGGAGCACGCACGCTACAGGACCTCCGGCTGTCAGAGCCTTTATGCACTGATACTTAGATACATGTCCTGGTTCAGAATTAACTACTGTAAATATTTTGAGACTTGACTGTAAGTGGCACAGCTGAAAACTCCCTATAATGACATGAAATATTTTGATTCTCTAACCCGAGTTTGAACTAAATTAAATCTCCGGACAGATTTGAGGGATCTCAGGACGCATCCTGAGGATAGCCACGTTACTTCAAATGATTTTATTGTTAAACTTGGAATCTGTGAGTAACAGCTTTCCGATCTGATGTTCGGAAAAGATCCTGACAGATCTTTTCGCCATGTCAGAATTGTCTGATTTAAATTATGAATGAAGTTACCTCTGCTGTGCAGAGACTGTAGATGAAACACACATATCACTCCTGCTGTGTGATGACTCCAGCTGTTTAATAAACATGAAAAAGATCCCACATTCTACAAGTTATTGTAGGAAACAGAATCCAGCAGAACTTATTTCTGAACTCCACTCGTGGATGATATTATTGGTAAGAATCTTCCTTAAAAACAAAACTGTTTTGATTCTCATGTCAATTTGCAGTACATGAAAAAATGTGCAGCAAACCGGAAAGGGCTAAACTCAATATAAATGAAAGATGTTTTGTGATTTTGGAGATGTCTGTGTGTGTGCACCTCTGCTGAAGCCAGAAAAATTGCCCTGCGTATGCGATAAGAGGTGGTCTGAGCCAGAGCCTCTCCTTCCACATTGGACCCTACGTTGGAACTTTATTAAGTCGAAATCAATTTTCTAAAGTAAGAAGTAAGAGTAAGAGTGTTTTTATGTCTTTATTACAGTAGACAGGTGACAGGAAACAAGGGAGAAGAAGATGCAACAACAGTCCCCAGCCAGATTTGAACCATGGATTTTTGGGTTTGCATTTCATGTTCAGCATCTTAACATCCTATCCACAGGCACCCAAATCTTACCTTTTTAATAAAGTAGCCCTGGAAAATGATATCTTGGCTGGTCTTGTGAGGAAGAGCCATGGGGAGGATGTTAGCCAGTCTCTGTGTCTCATGGATGACAGCGTCAGTGAAGGGCAGGTTCTTTCTGTCCTCGACCTGAACCTGACGACTTCCTATCACGCTGCTCAGCTCCTCCTGGACCTGGTCTAGAAAATGAAAGGAGGCGAGGACAAATTATGTTTAGGTGCATGGTGTTTATCTATTTCTTTTGTTGTTTTTGTTAGCTTTTATGATGATTTTTATGTCAGTAAAGCTGGGACTTTCTGTTTAGTGATGAATGCTGTGCATACATACAGCTCCTTACCCTGTATTTTTGGATACTTGGCCATAAGCAGAAGTGCCCATCTCAGTGTAGTTGCTGTTGTATCAGTGCCAGCAGCAAAGAGATTAAGGACGGTAATCAAAAGGTTTTCATTGTCGAAGGGGCTGTTGGTAATCCCAGATTCCTGCATGTTCAGATGAAACAGAGCAGTTATTGAAACAAATCTATCCAAAACTTTGATACATAACATTACTTTGAATGACTGACTGAGAATCACACAGTTTTTTTGTTTTTATAATGATGGTAGAGGATGTAAACTCCATTCCTTGTCACTAAATGACCAGGTTACAGTCAGCTTTCTCCAATAAACTGATTTCTAGAGGATTTTGGAAATCTAATTTCCCCAGTGAGATTTCTCCTGGGGAACACTGATCAACTAGGCAACTCACTGGTCAACTTAACAAGAGAATCTCTCAGGATATCTTGATATCCATTGAAAGCAAAATGTGTGCCACAGTCCTCAAAATCTGGCTTTATGCAGATGATGTATTGCTCTTTATACAATTTCGTCATTGTAAGAGAGCATTAGAACCATTGAATCATTTTCAAATAATTCAATTAATTGGATGAAACCTACTATCGCTCTCTCCTCTATATGGACAGAATATGAAAGCCCACCACTTGTCCCAACATCACATATCTGGGTATCAACGTTTCCCCCCAGCTGTCAGAGTTATTCAACTTTAACCCCTCACCCCACTGCTCAATACAATAAATGATGATTTACTATGCTGAATGAACCTGCCTCTCTCAATCATGGGAAGAAAAATGACAATACTTTCAACACTGAACTATCATTTCCACAGTGATCTCAACACAACCCAATCCTACCTGGTTTAAATCTCTGCACTCCATCAATTCCACTAAATTTTAGTGGAAAAATAAAACACCCCGAATCAAGCTAGGATCAACATGGACTTCATTTGTGGAGAGATGTGGGGCATGACTATCTAATGTGGGACTCAAAAGTGACACTTGTCAATTTAATTAGAATTATGAAAGATAATAATTAGAAAATAATGAATATATTTTATATAAAATAATGAGCATATTTTGATAGGTGATGATGTGTTTCCCAACCTCCAGTTTTTGTTTTCGGACCATAAAGGCATCCACAAAACCTCTGCACATCTGTGGATTGAGGGTCTCTTTCAAACGACTGAAAAAGTCTAAGTTCTGTTCCTTATTGATTTGAGACAACTGAAGCAATTCCTTCCTGTCAGATAACAATTTGCCGATCCACGGGAACAGGTTGTACAACTGTTAAAAAAAAAACACAGTATGTAAAATAGAATAACATTACTAGGAAAGTGAACAAATGAAATTATTTATTCAGTTGCCACATTTTATGTGTTATGTATTTTGAAACCACAATGCTGAAAGTATAAGCTTAACAAAAATATAAAATGATACCTGTATTTGTGGGGAGCCTCCAACTTGAATGTTCCTGTTTGTTCGATCTACCAGGGATGTAAACTCTGGATCATTATATTCAAATCTGCTGCCATAGACCATGGAGCAGATAATATTAGAGACTGCATAGTTCATTGGTTGGGTTGGATCAAAAGCTTCTCCTGCAACAAGGGAAACAGAAAAATAATCATTTTTTTTAAGTCCAAAATGTTGCCTTTTATTGCAGTTGTTTAAAATGAAAAAAGGCTTACCTTTGAATTTCTTAAACACTTCTATAAGGTATTGACCTTCCTCAATGATTTTGTCCTCACATGCCTTCTTTCCCATTCCAAAGTCTCTCAGGTTAGTCAAGGCAAAGCGCCTCATGTCTTTCCATGAATCCCCATTGGACCATAAAACCCCTGTGATGAAGTATTTGAACAAAATATATGTAAACTAATAAGCTGATTGTGGGCAAAGACTATAGTATATAAACATACAAGTGAATAAAAACAGGAAGATAATTTTGTAAAAGCTCAGTTTTTTCATTCCTTACCATGTTCTTTATTAATTTCCTTCACAATTAGCATTGGATCTCTGTCTCCAAACTCGTCAGCATGGTTGACAAGTGCCTCCTTCACTGTCTTGTATCCTGCCAAGACCACCACTTTCTTGGGTCCCAAATAGACAGTGAACACTGACCCATATTTCTTGGAAAGCTAAGAACACACACACACAGAGAAGTAAACAGACAGGATGATAGAATTGCAGAAAAAAAAAAAAAAACTACCCAAAAAATAAGTACAAAGTACTAAGTAGTATGGCACTTCCTCACCATCAGTAATGTGTTGTAGGGTCTTTTAAGGTCCAGCTGCAGCAGGTTACCAATTATGGGAAATGGTTTTGGTCCTGGAGGATCCTTCCGGTCTGCATGGGAGCTGAAGCTGGAGGATGAGATGAGGTAGACCAGCAGCAGGACTACAAGAGCCGCCAACAGGGAGACAGAACTGGAGGACTGGAGAAATACATCTAATAACCCCATAACTTTAAAACACACTGTGTCCTTCCTAGTGTACAGACAAAATGAGTTCCTTGCCCTGCTGCCTTTTGCTCTGTGAGTGTTTTGGTAAGGAGAGAAGCCTTTTTGTAGCCGACAGTGAGACAAAGGCCCAGCCCATGGGTAGGGCTGAAGTATGGAAAAGTTCACCCAGAAAAAGTAGTAAATGACCGTTGTTATCAGCTGTTTTCAGCACAGAGTGATTTGTTTGTTGGATATTTAAAAAGATAGGCTTGCACTTCTGTTATCTTGAAATCCATGTCTTAATGTTGACTCGTGATCAGAAAGGGAGAGTAATTGAGTCTAGAGGTTAACGGAACAAGTAACATAAAGATTTACCCAGACAGGCAACTCTGACCCAGTTATATTCCACTGATTCTTGTTTCAACTGTGAATGGTGGTTTTAAGAAAAAGTCATAAATCTTTGTACTCGTTTTTTTGGTGAAGTTTTAAAATTTTTAAATAAGTCTCTCTGTTTTGGCTGCTCCAAAACATTAACTGGTTGTTTTAAAGTCCTTTGTAGCCTACATACACTTTTACTTTTACCTTGGATACTTTTTTATATCATTTACCTCCCTTTACTTCAGGGGTGTTTTCAAAGGCGGATTTTTAGTTGCAATGGAGTATCTTTATATTGTAGTATAAAGGGTCTGAATACATCCTCCACCACTGATCAACACACACCTGCATGGTGCCACGGCTGCTGGTGTAATGTCATTATCTAACATGTCCTTTTTGGTTCCTTCTGAAAACACTTCTTTCTCTGGTTCTTAACATTATCATCATTGTGAGACAGTTTTTTTTTCTTGTTGACAAAGTTTAATAATGTGGTGTTCTCTTCATATGTGTAGGTTAGTGGCGTGTGCCTGATTAGCTAGCTTACATGAAAGACTGTAATATGATTGTGTGCAGCCTTAGTGAGCAAGATGAGCATAAGATACATATCAGCAGCTATTTTTAGGGAGGTATATGGTAATGATCCCCCTGCCCAGAGGTACATATGCATACATATATATGAAGGTTTTCAGGATAATTTTTCTCTGTATTTGACAAATTAATTTAAAAGGGACATATTTATTTGATCGTATGTGATTTTCCTCTACTTCCTCTTTGTGACGATGTCAGATTCTTCACGCATGCCCACTAACGGCTGTTCATTCTGTAGCCTTGGCTGCTAAGGTTGTTGCTAAGGTTGTTCCACAGGCTGTTCACGTTGTCCACTCACATATTTTGGATTGGATTTGGGCTCGAACATGAACAGATGTATTTAAAACATTTTTTTCAAGTAAAGAAGGAGAAGAAGAAGCAAAATCCGACTAGTGTTTGTTTACGTAGCCTCCGCAGCTGGCAGAAGTCTTGGGCAGTTTCTAGGAGCTAATCAAACAGAACAGAGTGGGCTCATCAGGCAGGGGGCCTTAAAGAGACAGGAGCTAAAACTGTCTGTTTGAGAAAGAGGCTGAACTGAGGGGCAGCATAAAGGGTTAGTATAAGATAGATAAGGAGTTTTTTGAACCAGAATAAAAATATAGACCTGGAAATGTGCATGATACTTACTCTTTAACCCTAATGACATGTAATCCCTATAGTATGACTGGCTTATAAACATGCACATAGAATATTGAACTGATTCTGGAGCAAATGGCCTTTTTGTTAAGTCCTAAAACAGGGACATTACAGCAGACTAATACAGACATGAATATGACTTTCAGAATCTGATATTGATGAAAACATGCAAACCCTTGGTGGTTTACAGCTGATAAAGAGCAGATCTGGTGGCACTATTCACATATGGAGGAAAGGTTGAACCTGAATGGCTTACGTTACAATGATAAGAAAACAGTGGCATGGATTATTGGTTAACCTGCAATCCTTGAGGTGTTTCAGGTTGATTCTTGGTTGTCTACTGTTTTCTGTGGTAAAGTTCTTCCCAATTGTTTATAGGGTCCGCCTCAGGATGCTGCAGTATCCACAACCCCCAACAACCACATGTGGGTAGAATATGTGCTACCCTCCAGAGGATGTCCACCAGAGTAACCCCCACAAAAAACATCTCCTGATTGTCACATTCATCAGCTGATTCTGAGGGATAATAAAACATATATTATATAGCAATAGGTAACACAATTACATTTTTATGGAGGGAAATAAATGATCTGTCACTTATACCTCTCAGTATAATACAATGCAAACCAGTGAAACTC
This sequence comes from Scomberomorus guttatus, assembly GCA_038419695.1. Taxonomy (NCBI): domain Eukaryota; kingdom Metazoa; phylum Chordata; class Actinopteri; order Scombriformes; family Scombridae; genus Scomberomorus; species Scomberomorus guttatus. The sequence continues at coordinate 26,951,113 of CM076462.1, forward strand.
AAAGGAGCAACGCTGCTACCAACTCAAATCATGCTCTTCTGAATACCAACAAAGACATTCAGCTCACCCAGGTATTTTCTCTGACTTCAGTTATACAGACAGAGACCCAAACCAGAATACCCAAATAAATCAGGGAATCCCCTAGGACCTGCAGTCCAGGTGGCATAGGTACTAACTGCCTGGGAAACCCCTACAATCAACGACACCTGGACATGTTTCAACACAAAGAGAACAACTAATTAAATGCACACAAACAAAACACCTAGGAACCAGACTAAACGAGACCCCAATTTGTCATGACCAGCTCAAAAACCATGACAAATAACGGGAGGCGACACAGAAAAAGTTAAAGCAAAAACACATTAATTTATTTCAAATGACTAAAAATGTCAAAATGCTGTGAGGTGTGGCGGTCAGTACGTCAGTAGTGTTGCGTGAGTGAAAAAATAAGTGAGTGGAATGTTGTATGGTGAAAGGAAAAGCAAAGGCAAAGATGGGGAGTGTGGAGAGTAGGGAGCAGAGTTTCCCCTTTCTCTCACCATGGAATAAGTGGGGTGTGCTCTTATAGTACTGGAAACACTGGGCCCAGCCCAATAAACAACGACCTCACCACACCTGCAAGGCATCTGCAACACAAAACACAAAGACAGCCGGGGCACAATCCAGCAAAAAGGGATGACGAGCGGCGAGAGAGGAGCGTATCTCTTAAATGGAGGGGAAAACATTTACCGGCGGGAGGAGGTGTCACCTTAAGCAAAGCATAGATCTGTCAGAGCGATCAAGCTTTATTGTGTCATTAATTATAGGAGGAGATAACGATGCCACAGAGAAAAAATAATACCAGCAATCACCTGCCGGCTGCTCTTCTGTATGTTAAGTATATTTTATCATATTCACTTATTCAGTTCTAATTGCATAATGTAGACTGTGATCGCAATATTGAATGATTTAGGAATATTTGGGGGAATATGCTCGCTCCACAAGTCAGAGTGTTTTGAATAATGTTCTACAATGGAGCCTACCTCACCTTACCCTGTTGTGTTTGTATCAGCCATGTGATTCAGGTAGGCGTACACACCGCTTTTTCCACTTGATTTTTTTTTTCTTTTATTATCAGAAATGACAATTTTTACAGTTCAAACAGCAGTCAGTCTCTATTCGCATAAAATAAAACTATTTGCAAAGAAAAAAAGAAAATGAACATATCAAATTGTATGCCTCCAAACACCATAATCACATGCAAAAGATCAGATCTTTTTTGTCTTTAGAAATAAATACCATCTTTTGCATTTTTCACAAAAACATCTTCACCTTTGTCTGCCAAAAACAATGTCTGAATGCATAACTTTATCAGGTTGCAGAACAGTTTTGATTTGTCCACAGTTTTGCCCTCTTAGAGGGCAAAGTTCCTCCCAGTGTTTACTGCATGTCTAGCGTGGGCCAGGGTGATGTTAATCAAAGTTCTGTTTATATCAGTCCTTCTCTGGGATAATCCAAACAACCAAGTCCATGTCCAGTCCGTGTCCGTTACCTTTTCAGTCCAGTGAGATGTTCTAACAGAAGCTTGACCTGGTGGATAAAGGGGATGCAGATGGGGCTCAGAGGGAACAGATGTTCAAGGTCCTCAGGATGTTGTTTGCAAACCGTGCGGTGTCTCCCATACATAGATTTAGTTGTATGGGAAGAATTGAACAGGGCATCCAGCATATGCGACGACTGAGTCGCCTTTCAAATGGTGTGCAGAGTCCACCTACTCGGTGCACCACAGGTGTATACCAGTGGTAATGGTGCAGACCCACAAAGACAAGCAGCCAGCCCAACAGCCAAAAGAGGCAGGGTTATCACACAGCCTATGAACAAAAGGTTGATTCAATACCTCTATAAAACATTTTCAATGAAAACTTAACTTCATTTTAATCTTAATGAAGGTAGGATGTATTGTGGTGCTGTTACATCAGCTACATGTACAGTTACCAACCTACTAAACTGAAACTAAATTAAGATTAAGACTGTTTCCACACATATAGTTTAAGAAGACACGTATATACACACACAGCTCACCTTCATACACACACAAGCTCAGGTGATACGTTAAACCTTGTTAATGATAAACTTTACTGAATGAATTTTATAGCTTACCTTGTTACAAAACCAAGTTATGAAATTGGGGGCAAAGATCGTCACAATGAATGTTTTACATTAGACATGTCTTTGACTTTGTCACATTTTATCCAGTATCCTGTAACAAAACAAAACAAAAAATATCAGCAAATACTGACCCAAACACCAGATTTTTTCATAATTTTGTACATTATCGTCCCTTATTACCAATTTTGTTTGCATAACACAGGAAGTGGGAGAGAAAAGGTTGCTTTCAAACCCCTGCTTTTAGGTTATTTATATTGTTATAATGTTTTAAGGATGATGTTGGCCTTTTTATTAGTCTGTCAAATGGTCAAATCTGAATTATCTCAACAACTGTTGGATAGTTTTTCATAGAAACTGGCATTTATATCCAGACTTAAGTGATCCCCTGGCTTACTTTAGTGTTATGAGGTTGACATTTGTGGTGGATTTGATTAAGATGTCTCAACAACTATTGCCCTGAAATTTGGTACAAACATTCATGTTCCTCTTTCGGATGAATCGTAATAACTTTGGATCTCTTGAGTTTTCATCTGCCACCATTAGCAGATCAAATATTTAAGTTGTCTGATACTTTGGTTTATGACAAACTCTGCAAAACTAATTGTATTCCCATTAACTTTATTTAGTAGTGCTAATTGGCAAATGTTAGCATGCTAACAGGTTAACTGATAATGTGAAACTACTTTTGTTTTGTCTGAATTCCTGATCTAATTATTCTGTGTGGGAGCTGCTGGATAGGAGGCAGGTTTACCAGAGAGGCTGTAGAATCTAATGTACATTTTAGTAGTTTAACTTAATTAATCATAAAATCCACTTTACAGATTTACTGTAGATTAACAGGCACTTAATGTTGACTTGTTGAAGGCTGAGGTTATCTTTAAAAGGCCAATCACACACTGGAGTCACTGTGAATAACATGTTTCATGGAAAGTCTATTATTCATTTCATCTATAAGCCTTCAGTTTTATCATGACCGAGGTCGCCCTCTAGTGTTTAATGCAACATGATGACATTTAAAGGGCAGGTTCACAATTTTACAAGTGTGTGTTAAACAGCAGTCAGGTGTCCATATGAACAGTGAAAGAGGTTTTCCTCGCTGTAATCATTCCTCCTGTTCATACTGGATATTAAAAGATCCCCTTCAAATCTGCTCTTAATGGAAGTGATGGGGGCCAAAATCCACAGTGTGTCCACACAGTCATTTAAAAGTAGATGTGAAGCTTATATGAGGCTTCAGCAGTCTGAGTTAGTCATATCAAGTGGATATCTGCCACATTTACAGTCTTTTTAGCATCAAATTCCCTCTTTGTGTTTCCTCGGACAGTGTTTCCCTGTTGAGCTGCGGTGGAAGTATAGTAACAAAAAGAGGGACTTTGGCACTAAAAAGACTGTAACGTTGAAAGATATCTACTTGATTTGACTCATTTGGACGCTGAAGCTTCATATTAGCTTCAGATAAATTGTTTAAATACATGTTTGCACAGAAGGAGGACTGTGGATTTTGTCCCCCATCACTTCCATTGTAAGTGCATTATGAAGGGATCTTCTACAGCAAGAAAAAAATCAATGTTCTAATGTTCATTTAGGCACCTGACTATTATTTTAAGACGGACTTCAAACATTATGAACCCATCCTTTTAGTCATAAAACAGTCCTATTCTGACAGAAACACTCCAGTCCAGAGGACCAAAGCACAGAGAGAAGAGAGAGAGAAGATTTCATTTTCAAAGAAATCTACAATAACATTGAAGAACAAACCAGCAGACCTCTGCTGCTGTTCTTCCCACGTTGACACCAAAATATTTCCCATGAATCTTTCCACCAAAAGTTACACTGCAATAAGAAACAGAAACACCCTAAAAACCACTTATAGTAATGCCACTTAGTCTTATTTTGACATTTAGTGGGCAAATTCTGGTTTGGAATTTGAAAAGTAACAGTTATAAATCCTGAATTTAAAAATGTATGTTTTATGTTTTTCAAACTGTATTCATGTATGTCTGCATGTCTGTAGTTTATTTTCTTCTGACCAGAAGCTTCACGTAAAAACAGTTCCTCAAAACCAAATTAAGCTACAATGATAATGTGACATTTGCATCTTATAACAAAAATAGACAGATTTCTCAAACAGTAACCATGATTTCATTAAAGAAATTTAAATAAAGAGAGCAGGTTTACTTAGAAAGCTATATTTAGAGCTGGTTGTATGTGGGCACACTGGAGAAAATGTCGAAATCAGACTTAGAACTGTTCTCTGGTTATAGGAAGGTCAAAGTTGAGTTGTTCCCATGACAAGATATTTAGACGAGAGGCTTCATTCAGCATATGAAACTTTATTTATCATAATTATCAACATACACTGCTGGGATCCCAAACAGTACAGGGTTTAAAGTAGATTTTAGCAGAATTCAGTGATGTTTATCTGGTCATCATTAGAGGGTAAAACCTCCTGGAGCTCTGCTGCTGTTGTAGCCACATTTTCACTAAAACACTTCCCTCTTAAATCTTAAGACAAAGCTGCAATCAGGAACCAGTGGCTCATAGACCACAAAATGCATCAACAACAACATGAGAATTCACAAGAATACAGTTGGCCAATCTATGTTCAGAGGTGACCGTGGTGAATGCATGAACATACTTTGACATATATGTATGAAAATACATCTCCAATCACCTATTTATCTCTGCAGTGTAGCTGTAGCATGAAAAACCTCTCAAACACAGAGTGGTGACGGCAAACCAACGGCAACAACGCAGCCACCACAGTTTAGCTGACCACAAATGTGTACTGACACCACACAAAACTGACACCGCACATGTGATGTTCAGTCAGGACACCCACTCATGATTAGAAGATAAAACCACTCTGCTGCTGTTGTTACCACACTCTCACCAAAACACTTCCCCTTCAGTTCTCAGTAACAATTACTTCAAAGATACAATGAGGAACTAACAGGTCTCAGACCACTAAAACATCATCTTATCTGTGTTCTTTCCCAGCTGCTGCAGTATCACCATGTTGCACCATCAGCACCAAGAGTCAAAGTTTGACTCTTCACCTGTCTGTTCACGTGTGCTGTCAGACATCACCATGAATCCTGTCACAGCAGAATCCTAACTGTGTTTTAAACATACTTTATTCTACTTTATGCTTATCAGATGTTGCAGTTATGTGATATGTGCCACAGAAAATGTCCTTTTTTAAAGGGAAATCATTTGTCTTTAAATTCAAATACTGTTCCTGTGCACAGGACACGAGAAAACAATGTTTTCACATTTTAAAAGCTTAAATGATGAGTTCATGATTATAAACATGAAGTACTTTGAGAGACAGCAGGTGTAAAGGAAGTGTGTTGTGGTCTTGGTGGTGAGTGGTTGGAAACATTCATCCTTAACTATCTAATCCATTATGTATTTACTCTTGGCTGATTATAATATAAGATCTTATGCAGATATATACGATTATATAAGACAATGCAGATGCGAGTGCTACCTTGCTTGTAAAATGCAAAAATGTTTAAATTTAAAGTTAATATTCTCCACCTACAAAAAGTTGATAACTTACAAGTGAGAAAAATAGACTGAAGCCACAATGAGGAAGAGACACTTTACTCATGATAGGAAGTAGACAGTGTATTTCTCTGTATGAAGCACTAATAAGGACATTTTGAGAGCTGAGATTGTGAGAAGAAGACAGAGAGAAAGACAGAGAAGCACGATGGTTGAACTCAGATGGATTAAAATGTCTTTATTTCTGATACTGAGGCTTCAGTTTACAGGTAAGATACAAAAACCTGCATTATTACCTTATTTACTTTATTAAATAACTTTCATTTTACTGATACAGTCAAATATACTGTTTGTTTTTAACATTCACACTACAGTCATATTCTTATTTCAGTTCATTTATCACATTTCTCTCTCAAATTCTCAACAGCAGTAACTGGACAAACTTTCCTCTTCATCACTGTCAGAGATGGAGATGAAGTCACTTTGTCTTGTGAAAATGTGATGACTGATCAGGATAAATGTAACAGTACTACCTGGCTCTTCAGTGGTTTAAGAAACACAGCAGCAGCAACAGCACTGATTGAACATGGGCAGATTGTTGAAAAAGCCAAAGCTAAATCAGACAGACTGAGTGTTACAGCGGACTGTTCTCTGGTTATAAAGAAGGTCACAGTTGAGGATGTTGGTCTTTACACCTGCAGACAGTTCAAATCAGGACAACAACAAGGTCCAGACTCTCAGGTTGATCTGTCTGTTGTTACCAGTGAGTATTTACATCATAATGTTTTCAGCTCAAACTGTCTTGTTAGAACAATATACTGAAACATTACAATAATTATGATTACAGTGATGAAGTTAATCTTACTCTTGTTGTCTTTCTCACAAAATCTCCATCTTCACCAGTGACTGAACATAAGGACACTGATAAGGTGACGTTAAGCTGCTCTGTGTCGACATATAAACAGTGTGCACACACAGTGGAGTGGGTGTATGAGGGTAATGATCAGGATGTGAACACTCAGCACATGAAGGAGTCACAGTCTTCTTGCTTTGTCACTGTGACGTTTACAACTTCCCATCTAACTGAGCCATCAAAGTATTCTGAGTTATTCAAGTGTAAAGTGACAGATACAACTGGAAAAGTGCAGCTGTTTACCTTCAGCCCTCAGTCTTCAGGTGAGAAATCTGCCTCATTTAGTTTCTCATTTTTTGTGTGTAGATGATAATTATGGGATATTTTATCACCACAGTTTGTTGGGATTTTGAGATTTTATTTGTCCAGGTGAGGATGCAAAATTCACAACATTAACAGCAATAGGTGGAAAAAGCAAATAAGTCGAGCCAAACAACTTTCTTTTGTCTTCCAGTTCATCTCTCTGTCTGTCTCTTGTTCTTTTTTCATATGTCCAGGTGAGGACACTGAAAGAGCAGATTTTCCAGGTTGGGCAAAGTTCATCATTGTGGCTGTGGGTTTAGCATCACTCTTAATAATCGTTTTGGTGCTCATCAGATGGAAGAAAACTAAACGTGAGAACACAGATGAAACTTTCATAAACAAGATGTTTTGATAAACCTGGATTTTCACTGTGGAAGCTAAAGTCGATTCTTTTGTCTTTTCAGGGAACAAAACACAGATGGATGAAAACATTGTGAGTTCACAAACTGAATCATCAAATGTTTATACAGTTATGACTTTTCAGAGAAAAACACTGTTTTAAAGGGGACATATCATGAACATTTCAGGTCTATATTTTTATTCTGGGGCTCTACTGGAATATCTTTGCATGATTTACAGTAAAAAAAACTCCTTATTTATCTTATACTGGCCCTTTATGCAGCCCCTCAGTTCAGCCTCTGTCTGAAACAGGCTGTTTTAGCTCCTGTCTCTTTAAGACCCGCCTCATGAGGAGCCCAATCTGTTCTGATTGGCCGCTTCAGGAAGCTTCCTCTGGCTCTGGAGGCTACGTAAAAGACAGTAGTGGTTGGATTTCACTTCTTTGTCTAGTTCCTTACTCAAAATATCAACTTCTCAAATACATCCATACGCTTTCAAGACAAAACGTTTTGAAATCTTAACGATGTTTAACATAGACATCCAACATTATAACAGTATATAGATGAAAGAAAATCACAAAAAGCATGTTGTGTCCCCTTTAAGTATCCATTGCTGTTAATAGAAAACTGTAACTAGACTGTTATTTGTCCAGGGACTGAGTTTAAACAATGTAACGACTCCAGAAACCAGTCAGGACACGGTGAGATTACACACTACACCCAGTATTAAATTACACTTGATTTTGTACATATTTGTTCTCCAAAATATGATACAGTGACTTTTAAGCCTAATTTCCTTCTTTGAGAGAGAATAAAATAAGATTAGAAGAGTGAGTCAGTATAAATCCACATGTTACTGAGCAGCCATCATGTTGTCTTCACTGTGCAGGCTGATCCTGAAGATGGTGTTTCCTACGTCTCCATCAACTTCACCAAGAAGACCAACAGTAAAGCCCGGGTAAGATGAGTGTTTGATTGTTACTGAATTAAAGAAAATAATATTTATTTTATACTCAAAGCTGTTAAAATAACATTTCAGTTATTAAATAACTTTCAGATCTCCCAGCTCCTGTTGAGTTATGTTCTTGTCCTTTTTCATGTCATGTTTAATTCATATGTGATTTTGTTTCCCTTTTGTTTCCCAGGTTCGTGGTGATGGTGATGATGAAGGTGATGCAGTGACCTACAGCACTGTGAAAGCTTCCTCCTCTTCTGCTGGAGCCTCCACTGATCCCAGCAGCCTCTACGCTGCCATCAACAATCCCAACAAATAAGAGACCACAGCGTTCATATCTTTACATTTAATTTATAACTGATTAGTTAAAGCTTTCTGATGAGAAAACCAGTTTATATTCCCAGAATCCCAGCCAATTACCCTTTACATCATAACACATACTGTATCCCTGTGGAGAATCTGTCTATGCTGTCCAAACCTCTGAGATTTTATCCTAATAATCAGTTATTTACAGTGTGCAGAGCTGACTGTGCTTGACACATGAAAGACAAAAATGTATTTTAGGTTTTTTTTTCAGTATTATAATTATTCACTGTTTGATATGAAAAATGTCCAGAAAGGGATGTAGTAAGTTAACATATCCTTAATGAACTCACTATCAGGCCCTTTACTGAGCTCAGTGATGTTTGTGCTCGTGTTGAGTGAAAGTTAAAATTGTAGTTTTCACTGATATTTTATTTCTCATCATTTTCGGACTGAACTGAATTCTCTAAGCATGCATCTGGTACTTTTTGAGTGTAATAATTTAAACATGTATGTCTCTGTTCGGTTTGCTTTGTTGTGGTACAGAAGTGTCAGAGGTGCGATGTGATCATGTGACATCCCTTATTTGGACTGAATTAATGGTGTCACCTTTGAGACTCATATATCAAAGAGCTGAATGAGTGGAAACTGTGAGGTTGTAGATCCTTTGTAGACTTTTAGAGTTTAAAATAAATTTCAATAATGTTTCTTACATTTGTGTTTGGTGCGTTTTTTAGAGAGTAATATTAAAACAAATACACATTCTTCTTGTTGCTGTTTTTTGTGTAAGGCAGACGCCACTGAGCATGTGCGGGAATTTTTTTCTGTTTACAGAGCTTCACTAGCTTGTTGTGCTACATATCACAACCTCCTGACTGTGTACTGGAGTTCTTTGAGAAATTTATAATGTAGCCTAGTAAAAAGTCGAGAGGTTGTGATATGTAGCACAACAAGCTAGGGAAGTACTGTCGGAACTGCATTCCTGCACATGCTCAGTGGCCTTACATACAACTACTCTCCAAATACTAGAGACAAGGTCTAAGTAACCACTAAGTAGGTTATTAGTGATGACTGAGTCACATACACACTTCCGGGATAAGCACAGATGAGCAAGCACACCAGTTATCATCAGAAACGTCCGGCGGGGGTCTCAGTGGGGATTTTCAGAGATGAAAGTTGTCTCTTTGTCTGGTGCTTTGATAAAGTTTGGCCTGTCTGTTACTGTGAGCCTCGTGTGGTTGTGGTGTTCGTTTGGTCATCTTTAGAGGGTAAAACCTCCAGAGGTCCGCTGCAATTGTACCCACATTCTCACCAAAACACTTCCCCTTCAGTTCTCAGTAACAATTACTTCAAAGATACAATGAGGAACTAACAGGTCTGGGACCACTAAAACATCATCTTATCTGTGTTCTTTCCCAGCTGCTGCAGTATCACCATGTTGCACCATCAGCATCAAGAGTCAAAGTTTGACTCTTCACCTGTCTGTTCATGTGTGCTGTCAGACATCACCATGAATCCTGTCACAGCAGAAAACTTTATACTACTTTTTACTTATCGGACATTGCAGTTATGTGGTATGTGTCTTAACCAATACTGAGGCGCCACATAAAATGCCATTTTTTAAACGGAAATCATTTGTCTTAAATGACAAATACTGCTCCTGTGTACAGGACACGAGAAAACAATGTTTTCACATTTTAAAAGCATTAAATGATGAGATCATAAAGGTCATAAACATGACATAGTTTGAAATACAGGAGTGAAAAGGAAGTGTGTTGTGGTCTTGGTGGTGAGCGGCTGGACATATTCAGCCTTAACTTCTACAATATCTTATCCCTTACTCTCAGCTAATTAAAATATAAGATCTTATATAGATATATAAGATTATATAAGATACTGCAGATGCGAGTGCCAGCTTGCTCGTAAAATGCAAAAACGTTCAACTTTAAAGCGAAAATATGCTCCGCCTAGGAAAAACTTACAAGTGAGAAAAAAGGGAGGAGACACTTTACTCATGATAGGAAGTAGACAGTGTATTTCTCTGTATGAAGCACTAATAAGGACATTTTGAGAGCTGAGAGTGTGAGAAGAAGACAGAGAGAAAGACAGAGAAGCACGATGGTTGAACTCAGATGGATTAAAATGTCTTTATTTCTGATACTGATGCTTCAGTTTACAGGTAAGATACAAAAATCTGCATTATTACCTTATTTATTAAATAACTTTCATTTTACTGATACAGTCAAATATACTGTTTGTTTTTAACATTCACACTACAGTCATATTCTTATTTCAGTTCATTTATCACATTTCTCTCTCAAATTCTCAACAGCAGTAACTGGACAAACTTTCCTCTTCATCACTGTCAGAGATGGAGATGAAGTCACTTTGTCTTGTGAAAATGTGACAACTGATCAGGATAAATGTGACAGTATTACCTGGATCTTCAGGCGTTCAATAAACACAGCAGGAGCAGCAGCAGCACTGTTTGAACGTGGGCAGATTGTTGAAAAAGCCAAAGCTAAATCAGACAGACTGAGTGTTACAGCGAACTGTTCTCTGGTTATAAAGAAGGTCACAGTTGAGGATGTTGGTGTTTACACCTGCAGACAGTTCAAATCAGGACAACAACAAGGTCAAGACTCTGAGGTTTATCTGTCTGTTGTTACCAGTGAGTATTTACATCATAATGTTTTCAGCTCAAACTGTCTTGTTAGAACAATATACTGAAACATTACAATAATTATGATTACAGTGATGAAGTTAATCTTACTCTTGTTGTCTTTCTCACAATATCTCCATCTTCACCAGTGACTGAACATAAGGACACTGATAAGGTGACGTTAAACTGCTCTGTGTCGACATATGAACAGTGTACACACACAGTGAAGTGGGTGTATGAGGGTAATTATTGGGATGTGAACACTCAGCACATGAAGGAGTCACAGTCTTCTTGCTTTGCTACTGTGAACTTTTTAACTTCCCAGCCATCAAAGTATTCTGAGTTATTCAAGTGTAAAGTGACAGATACAACTGGAAAAGTGCAGCTGTTTACCTTCAGCCCTCAGTCTTCAGGTGAGAAATCTGCCTCATTTAGTTTCTTATTTTTTGTGTGTAGATGATAATTATGGGGTATTTTTTTCACCACAGTTTGTTGGGATTTTGAGATTTTATTTGTCCAGGTGAGGACACTGAACGAGCTGCAACAAAATCAACAATAGAAACCGAGGGTAAAAGCACAAAGACAAGGATGGGCTTTTGTGTATTTCACGGGTTTTACCAGTTTCACCACCGTAGGTTCTCCTACATGTTTGGAAGGGGAGGGTGAGGGGAGTAGTATTCAGTTGGTTGCAATCTGCAACTTCACCACTAGATGGCAATAAAATCCTACACACTGGTCCTTTAACAACTTGTATCTCTCTGAGTCTAAAGTATGAATGTCAGACTGAGTCTTGGCTGTGGGTGGAGATATTCTCTTATTCAGTTCATCTCAGTCAGCGTGTTCACACACATGTCTGAGTCTCAAACCTTGTTGTTGCTCACTGTTCTCTCTCTTTCTGTCTCTCAGCCTTTGATGTTTAAAGTTCACTTCAAATATTGAACTATATTGTAGTAATATTGTAATGAATACAACATTTTTCAGGTTGTAAAAAGCACACGTGCTGTATATACTGTATTTCTCTCATTTTTAATAACAGGAGTTTGAACTGTGACAAATGTTTTTATTGTTTTAATTCTCTTTGCAGTTGGGTTGAGGTTCATCATCGTGTCTGTGGGTTTAGCAGCTCTCATAATAACTGTTGTGTCAGTCAACATATGGACTAGAATTAAAGGTGAGAACATTCACAGAACTTTAATAAACAACAAGTTTTGATGAACCTGGATTTTTACTGATGAAGCTAAACTCTTTTTTGTGTTTCCAGGGAAAAAAACACAGATGGATGAAAATGCTGTGAGTTTTAAAACTGAATATTCAAATGCTTTTGTTTGTGGTAGTTCACTATTTACTGTGATTCTGTAAAGAGAATAAGAACAAACAGCGCTGACTGTATTAGTCTGAAACAAAGGTCGTTTATTTGTTCCATTTTATCTCAGAATCTCAGGTGTGTTGTTGTTTTTCACAGGTACATAATGATGAAGATGGAGATGAAGGTACGGTGCACTATGAAAACGTTGGAGAACCTTCTGCTTCTGTCAGACTCCACTGATCAACAACTTTCACACCAACATCAACTCACCAGAGTCCACCGCAGTTAAATAACATTTCATCAGGTTTTATATGAGAAGTTAAAGCCTTTGTTTGTGTTTTAAGCCAAATTTTAAAATTTTACTTTTTACACTGTAGCTTTGCCTCAGTTTTATCATTATTTGTACAGAAAAACACATTTTAAGTAACTTTCATCTTGGATTGTTTTTAGCATGTTTGCTGAGAGTGAGATATGTTCTAAATTGTGTAGAATAGACTTAACTGAGCTGTCTTCTCTTTATTATAACTGATATTATACTACTGGTCAGGACCTCTCTGTGTTTCCTCGCTGAGCTGCAGTGGACGGATAATAACACAAAGACGTTAATAAAAAAAGAGTATAACTTTGAGAGATTTTGTTTGTTCTCCATCTCTGACACTGGAAGCATGTTAGAAAGGGATCTTTTAATGGCCAGTTTGAACAGGAGGAATGATTACAGCGAGCAAAACCTGTTTCAGTGTTCATACCAACACCTGACTGTTGTTTAAAGACAATTTTGAAAAAATGTGAACCTATCCTTTAAACTGCCTCACTTCAAACTGTACATTGCTGTTGTATTAATTTGATGTTTCTGGCAATAAAAAGCTGTTTCTAAACTGTATGAATTTGTAAACTCAAATGGTTTGATAATCCTAATTATGATTGTGCGAGGGTATAGGTCTTTGAAGGTTAAGTGACTGAGATGCAAGTACAAGAAAACACCAACAAGTTCACTTTTAGTTACACACACATTCATCACTAATACTACAGCTACGTAAAGGATAATCAATGAGTAGGTGTGCGTTAAACAGTTCTTCTCCACGAAGTGCCGTTAAAACCGTTTAACGGACACCTACAACTTGATTATCCCGCTTATACCACGGTCATTTGAAAACAATATAAAATAAAAGCATTTGCAAATTTTTGGTGAAAGTTTTGCACTCAAAATCAAAAGTTTTACGAGGCAACAGCTTACTGTTGTCATGACAACTTGCCACACTGTACTCACCGCCAGCCTGAGTATGTCCCTGAATCAGTGTCCTTTTGTTTTTGGTCTCTCAGTGTACTAACTGCCCATTTTGTTGCCTTTTTTTGTATTAATCTCATCCTTCTCTGCCTCTTCAGGTTTCACTTCCTTGTGGCGTTTTTTCGCTTCTTTTCTTCTCCATCTCTTTTTCCTCTGCTGCGTCCCATTCTTCAAAACCTCACGACGAGTAAGCTTTGACAGCTGTGCTCCTTAATGTTGCTATGGTTACAGGTTGGGTAGCAGATGAACTTAGAACGGTGATTAAACTTGAGCCGAAAAACACGTGCGCGTTAAACGGTTTTCGGGCCAATCAGAAAAGAGTATTCACCCAGACCCGGGTATAAAATTACTGTAGACTACAACTACAACAGATTACAAACAAGGGCACTAGAGGACATTGGGTATTCAAGGCTAGTGAATGATTGAAGTGAATGATGCAGTGTTATTATTGTGTAGATGAGATGAATTGCCAATCAAGTTACCGATTATTCGCACCAGGGTTTAAGCAAGTTAATGGAGATTTTGTGGAAATACTTGCTTTCTCCCTGACACGCTGAGTCTCCTGAAATTTGGAAACTAAGAATGAGATAGTTGAATCTAAAATTGTCTTTACAATAACTATAAACATGAAGGCCATATTCATATTTTAGCTTGTTTTTCATGTCTCTATCTCATCTTTTTCAACAGTAACTGAACACCATTCCTCCGTCACTGTCAGAGATGGAGATGATGCCACTTTGTGAAAATGTGACAATATTAACTGGATCCTCAGCGGTTCAGGAAACATAGTAGATCTGATCAAATGTGGACAGATGCATGAAAATGTCAAAGTTAAATCAGACAGACTGAGTGTTACAGCAAACTGTCTTTACCACTTTCAGCAGCACAAATCAGGACGAGTCACCCATGTTGTTCTGTCTACTGTTAATGGTGAGCATTTATATCATAATATCTTCAACTCAAACTGTCTTTTTAGAACAATGATCCCCCTGGTGGTAGGTGGAGTTGGGCTGGTGGTGGGTGCCTGCGAGACGAGCAAGACAGACAATGAGGAAGAGGACCATTTATGAATAAGAAGAGGTTCGATCGAAGGTCTGAATGCGTGCAGTGATTGGATGAATGGGATGAAGTGGGAGGTAGGAGATTCTGGACCAGAGAGAAAGGCGCAAATGATCCTGGCTCAGTCTCATAGTTGAACTACAGTAAAGTCCAATTATGTGGTTAACCAATATTAGAGAAAAATGAGAGAAAATGTAATTTTTTAAAATGGAAATACTGCTCCTGTGCACAGGATGTGTGAGAGAACAATGTTTTCACACTTTAAAAGCCTTACGTGATGATCATGATTACAAACATGAACTGTGAAATACAGCAGTGGAAAGGAAGTGGTTTTGGTGG
Organism: Scomberomorus guttatus; assembly: GCA_038419695.1. NCBI lineage: Eukaryota > Metazoa > Chordata > Actinopteri > Scombriformes > Scombridae > Scomberomorus > Scomberomorus guttatus. The sequence continues at coordinate 26,966,234 of CM076462.1, forward strand.
TCAGTGGGTGGAGACATTCACCCTTAACTCTTACAATATCTAATCCTTCATGTATTTACTCTTGGCAACTTATAAGATATTTTATAGATTTATAAGATTATATATATATATATATCCTGCAGATGCGAGTGACATTGCACTTAAAAACGTTCAAATGTAAACTAATATTCTCCACCTACAAAAGGTTGATAACTTACAAGTGAGAAAAACAGACACAATGAGGAGGAGACACTTTTTTCATGATAGGAAGTAGACAGTGTATTTCTCTGTATGAAGCACTAGTAAGGACATTTTAAGAGCTGAGAGTGTGAGAAGAAGACAGAGAGAAAGACAGAGAAGCACGATGGTTGAACTCAGATGGATTAAAATGTCTTTATTTCTGATACTGAGGCTTCAGTTTACAGGTAAGATACAAAAACCTGCATTATTACCTTATTTACTTTATTAAATAACTTTCATTTTACTGATACAGTCAAATATACTGTTTGTTTTTAACATTCACACTACAGTCATATTCTTATTTCAGTTCATTTATCACATTTCTCTCTCAAATTCTCAACAGCAGTAACTGGACAAACTTCCCTCTACATCACTGTCAGAGATGGAGATGAAGTCACTTTGTCTTGTGGAAATGTGACGACTGATCAGGATAAATGTAACAGTACTACCTGGATCTTTGGTGGTTCAATAAACACAGCAGCAGCAGCAGCAGCACTGTTTGAACATGGGCAGATTGTTGAAAAAGCCAAAGCTAAATCAGACAGACTGAGTGTTACAGCGGACTGTTCTCTGGTTATAAAGAAGGTCACAGTTGAGGATGTTGGTGTTTACACCTGCAGACAGTTCAAATCAGGACAACAACAAGGTCAAGACTCTCAGGTTTTTCTGTCTGTTGTTACCAGTGAGTATTTACATCATAATGTTTTCAGCTCAAACTGTCTTGTTAGAACAATATACTGAAACATTACAATAATTATGATTACAGTGATGAAGTTAATCTTACTCTTGTTGTCTTTCTCACAATATCTCCATCTTCACCAGTGACTGAACATAAGCACACTGATAAGGTGACGTTAAGCTGCTCTGTGTCGACATATGAACAGTGTACACACACAGTGAAGTGGGTGTATGAGGGTAATGATCAGGATGTGAACACTCAGCACATGAAGGAGTCACAGTCTTCTTGCTTTGTCACTGTGACGTTTACAACTTCCCATCTTACTGAGCCGTCAAAGTATTCTGAGTTATTCAAGTGTAAAGTGACAGATACAACTGGAAAAGTGCAGCTGTTTACCTTCAGCCCTCAGTCTTCAGGTGAGAAATCTGCCTTATTTAGTTTCTTATTTTTTGTGTATAGATGATAATTATGGAATATTTTATCACCACAGTTTGTTGGGTTTTTAAGATTTTATTTGTCCAGGTGAGGATGCAAGAAAACAAAACATCAACACCAATACAAATAAATGAAAAAAGCAAATAAGTGAAGCTAAACACAACAGCATCTGCATGAAAATACAACATGCAAACAACTTTCTTTTGTCTTCCAGTTCATCTCTCTGTCTGTCTCTTGTTCTTTTTTCATATGTCCAGGTGAGGACACTGAAAGAGCTGCAACAACAAAATCAACAACAATAAAATCAACAAAAACAACAAGATTACCAACAACTACATCAACACCAACAACACAATCATCAACAGCAACAACGGGAAGAAGCACAAAGGCAACAATGAACCAAACAGCACCAACAACCAATGATACTGCAACAAGTCAACAAGGTAGAGACTTAACTTAACTTCTCTCTTTTTATCAGGATTTTGAACAGAACTGAACTCTGCAGTCAAAATGTTTTTAATATTTTCAGATTTTCCAGGTTGGGCAAAGTTCATCATTGTGGCTGTGGGTTTAGCATCACTCTTAATAATCGTTTTGGTGCTCATCAGATGGAAGAAAACTAAACGTGAGAACACAGATGAAACTTTCATAAACAAGATGTTTTGATAAACCTGGATTTTCACTGTGGAAGCTAAAGTCGATTCTTTTGTCTTTTCAGGGAACAAAACACAGATGGATGAAAACATTGTGAGTTCACAAACTGAATCATCAAATGTTTATACAGTTATGACTTTTCAGAGAAAAACACTGTTTTTGATTTGATTTTTTTTTTTTTTTTGATTCTGTTTTAAAGGGGACATATCATGAACATTTCAGGTCTATATTTTTATTCTGGGGCTCTACTGGAATATCTTTGCATGATTTACAGTAAAAAGAACTCCTTATTTATCTTATACTGGCCCTTTATGCAGCCCCTCAGTTCAGCCTCTGTCTGAAACAGGCTGTTTTAGCTCCTGTCTCTTTAAGACCCGCCTCATGAGGAGCCCAATCTGTTCTGATTGGCCGCTTCAGGAAGCTTCCTCTGGCTCTGGAGGCTACGTAAAAGACAGTAGTGGTTGGATTTCACTTCTTTGTCTAGTTCCTTACTCAAAATATCAACTTCTCAAATACATCCATACGCTTTCAAGACAAAACGTTTTGAAATCTTAACAATGTTTAACATAGACATCCAACATTATAACAGTATATAGATGAAAGAAAATCACAAAAAGCATGTTGTGTCCCCTTTAAGTATCCATTGCTGTTAATAGAAAACTGTAACTAGACTGTTATTTGTCCAGGGACTGAGTTTAAACACTGTAACGACTCCAGAAACCAGTCAGGACACGGTGAGATTACACACTACACCCAGTATAAAATTACACTTGATTTTGTACATATTTGTTCTCCAAAATATGATACAGTGACTTTTAAGCCTAATTTCCTTCTGAGAGAGAATAAAATAAGATTAGAAGAGTGAGTCAGTATAAATCCACATGTTACTGAGCAGCCATCATGTTGTCTTCACTGTGCAGGCTGATCCTGAAGATGGTGTTTCCTACGTCTCCATCAACTTCACCAAGAAGACCAACAGTAAAGCCCGGGTAAGCTGAGTGTTTGGTTGTTACTGAATTAAAGAAAATAATATTTATTTTATCCTAAAAGCTGTTAAAATAACATTTCAGTTATTAAATAACTTTCAGATCTCCCAGCTCCTGTTGAGTTATGTTCTTGTCCTTTTTCATGTCATTATGTGTAATTTATATGTGATGTTGTTTCCCTTTTGTTTCCCAGGTTCGTGGTGATGGTGATGATGAAGGTGATGCAGTGACCTACAGCACTGTGAAAGCTTCCTCCTCTTCTGCTGGAGCCTCCACTGATCCCAGCAGCCTCTACGCTGCCATCAACAATCCCAACAAATAAGAGACCACAGCGTTCATATCTTTACATTTAATTTATAACTGATTAGTTAAAGCTTTCTGATAAGAAAACCAGTTTATATTCCCAGAATCCCAGCCAATTACCCTTTACATCATAACACATACTGTATCCCTGTGGAGAATCTGTCTATGCTGTACAAACCTCTGAGATTTTATCCTAATAATCAGTTATTTACAGTGTGCAGAGCTGACTTTGATTGACACATGAAAGGAGAGACATACAAAAAGCATTTTTTTCAGTATTATAATGTTTCACTGTTGGATATGATTAACAGTGATTTTAACAGTTTTTTCTCATCTATGTTGTATTTCTGTAAAAAACTTTTTGTCCAGAAAGGGATGTAGTAAGTTAAGATATACTCAAAGAACTCACTATCAGGCCCTTTATTGAGTTTGGTGATGGGTGTGATAACATTGAGTGAAAGTTAGAATCTCTTTAAGCATGTATCTGATATTGTTAGTAATGTCTGTCTCTGTTCAGTTTGCTTTGTTGTGGTACAAAAGCATCAAAAGACAAACTGAGCAGAAGTAAGATGTAATCATGTGACATCCCCACTTGGAATAAATAAATGATGTCACCTTTGAGAATCATATATTAAACATCTGAATGAGTGGAAAATGTAAGAAATCAAGCAGGGTTGTAGATCTGTTGTACAGTTTTATCATTTAAAATAAAATTCAATTTAAGTATCATACTTCTTTCAGACTTTTTTTAAGAATAAACATTCATGTTTGGTGCATTATGTTAGAGAGACAGATTAAAGTAAATACACATACATTCGTCACACACTCTTGTAGCTGTATCTTTAATGTGTGTAAGGCCAGTGCTCCGCTAGCATATCACAAACTCTTGTAAATAACTTTGGTATAAAGTCAAGAGGTTGTGATATGTAGCACAACAAGCGCGCTCAGTGGCGTCTGCCTTATACAGAACCACTAAAAAGGTTATTGGTGATGACTGACTGACTGGGACACGCACAAACCAGCAAGCACACTATCATCAGAGACGTACTGCGGGGGTCTCAGTGGGGATTTGCAGAGATGAAAGTTTTCTCTTTGTCTGGTGCTTTGATAAAGTTTGACCTGTCCGTCACTGTGAGCCTCGTGCTCGTGTTGTTGTGGTGTTTATCTGATCATATCAGAGCTCTGCTGCTGTTGTACCCACATTCCCACCAAAACACTTCCATCTCACTTCTCAGAAAAACTGACTTCAAACACACAATGAGGAACTAACAGGTCTCAGACCACTAAAACATCTTATCTGTGTTCTTTCCCAGCTGCTGCAGTATCACCATGTTGCACCATCAGCACCAAGAGTCAAATTCTGTCCTCACCTGTCTGTTCATGTGTGCCGTCAAACATCAGCATGAATCATGTCTGTTTTCTACTCAGTGCTATCTTAAAAAAAGACTAGTTGCTTTTTTGTGATCACCAATTAATTAACAATCTTCACGCAGTCAACCTCCTCAGTCCTTTTCTTCTTTACACAAGCTCAAACACATTATTGTCACAAATGCACTTTGAGACTAAAGACAAATGTGAACTTGTCGAGTCTTACAGGTGCTCGCTGCCAAGTGCTGTGCAGAAAGATTGCAAAGAGGGCGGTGATGGCTTACCACATTAACACCTCCACTTTCTCACAGCTCAACTTCAAAATAACTTAGCTGAGATCATTCTCCAACCTGGTTTTTATGACCTCATATAAGTAAAGTGACACATACATCATTTATGTGTGAGAGATGGTTTCAGATACAGTCCTATCAGTCTAATCTCTTTTCTTTAACTGTGACTGAAGGAGGAGTTTGTTCATCAGTCCAGTCAGAGAAACAGATTCTCTCCACATCATGTTTGGGGCTGATAGTTATATAGTTCAAAGCAAGAGCACGAGAGACAAGGAAGGACAGAAAGAGAAGCACGATGGTTGATTTCAGATGAGACATGCAGGTGATCTTTACAGGTGTATCATTAATTAATGACACTCTGGGTGTTATAAATAGCTGCAGCCGTGGATAAGGATAGCAGCTCTGGAGGACTTTGCCAATGCGGCTACAAGACAAGAACGAGTATTTAGAGACCGTTCTGATTTTCTAATGATGATAATTGGCTCATTAGGCTTCCGAGGGCTGTTCTCCTTGAGCTGTGTGAGGAACTGAGTCCGGCTTTAGAGCACCAGACCCAGAGAAACCATGTAATTCCTGTCAGTCTTCAGGTTTTAACTACACTTGGATTCCTTTCAACAGGGACATTCAGAGGAAGCTGGCAGACAGGTCTGAGATATCTCAGTCAACATTAAGTCATGAGCACAGTGTCGGATGGAATTATTTGTCTAAATCGGAGAACCATCAGCTAAATGACTGATTAAAGGAGTGTCTGCATCCATTTAGGGCTTGCAATGGGAGTGGAAATCATGCTTGTGCATGATACAATACAATACAATTGCACAACGATTGAGTTTTATAAAACAGAATCATGCGCAGCACAGTTTTATAAATCTGACGAAAACCACCCATGACTCCACCCTCTCTATGCCAAATTCCTTATAGACACTTGTTGTGACTGATGAGTCACTGGAAAGGTAGAAAACAGTGCCCTCTACTGGGCCAAGTCAGTGACCAGGCACTGGTCAGACAAATACTCCCTCTCGGAAAATGTGAGTTATCCTTTGTCACACTGACTCAAACTCTTACCTGAAATTTCATTTTAAATGAGATTTAGTTCTTGGGTTCGCAAGTGATAACTTTCACCTTCAACTCCAAAAACCCAGGTTGAGTTCTCAGTTCATAGTAAGAACATTCCTGCATGAGTGAAGTTTACATTTTGATTTTAGGATTTTTTTTATTAGTTTATTATTAGTCATCAGATTCTCTCCACATCATCCATGAGACTGAAAACATCAGTGGTTTATGTCATGTCCACACTGGACTACAGCTTCCTCCTGCAGCTGTAGTTTTAGAAAAGACTGCTGATTATTATTATTAATGCTGATGGATTATTAATCTACTGTTGGACTCACTGTTAGTTTACTATAAAGGACTAAAATTTTAAAGTTAAACAGTCTTTGGCTGTTCAAACTGAAAAATTTGGGTAGATGAAAAAGTGGATATGCCCCGCTTACATAAATCCAGCAACTTGCAAAAGAGAGAAAAAAAATGCACTCACTGTCACAATGAGGAAGTGACTTACAGGAAATAGATTCTCCATTTCTCTTTAACACTCACCACTTCAGGGACTCTGACCGTTAATAGCTGAGAAGGAGCAGAGAAAAGAGGCAGAGAGGCACGATGGCTGAATTCAGATGGATTCAAATGTTTTTATTTCTGATACTGGAGCCTCAGATTACAGGTAAGGATCATAGGACGCACCAGAAACATTTTATGTGATCAGGACAACCAACAGCTGTTTGTTTTTCACCTGATGAGTTTAGTGGACTCTTGGAAACCAAGAATGAGACACTTTTGCAAACGTCTGTTGAATCTAAAATTTTCTTCACAATAACTATAAACATGAAAGCCATGTTCATATTTCAGCTTATTTTTCATGTTTCTATCACCTCTTTCTCACAGTGACTGAACAGTTTTCCTCCTTCATTGTCAGAGATGGAGATGATGTCACTTTGCCTTGTGAAAGTGTGACAGCCAATCAGGATAAATGTGACAATACTGACTGGATCTTCAGCCGAAACACAGTAGATCTGGTCAAACGTGGGCAGATTCATGAAAATACCAAAGTTAAATCAGACAGACTGAATGTTACAGCCAACTGTTCTCTGGTTATAAAGAAGGTCACAGTTCAGGATGTTGGTCTTTATTACTGTCAGCAGCACATATCAGGACAAGACTCTCAGGTTTATCTGTCTGTTATTAACAGTGAGTATTTACACCATTAAGTTCTCAGCTCAAACTGTCTTGTTAGAACAATATACTGAAACATTACAATAACTGATAAAGATATTTTGTCTTTATGTTCTTCACCAGTGAATAAACATGATGACGGTCAGCAGGTGACACTGTCCTGCTCTGTGACGACACACAATCTGTGTGTACACACAGTGAAGTGGCTGTATGAGGGTAATGAACATAACACAGATATGGAAATATCACAGATTGGCTGCTATGGTGAAGTGAGATTTCCTACTTCTCATCTCAAGCTGAAGTCAACATATCCTGAGATATTTCAGTGTAAAGTGACAGATGGTTACAACCAAAAAGTGCAGCTGTTTACCTTCAGCCCTCAGTCCTCAGGTGAGATCATGATTAGCTGTTTATAATCAACATAAACTGATGTGAATCACACCTACATTTGTTTACTTTGTATATTTGTGATGATCGCATTATTTTAGTTACTATTTTCTTGCCTCACAATTTGTGGAGTTTTGTTATTTCATTTTTCCAGGTGACGACACAACAACAGTAAACACACAAGTAACAACAACTGAAAACAGCCAAAAACCAATGACTAACTCAACAGAGCCTACAATCAGTCACACTTCAACACCAGGTAGCAACTGAAAATCTCTTGTATTTCGTTTGAGAACTTTTTATTTTTCGCTCTCTCTCTTGGCTGCGGGTGGAAATATTTTCTTCTCTAAAGGCTTTTGAACAGAACAGAAAGCTGCAGCCAAAACGTTTTAAATGCTTTGATTCTCCTTCCAGTATCGTTGTGGTTCATCATTGTGCCTGTGGGTTTGGCAGCACTCTTGATAATTGTTGTGGTTGTCATCAGATGGAAGAAAACTACAGGTAAGAACATTCTCAGATGAAACTTTCATAAACAAGAAGTTTTGACAAACCTGGAGTTTTACTGTGGAAGTCAAATCTCTTTTGCTCTTTTTTTAGGAAACAAAACACAGACAGATGAAGACACGGTGAGTTTAAAACTGAATTATCAAATTAACTGTGGTTCTGTAGCTAAAACAAAATGAACTGTTCTGACTTTGTGCTATTGAAGGTCAAAAGATTCACTGAGTGAAAAAGCAAAAGAATATCTGTCCATATAACTAAACATTTGAGCTTCATTAGGCTGTTGTTTTGATTTGTATTAAGTAGAAACATGTTTATTTCAGTCCCACTGTTTGCCTTATATATGAAAAGAGGCCATATCAACATCAGTACACCTTAAGTATTATTGTTGCTTATGCAATAAACATTTACTACTAAAAAAATAGAGGTTGTGTTTAAATTGTCAGTATGTTTTCATCAGTTGACAGTAATACACCTCGCTCGCTGACTTTTAATCAGCTGGTGAGTTTCTATATGTTTCTTATTGTCAACAAATCTCATGTTTGGAGCCAAACCGACAATGAACTGATCTACTAACAAGTATTGTGTGCTTATCCAAATCCTGATATATCTTCATAATGAAGGAACATGTCACACAGTGCAGCGTTGTGGCTCATTAATGAGTTTTTAATAGTTTTTGGATAACGGCACAGAGGTAAGATATATCAGGCTTTGTTAGTAGATCAGTTCATTGTTAGTTTGGCTCTGCACATGAGATTTGTTGACAATAAGAAAAATATAAAAAATTGCCAGCCTTATCCTTTAACTGTTAATCAGATCTATAATGTCATATTATACTTCTTTTTTTACATCTGCCAGCCAATCAGAAGCATGTATTTTCTTTACAAATTGAAACTTTACTGTGTTTGTCCAGAGACTGAGCTTAAACCCTGCAGTGACTCAATCTGCTCCAAGAACCAGTCAGGACATGGTGAGATCACACACTACACATTGTACAAAGTTACACTCACTGTTATGTGTCTTTGTTCTCTACTGCAGAAGACAGTTTGAGTTTTCTTCTGCAAGAGAGAAGGAAAGGGAAGGAAGATGATGCAGCTGGATACACCAGAATAGCTAGAACAGAAGAGTGCGAAGCAGGAAGTCATGAGTGTAACGTGTCATGTTGTCTTCACTGTGTAGGCTGACCCTGAAGATGGTGTTTCCTACGCCTCCGTCAGCTACAGAAGGAAGACCAACAGTAAAGGCCCGGTAAGCTGTGTCTGGGTGTACTGGTGCTGTTACTGAATGAAGGAAAAACAAGTTATTTTAAAGGATATGGCACTTTAGGTTGTGTAAAAACAACAACAAAACACTAATAACAGCAATATTAGTAGTTCTGTGTAAGGCTGATGCCACTGAGCATGTGCAGGAACATGGTTCCGTTTGTTGGTTTGTTTCTGCACATGAGATTTGTTGACAATAAGAAAAATATAGAACCTAGAATATAAAAAATTGCCAGCCACATCCTTTGTTTTTAAGGATTGTGATGTCAGTCAGTGTGTCCAACACTGTGGTCCTAAACCAGCAAGCAAGCCAGATTTATATGACATTTGTTATGAACATTTATAGTCCACAAAGGATGAATCATGATGTTTTGTTGGTGACCACCTCACCTTTTCTCTAGCGCCACCATCAGACCATCATGTCATCTTCAAACACAAGATATATATCATCTAATTAGCAGATAAAGGCTGAAACATTTCCGTTCTTAGATGGCAGTAAAGTCAGGATTCTCTGAATTTTTGTCAGGTTATATTGTGTCACATGTTGAGTATATGTGCTGTATGTTGTGTATGAAATGTGCTGTTTTCCTTGTTTCTCAGGTTCGGGTTGAAGATGATGCTGATGGTGAAGGCGATGCAGTGACCTACAGCACTGTGAAAGCTCCCTCCTCTTCTGCTGGAGCCTCCACTGATCCCAGCAGCCTCTACGCTACCATCAACAAACCCAACAAATAAGAGACCACAGCGTTCATATCTTTACATTTAATTTATAACTGATTTATGATATTTCACATTTGAATTGTACAGTTAAGACCTGTCTTTCACGGTAGTGGTCTTTTTCTCTTTACCTTCTTTTTTCTGACTGTCATGCACCACAACAACACCAAGGCAAATTCCTTGTATGTGTAGAGCTACTTAGCAATAAACCTGTTTCTGATTCTGATCAGTTAAAACTTCCCGACGAGAAAACCTGTTTTTATTCGCTCATTATATTTATTCTTTTTCTGGTGGAGCTTCTGTTGATGCAAACAACCTCTACTCTACCATCAACAAACCAACCTACAGTGCCTGAGCACCATTTTACTGGCTTTGGATATTCACTGCTGTTTCAGAATTAATATTTGAATCTTTACCAGTCGGCTAAATGGATGACTAAATTGCAACAGCAAATACATTTTGCTAGAAATGTCATTATTGCTGAATTACTTTCTCTCTCAACATAATAGCAAAACAACCAGTTTTTGCCTTTTATTTCCCCTTAATGAGTTTTAAGGTTGTTAAAATCATCAAATCTCATTCCAAACTATGTGACAGTATCATATACAGCTTTATTCTGTATCCCCTTGTTCCGACTCCACATTTAAGCTATGATGTTTACACAGAGTGAAATATTAAAACCCAAGATTTCATGTTTTTTTATGACTGTACCATTTCATTAAATGGAAATATTTGAGATGTCTTGTTTCCCTAAAAGTCAGCATATTTGGTACCGAGTAGAAAAACGTTGATACTGAATGTATTATAAGTGAAAGGTTCAGAGACAATGTACCTAGTCATTTTTGTTTTATCACCAAAATGTCTGATGTTGTAATACAGTGGTTATGTTTGGGCGCTGGCAGCACTTGGTTAAGTTTGGAGAAAGATCGTGGTCTTAGTTTAATATAGAAAAAAGTCAGCGGGCAGCAATTATTAAGGCAACATAATTGGCAAAACAGTTTTGTTGTATATGAATAAACATTCATATACATTACACTCCACTATGTTATGGATACTGTTTTGACTCCTGCAGAGAGTGTAAAGAGCAGTTTTTTGAACAAAAAAAATAAATAAATAACTCTGCAAGAAAAGCGACTTCTTCTTGGTTATAATTATTTTTATGATCATTTCCAGGATGTATTGTTGTAAAAAGCTTTTTATCCAGAAGGGGGTGCAGGTTAAATAGTAAATAGTTTACATAATAACCCAACATTTATAAATAATCATATTATGTGCTAGTTGATGAATGATACACTGTTATGTATATAATGATACTGTATTTAAATTTGTTTTATCATTAAAGATCTCATCCAGACATGTTTTAAGATGTGGAAATGTTTGGAATAATGATTTGTGTGATATGGTATTTATGTGTTTTTTTTTGTTTTTTTACAAAAAAAAGTTCAATTACCTTATTAAAATCCTTAAAATAACATCTACTCCTTCTCCCTCATTGAAAAATCCCAAATCTTTGAATATGCAAATACTTTTTTATTTATTTTTATATATTTTTTATTTTTATTATTTCAAAAGTTGAACTTAGATGTCTCCTACTTCGCTGAAAAAATCCATTCTCAGTGTTTGTGCACTGGAGGCTTCGAGTTTACACATCACACCTGTGTAAGTTGCACACTGGACCACAATTGGCTCAAAACTAGTTGTGATGTCACATGCTTGTACTGTAGGTACACACCTTAAACTTCCAACTGAAGGAACAAGAAGAAGACAAAATGAGTGAGCTCTTCTCTATCCTACATGCTTATTCCAGTTTCACAAGATTTTTGTCAGGCTGCTGTTACATCGGACCTCTGACCCTCTAATATTGCTCATTAAATAATTAAGACTAAGTGAAGCTGTACTTTGGCTCTGCGATGCTTGGAGCTAAATGCTAATATCAGTAGGTTAACATGCCCACGATGCTAACAGGTCCATGCTTAGCAGGTATAATGTTACAATAAAATTTTGACCTGATGACAGCACTTGATGAAATGTGAAGGGATCACCAAAGTCAGTAGGATTCATCCTCTGGGGACCAGAATTTCATGACCTTCCAGTCCATCCAGTAGATTTTTCAGTCTGGACCAAAGTGGTGGACTGACTGACTGACATTGCCATGCTTTGAGCCATGCTTTTTGCCTATACCTCCAATATTATATTTATCCTATATATTATATCCATACATATTGTGTTATGTTTTCAAAGTTTTTTTCTAGTGTATGAATATAAATAAGTAGTTTTTTTTCTCTTATCAACAGACAATTTTGGGTTTCTGACAAAAGTCTGATCCATGCTAGTGTGATGACAAAATGACATCACCTGTATGAACAGTCAGTGATGCATGTAGAAAGTTGGGTTTGATGCTCCAATAACTGCTTCTAACAACAATTAATTTAAAGAACAGTCAACAAAATGTTCATTTTTATTAACATATTTCTTTCTGGAAATCATCGCTCAAGCTCAGAGATCTATTGACTATAATTTAAGCAACATATTTAGAAATATACTGACTCTAACTGTGTAGAACTATTCTGCTGTGTCAGTGGTTTGCTTTATGCTTTATATTTTAATATATAACGTGGCTTGCAAACAGCTACATAAGCCAAGTGAGGTGAAGCGAATTCATCATCCACTTCAGCACCATGGACAGCAACATTACAAACCTCTATATCAACAAGCGCCTGAACTTGCTCTCAATTGACATGATCCAAGTGTGCTGCAGGAAGGCGTCTGATCCCTGGTGAGGAGTTTTAATTCACCCGGTGGAAAGCGGCAGTGGGAGGATGGTGCGTGTCTGTAGGACGAGCAAATCACAGAACAGCAAACATGCGAGCTTATGATTGAGAAGATATGTGATGACGATCGGATGGATGGGGATGAAGTGAAAGGTAAGAGGACAGAGAACAAGCTGGACTGTATTAAATGAAGCCTTGGCTCAGTCACATTGTTAAACTTCACTAAACGTCCAAGATGTCTCCCCTATAATTGAAATAAACATTACGCCCTCACTTCACACACACACACACGCGCACACACATAAAAAAACATTTTTTCTTAGAAACAAAATCAACAAATTACTCAGTGGTGATTAAGTGATGCCCATCTCTAAAAGCGCAAAAAAAAACCTATATTTAAGGAACCATTTGTTTCTTATACACTGAAATCTAAGACTGACAGCAGAATGTCTGGTTTCACGAGGATTAAAATTTCCTTATTTCTGCTTCATTTGACAAGTAAGACAATATTTTAAAATGTAATAACAGCAGTTGTTCCATCAGAAGTCAAAGTCAAAGTATTTTGTTTTAAAACTAATTATTTTCAATTAATTTCAATAATAATACTTTGTCAACATTTGTCTTCATTTGTTGTCAGACATGGAGATGAGGTCACTTTGCTCTGTGAAACTTCAATAGCAAATCAGCGTAAATGTGACGGTACTACTCGGACTGTCAGTCCTGTATCAGTCACAGTAGAGCTGATTTGACTTAGACAGACTTGGTTCAGGGTCTGCTGAGTCTGTGAAATGTAAAATAAAAGTACCAAACAATACCATTAAGGCATTTTTATTTTATTAGACTTAATGAGAGAAAGGAAAGTGGGGTGGAGAGAGGGAATAAGAACCAACATATGACAGATTTGAACCCATGTCCTAAGAGCTTGTGCTTGAGCTACCCATGTGAGGGAGACATGGAGAGAAGAAGACAGGAATGAACAAATAAGAATGATCCACCCGTGATAATTCTTGTGATAAATTATCTTGAAAAATTGGCCTTTTGTTTTCTTGAGATAATGAGATAAATTAACTTCTGTTCTCAAGATAACAGCATTAAAAAAAATAATTGCAAGCTCGACTGTTCCTGAAGAACCTTATAATGCAAACTTGGTCATCCTTAGAGCATAAAAACCTAACCTCACATCAGTGTTTCTAATGTGTCAAACTGTAAAGTAAGAGGACAAGTTGTGATAATTGTTTTTGTGTTGCTGGATAGCTCACCCAGGGCTCCAGAAATTACATTTGTACTGAGAATTACTTCTAAAAATGCAAATACTATAAGGTTTCCTGCTGTGAGTGACGTTTCTCTTGTTTAACTGTGACTGAGGGAGGAGTTTTATCCGTCCAATCAGAGGAGCAGATTTTCTCCACATCATCCAACAGGCTGAGAACTAGCTCACCCAGGTCTGCAGAAATTACATTTGCATTGAGAATTACCTCTAAAAATGCAAATACTATCCCTGTGCACAGAAGGTGAGAGAACAATGTGAGCTGATTTCAAAAGAATTATATGAACAGAGCTTGAGGTTATAGATGTGAAGTACTTTGACACTGAAACACCACAATGGAAAGAAGGAGTGTTGTAGCTGTGGTTGGTGGGTTAGGAGAGACATTTACTGTCAACTGCATCAATTTATAGATTGAGTTCTCAGCTCATACCATGAGGTTTCCTGCTGTGAGTGACGTTTCTCTTGTTTAACTGCGACTGAGGGAGGAGTTTTATCCGTCCAATCAGAGGAGCAGATTTTCTCCACATCATCTGACAGGCTGAGAACTAAAAAACACATCAGTGGCTTTTAGCTCCACACTGAACTACACCTGACTTTTTGGCTGTTTAAATATCTATAAGATATTTAGAGAGATGAGTAATTGATAGACTGTGTCTACATAAATCGTTGAGCTGAAAGAAGAGGAAAAAAACATTCAAGTCACTCTAAGGAAGTGACACTTTCCTAATAACAGGAAGTAGATGCTGTCTCTCTTTTAAAGAAGCACTAGTTCAGAAACTTTGACCGTTCAATGTGTCAGAACAAGATGGATGAATTCAGATGGATTAAAATATCTTTATTTCTGATTCTGCTGCTTCAGCTTAGAGGTAAGGATACTGTTGTTTATTGTGTAGCGATGATGTGAAGATGATGATGGAATCTCCGCTGACACCGTCTTTCTTGTATAATAAGGTTTATTTACAAGGAAGTTCAACATCAAACAAGCACCATGGACTGCTTGGAGAGAATTCAGGGCCAATGCGAATCACTCTGACTAACAGCTCTGAATCTCCACTTATATAGGCTAGTTGTTTACCCTGATACTAAGGTAAAACATATGGTCCTTGTCTACAAATGGTCTCATCTGTTTAGACTATAGGAGAGACAAAGACCCATTTCCAGGGGACCTTAACCTTTGAACCTTAAACTTTTGGACCCTATCTTTATGGCCTGGGGTCTGTTACTCTCTTACTCTTACTTAAACATTCCTCAGTAATAAAAACACAATGTAGCGGTTCAGACACTACAATACATATAATACATATTGAAATAAAAGGAACATTGCATATAAAAAACAAACTTTTGTTACTGCCCTCTTGTATTTAACATGGTGAGTTTAGTGGATTATACACATTTATGAATGTCTTGTATTTTAATTTATCGTCACATTAACTGTGAAGATAACAGTCACGTCCTTATTTCAGTTAATTTTTCATATTTCTCTCTTAACTTCTCAACAGCAGTAACAGGACAAGATTCTTATATCACTGTCAGAGATGGAGATGAAGTCACTTTGCCTTGTAAAGATGTGATAAATGATCAGGACAAATGTGACGGCACTACCTGGATGTACAGTAGAGAACAAAACACAACAGTAGTAGAGCTGATTAACCTTGGGCAGATTGTTGAAAAAGCCAAAGCTAAATCAGACAGACTGAGTGTTACAGCGGACTGTTCTCTGGTTATAAAGAAGGTCACAGTTGGTGATGTTGGTCGTTACACCTGCAGACAGTTCAAATCAGGACAACAACAAGGTCGAGACTCTCGGGTTTATCTGTCTGTTGTTACCAGTGAGTATTTACATCATTTTTCATGTTTTCAGCTCAAACTGTCTTGTTAGAACAATATACTGAAACATTATAATGATTATAATTACAGTGATGAAGTTAATTTTACTCTTGTTGTCTTTTTCTCACAATATCTCCACAGTTAATGAACTGAAGGATGATGATGAGGTGACATTATCCTGCTCTGTGTTGAAATATGAATTCTGTGAAAACATGGTGGAGTGGCTGTATGAGGGTAACAGGGATAATTTCACAGACCTGAAGACAACAAAAGGTTTCTGCAAAGCCACTGTGACATTTACAACTTCTCATCTTAATCAGAAGTCACATTATTATGAGTTATTAAAGTGTAAAGTGACTGAACGTAACGGTGCGACACTGCTGTGTAACATCCCTCAGTCCTCATGTGTGAATCAAGGTACGTTTTTATATGATGCATTTGAAGTTATGAGATGACATCAGTGTTTCTCAGTTACTGCAGATGATTTAAAATGAGATATTTTCTCATCTTTTTTGTGTTTTCTTATTAATTTCATGTTCAGCAATACCAAAGGGAAACACGACAAGGGAGGAAAACAAAACACCTGCACACAAGGAAGATCCAACAGAACTACCCGGTAAAGATTTAAGAGATATTTTATCATCTTTTGTCGTGTTTTGTTATTTAATGTCAGCTAAATCAGCTAAATCTTGATCTCAGTATATAAAAGTTAAATTGGGAGAGTTGAAATTAGTTTTCCATGAGTCCAAAGAGCACCTGTTTTTCAAGTGTTTATTCCCAAGAGCCTTATAATGCTAACTTTGTCATCATTAGAGCATAAAACCTCCAGAGTTCTGCTGATGTTGTCCCCACATTCAAAAACATATTTAGCTGCAATGAGGAACCAACAATTCTCAAACCACTAAAATGTCAACATCACCATGAAGTTTTTCATTATCTGTATCTTAGTGCCTGAACAGTTGCATAATTGCAACTTCCTTAATCATCCTCCTCCAACCTAAAAACCAAACCCATTTCTACTGATCTTTACACTTCTCTACTTTATACGAAATTAGTGATAATATTGCTCCATAACTGCTGGATGTGGAAATAAGCAACTGTTGTTGTTGTTGTGTTCATTACTTGTTTCTGCTGCCCCCAAGTAGCCAAAAAAACTCAGTTAATACAGGTTTTACATACATGTTACAGATCACAACAAGTGACATTTGCTGTGTTTATTGGAGTATATCTAAATTAAACATTTCCAAAATATTTCTCATCAGTTCAACAACAGAGTAAATACTGTACATCTTAGCATGAATTGCATCCTGATGATCGAATGAAACTTGCTAATTCTGATTCATTTATGTTATATGACACGTATGCAACTTGTTCATCTCTTTTATTTCCACAGCATACACAAACCTGCTCCTCCCACTGACACATTTCTATATTCCACAGCTCGTACAGATTGTTCTGCTCTGAGCTACATAATGTTGGTGATGCGTGTGGCTGAACTCCTCCTCATCACTGTGATTACTGTTCTTCTCTTCAGAGCTCGAGGTGAGAAAATTCACACCAACATTTGTTAAGTCTGATTAACACAAACTGTAACTTTAGAACTAAAATGTTACTCTGTGATTTGTTTTGCAGGGAACCAGAGACCACCTAATGATAACATTGTGAGTTGATGTGTAAAATCAACTAATAAAGTCCATGTTACTGTAATGCAGGACTGTGAATGTCTCACTGTTTGTGTTTGTGCAGGTTTTAGACTCAGTAAGAAGCCGAACAGCGAAGCGTTCAGGTCCAGCAGCCAGTCAGGTAAATATCTGATCACACAGTAACTGATGGTGCGTTCAGGGTCTGCTGAGTCTGTGAAATGTAAAAACTTTTAAAACAACAGTCAGCTGGGAGGAAAATCTGCCAACAAAATTTAAGGGACTGCTGCTCGGCACCCCAATTCAACATTTATTTGTTCCATTTTTACTCAGAATCGCATGTGTGATGTGTTGTTTTTCTTTTTCACAGGTGCATAATGATGAAGATGAAGATGATGTTACGGTGCAATATGAAAACTTTTGAGGCCATTCGGCTTCTGTCAGACTCCACAGCTAAAAACAAACAGCTTCCACACCAACATCAACTAACAAAAAGAAAAAAACAAACTGAAGTTAAAAAATTATTTCATCACAAAGTTAATCATCTAGATAACATAGAATCATAACATCATTTATAGTTATTTTTTTACGTGGTGAAAAACTTAAAATTGGCTTCCAGCTTAACAATTTAAACTACATTTAAGATATTACTTATTCCTTTTGTAGTTGTAGCTTTGCCTGAGTTTTTTAATCTCTTTGTGTACGCAAGAAATGAATGAATTTTGATTTATAGCATTGTTGTAAACATGTTAGTTGGTAGTCCAATATATTTTTGTAAATTCTGTAGCGTGGTGAATATTCTTTGAAATAAATATTTACATGAATTTTAGAAGAAAATACGTCTTCTCCTGTATTCTGTCTTAAGCCAACATTGTAATTTTGTTCAGTTTGGTTCAAATCATATTTGCAAGTTTGAGAATAATTTGTGTTCATTGATAACAAAAAAGCAGAGACAATTAATGTGGAGTTCACCGAGGGTCAATTCTTGGGCCTCTAATGTTAAAATGTAAGCTCACACTGGCTCAAATATCTTACTATAATTATGCAGATACCCCAAATTTCATCCCATTAATCAAAAATAACACTGAAATAATTGTTTTAAAGTCAAAGAAGACAGGTCAAAGGTCAGTGCTTACGTTGAATCCTTGGTATCAAAACCTTGGTATTCTTCATGGACTGTGACCTAAACTTGAACAGCCACGTCAGCATAGTTACAAAATTAGCCTACTACCACTTTTAAAATACAGTGTTGATTAAAAGTTTCTGTTTTAGCAAGATCCCAAAAAATGTGTCCATCATTTTGTGGTTATAAGCTGGACTGCTGTCACTCAGAGTTTGAAAGTAGCCAACTGACAAGATTAAGTTGATATTGTGATCCATTGTGTTCTGTCACATTTTTGTCTTGCAACATAAACTGTAGAATCATATCATTACACCTCTAAACAACAAGTAAATGGGTGTCAGGAGGTGCAGCGGGTCGTCCACTGATCGGAAGACCGGTGGTTTGATCCCCGGATCCTCCAGTCAGCATGTCGAAGTGTGCTTGGGCAAGATACTGAACACCAAATTGCTCCCGATGGCTACACCAGCGGTGTGTGAGTGTGTGTGTGTGTGTGTGAATGTGCATTAGATTGGATCCTGATGAGCAGGTTGGCACCTTGTGTGTAAATGGGTGAATGTTGACATGTTTTGTAAAGCGCTTTGAGTGGTCGGAAGAAAGGCGCTATATAAATGTCCACTTGCCATAAATGAATATCATCACATATTTACAGTGAGAGAAGCCAAACTGCTGAGAAAAAACAGAAAAGCAGCAACGCTGAGCAACCAAATCTTTTTATATGAATGATTGAAAGGTGTTAGTAGCATGTGACTCCTAAATAAGTCAGGTACCTGCCTGAACTACTATTTCAATCAGGAGAGACAAGTGAATGAAGCAAAAAGAATTGTTTATTATACAGATGACACAATGATTTTGAATTGAAGGACATCAGTCCTGAGCAGCAGGAAGATAAATCCCCCCATGGAGTCCAGACAGTGGTGGTGGCTGATGACTTCTGCTGAGTCTGATAAGGTTGATGAAGTGATGAAGTGATGAATCTTCAACAACTGGGCAGTGAAGGGGAAGTGGTGGGGTGCAAAAAAAAAGTCTCTACTAGTATATAAAAGTTAAATTGAGAGAGTGATCCCAAAATTTCCAGGGATTCATTTTTTGAAGTTTGAGTCCAAAGAGCAACTGTTTTTCTTATGTGTTAATAATGTGTTTGTTCCCAAGAGCCTTATGGTGCAAACTTGAGGGTAAAACCTCCAGAGTTCTGCTGATGTTGTACTACATTCACACCCAAACAGTTTCTTCTCAGTTCTAAAACTAATTAGCTGCAATGAGGAACAAACATTTGTCAAAACACTAAAATATTACCACTTTTTTTTTATTTGTCACAGTAACTTCATGTTGCACCACTTCATATTCTGGTAAGCGAGGAGTTTGACGCACTTCTGTGTTCATGTGTGGTGTCGAACATCACCATGACGTTTTTAATGAGCATTTGTACTGAGAATTACTTCTAAAAATGCAAATACTATGAGGTTTCCTGCTGTGAGTGACGTTTCTCCTGTTTAACTGTGACTGAGGGAGGAGTTTTATCCGTCCAATCAGAGGAGCAGATTTTCTCCACATCATGCGACAGGCTGAGAACTAAAAAACACATCAGTGGCTTTTAGCGCCACACTGAACTACACCTGACTTTTTGGCTGTTTCAATATCTATAAGATATTTAGAGAGATGAGTAATTGATAGACTGTATCTACATAAATCGTTGAGCTGAAAGAAGAGGAAAAAAACATTCAAGTCACTCTAAGGAAGTGACACTTTCCTAATAACAGGAAGTAGATGCTGTCTCTCTTTTAAAGAAGCACTAGTTCAGAAACTTTGACCGTTCAATGTGTCAGAACAAGATGGATGAATTCAGATGGATTAAAATATCTTTATTTCTGATTCTGCTGCTTCAGCTTAGAGGTAAGGATACATATAATACATATTGAAATAAAAGGAACATTGCATATAAAAAAACAAACTTTTGTTACTGCCCTCTGGTATTTAACATGGTGAGTTTAGTGGATAATACACATTTATGAATGTCTTGTATTTTAATTTATCGTCACATTAACTGTGAAGATAACAGTCACGTCCTTATTTCAGTTAATTTTTCATATTTCTCTCTTAACTTCTCAACAGCAGTAACAGGACAAGATTCTTACATCACTGTCAGAGACGGAGATGAAGTCACTTTGCCTTGTAAAGATGTGATAAATGATCAGGACGAATGTGACGGCACTACCTGGATGTACAGTAGAGAAGAAAGCTCAACAGTAGTAGAGCTGATTAACCTTGGGCAGATTGTTGAAAAAGCCAAAGCTAAATCAGACAGACTGAGTGTTACAGCGGACTGTTCTCTGCTTATAAAGAAGGTCACAGTTGGTGATGTTGGTCGTTACACCTGCAGACAGTTCAAATCAGGACAACAACAAGGTCAAGACTCTCGGGTTTATCTGTCTGTTGTTAACAGTGAGTATTTACAGTCTTATTAGAACAATATACTGAAACTTTACAATGATTACAATTATAGTGATGAAGTTAATTTTACTCTTGTTGTCTTTTTCTCACAATATCTCCACAGTTAATGAACTGAAGGATGATGATGATGAGGTGACATTTTCCTGCTCTGTGTTGAAATATGAATTCTGTGAAAACACGGTGGAGTGGCTGTATGAGGGTAACAGGGATAATTTCACAGACCTGAAGACAACAAAAGGTTCCTGCAAAGCCACTGTGACATTTACAACTTCTCATCTTAATCAGAAGTCACATTATTATGAGTTATTAAAGTGTAAAGTCACTGAACGTAACAGCACGAAACTGCTGTGTAACATCCCTCAGTCCTCATGTGAGAATCAAGGTACGTTTGTTTATTTGGTGGATTGAAACTTATACGATGACATCATTGTTTCTCAGTTATTGCAGATTTTATAAAATGAGATATTTTCTCACCTTTTTTATGTTTTCTTATTTAATTTCACGTTCAGCAATACCAAAGGGAAACACGACAAGCAAGGAAAACAAAACGACTGCAGATAAGGAAGATCAAACAAAACAAACCGGTACAAACTTAACATTGCATATCAGTATTTGCAGTATGTTGATATAGGACAAAAAAGCATCTTGGAAAAGAGTTTTGTAAGAGGTTGATGAATTTTCTCAGGCCACATTCAAAACATCCTTCAGAATCTTACTAGGATCTGGTTGTTCTAGTATACAGTATTCATGTCTTAGTTCTCTTTTAGGGTGTTTAACAGGAAAGAAAGCTGTAATCAAACATGTTTCTCTTCCATTTCTAGGTTGGCTGTGGTTCGTTGTCGTGGTTGTAGGTTTAGCAGCACTCTTAATCGTTGTCGTGGCAGTCATAAGATGGAAGAAAACTAAAGGTGAGCGCATTCACAGATGAAACTTTTATAAATAAAAACTTGTGATTAACCTGAATTTCCACTGCAGAGGCTAAAGTCAACTCTCTCATTTGTCTTAACAGTGAACAGAATACAGATGGATGACGGCATTGTGAGTTTTACAACTTAATAATCAAATGTTTATATACAGTTATGACTTTCAAGAAAGAGGCCAGTGTTTGCAAAAATCTGTACCATTATTATATTTCGAATATAGCTTGAGAGAAAAAAAAAGAAGTACAGCGTGACACTAACCCTGCTAGGATTAGGGATTCCTCTACTAACAAATATGGCTTACAGTATGTTCTATAATAAGTAGCCTTTCCATGTAAATGGAAAACTGTAACTAGACAGAGCTTAAACCCTGGGACTCAGAAACCTGAAGCCAGTCAGGAGGACAAAGTGAGATCACACAGTACACCCAGTACAGTCACACTCACTCAGATATATTTTTTTCTCTAAAATGGAGCAATGAGAAACGGTTAATTTTTTTTTCTCTATATGAATCTAACTTCCCTCTGCAGAGAAAAAGGGAAGTAAAACTATGTACATAAACTACAATACAGTAGAAGTTCAAAGCAGAGGGTCGTGCATGTGAAGGACCACTCTGAATAATAAATGCAGGTCCAGACATCATACAGACACACTAAAAGGGACAAGAAGTAAAAAAGTTAAAAGACAGACTGTAAGATATTTAATAAGGATGGACAGAGAACTGTTAGAAGCATGACTCAGTAAGCATGACTCAGTATAAATTTGAGCAACCATCTTGTTGTCTTCGCTGTGCAGGCTGATCCTGAAGACGGTGTTTCCTACGCCTCCATCAACTACATCAAGAAGACCAACAGTAAAGCCCAGGTAAGCTGTGTTTGGGTATACTGGTGCTGTTACTGAATGTAACAATGGAAAAGAGTAACTCTGAGCCATGTGCTATGGATACTGTACTTATGAGCCCAGAGGATGAATCATGTTGTGCTGTTCGTGTCTGTGTCTCACTATAAGTAACACTCAGAATCAGCCTCTTAACCATTGTCACCCACCACAACCATAAAAAGGGGCTAAGTCAGCATCATTCTGGCTATTTTAACCATCCCATGAAGTAAGCGAACCCCTTAGTCACCAAATTCTAGCACATACAATGTTTTTCACTCGCTTAGCCCACGCTTCAGGCTTTGAGAGGGCATTTTAGCTTTCACCACACAATTAGCTGACCTACCTAGCAGCTTCAGCTACTGTTCCTGGCCATTAAACCACAGGGGCACAAGCAGTAATTTAGCCAGTCTAGTTCAGTCCAAGTAGCTTATATAACTGACCAACCACAATAAGTGTTTGTCAAAAGAAAAAGAAAAAAAACTGCCTTCTTGAGAATTTGAGTAAATAGGAAGTTCACAAGTTGTGACTGCTGTTGCTATTTTTAAAGCGGCTATAATCAATTTATTTTTACAATAATAATGTATGAGCTGACTGTTGGTGAGGTGAGGTGTCACTAGTAGTGATGAACCTACAGAGAATGATCAGCGACTCTGCAGCTTTACAGAGCTTTATGTTATGTGTATTGTGTTTTTTCAGTGTGTATTGTGTGTTTTAGTTTTGCACTTTTTAATCATGTGTCTTGGGTGGTCACTTAATCTGCTATGATTTCTATCTTTTTTATGTTTTATGTTAGCACTTTGTGACTAATGTATATAAAAAGCACTATACACATAGATATAATTACTTACTTCCTTTATAGTGATTTTCACCTCATTGTTTAGCTGGCCGGCTGCAACTTTACTGTTTTGGTTTACTCTCAGCGCTCTCATCCCACTGTACACTACCTGCTCAGCACCAAACAGCAAACAGACACAGTTAGCTGTAGACTAGCTGGTGAACATAGTGGAGCATTTAGCAGCTAAAGAGCCAGATATTTCCCTCAGGAGTTACAAGTCGTTAGTCAGGTGGTCAGAAACACGACTCCAAATGAATGATAATGGTGCTCCGTAACTGCTGGATGTGGAAATAAGCAAGAAGTTAGCCATATTAACTTATAAGTTATATTAACAAAACATCTGTTAATGCAGGTTTAAAAATATCAGGGGAAGTTTTAATGGAAGATGAAAGTTACCTATAACTTTGTATTTTTGTTGTCGCCTTCTCTTGTTCCCAGCATGGCATTGATATACAAGACTAAATCTAACTATTTTTTTAACTACATTATTAATACTGAAGCATCAGTGTGTAAGCAGCATGTTACTGTTGTAGCTGCTGGAGGTGGAGCTAGTTTCAACTACTTTATATACAGTTAGCTAGTTTAGTCCAGTGGTTCCCAACCTAGTGCATAACACTGCTTTATGTTGTGTTTCGGTGTGTTTTGTTGTATTTCATTATTAGGCATTGTGTTGTGATTATGTAGTTATTATGTTTCTTAGCACTGTGTTGTTTGTCATCATTTTCCATAGAGCTACCTCTTGTCCTGCTTTTCTTCTGTCGTCTTGTGTAATTCATGTGTTGTGCTGCTTCTCTTTTGCTTCACAGGTTCAGACTAACAATGATGATGAAGATGAAGCAGTGACCTACAGCACTGTGAAAGCTTCCTCCTCTTCTGCTGGAGCCTCCACTGATCCCAGCAGCCTCTACGCTACCATCAACAAAGAAGCCACAGTATAGTTACAGTCCATATCATTCCAAAGATTTTTACATTGATTAAGCGAGTATCACCAGAATTCACCCACTGTACTTTACTTTCATCCATGTATGCATATACACACACAAGTATTTATCAGTGAATACATACATTTTATACATACATACATACGTGTGTCTGCTCCTCCTCTAAGATGTGTGCATTGAGCATAGCTATATGTTTATTTGTTTTCCCAAGATCTTCCTCTGTCCTTTTATAAATTCTTTTGTTTGTCTGAGTTTAAATAATTTCAAGTTAATTGGTGGTCTCATATCTCATTCACTTAAACCAACGTCTTTTATCTCTTTATCTCTGTCTCTTTATTTCTAACTCTATATGTTATTCTCTCTATTTCTGAGATTTCCTGTATTGTTACTTTCCATCTTTGAAATGATGGACTTGAGGGTTTTAGCCAATTCCTACTTATTTTCTTCAGGGCTGCGTGTTCTATATAGGTACTGATCCGTTTCCTGCATTAGCTCAATAGTTTTTTTCATACTGAGAATACCCATGATTCCCACTACGACTGAATGCCAAAATTATTTTAAAATAGGACAGAAAAAAAAATGTGGTTTGCCTTTATCTCACCACATTTTCTCCAGAAGTCTGATTTAATTGATGTGTTAATTTTAGAAAGTACATTTGGAGTAATAAAAAATCTTCCACGCAAATTTCCTCCATTATTTAGAATTTGCTGTTTTTATGAATTTCTCTGCATACTTGCTTCCATTCTTCTTCATCCAGCTGATCTCCTATTTCAGAAATCCATTTTTGTTAAAAGCTGTTGTAAGTTATTGGTGTCTAGTGTTTTTGTTTACCTTGTTATGATTTTTGATCAGAAAGCTAATTAAAGGGTGCGTTTGTTTTTTAAAATTTTGAAAGATAGGTCCTTACTTGCAGATATTTATAAAAAATATTTTGTATTGATTCATATCTAGAGACTAATGACTGAAATGAGTTTATAGTATTGTTTATCAGTATTTGTGAGTATGTTTTTAATCCTTTCGATGCCCATACTTACAGTATGTTATCTGTCCTGTTTGGTTGAAATTGGGGATCTCGTGCCATTTCTCGGAAGTTTACTCAGTTGTTAATTATTTTGTAGGTTTTACATAGATTTTTCCAGCTTTTTATTTTTTATCTACCCATCTGTTTAGTCCTTTGATTTGTGAATAATCCTTTTTGTCTATATACAGTAGTGTTTTTATGGATATTGGTATGGATTCTTTCTCAATCAATAGCCACTTTGCTTCTGCTCTGTCCTTTGATCATGTCATTATTGTATTTATTTGTGTTGTATTAAAATAGCTCTGCACTGATGTGTATTGATCCCCGCGGGAACATTTTTGATGCAGTCCAAATCCTAGAGAGTATTTTATATTAATTTATATTTTTGTATGTAATCATGATGCTCTAACCCAGTTATTTATCGTTATTACATGAAGGGAAAGACAAAAAACTAAAAGCTCAGCTGCACTTGTTATTTTCTAGTATTATAATGCTGCAGTTTTACATTTCATTTCTTACATGAACATGTGACCTCTGTTTCTCTCTTACAGTCATTTTAATAATCATTTTTTCAGGATGTATTGTTGTAAAAACATGTTTGTCCAGAAGGGAGTGCAGTAGCTTAACTAGTAGCACCATGTATAACGCAGTAATAAGCTAACATTATTATGACTGGCTTCTTTAAATAAGTATAGTATATGACACATTTTACCGTGTGAGCTTGCAGTCACATACTTTATTGCACTCAGGGATGGACGTATGCCTAAATAAACAGGCTCCTAAGTACCTAAAATGAAACACAAAGCAGTAGAACATGAAGTGAAAATACTGCGGAGCAAGACCAGCTTTTTGAGTTTAAAATGTTAATTGCACTTGGAATAAAAGACCTCTTAAAAAAACATATTTGGTAGCCAAAGGTACCCTGTAGCACCTCCCAGAGTTCAGAGTCTCAAAGTATGGCAGCTGTCAGGATGCTTAATGCTGATGTTGAGGTGCTCAGAGACTTGGTGATACCTCTGAGGGTTTCTGGCTCAGTAGCTCGGGGTGCTTCTATGGGCAACTGTAAGATATTTAAGTGGATCATGACTGGGATCTGTTTTTTAAAGAGGGATCAGTCATGTAGATATGAATGTGTTTTGTGTTGTTTTGTATGTATTTTCTTGTTCAGTTTTGTGTAAGGTCTGTTTGGGGACAGGCATTGCAAAGCTTAGGCTATAAATGCTGTCCTATGTGGCAGCACTGGCTCATGCTATAGACAATACTTGTCCCTATAACAATAAACATTAAGTAAATTAATAAAATGCACTTCTGTTCACAGTTAAAGATTGATTCATTTTTACTGGTATGTCCATTATTGTGTCATATGCAATAATTTGAATATTTAATTTGCTTTGAACTCAAAGGAAGTGAGATCCTTTATCTAGACTGAGAGTCGTAATAAACAACTAAAGTAGTGGTGGAATCTGTGAAGGAGCAAAAAGGGATGTGTTTTCACTCCCACCTGTTGTAGGCACATCAGGTCAGAGTTATTTTC
The DNA here is from genome assembly GCA_038419695.1 of Scomberomorus guttatus. NCBI lineage: Eukaryota > Metazoa > Chordata > Actinopteri > Scombriformes > Scombridae > Scomberomorus > Scomberomorus guttatus. The sequence goes on from CM076462.1 coordinate 26,993,470, forward strand.
TTACTGTTTCATACAGCAAAGAAGAAAAGGAAAAGCGGATAGGTTTCGTTTGTGTAAAAACAACAGTTGACTTCAGAGGAAGAAAGTCAGTATGAGGAAATGCTGTATTTGTCTTTCAGAAGACTGTAAGAGGACTTTGACAGTTGAGAAAGTGAGAACAGGAAATAGGTTCAGAGAGAGACACAGAGGCATGATGGATGAATGTAGATGGATTAATGTGCCTTTTTTACTGATACCAGTTCTTCAGTTTACAGGTAAGTATACATATAACACATATACAGTATAAGTAGTAACAGAAACATTGAAAAACTTTAGTAATGCTGCTAGTGTACTAAGTATGTTGTTTGTTTTTAACCTGCTGAGTTTAGTGGTCTCTTGGAGGGATGAGACACCAGAAAGCATCAGTTGTATTTAAAATCAGTCATAATCTCATTTTATTTTATCTCAGTTTATTTTTTTCATATTTCTCTCTTCTCAGCAGCTGCAACTGCAGATTTTCACTACTTCACTGTCAGAGATGGAGATGAAGTCATGTTGCCGTGTGAAAATGTGATGACTGATCAGGATAAATGTAACAGTACTACCTGGCTCTTCAGTGGCTCAAGAAACACAGCAACAGTAGAGCTGATTGAACTTGGGCCGATTGGTGAAAAAGCCAAAGCTAAATCAGACAGACTGAGTGTTACAGCGGACTGTTCTCTGGTTATAAAGAAGGTCACAGTTGAGGATGTTGGTCATTACACCTGCAGACAGTTCAAATCAGGAAAACAACAATATCAAGACTCTCAGGTTTTTCTGTCTGTTGTTACCAGTGAGTATTTACATCATAATGTTTTCAGCTCAAACTGTCTTGTTAGAACAATATACTGAAACATTACAATAATTATGATTACAGTGATGAAGTTAATCTCTTGTCATCTTTCTCTCACAATCACCAGTGACTGAACATAAGGACACTGAAAAGGTGACGTTTAACTGCTCTCTGTCGACATATGATAAGTGCAGACACACAGTGAAGTGGGTGTTTGGGGGTAAAGATATAGATAAAGAGAACAAAGACTTGAAAACATCACAATCTAAGTGCTTCGCCAATTTGACCATGACAACTTCTCATTTTATTTACATATCAAAGAATTATGTGTCCTTAAAGTGTAACATGACAGATATCTTCACTGGAAAAGTGCAGCTGTTTACCTTGAGTCACCGGTCTTCAAGTGAGAAAGCAGGTAAGAATATGATGAGCTGTTTTAAATTGCTTCATCCCCAAAAATAAATTACTTTGTGAAAACCACATTCAATTATCTCCTTTTTCAGCTGCAAGACTGATCAAAACAGAAAGCGGTAGACAAAATGTGATGTTTTCATTCTCTTTCCAGATTGGTGGTGGTACATTATTGTGGCTGTGAGTTTAGCAGCACTCTTGATAACTGTGGTGGCACTCATCAGATGGAAGACAACTAAAGGTGAGATTATTCACAGTCTTCTGTCTTTTTTATAAAGCTGGATTTTCACTGTGGAAGCTAAAGTCGACTCTCTCTTTTGTCTTTCCAGCAAACAAAGCACAGATGGATGACAACATTGTGAGTTTAAAAATAGAGTTGTCCATCGTCCCTTAATTTATGACTTTACAGTGCATACCAGAGTTTGTAGTAGTTCTTTTTCACTTTGACTGTAACTGTGGTAAAACTAGGTGGTTACGGAAGTAAAAGTCAAATGAGTGATTGTGGAACACAAAGCAAGACTATTACGCAACTAGGACATGTTAGCAAAGTTTTAAGTGCACCTTATAATATAACGAAGACCAACAATTAGTACTACTAATTGGGCAAAGTTAGAAGCTGCTCTAAAGGCACCAAACATTCAGGGTCTGGGAGGAAGAGGGGGTCAACTCAAAGGTGTCATTAGTGGGATGATTTGGCAATGAACACTATGCCTACAGCCTCCAAAATTACAAAAGAGTTGAATCAACACCTCCCTGACACAGTGCCAACAAAAACTGAATGAATATAAGCTTCATTTGTTGTTGCATTGTTGCATTGTTGTCAAGAGAAGATTAATTTATCTGCTGCACTGAGATTGTAGAGTTGAAGATATTTTAACTATCACCATACAGGGAGAATGAAACCTAAACAGATACATGATATGTCATTACAGTGCACAGGTGTCGACTTTAGTGTGCTTTCATTAACTGAACTGTAAGATGCTTTTTGACAGAATGTAACTAGACTGTATTTGTTCAGGGGCTGACCCCAAACCCTGCAGTGACTGAGTCTGCTCCAGAAACCAGTCAGGTCACGGTGAGCTCGCACACTACACCCAGTACAACATTATACTCACTCTTATAAGCGTTCTATAAAGCCGGAAGACACATGTTCACACGCTTGAGTCCAATTCCTCTCTGCAAAAGAGAAAAATGGGGAAGGAAGGTGATGTAACAGGTCTTTAACAGAAAAAAATATGACGAAAAGAGTCAGACTCAGTGGGTAGCCTCAGAGATCACCACCACCACTAAAACAGTACTGCACAACATTTTTAAAACATAATTGTCAGGAAAGATACATAACATGACCTCCTCAGTCAATGCAAGTTAAAATACTGGCTGTGATAAAATAGAACAGGAGTATGAGAGTGAATCTGTATGTTACTGAGCGGCCATCATGTTGTCTTCACTGTGTAGGCTGATCCTGAAGATGATGTTTTCTACACCTCCGTCAGCTACATCAAGAAGACCAACAGTAAAGCCCGGGTAAGCTGTCAGGAGTGAAAAGGCACTTTGCTTTTGTTTTCTACTATGCTATACTGTGTTGTATTGTGGTATGATGTGACTTTGTATTTTGTTTCATTTCACGATGTTGCACTGTGTTGTTTTTAATGTAATGTTGCGTTGCTCTGGGTTATGTTGCATTTCATTGTATTTTGATGGTTCAATGTAAGACTAAAGGGGGCTGACTTATTGACCCACCCGACGAACTCAGAGCAAATTGCAAATTTAGTATCTTCTTTTAAATCACTAAAGAAAACATATTTTTATCAAGCGGCTTTTCATAACCTCTTTTAAAGAAGACATATCATGCACATTACAGGGTCTATAATTTTTATTCTGGGGCTCTACTGGAATATCTTTGCATGATTTGCATTTTAAAAACTCCTTATTTATCTTATACTGGCCCTTTATGTAGCCCCTCAGTTCAGCCTCTGTCTGAAACAGGCTGTTTTAGCTCCTGTCTCTTTAAGGCCCCCCTCCTGATGAGCCCGCTCTGTTCTGACTGGTTAGTTTCAGGAAGCTTCCTCCGGCTCCGGAAGATACGTAAACAAACAGTAGTATTTAATTTTTTTCCTCGTTCTTTACTCAAAATTATTAACTTCTCAACATGTTCGAGCCGAAATTGGATCCGAAATATGCGAGTGGACAAGGCAAACAACCTGTGGAACAACCTTAGCAACAAAGGGGGGCATTTGTGGGCATGTGCAACAATATGACGTCAGTTTGATGGGAAAGTAGAGGAAACGGAGCGTTCAGAGCAGGTTGAAGCTCTGACTTTTGACTTTCAGGCAGCATTTTTACACACATTCACCTCAAGTTTTGGAACTTTGACCATGTTTAACACAGACATCCAACATTATAACAGTATAAAAATGCCAGAAAATCACAAAAAGCATGTTGTGTCCCCTTTAAAGCACATTTCTTCTTTTGTATCGTACACCTTTTTTTTTATAACTTTATTCAAACTGGGCAAACTTGTCTGCATGTGTGTTTATGTGTGTGTATGCAGATTGTTTGATGTGTGAAATTTGTAATCTCTGCTTTTGATAAGTGCTATTTATTATTATTATATTAATAATAGGCATTATGTTATATCTGTGTGGTGTTGGATATCATGACGCTGCTTTGCACTGTGTTATCTACCATCATGTACCATCCTGCTGTGTAATGTATGTTGTGCTGTTTTCCTCTTGTTTCCCAGGTTCAGGATAGAGATAATGAAGATGATGTGACCTACAGCACTGTGAAAGCTTCCTCCTCTTCTGCTGGAGCCTCCAATGACCCCAACAACCTCTACACCACCATCAATACACTGAACAAATAGGAGACCAGTTACAATACATGTCATTACACTTACTGTATGTTACATATTTTACATTAACTGTTTGGCTAAAACTTACTGTGTAATAAATATGGTTTACTTCTGTGGGGAATTTGTCCTGGTTAATCTGTAGAAAATTGTCTGCTATCCATAACTTGACATCTAAAATACAGTTAAAAGGGCATCTACTGGCCCTGAGTCATCAGTAGACACACAGCTTTACAGTGTGTCATCACAGTACTGGAAAGGCCAATCAGACTGTAAAGTCTACCTAAAAGAATCAAGTGATCTACTAAAGTAAAGTCATTTTTATCCAGAAGGTGGTGTAGTAGGTTACACACACACACACATTCATAAGTTTGCTTAAATCATAAATTACTGGTGGGAAAAAATGTATAATGCTGATAAGGAAAACACCCAGCCTTCTGGACCTTGAGAGGCCCCACTGTGTACTCTGGGTTTGGTGTAGTGTGTGTGTGCACTGATGACATCTCCCCCTCATCCTAACTATGAGGGGGAGATGGGCACACAGTTGCACCTGCTTCTTGGGGAAACCAGTGCTGTGGACTTGGTGTCTGCTTGTTCCACTACCTGTCTCATATGTACTTCCATCCTCTTTTCACTAAGTTTCTGCTGAACATGCACTCGACCATGTAAAGGAATTAATCACTATTTGAAATGTTATTGGTGAGTCCAGGGGCATAGACATATAACCCCTTGCCCATCTTGTGTTTTTTAGAACTTTATGATGTATCTCTGATGTGATTTTCTCCTGGACTGTATTTAATAAATGACTGGTAACCTTCAATTCTGCTCTGCCGCCTCTGTTTACTGCATGGTGTAGAAGGATGGAGATCAGATTACGTTTTTATCTATCAATGATCATATATGATCCTGGTTGCTGGCACTTATTGTACTTAGTGATGGATGTACAAATGTTAAGTAGTAGTTCAAAGATTTTAAGTTTTTACCACTTTTGTAAGCATGTACCACTCCTGATGCATGTGTTAACCTTTCTAGCTGCACCAGGTCATTGTGAAACATAGTGTTGACTAGTTAACTGCAGAAAAGCTGACAAATGTGCATAAAAAACAGCTAATGACAAATAAGGGAAAAATGTCACTGTGAGGAAGTGTTACTCAGGAAGTATGTGCTGTATTGCATTTCTTTTAGAGGAATAGAAGAGAGAGATAGACAGAGAAGAACGATGGTTGATTTCAGGCGGATTAACATGTCTTTATTTCTGATACTGGGGCTTCAGGTTCTGGGTAAGAAAACATATAACATGTTACAAAACATAACTTTATTTATACGGATATTTGTAGTACTTTATTGCGTCATGTCTTTATCGTGGTGATTTCAGAGACTCGAGGGGAGTTTGAGGGACATTTGTAAACTTCTGTTGTATCTAAAATGATCCTCACACTAACTATGATCCTAACAGACATGTTCTTATTGTAGTTTAGTTGTTCATGTTTCTCTCTAATTTCCTTCACAGCAGTAACTGAACAAAACATACCCTCCTTCATTGTCAGAGATGGAGATGAGGTCACTTTGCCTTGTAGAAATGTGATGGACAATCAGCATGAATGCAAAAGTACTACATGGATCTTCAGTCATTTAACTAGAACAGCAGCAGTAGATCTGGTTACACTTGGGCAAATCAAGGCTCAATCAGACCGACTGAGTCTTGCAGAAAACTGTTCTCTGGTTATAAAGAAGGTCACAGTTAAAGATGTTGGTCTTTACTTCTGCCAAAAATCAGGACAAAATAACACCCCTGAGGTTGATCTGTCTGTTATTAACAGTAAGTATTTACATCATAATGTTTTCACCTCAAAATGTCCGTCTAGAGCAGCATAACTAAAACATGATTATGTTTTAGTTATTATAAATGATTATGATTGATGATGATCAGTAATGGAGTTAATTTTACTCTTGTGTCTTTCTCCCACAATATCTCCATCTTCACTAGTGACTGAACATAGGGATGGTGATACTAAGGTGACATTAAAATGCTCTGTGTTGACACGTGGACGGTGTAAACACAAAGTGAAGTGGCGTTTTCAGGGTAAAGATGTGGATAAAGATAACAAAGACTTGAAGACATCACAGTTTAACTGCTTGGCCAATGTGACCTTTACGACCTCTCACTTCATTTACACATCAAAGAATTATAAGTTACTGATGTGTAATGTGATAGATGATCATACTGGAGAAGTGCAGCTGTTTACTTTCAACACTCGGTCCTCAGGTAAGAAAACAGGTGAACATATGATGAGCTGTTTAAAATCACTTCATCTTGACCTGAAAAATAACATGTTTATTTTATGTATTTTATCTAAAGTAGGAACAAACAATACAGAATCTGGAAACATTTCTACAACCACAAAGCGAGGTATATTTGATATACAGTATCTGTCAACACTCTTTGTCTCTGTCTTACTTTCTCTCAAGTCAAGTCAAACATATGAAAGGTGCATTATTTGCACCAACTGAATTTTTCACTGAGAAAAAGCAAATGTATGTTTCAAAACATTTGTGAAGAGCACCTGCAATTCTCTCCTCTTTTAGCTACAGGATGTGAAACACAACAGAAAGCTACAGTCAATGTTTCAATCTGTTTCTAGATTGGTGGTGGTTGTACATCATGCTGCCTGTGGGTTTAGCAGCGCTCTTAGTAATTGTTGTGGCAGTCATCAGATGGAAGAGAACTAAAGGTTAGAGCGTTTACAGATAAAACTTTTAGAAACAAGAAGTTTTGATCCAACTGGATTTTCACTCTGGAAGCTAAAGGTAACTCTCTCTTTTCAGGGAACAAAACACAGATGGATGGCAATGTCGTGAGTTTAAAAACTTTATAATAAAATGCACAATTGAGACTTTACAGTGCAAACCGCTCTTTTTGGTAGCTGTTTCAGTTGAAAGAGAATAAGATTGGGAAAAACAGCAAAGGATTAATTGTGGGAAAAAGCAAGATAGAATTTTTAATATATAATATTTAATCCAATTACTTTAATCAAATTCAACTAAATTGTATTCCAGCAGAGGAATACTAGTTGCTCTTGGGGGCCTAAGGCAGAATTTTGTGGGGCCTGACGCTCAAAGGTCTCCAGCCTGCAAAATAACAATAGAATTCAATTAGAGTGTCAATAAAAACTGAAGATTGTAAACCTCACAGAGACGTAATTTATGGAACGACTGTTGTATTAGATTTCATTTAGTCAAATCAAATACATGTAAGTTGCAGTGTTGGAGACTTTTAGCCTTTCATCACACTACCTGTACCACCTGTGCCTTGGCAACGTCTATATTAACTAAAATTTTGACATATTTGTCCAGGGACCGGGCTTAAACCCTGCAGTGACTCAATCTGGACCAGAAAACACTCAGGACATGGTGAGATCTCCCACTACACCCCATACAAAGTTACATTTTAATGTATGTAACTGCACAAGACACACAGTGACTGTTGAGTCTAATTTACTTCTGCAATAAAGAGGAAAAGCGAACAGCGTTAATGTCTGTCGTAATAAACAGGAAGGCACCCAGAGAGATCAAACTACCACCAAAACACTATTTCACAACATTTTGAATATAAAAATAAATATGTTTGAATAGAGTGAAAGTAGAAGAGTGATCAGTATGTCGTCTTCATTGTGTAGGCTGATCCTGAAGATGGTGTTTCCTACGCCTACATCAGCTACACCAAGACCAACAGTAAGGCCCGGGTAAGCTGTCTGATTGGTTACACTGGTGATGTAGGATTGTGATGTCAGTCACAACTCTTGTTCTGATACGTGTTCTGATATTTTACGTTGATTCTGTTACTTTGCAATGTATTGAATTGTGTGCTTGTTGTGCACTTATTGTTGCTTTGTGTTTTGTCATATTCATGATACTGCAGAGAGTTGGTTAATATGTTGTGTTGCATTGAATTACAAAAGGTTATGTTGTGTTTCACTGCTGATCCTGATGTTGAGTTGCGCTGTGTTATTTTGTGTGTCATGTCCTGTTGTGTAATCCGTGTGTTGTATTATTTCCCTTTTGTGTCTCAGGTTCCCTGTGGCGGTGATGCAGTGACCTACACCACTGTGAAACCTTCCTCCTCTTCTGCTGGAGCCTCCACTGATCCCAGCAGCCTCTACGCTGCCATCAACTAACCAACAAAATGACAGACCACAGTACACTTAATATCATTACATTTGTTTTACATTGAGTGTTCTCTAGTTAAAGCTTTCTGATGTGGAAACAAAGTCAGCTTTTCTTTCTTTCTTTCTCTTGAAGATTATTTATTTTATATTTTATGCTCTAACTCAGTTAGCATGCAGTATTGCACTGCTATTGATACAGCTATACAAATTCATCCAGGTGGTATTTTTCTAGTGCTGTAATGTGGCAGTGTTATAGTGTTTTTTTTATTTGGTCAAGTGATCACCTTTTTCCTCCCTATATTGCTGTAAAAAAGCTTTTCGTCCAGAAGGGGGAGGTATATGTTAACAAATAACAATGTAAAAGCAATACAACATTCATATCTAATTGATCATAATTGATACATATTGCTCAATGGACTTGCTGTCATGCATATTATTGTGCTGTGATGGATGTACTTGTGCTGGGTGGTAGTTCAAGGATTAAAAGTATTTACAACTATTTTAATTCATTTTAGATGTTTTTTCAAGCACATATCACCTGTAGTAGTTTTACATGCATTCATGCATCAGTTTAATGTTTCTTCCCCCTGTAATAACATATAGTCATCATTATTTACAACCACATTTGGTACTGTTTTTAAATTCAAATTTAAACTGATACTATATATATTGTCATGTGTGTGGTTAGACTTAAAGTCCCCCTCCACTAAAAAATATGTTTTTCTTCTTCTTCCTACAGTTGGATGTTTGAGCTTCACTGTGCAGAGTTTGACACTAGAAGGCTGTTTTCACATTCATCTGCTGAAAGTGGAAAGCTTTTCTGTGCTCATTGACAATCTAGTTTTAAGGGGTGGTCTTATGAGCATGATTTGTGACTTCACAATTTTTTTTTAAACCAATCCTGGTTCAGTAATCAACTTGCACCAGTGTGATGTGGAAACCTAAAGTCTCCAGTGCACACAAATACTGAGAATAGACTTTACAGTGTCCAGCAGTTGAACTTTTGAAATGAAATATATTTGCATATTTATATATTCTGGGATTTTTTTTTTAATGAGGGAGAAGGAGTAGATGTCATTTTAAGTAATTTGAATAAGAAAATTTACCTTTTTGTGGAAAAACATCAGACACACATTATTATTCAAATTAGAGTATTTTTTATACATCATAAAACATGTCTGGAGAACATCTTGAATAATTCTATTATACTCTGTTCTATTCGTACTAAGAGCTAGCATTGTTAAGCACCTGAAAATGTACAAAATGTGCCAAATCAACAGATGCAACAAGGGGCAAAAAAATCCAATTTGTTGCAGATATATCACTTGTTGACGCCTCCGTCCATCAGAATTCACCAATCAGAGAGCAGCGTCGGTTCCAAATATGGTATAGCGGACTCTCCAGCCCGCCCCTCTTTGTTGGCTTGACCAGTCAGAAGCCGCCGAACGTTGGAGGCTGCCGGGGAGACGAGCTAGGGAGAGATACAGGACAACTGTGGGTCGCTAGTACGACCGTTTATCCCCATTTAATCATGTGAGGGATTGAAGAGGAATTTTTATCAACATGAGGTCGGATTTTCTGGGGAGATAGTTGATACTGAGGCGCCGTGCAGGCTGCTGACGGGCAGGAATGCACAGAGGAGGTCATTTTCCCGGACTGGGGTAGTGGTGGGAGGCAACGGCCCCCGCAGAGCCGCGAGACCAGCTAGCTAAAAAGAAGCATGATTTCCGGATATTATTTTCAAAATTAAAAAAATACAGACCAGGAGTTGTTTTGTTATACACCCTGAGACCTTACTCGTGCACCTGAAACCCCTCAGATGAAGAAGTAATGGACTTTCCTGAATGCTGTATTGATTCGTAGTACTGGCTCTTTATATACGCAAGACTGACAAACTTACTGCTTTTACTTAGAAGTAAGTTTTGCTTTATTTCCGGCCTAACGGCTGTTGGCAGTTGGTAGCTTGACACATACAAGAAGGGGTGAAGTTACAAAGCCTTGAACCAAAACAAGACTTTACAGCCTGTAGTGGACAACGAAGCCTTGTTATGAATGGGACCTACCTCGTCTCACTGTGCGTTTTTCGAGTCAAATGCCTTTTAAACCGGAGGGACCGTCGTTTATCTGAAACCGGAGCCTCGGTTGAAAATACGGTACGGTTGGATTAATAACGGTTGGAATATTTCAGCGGATGCACTCAAACGAAAAAAAAAGCCAAACAAAAACCGTGATATCGATATGAACTTGTGCCTGTGATACTCACAAGTGAGTTTTGAAGATATTGGAAAACAATATGTGTTTAATGTTGTATATGCTGTCAATGTAATATCATTTAAAAGAAACTAGCATCTCTTTGATACTCATTAATGAGTTTATACACCGCAGGTTAGTTAGGACTGGGCGATATGGAAAGAATCAAATATCACGATATTTTTTGACCAAATACCTCGATATCAATATTGCGACAATATTGTATTGACTGTTGGTGCTTTCACAAGATATTTACACACTGAGATTTTCAATAAATAATCATCAGTAATGTGGATATAATGACTCAGTGAGTAAAGGCAAATAATCAAACAGCTAGAACAGTCTGGGAAGTTGAGAAAATTACATCACTTACTGTAATACAGCCTTTAAAACCAGGAAAAGACAACATCTACGCCATATCACGATATTACGATATATCCAAAATCTGCAATGATATGTAGTCTAACATCATGATATCGATATAATATATTGCCCAACCCTAACCATAGGTGGACCTTATCTTTATGTAGGGTAGATTTCTAAGTCTTTTGGCATATAAGCAGTCAACTCTTAGAAACCTATGTTTTTGTTTGATTGTCAATGTTTATTTTATCATGTTTAATATGATTTTGTCTATATGTGCTACAATAGGTTGTTAAGTGTCACTTTAGACCAATGGTTTCTCCACACAATCTTTCTTTTTCTTACATTTATTGTAGGATTTCTCTTAAATTAGTCTTGGTCGACTGTTGTTACATTAGGGAGGGTTTTGCCTCCCTATAGGGATTTGTAGTCATGTTGTCAGGGGTTTACACTCAACTGTAGCACCGTCGTTCCTCTTCCAAAATAGGAAAGGCACAGATCTTCTTTGGGTGTACCAACTCAGTGGGAAGAACCTGAAAGAAACACCAGTGTTGCTTCATGTAAACAGATACTTGGAGTACAGACCTGTACAGTAGACCTATTTAAAAAATGTAAGCACATTTTTACTGCATTGCCGGCCTCATTTGGGTGCAAAATGTGGTATAATATTTTGTTGTGTTTTTTTTTGTGTACCCTGTCAGGTTTGCCCTTGAAAATCAACATGTACTGTTTAACACTGACAACTAAGGAGAGGCTCTTGTAGCTGGAGGAGGATTGCCTACCCTAACACTTTCTCCTCCTCCTCCTCCTGGCCCTCCTGGGATCAATGACTGGACCCAACTCCCCAAGCCGGGCCGGCACCTCCCCGGCCAAGCTGAGCAGGCACGGCCGGTCCAAGAGCACCAGCTCGCACTGCCTCCTCCGCTGCAGCACCCAGGAGGAGTCTTCCGCCTCGCCTCCTAACAACAGCTCTCGGTCGCCTGGGGAGGAAGAGGAGAAGGATGGAGGGGTTCTCTTCTACGTTAACCGCACTGGTTTTCCCATTGAAAGCGTCACCTGGGAGAGGATGTGGTCCCATGTGGCTGTTGTGCACCCTGAGGGCCAGGAAATGGTGGACAGGATACGAAATGCTGCATACCTTCCCAAGGTAAGCCACCTGTGGCTGGTTCATCCCTCAGTATTTGAAGTTGTGGACAAAATAGCACTTCATGACAACATTTTAACTTTGAATTGCTACCACGATGCTAAAAACATGGGCAGTAGGTTAACAATCAGCACTATTTATCAACCCCTTGTAAATATATTGGATATTTCCTTTATATCCCTCATGGTTAAATCCACACAATTATAGATTGGAGGTGTTCACATGACAGCGACAATACTTTAGAGGTTCAAGGAAGTGTTAATGGACTCTTAATGAGGAGTTTCCTTGCGGAACCCTCTGTAGCTGCTGTGTAATGAAGGAATCCAAAGGTCTCTGCACTTTTTACAGCGTTGGACCCATCGCTGCTGTGCTCTGCTGTGACAAGACAGGATGGATGAGTGTGAGAGCTCAGGTTTCTTCCTGTAGGCTGCCTATATGCTGTCATTTTAGGATGAGACGTCTCCATTGTGTTTGAAATATGTATTGAGTTTACACATGTTGGCAGTTCTCAATGCCACCTTGTTGTGAAAAGGTTGCCTCTGTTCTTCCAGAGTGACACAACCACTGTTGGAGTGAATTCTGTCCTTATCAAACATGCTTGGCATTTATACATAGTTGATTGTATCAACAGTTATTTTCATTATCGATTAATCTGTAGATTATTTTCTCAATTAATCGATTAGTTGTTTGGTCGATCACTGTTTCCCAAAGCCCAAGATGACGTCTTCAAATGTTTTCTTTTGTCCCGACCAACAGTCCACAACCCAAAGATATTCAGTTTACTCTCATAGAGGACTAAAGAAACCAGAAAATATTCACACTTGAGAAGCTGGAATCAGAGAATTTTGACTCAAAACGATTAATCAATTATCAAAATGGTCGTCAATTAATTTAATCAATGAATCAACTAATTGTTGCAGCTCTATTTTCATTCTAGATTAGTCTGTGGATTGTTTTTCAGATTATCTTTTTTTGCATGCATTTGCACTCACTAACAAACTGTATCTTATAATATTTCTACCTGGAGATGTTCTCTTATTTCCCAGTTTACGTACTGTTGTGATGTCACTGAGGACTTAACGACTGCGATATGAGTCATGGCGTCAGATGATGTCTTCTAGTCAGTGCGAGACATAATGGTTGTCTTTGGAGAAGTGTGTGTGTGTGTGTGTGTGTGTGTGTGTGTGTGTGTTCACAGTTGCATGGCTTAGGTGTGAATGTCAACCTGTTTTCACACTGTTTCACAAATACACACTCTCTCAGGGGTACACTCATACTCACACACACACACACACACACACACACACACACACACACGAATGCATTACATTACCATGACAACAAGTGTGCTAAATTGGGGCGTCATACCTGTCAAGTGTTGTTAAAACAGTTTTTTGTATTTGTATAGCGTTTGTGACTCATTGTGACTCCTGACTTACACACATGCCACATACACACTATCATATATTAGGGCTGCAACCAGTGATTCATTTCACAATTGATAAATCATGTGTTTTGTTTTTTTTTTGATTCATCAATTACAAATAGTGAAAAATTTCCATCACAGTGCCCCAAAGTGACTAGTCCCACTAGCAGGCCAAAATGTAAAGATCCATGTAATAATGTAATGTAAAGAAGATTCAGTTTACAAATATTTTTTTTAAAAAAACACATTTTAAAGGAATCGGAAAGTATTTGGCATTTTTTCATCACAAATGACTAAAACAATTAATTGATTATCAAAATTTATGGTGATTAATTTTCTGTCGATTGACCAGTTGACTAATCCACTTTGTGTCAGGACTATGCTGTATGTTTACTTCCTAAAGACAATTTAAATTATGAACAATCAGGAATTGAACACAGACGGACAGGTTAGACATTACATTACATCTTTCATGTTTTATATAAAAACACAAATAAGTATCTGTGAATGTAAGACACTGAATCTGAGGAAGCAGCTCAAAGGGTGTGTTGTTCTACAGCTGTTCCTGACCTCTGACCTCTAAATGTCTTGTTGAGAATTTCATTGCAACAAAGAATGTTCTGTATATCACTTAACTTTAGCTTTACATCACATGAGCTAAAAAAACCTTTCAGTCACACAGCATGATGATGATGTAGATGATGAACACTAGCTATCACTTACAGGCAATTAAAAAAACAGTATCAATAGTAATAATGTCTTTTTCTGGGTCATTTCTTCTTTATTGAGCAGCACTGTTTGTAGTAGCAGAAAAGACAAGCCAGTGGAAGAAAAAAAAGATGTGTGAGTGGTTCTTCAGGCTGAAAGAAATGACAATCCCAGCTGCATGATATGCATCATTGTCTGCTGCTCCCAAGGCCCCCTGGTTCAGATTTTCCTCATAGTTTTCCCGTCAGTGATTTTGATGAATGCTTGTTATGTTTCAGGCTGTGGAGGAGGGAATGTGGTTGTTGTTTAGCTCTGCTAATTGGCCATTTGGTCATTAGTGACCCGGTTGGCTGGCAGCTTCAAAATCCCATACTGTTGTCCTGGACTGAGGGACAGAAGGAGGACGTGCACACAAACAAACACACCAACACAGAAAAACTGCACATACAGAATGTGCACACATGCGCCAGTTGCCTGTATTGTTTATGGAAGCCATAGATTATAATATCTTCAGATTTAACATAACAGCTCATGAATATCTCAATAAAGTTAGAACCAACTGTAACTACAGAGACACTTGGAAGCCTTTCAAGTGTGAAATGACAGTATATCACAGTATCGGTCTAAAAATAAGTATCAGGTTTTAGGACACTGATGTTGTCCTCAATATTAGGATCAACTACAGCCTCAAACCAGGAAGAAAAGACAAACGACCACAGATAACAACAAAATCTAATCATATTTTCAGAAAAAAATGATTTTATTTACTCACTTACTGATGTATATGTCAAACTACAAAATCAATGAAACTCAATTTTACAGTTTATTGGGTTTATTTGACACTACAGTACCTTGTTTCTTATGAAATTCAGAACAACTATCATGCTATATGCAAAAATGGTATTAAATGAAATTGTTTGCTTTAAATGATTGTGTTTCCTGGTTGCAGGGTGAGTGCTGCATGTATGCACACACATAAGGTGTCCATTCAGTTTACGTTGCAGTATTGTTGATATGCAACCCGACTCGTGCGTGCGTGCGTGCGTGCGGTGCAAGGTGTGAAAGCAGGCAGTTACCACAGATACTGTTGCTGCTACACTGACCCACATAGGTTAACTGAAGCTTAAGAGAGAGAAGGAGGAAGAGAAACAGAAAGAGGAATAACTTTTGTTATTGGGACACAGTGTGATATGAGAAAAAAAGCAAAGAGAATAAGAAATAAACATCAGTTTGGGGAATCTGATGGATTGCTTCAGGGCACAAAACTGGAAGTGGATGTTGGAGCTGCCAAGCAGCATAAACAGAGAATGGAGAAGTGTAACCAAGTGTATGCATTTAAAAATGTGTGTGAAATGAGCTGTCAATCATGAGAAACACTAGACCTCATGAAAGGTACAGGTCAAAAAATGATTGAAAATTTGACAGTTTTATATGATATTTCAAAGCAGCGTGTAGTTCCTTCAGGAAGACTAGTTTCCACAGTAGTTTGTGTTATTGTCAGGGACCAGAGTGCATGTGGCCACTCTCCGTGCCCTCATTAACAGAATAGAAGTCTTGGCACCGCAAACAAATAATCCCTCTCATACAATCTGGGTAGTGGATAATCTCTGGATACCAACTGGACTACCTTAAGGACTTCTAATGGGAAACAAAACTGGAAAGAACTCGTTTAAGCAACAATATCTGCCAACGCAGCAAAGCTGGAAAAACAAATCTTTTAATTCAAGATGTGGATTCAGTATATCAGAATGTGGAAAAGGGATGCAGACCAAGACTAAGGCTTAAGCTTACAATATTTTTTGGCAAAACAAAGGTCATAGACCAAAATCGAACCTCAGACGTTAATGTTTAAATGGTATGCACCCTAACGATTTGGGCACCCTGGTACCCAAATCATTACTATAATTTGATTGAGGTTTTGGCCATTATTCACTTTGCAAATATGTTCTGAGGCTATCACTTTTCACTTTACACTTGTTGATTTTTTTAAATTTGAAATATAACATTTTGGTATGCCGCATAAGCAAAACATGACAGGTTGAAGCTGCTCACCAAACAAGTAGGATAAAAGGTGTTTTCCATCTCCATAATCTATTAAAGGCCCATTGTTCTGGAATAAAATGTTTCAGTTCAAACTGTGACGACAGGATTTTATTTTGGATGGCATTAACAGATTACATTTAAACCAGGCGTAGCATTTGCAACAGTAGAAGGAGCCTAATAGCATACAGTAACAAGAAAACAGCTGCATGATAGATGGGACAAAATCATTACATTTTAATGGGAGTCATAAAATGACTGCTCATTACACATCTCAGGGTCCAGATAGAGCCAGGCCTGCTGAAATTGATATCTTGTATATTTGTCTGTCTGCAGAAGCTTGTGTCATTTGGGGTAATTCAGGATACAAACGGCATGTTTTGGATTGGACATTTATTCGTTTGGACGTTTGCCAACATGGATTAGTTTAGACAGATGCACTCTGAGGCAAAGAATTAGACTACAGCAGTAATCTCAAAGAAGGTGTTCTTTAGTGTGATTAATGTAGTCTCTCAGCAGACACAAGGCACAGCTGCTAGAAGTAATGCAAGTCCTCAGGAAAAGGTCATCATCTCTTTTTATACAACTGAATAAAAAGGATGATAGCAGTAAACAGGGAGTCTCATGTCAAGACCTTGCGTAATCATTTCTTTCTCAGCTGTCTGTCTTGCATGCACACACACACACACACTTACACACATAAACAGAGAGACAGAGACAGGGGCATTCCTTGGGATGTCCCGCTCTAAAGATATCTTAAAAGCAGGAAATATGATCTGTCTCTCTCCCTCTCCACCGTCTCTATTTTTAATGAGCACAGAGCAAAAGTGCATTAAAGGTAATAGAGAGCACTGCTACCTGTAGTATCTCAGCGTTACTTCCACCTGGTACTTTGATACTTTGATGATATGTTAATAATACATAAAAACACTGAACTGTAAAAATGTTAGTTAATTGAGAATAATTTTGAAGGCTGTGCAAGTTAAACCCACTTCTGCTTTTCCCTTAGTGGGGATAACCGATGAACTCACAATATGACAATATTTTTCCCATGATAATGATATATAACAACAATGGTGATTCTGTGATACACAATATATCACAGAGAAATAACCTAAGATATATCACGGTATCTGTAACTGAAGAGGAAAAGAAAAAATATTTCAAAGAGCAGGAAATAGTCAGATAATGTACAGTATTTATTAACAGTACATTAGTTTCACAGAAAAGAAATGCCGCCAATTATAAATATCAGCACACTGCTAACAGTAGCCTCAGTTTGTGCCTCTCACAGAGCTGCTGGTAGAGTTAATAAGCCTGATAAGAAACAACAGAGAGACGACGTCATGCTAATAACCTAAAGATAGTAAGTAATAAGTTTTGATTTGTTTTTTCTCTTCTTACATTCGTTGACTTGTTTTTCTTTCTCCAGCCCCTTTCTACTCCCCATCCCCCATTTCCTCCAAACAATTCAAAATTCAAAAGCCAGGAAGGTCATAACCGACACTATGACATACCCCTCTTTTCTCTCTCTGGTTTCTCTTTCTGCTGCTGGGTTGGTCATGTTAGTTCTGGAGCTCCAACAGAAGTGGGGGCAGACAGGACTTTTAGACCCAGCGGAAGGTGCTAAAGCTGGGCAACAATGCCAGCTTGCCTTCTGGCTCTTGAGAGGAGAGTTGGTGGTCCAAGAGAAAGAGAGCTGGGTGAAATAAAGGGAAGCACAATGGAAGTGATGAGGAAGGAGGACTGGAAAAAGGAGTGACATAAGAGAAAATAGAGAAGGGATTGTAACAGATAGGGGTTGGGGAAGAGATAAGAGGGAGAAGGGAAAGGGAAGGCGGAGGAAGAGGGGAAGGAGAGGAGAGGATGACAGAGGAGGAGGTAGGGGAAAAACAGGAAGGGAGGTAAAGACAGATTAATTACCAGTCTAAACTGGGACTATGAAGCAACGCTCTCCCAGCTGAACTCTTAATGGAGAGGAGGCGTTTCACACGTCACTAACACTGCGTATGTGTTCGCAATATCATGCACTGTATGTGTCTGTTTGTGTGCACAGGCTGCACATTTGTGCATGCTGTCAAATGATGATTTTACAGATTATCTTATTGGATTCCTGATGAACAAATTACCTTGTTTATATTTTAGCCATTTAGACTCTGTTTTCCATGTAGGCTACGTTTACACTGCACCTAAATACAATTGGACTCCTCATAAACGCTAACTCCTCTGTACATTCACACAGTGTGGATATGAAAGACTGAGACATCTGCGACCAAAGTAACTACCTGATTTTTCAGAAAACATAAAATTTCATAGGTCGTGTTGCTGACTTTCCATCAGAGCTGCTCTAAGCAGTTTTTGTGGTTTGTGTACCACTAAAATGCTGCAGTTTCAATGCTTCATAAAAACTAATACATTTGTCACGTCATTTTTGGTCTGTTGTTAAAGATGCTGTGGTTTTGTTGTAAAAATGTGAATCCGACCGAAACACAGAAACACTCAGTACCTTGCTCAAGGACACCCTGAAAGGGCAAATGGCTGCTGGTGGTGACTGAGTCTGTAACTTCATCTTAGTGCATTTAAAATGGGGCCTTTTTGCATAGAGGTTCTGCACTGAATGTGATGATAGCAGCAGAAAGATGGCAGCTGTAACTGACATTTCTCTGTAGCAGAGAGAACAGAGGAGAGGATAATAAAAGTGAGGGATCACCACTTATATCACTCCCTGACCCTGCTGAAAGCAGCTTTAGAGAGAGAGAGAGAGAGAGTGTGTGTGTGTGTGTGTGTGTGTGTGTGTGTGTGTGTGTGTGTGTGTGTGTGTGTGTGTGTGTGTGTGTGTGTGTGTGTGTGTGTGTGTGTGTGTGTGTGTGTGTGTGTGTGTGTGTGTGCCAGCTGATGCAGCCAGTGTATTATGTGTTAGTGAGGATTTCACTACATGAGAGATTATGCGGCAGTAAAACCTGCTATTTACTGGTCTTGACTGGCTGGCTGACTGGTTTTATGACTGCGTGCTAAGCGTGATAACTAGAGGGTTGACACTTTGACTCATTGGACTGTTGTCTCACTTGAAGGCTGATTTACTATTTGTCAGTTTAACAGAGTGGCTAACTGACTGTTTTACTGGCTGTATAACAGGTTGACAGGTTTTGTTGCTGCTTCCACTTTTTTGCACTAAAAAGTGTGTAAGGTGGTATAAGAAGAAAGGTTATACCACAATTTTATAAATTAAGTGGATCTTGGTAGAATTTTTTTATTTTGATTGTAACAATTTTCCCCAAAAACAAATTATGTTTTATAAGGTGTGTTTGTTTACTGACGATGGTATTTAATTTGAGAACTTTGGTGCCGTTTGGTTTAGAGCTCTCTCTGACTTTCTCTTACTTTGGCTCTTTCTCTTTGTATGTGAAAGCAAGATGAGAAAGATAAAACCGTAACTCATATCAGGGCTCGTCCACCATGTTGTCCTGTTGTTGTTCCTCCTCAGCTCTTTTTGTGCTCTAAATAAACAGTGAAACACAAACCCACAGGAAATGAGGGGGTTAGTGCTATGGTTCACCCTTCCTGCATGCTCTCACACACACACAATCTGCTTGTGTTTCAGAGGAAATGCTGGTTTGTGTTTGAGTCTGACTCACTCTCTGCTGGTGTGGTTGTGTCCTTTCATGAAGCCACATCTGTGACCTCTGTTTCCTTTCTGAAATGGTTCCTGTGGAGGTGACATGGGTGCAGAAACGGCAGCGTATTTTCATTTTCACCACAAGCCTCCTTTCACAATGTTCTGTAGGTGTCTGTTAGCCCAGCGGTCTAAGGTGGTGCACACCACATAACCCCAACATTCTGGGTTAGAAACCTGCCTTTGTCATATTATTTCTTGTGGCTACCTGCTGTCAGCTGACAGATAAGATACATTGGTTTTGTTTCTCTTTTTTGCGCATAATGCTATTAGTACCACTGCTACCTCAGTTACCACTAGCGGTAGCAGTGGTGACAGTAGAAGTAGAAATAGCTGTATTATTTCCCTGTTACCTAAATATTGTTCAGAGGCTTTTCAATCCAAGATTAACATTTTGAAAAAGATTTTTGTTTACATTTCTGTGAAAATTAAATGACCTGCAAAATGCTGACTGCTGATCTACAGATACAGTATATGAATATTGCAACAAGATTATCCCAACAAACACAGGTCACTTAAACCTTACTGAAAACCTTTAACTAAAAAAGCTTCAAACAGGCTTTCAGTACTCTTAACAATAAGAGCACACAAGATAAGACTGAGGCTGTTTAGCACTGGTACCAAAGAATTCCTCTTGCATGGCAGGATGATCTCTGGTTGGTTGGAAAGAGTAAACTAGTGACTTGCACCACAGTCACTTTTGGCTGCATGATTTCAAGACTGCAGCTTTAAATGTGAGAGTGGTATAAGTGTACATTTTTTCCAGCAGTAGTGGAACATCAATGAGTGTCAGCACTAAAAGCTGTAATGAGTCACAGGACATTGAGAAGGCAGATTTTTAAAGATGGTGGGAGGTGGTTTGGAGGCTCTGAATGTTACCACATGTCAATTTGCTGGAATTGTGTAAAAAAAAAAAAAAAAAAAAACTCTCTCTTTGTCTTTCTCTCTCTCTAGCATCCCGTTCCTTCAGTTCCGACCTTCAAACCATCCATGTCGGTCCCAGACTGGCTGGTGGCCATCCAGAACTACATGAAGGCTCTGCAGTATCCTTTAACACAAACAGAACACACACAATGACAACACATGTGGCTGTGACAACTGATGGGAGCTACACCTGTCAGGTGAAGTTAGTTCTGTTTGTGTCTCATCACATCTAACTTCCACAGGCTTTAAAAGCATTATCAAGGGACCAACATGACACCAATGAACTCATGAACTACTCTAAAAGTTGTCCCTAACATTTCTGTCAGATACAACCACACAGGAACCCAATTCTTTGAAATCAAGAAGAGCCGTCCGCTGTGTGGGTAAGTGGACAGCAGCTTTGAACATGACATTTAGTAGTTCACACAATTACAGTATAATTTGATCATAATCAGAATGTCCATGTAAGGTTGGTTATCTTAACTGCTTTCAGTTCATAATTGGCTTAAGTATAATTCAGTTTATACAGCTTTTTGCCACAGTTTGACTTTATTTGGGCATATGTCTCATTTCAACAAGATGCAAAGCTATGTTCACAAGCTCACAAACAGCAGTATGACAAGCAGGTTTGGGGGAAAATCTAAATACTTGAATATTTTGTGACTGCAAGAAACCAAACCTAAGGTGTTCTGTAAATACATCAACTCAACAAACAACTACAAATTATGTAAATTTGGGTTAGTGAAGAACTGAGCTAGTAACCAGTAGCTTGTAGCTTGATCTGTTTATTCCCAGTGATCTGGTCATAATGTGAATGTAGACATAGTGACCAAAGACACTTTCTAATCATCTTATTAAGGACTTCTTGATATAATCAAGATAAAAACAACAGCAGCAGAGGTTATGTTATCTTTCTGATTAATGGTGATGTTTGTTGTCCCTGTTCATACAGTAATACTCTGGTTGTTGTGACTAATGATAATCAGATGATAGTTTGATTAAATTATATAGCAGAGAGACCCTTAACCGTGACATCTGACCTCCCTGTAGAGGGCTGGAACTTGAGAAAACAGACCTGATCAATAAAGCCTCATAAAATAACATAACAATGAGGCATTTACAGTGTTTGTAGTAATGCAGTTGTTTCGCATAACTCAGGTTTATAGAGAGATTTGTTTTGAATGTGATGCACTAATTCTACAGCAATAAACACCATGTCTTCCACTTTAAAAATCTTGTGCTTGTAGTAAAAACGACCTGTTTTTTTAAAAAATCACTGCAGTTTCCCTTCAGATTTTCTGTAAAGTTTGCTTTGAAAATAACAGTCCTATTTCTCCATCTCTTTTACCCCATCTTCCTCTCTGTTTTCTCCCTCTTGCTTTCCCTAATCCTTCTGCTTTGCTCCTCTCTCCACCTTAAAACCTCTCTGTTCTTCTATTCTTTATTCTCATCCTGCTGCTCCTCTTATTTTTTGCCTTCTTCACCTTCCCTGCCTCCTACTCTCACTCATCTTCTTCCTCTTCGTATCTCCTCCAGGTTAATGGAGACAGCAAGAGAAATGATCAGGGAGTCTTTGCCAATCAAATGTCTTGAAGCCGTCATCTTGGGAATGTATCCTTTCTGCACACAAACACACGCACACACACCAACCACTGGGCTAAAAGGTTATTTTGTTATCTGTGGGTGAAATCAATGAGACATGTTGCTCTAATGTCCTAATGCCCCCCCACCACCGCCACCCTTTCCAGCTCTTACTGAACCGTGTTGCCTGGCAACAAGCCCACTTCAAAGTTTAACCCCCCACCATACACACCATACACACACACACACACAAACAAACACACACACACACATATAAGCCGACCATCATCAGGCAGAGCTTATATTTTAAAGCAGCAGTGTGTAGTTTTTGCAACAGCTTCAACATTTGATTTTGAGAAAATCTGCAGTTTTGTTCTAGCATAACTGATTTGGTCAGTTACAGTTTAAAATGTTAAAACTATGCAAGATTATTTGGCTACAAAGACAAACCAAAGAGAATCAGTGGTTGCTTTTAGTCATTTTTTCATGATAATGGAGCCACTGTGGCCAAACAACTGTTGAAATAGGCTCCTGGTCCTCCGTGTGCTGTCGGCCTGATCCCTGATAGCTCTAACAGCTGTCTGTCTGTGGTTGTGTGTATTTAAACTTTCTGTATGTTCACACGTTAAATTTCACATAGTTTTACTCATGTGGTTGCTTGATTTGACCCGTAGACTCAGACGTGACTGTTTACAAACATGTTTGTGGGCATTGTTGGAGCAAAACCATATTCATTATAAATGCTGAGATTCAGCCTCACTAATGACCTTGTTTGTAATGTTGACAATTTAAGAATTCAGCCTCATTCATCTTTTGATCTCATTGTAAATTTCCTTTGATCAGAAAAGTCCTGAAATGACAAATTGATTAATCAGTTAGCTGATCTACAAATTTTTATTATTTTTTTAAACATATATTTTGGGGCACTTTGGGGCATGACATGCAACAAAGATGCACTGCTGGATTTGAACCACAGACGTTGCAGTTGTGTGTCATGCATCTTAACCAGTAGGCTACTGGGCTGTACTCACAAATTAAAAAATTACCAGCAACACATTTGCTGATTTCAGCTTCTGAAATATTAGGATTTAGAGTTCTTTTTCTTAATTTTCTCTTTGTTTCATTTTTAACTGAATACATTTTTCTGTGATGTATTGTTAATGCATTTTCACCTGCATAATTATATTTGCACAGTGCTTACTCTGTGCAAATATAATTACCCAGTATACAGGATGTGAAGGAGGTGTGTGGTGCAAACAGTTTAGTACAACAGCTTTTGGAGGATTTTGGCATGAGAGGTTTTTCTCTCTTTCTGTGAATGGATGGTCCAGTTTCACAGTGACTTTTCTCCAGGGCTGTCAGGGTGGCAGCTGACAGTGACTTTAATTGAGACTGGCTTTCGCCTACAGATGAAAGGAGGAGAAGGGGAGGGAAACAGAGAAAGTGACAAGAGCTAAAAAGGGAAACAAAAAAGGGTGACGAAAAGAAGGGACATGAGACCCAGAGGGAGTGAGGAAAAAGGAAAGAGTGAAAAGAAGATAAGACAATCTCAGTCTGAAGGATTTGCTGCCGCTTTCTGCCCTTTAAACAGTCTCAAACTGTCGCATCAGCAAGGGACAGTGTGTGTTCGTGCAGTGTCACCTTTCACCAGGCCCTGAGGTCATCTGCACCGAAAAAGGAGTCAGGCCCCAGCGAGAATTGAACTCACGACCCCTGGTTTACAAGACCAGTGCTCTAACCACTGAGCTATGAGGCCTTACCTGCTCATAAAGGTGAATGACCAGGATTTTAGATGTTAATCACAGGGGAGGACACACCCTGCCCACATACCTGCTATTGTTCAGATAATGTGACACCAACCAAACCAGTTGACTTAATGTCTGCACTGGCCAATGAACATAAAACCTCCACTGTTTGATTGGCCCCAGTTGAATTCAAAACTGGAATCACTTTCATCTCCAGTTAATGTGAGCGGCAAAAATGCTGAAAATACAATCTTGTTAGTACCTTTTCAACATTTTTGCTAACACTGGTAACATTTTGAATATGCCTGATACTCATATCAAAACAGTTTCCAGCAGTTTGTTACCAAGAAAGAGTGAGACAATGAGACAGAAAAGTGAGAGAGAAAGAGAGCAATGAATAGTGACTGTTGTTGTAGCTTGTGGCAGTTGGAGCTGTCTGTCTGTCTTGAGTCTGTCCTCTGCTGCTGTTTGCTTTCCGTCCCTGTTAACAGTGATCTGAGTTCTCTCAGGATAGTCGGGCTTTATCTGGGGTCACACCAGCTCTGTGTGTGTCTGATGCTGTCTCATTGTATCAACCATCACTGACTGTATTTTGCAGAAACAAAATACTACACAGTAAACTAGTAAGTAATAACAGTAGTAAGTAAATAAGATATTTCCAGGAAGTTTGGCGGCTCCAACCAAAACTATACAAAAGTGGCGTCTACACAGCTTTGGCCATATGGTGCAGACTTTATGTAATTTGTAGGAAATATGTTTTTTCAGGTCCCATGAATCATTTCAAGGACATTCAGGGCCTGGAGTTTGCTTATGATGCAGATGGGGGAAGCACTTGAAGCACATGACTCTTGGTAAAAAAAATAAATAAAAAAAAACTGTACATAAAGAGGATTTTATGCCTTTGCTAGTATTTTCTTATCTTGGATCTTGCCGCTTTGAAATTTAGAGAGGAAGGGAATGTAGAGAGAAACTCCCTGTGAGAAGAAGAGAGCGGGGAGAGCGAGTGAGAGTGGAAGGAACAGAGGAGATATGGGGATGGAAGAAGGAAAAGGAATAGTGACAGAGAGGGTGAATTTGAAAATCCATTTGATTAGCTCTGTACTATTTCCATAAAGAAGGTTTCTCACTTACCTCGGCATCTCAAAAAATAGAAATATAGAAATATTATATTTGAATGATTTGAAATCACATTAGAACATGTCTGTCTTTAATTTTCATTCACTACTGTCATTTATACAGAACTTTGGTCAACTCTGGTTGTATTTAAATGTGCTGTATAAATAAACTAGACTTTAATTATGCTTTACAGATGGATAGAAAGACAGATATATATATATATATATATATATATATATATATATATATATATATATATATGGATGGACATGGAGAGCTGACTCTTGGATTATTTTAACTTGCTTATTGAAGCATTGAAGCGTATATGAGAAATAGAGGGGTGCTCTCACAGCCTGCGTTAATACTGATAACTTGGAGTGGTTTCTATGGCAACCACCATCACTGACACTGAGAAGGAGAGGGTTAGAGAGAGATAGCTACTGTTCACAGTGTCACATGTCCTCCATCACAGGAAGTGTGTTTGTTTAATGAACCATTCAGTAGAGAGGAGCTACAGGATGTGTGTGTGTCTACAGATTTAGCATACAGTCTTTGCATTTTGACACATAATAACGGCGCTGTAATGTAGAACACAGCTGTAGGTGGAGGTCAGCCCCAGCAAGCAGCTCTGGTGCTGCTGGATTTCCTCAAGCTCCACACAAATATAAATATTTAGCATCCAGACATGCTGTTTATCATTATTTATAGCAGTCACTATAAATACAGTTAACACCATAGTAAATAATATAACACTGAGTGCATGTTTGTAACAAGCTTCTTTTACTAGATATCAGTCAGTAGATATCATTTGTTCTTGTGAGAAACATGAAACAGAAACTGCATTAAGATTATGATAGGACACTAAACTCAAGTGAAACTGCTCACTAAGTTAGCACGTAGAAATACCAAAACAGCATACTGTAAAATCCATACTGTATAAAAATAACATCTTTTGTCTTAGCACTGCGGTTTCAGTGTATTTCTTTACGCAATGTTATTGAATTACAACATGCCTACATGATGATTACAATAGTTTTGTCTGCATCAGTATTTTCCTTGTTCATCAAAAGCACAAGCCTATTCTTAAAATGTTCAAGGCACCAAGGCCCAACGGAACCTATTGTTTTTGTAAAGATTATTATTCTCTGCCACCATTGCATTCTTGAGGGGCTTGGGATGCTCGAAAACTCACAAAAATTGGCACACATCAGAACTGGTGAAAATTGTTCTGTAGTGATCGGGTGCCAACTGGCTCGGGCATGGCCAGTTGGCTCCATAGCGCCCCCAAATGCAGGATGTTCATGAAATTCTTCCATCCCCATCATTCTGGAATAATTCATTTGTTCGAATTTCTTTCGCCTGACGGGAGGTCAGCCATTTTGGATTTCGTGAGTCAATTTTTATTGTTTTTTTTTACCCATGTTTCAATTTGATATTGCAAGTGGGCTTGAGTATTTCTGAGGTGTTAGGGAAGCTTGAAAACTCACATGCATCAGAAGTGGCAAAACTGGATATCTGATATGGATCTTGGGTTTGGGTGTACAAAATGGCTCGATAGCGCCCTCTACAAAATGTCAAAGTCAAAGCCCCCACCTTTAAATTTGACGTAGATGTACGAAATTTGGTAGGCACATGTAACATCTGCCGCTCCCTCTGACGTGCACGAGGTGCGAGGGCCCGTTCATCGCTGCTTGCAGCTTTAATTTAACTTTCTATTTGCATCCATTTTTAATTGAGATAAGTTGAGTGTTTTCATATCAGGCCGCGTTATCATAATTCCTGTTTATTATTGAAGGCTGTCACTAGCAGATAGTGTCATTACTGTACGTTACCACACACTCACACAAACACATACAGTGGGCTTATGCATCATCATCACCCCCTCAGGCTTCTGATGGCACCAGATAGCTCACTGTCTTTGTTTTTCTTGTTAAATAAGAGAAAAACACAACAAAGAATCAGACAGATTCAGTCAGACAGGAGGAGCTGCACAAACACACAGCCACTCCGGCAGTCACAGCACCATTGTTTACCCCGTGGCATTTTCATAGTATTGGCCTTCAGAGAGTCAGACTGAATCTAATTCCACATGACTCAAGCTGCTGCGCTGCCTCTGCTGTGACAAATCCAAACAAATACACTTTCATTTTAAGGTATATAGTAAAAAATATTATATTTCTTATTATTATATACATTTTTTTCTCAGGTTTATAGTGAAATGAGCAGCTTGACTGGTGCAGACAGAAAGTACGTGTACATTAGTTCATCAAATAAATCCAGTTCTAAAGCACAAATAAACACGCCCACATCTCCGCACAACCTTGCAGTAAGGTGCAGCATTGCCAGATTTAGTGTGAATGCAGAGCTGCATCCTGTCCGCTGTGGCCTCTCTGCTCTGCGTGTGTGTAGCTCAGCCCCGCCCTCGACAAGCAGACACACAGACCTGCAGCTCTTTATACATGCATGACACAGAGACAGAGAGCAGAGCGGAGCAGAGGAGAGAGACGGAGACAGCCATGTAACCTGATCGCTACGCTACGAGTCCCAACCTCACACCCTGTGTGCTGTGATTGGCTGGGGTCTACACACCCACTGCCCAAAGGTTAACGCCCAGAAGCGTCCCAAACACAGCAAAATAATAAGAAAATACACCACCACACACTTCTAGTGGGTCATAAGTGATGATTGAGAGGGAATACTTTTGTATGAGTCTATACATTTGGTATTTTTTAGGAAAATCATGTATAATATAGCTTTACAGTATGAAATAGATAAAAAATACAGCATGTCAGACTGCACCAAGAATAAAAACTCTCAAGATCCTTCCTTAACTCCGGTGTGTTGCCCAGCTACCTGACCAATGGATTGACGTCTCTTGAGCGTTTCCCCATCAGCTTTAAGACCCAGTTTTCAGGCCACTGCTTCCACCACGTTGTGCTGGGCGTATACTGCAACGGCCGCTACGGTTCGCTTGGCATGAGCCGCCGCCAGGACCTGATGGACAAACCACTGACTCACCGCACACTGGGAGAACTGGTGGCAGAGTTTGAGAACTCCTACAAGAGATACCAGCACACTCTGAAGAAGGTAAGAGGGACTGAAGCAGGGAGGAAGAGGAGGATATGTATTAGTAGAATCAGTAAGGGTGTGTTTGATTTTTAACCCCTGCTTCTCCCAGGTGAAGATCGGCCTGTACGTGCCTCACGACCCCCACATCTTCCAGCCAATCGAGTGGAAGCATTTGGTGCTGAATGCGGCCAGACTGGGAGCTCAGGAGATGAGGAAGGAGCTGGAGAAACATGGCCGGGACATGAGGATGAAGGTACATACGTATACACACACTCATATAGACAAACTGAGAGGTTTGATTGGTTTTTAAATAGTGTTTTGATGATGAATTTATTCATGTTTTTGTTCAAACAACTTTCATGCAAAGTTTCATGCAAAATAAATGCAACCATTAAATGTTTTCCCCACTGAAGCATCAAAAATATGATGATACTATAGAATCTGATCAAATATTTAATTTTTAGGTTTTGGCTTTCCTACAGAGTTTATTATTAAGTAAATACTGTAGTTAATCAAAATCATATCCATCATATTTTAGAAGTAGACAACATTGACTGTTTTTGTTGTGACTTTAAAGGAGTATTCCACCAATTTTGCATTGCGCTTCAGTAAAGTTGGAGGACTTGTGAGACACAGGCTTTTTGTTGAAAATTCTCAAGTCTCAAGCCGGGATAACCTTGATGACATCATCAGGGTTATTTTCTCAGACTCCCTTCATCGCCACAAAGACATCATACAGCTGTTTTTTACAGGCTGAGTAGTAAAGGTCCCCCCAGTAATATAAAATATGAATGCACCAGGATTGGAAATGTAAGTGTGACCAAGACAAAATTGCCCTCGTAAGTTAAAAAAAAAATGCCAGTGAATTAAAAGTTAAAATTAATTCCCCCTAACACTATCCTTTTAGTACTTTTGTCAAGAGAGCAAGTAAGTGTGCAGCCTGGAGCAGGAGAAAAAAAAATTGGCACCATGCAGTCAGCAGCAGAAGAAAATACCAACTGCACACAAACCACAAAATAAATTAATCAAAATGGATAAAAACAACAAAAAAACTGAACATTTGAGGGTGAAAATGCCGTTTGGGACAAGTGGGCAATTCTGAGCAGTAGGACAAAAGAAAAATAGTTCTCAGTGGTATTACTAGTGGAGTGTTTATTCGCCAAAATACAATACAAACATGGTATTTGACAGATGGGTACAATTTTCTTGGAAAAGAGCAAAATGCCTCTCAAAATCAAGTCAAGGGGGTGAAACATGACCTTTTAAAAGTGATTTTCTGTGTAAATAAACATGCACAGAACAAAAACACTTACTGTTTATGGTCACATGAATTGCATGTTTAGCATCTAGCAAAACAGATTTGATTCAAACCAAGATAACTCGATATAGTGAATAATTCTGCTGCATAGCCACAATGTTCCTGCCAGTTTCAGCACTTATGTGGCAAAGTTGGAGTTTATATTCATATTTTCTTTGTTATATTTGAATCACCTTCCATGTTATTAATCTTGATGTTGAATTATGATCAGCACTCACTTTAAATCCCAGTGCTTCTATCTGTCTGACTTTAGGTTGAAGAAACAGCAAGTTGTCTTGTGTTGTGAAGTCTTAGACATCAAACTCAGCATCAGAAATACTCGTCTTTTTATTTTTTTCTTTTGAGACTGAACAAGGAAAACACCTTCATTTTTCCATGAGACCAGAAATAGATGTAGTTTCCTTTGAGCCGAACATGGAACATAAACTGTCAGGAATTATTTAGGGCATGATGGGGAAAGGAAGGAATGTGTGAGTGTGTGTTGATGTGTGTAGAAGAGAGAGGGTGAAAGTGGAGGGCTGTTTGTGGTTAAATGTTATAAGGCCCCTTTGGATTTTTCTTTGTAATTTTTTTTGCTTTTTTTGCATTTGAGCATATTTCTGTAGTACATGCAAGTCCAAGAAGTCAGTGTGTGAGTCTGTGAATGTGTGTGTGGTTGCATGTGTGAGGCTGGTCTAGGATAGTGGTACATGTACTGGACTGCATGTCAGCAGGATATGTAGGTCAGCGAGTTTGCAGCTGTCACACACATACAAATGCACATGGTAAATGCACATGAAAACACACACACACACACACACACACACACACACACACACACACACACACACACACACACACACACACACACACAGTCTGACTCTGGTCAGCTGTGTAGTGGTTTGTGAAACTTTGGTATAATCTCTGCTGTACTCCAGAGAATGTGCATTTATTATAAATAGACTTCAGTCTGTTTGTGTGTGTGTGTGCTCATGTACTAACTTTGTAAGGTCCCAATTAGAGTTTTAGACCTTAACAGTGAGAGCATTTTTGAGAAGTGAGGTCATTTCTTCACAGGGTTAAGGCTTGTTTTTAGGGTTAATGTTAGGGTTAGTGGCTATGGAATGCATTACAGTATGTCAATGACCGTACTCACAAGTATAGACTTAAAATGTGTGTTGGGAATGTGAATCAGTCACATTAACACATGACCAGACTACTTCACGGAGAAATATACAATTTCATGGTTTAAAAAACTAGATTTATTCAAGTTATGTTCAAGTTTAGAGCTAAAAAAGGATGTAGGACATGTGAGGCAGGAAACACATGCAAGCAATCACACACACACACACACACACACACACAGTGACCCATATATCTATCACAACCACATGACGAATGTGACCAGCTGTGGAAGATGAGCCACATCCTGGGTTTTGTTTTGTCCAGGAAAACTTGCCATCCATGCTTGTTCTGCAGTTCCTCTCCTGCTGCTTAATGACAGCTTCGAATGTTGTTTAACACACACACACACACATACAACGGTTAATTTGTAGCTTTTAAATTGTAGTTTCTGCACGATTCATGTGTCACAGCAGTTTTTTTGAGATTGAAGATTTTAAACAACACCGGCACTCACATACATGCGTGTGCACAGTCGTGTTGTTTTTCTGGGGTCCCGTTCATCACAGCTGCACTTTCTGCCCTGCAGCTGAATAGCAGCAGTAGTTGTTGGCGTCATGCTAGCATAATATCTGTACATTGAAATGCCTGAAGGAGTTCAGTAACTCTCTGTGAGGGAGAAGCAGGGTGTAAATGGAAAAGCAGCGTGTGTCCTGTGTAAAACCATTTTCACTGGGTGAATGATTCCATTAATTCTGTGGCAGTTGTAGTTTTGTCAGTTTACTGATGACATCACTGTCACTAAAGTTATCAATTTGTCTGTTTTTATATCATTGTAAACTAAATATCTTTGGGTTTTGGACTGTTGATCAGACAAAACAAATGATTTTGAACTTGGGCTTTGGGGAATTGTGATGGATCACAGTTTGACTTTTCATAGACTACATGATTAATTGAGAAAATAATTGACAGATTAATCAATAATGAAAATTTTGGCCACTAGGGGGCAGAAAAGATTTGAAAAAACAAGCTGAGACACACAGCTACTACATACCAGCTTATAAAGTTTAGGCTGATATGTTGGCAAACAGTTGCCTGTTTATACATTAAACAGACAAAGAGCAACAGTCAGTCACATGAGGTTCATCTGAGACATTTCAGCCCAATATTCTCATTTAGCTGTCTCTACCAGTTCCTCAGAAAAATTAGATGTGCAACTTTCTTCACCAACAAGTGGCAAACTTTGTTGTTTGGTGCAGAGCAGGTGAGAAAACCTAAACTACTGAAAAGCTCAGTAGAGCTGCAGTTTGTAATAATTCTCTGTGGGTTTGATACCAAGAGCAAACATTTTTCAATGTTAACATGAAAACATTGATTGACGCAGATTTAAGTGTAAAATGTCTCAAAAAATTATTTGTATATTTATTTTATGTATAATTATTATTATATAATAATTGTTTTTGTAATTGTTGTTATTTTTATTTGTTAGATCCTGAAATCGTCCAGCGCCCAGTCACCAATCAAGGAACGGAGCCGGGGGAAATCCTTATCACCTCGCCGACGTCAGACCAGCCCCCAGCGACGCTTCACACAGCGTAGAGACAAATCGTAAGTGTTTTCCATTGCTTGTGTTTGTGTCTCTGGACATGTGTGTCTGGCCTTGTATGCTTTTTTCCGTAACATCTTCACTATTTTAGCAGCTAACATGATTTTCAGACAAAGACTCCAAATAATAGCTGGTTTCCAAACTTACCAGTGAGTTCATCAGCATTTAATCATCACCAGCAGTGGCTGCTGCTATTTTTCAGCCTTTGTGTGCTCCTTCCCTCCCACTCGCCTCGTGGCTCTGCTCTTCAGGTCAAGGAGAGTTTAGGCTTTGAGTGATGTGTGTGTGTGTGTGTGTGTGTGTGTGGCAATAAAATTGGCCTCCAAAGAATACATTGTTCTGACATCTTGATGGTAACATCCCCTTGTGGGTTTGTGCGTTGAGCTTGACAAAATGCAGCAAGAGCACCAGAGTCACTCACAGGCGCTAATCTCAACCTACAGCTGACACTGAAGAGCTTGTGTGTGTGTGTGTGTGTGTGTGTGTGTGTGTATGTGACTTTGTTGCAGACAGCTCAGCAGTATCGCCAGGCAGAAGAGTCTCTGTTCTGTTCAGCTGACACGAAGCGTTGTCATTGTGTGTGCGTGCGTGCGTGCCACCAACACTCAGCAGCTGAGTGCCTCCCCTTCTGAGACACAGGATGTAAGGCCAATGATGCTGCAGAAAAAACACTAATCCTCCTATAGAATCAGAGAGAACATAAAACCAAACTTCATAGAGAAATCTGTACATTTAAAGCGGTCTTACTCAGTGGCCACAGTACACACATCAAAGAACATAACTTAAGACTCTTGCATTCGGCATTCATACAGGAAGGATGACTGGAGTTTTTAAAATAGAGTCATGGCATGTAAATCCCTTGAAGTAGGTTTTATTTTAATCTTTACCTGCTAAATTTCAGGCCATAAAAAGTTTTTCAAAACTCATCTTTGTTTGGGAGCACAGTCAAACAAGTGAAAAGAGTAAATTTAAGTAATATAATGTAAATAAATATGTAGAAAGTTGAGTTTTGGATGTTAAAATGATCCATTGGAACCCAGGTGGATGAAATTCTTTTAGGGTTAGCAGTTCTTAAAAACAAGATGACTCACCAGTCCAGTTCAATGGCAGGGAAACTTTGACACACACTGACACACACACACATATGCTGAGTGTGTTTGTGTGTGCTGTCAGCTGTGTGGTAGGATGTAACACAATCTGACTTAGACAACAGCTGCGGCCCAGCCGTACTGCAGAGTCCCCACAAACACACACTCACACACACTCGCCACCACGATTAGTGACATTCCTGGTGTGTCCATTTGACGTTTCATTGTCATGACCTTTTCTTATGAGAGGCTATAGCAGGCTTAACGTCTCATTATTCTGTGGTGTGTGTGCGTGTTCAAAAACAGAAACATAAGAAGGAGAATTTTCCATTTCAACTATCTTTTCCAATCATCTCTATCAAATTATCTGGAACTGAATCAGTTATTAGATCATCCAAAGCAAATTTGTAAAACCCCCAAATGAATTAAACTATAAAAACATCCCAATTGTATTTTAGGCCACAAACACAGATATTATCTCACCAGCTGAAGCTTTCACACACATTAGCTTTGCAGCAGTGTGTGTTTGGTTTGTTTGCTGTTTCAGCTTTGACTATTAGTATCCAAAGTGATTATAAATGAAAATGACCATTCTTACCTGCATTCTTTCTCTCTATTGATCTAATAACATAAAACATGTAATTTAAAGTGTTATATTTATAAATAGTGCAGATTCAGTGCTTATTACATAGTAACAATCCAGCTCAGTTTTAAGCTTTTCACACCAACACAGCAGTGCTCCGTTTGGCCAGTTGGAGCTTTGTATTTTCTTTTGATAGCGCTGACAGAAGACTGTATCGTAAGCTGTATGTCTCAGGTTCAATCCCCTGTAACAGCCAACAGTCTTTACCTTCAAATGCTCTTAAGCCAAACACTAAAACCTGCCTGTCTGTACAGTGCTTCTGCATTAGAGCATCAGCTGAATTGATTCTGTAAATTAAGATTCAACATTGATGAACATTAAACATTTAGGTAAAACTTAATTAAAATCTACACTGATCATAAAACAGGAACTGCAGATAAAGAGAAACAGGAGAGTTGGACAGAGGACTCGCTTTGAGACAACTGAAATGTGGATCATGAAAAAGTTTCATTAGCGTAAACCTGCTTCTTTTCCCTTCAGGGTTCAATCAAAGTCATTGTTACTTAAATCTTCCTCCTAAAAGTTGATAGTTTCATCAGCACAGAGAAACAGAACAGCACATTATTGCTTTAAACCACTTGAAGGTGGTACTTAAAAAGCTATTACTGTTATCAGCAGAGCACTTACACACTTAAAAACATGTTGCCACTTCAGACAGACGACTGCAGCAGAGACAGAGTAATAATCTGCTGCTGGTTTAAACAGCTCAGAGCATGGACACTTCAGGGTGCACGTGGTTATTTTAGCAGCATGAGTAAGACGTTTCAGAAGGCTGTCATCAGCACCGCCTGCTATACACAAACAAACACAACACAAACGTTTAATAAGTGGAATAACATTTTGAAAAAAGCACAGTTACAAATATAATTTTCTTTTTGTAAGCTTCTTTGTAAGTGGAGAGGAAGGAAAGAAAGCAAAGAAACAGGAGCGATGAAGTGGAAGATTAAACAGGATAAAAAGAATGAGGGGTGAGAAAAAGAACAGATGACAAATGAGTGTAGAGAGCGCAAGAAGAGAGGCAAGAAGGGTTGGAAAACAAACGGAGAGAAAGAAAGAAAAAAGAAGGAGGAAAAGGGGACAGGGCCTGGCAGCCGACAAGAAGAAAAGAGGAGAAGAGAGGAGGAATAAGAAGGCTGTCAGCTGTCCTGATTGGTTTTAACAAATAACACTTCTCCTTGATGTGTCAGAGAGAGCACATGAAAGTTTCCCTCTAAGTAAATAAAAGAGAGGAGAAAGAAAAGAGCAAGGGAGAAGGGAAGAGAGAGAGATGTGTTGACATGAGACATGAAAGGGCAGGAAGAAGAGAAGAAAGAGAGAGAGCGAGCACTGACAGGAGGATTAAATCTGATGACTTTCTGGCTTTAGAACTTATTTCTGAGAAATGAGGGAACTGACTTTTTCTCTTTCCATCCTCCTCTTCATGTCCTTTGCTTTCTTCCCCTTTCCTTTCCTTTAAAAGTACCCGAAAACTACAGTAGACAAAGTTTTTTTTTATTTGTTTCTCAACAAAATGATATGTCCTTAAAGGAATAGTTCAACATTTTGGGAAATATGCTGATTTGCAGTCTTGCTGAAAGTTAGATGAGAAGATCAATACCACTGTCATGTCTGTGCATTAAGTTGGTGCTGGGAGGTGATTAGCCTAGCTTAGCATTAAAGAGTGGAAACAGCTAGCCTGGCTCTGTCCAAAGTGAACAAATACACCTACAAACACATCCAAAGCTCACTGATTAACACATTATTTCTGGTTTGTTTAATCCGTACAGAACACAACTGCATAAATTATAATTTGTGGGTGAATTATGTGCTGTAACTATTTCTTGTTGAACAACAGCCAGGAGCAGTGACATATTTCTTACATTCTGTATTACAGTTTCTTGTTCTCGTTGACCTTTCGCCTGACATGTACACCAATAATTATATAAGCCAATATGAGCTGATTTACTGGTCTAGCTGTACCAATTGTACTATTTTATGTTTTCTTTATTCCTTTTAGGGATGAGAAGTTACAGGGAATAGCTAGTTAGTTTGAAGACAGTTGAGGTTTGTTCTAGTTTAGCTTTACTTTAAAGGGGACATAACATGCTTTGTGATTTTCTGTGACTTTTATACTGTTATGATGTCAGATGTTTGCGTGATAGACCTGGAAATCTGCTCGTTATCTCCCCTTTAAGAAAGAATTGTCAACATGAAGGAGGACTTCTACAATGGCTGCCGCTGAGCTCTTAGTACTCACTGTGTGATCTGACTGTATCTGCTCTCTGTCTGTCTGTCAGGCCGGCCTCGGTGGAGAGGAAACCTCCAGAGCTCAGCACTCTCAATGATGGCTACCAGATCCGCATCTGATCGCCTACTTCACCTCACAGTCCTCCAAAATCCGTCCAGACCTCTCAGCCACCCTGAAACAAAGAGTCTACCAGCCACCAGCGTTATTGGAAGAGGAGTCACTGCAGCTACTGCAAGTTGTTTGGATTTGACAAAGACAAGGTGCATGATGAACACACACAAATATGTTACAAGAGCTTCTCTGAGCTTCACGGTGGACCCTGTTTACCTGTTTAGTAGCAATGAATCCTTGACAACCACCTCAACCCCAACAGCTACCACGCAGTCACACATTTCAGTCACATAGCTGAAGCACGTACCCTCTGAAGAAGGATGAGCTCATTTCTACATTTCCAACATTTAAATCAACCAGTAGTAAGAAACTGAAAACTGAGAGCTGTCGAGTTCTAACAACAGATGCAACCAAGTATTTCTGTGACCACTCAGTGACAAAGTGTCAAGAAGGGCTTGAACAGGAAGTAAGAAGTGAGAGGAAAAGGCATTTGTTAATACAAATAGTTGAACCTCTTCTTCAGTGGTTCAAAAGGACAAGTCGCCATGTGGGAAGAGTCCAAATAAAAAATATTTTAAACTTCTCTGAGCAAAACAAAACAAACAGATGAATTTATGGTTCAGGTATGTTTTTGTGTAAAGTCATCATCATAATGCCACTTTTATAGCCCAGTTTTAGGGTTCAGAATTAAGGCAGTCAAATATTTTTTACAGGAGTGGCGGTGACTACAGTTTTTCATTTTGCTCTCAGTCCTCCAACGTGGTGTTAAAAGAGGCCTGCAGGCTACAGAGTGATAAAGGCAGCAGGTGATTCACAGGTGTAGTTTCCTGCTTAACTACTGCAGCACTTTGGCTTCATTTTAAATAGAAAAAAACTATTTGGAGGAATGCTCTGATAATTGGTCTGTTAACAGAGTTTTGTTGTGCAGTATATTGCAACTGTTCAAAGTCATTTTAGTTACACTTTTCCAAAACCTTCCTGAACCATCAGAGCAGTTTAAATAAAATGACGACGTAGACTTCCATATGTAGATTCTATTGATCAGAGAGGACGAGTTTAGAATAAGGAGACTTTCAGTAAGGTAGAGAGGAAAAGAGAGGAAGAAGAAGAGGCGAGGGAGAGATGGAGAGAAAGGTCTCACTGCAGAAGATCAGAGAATGATCATTAGAGCACTGCGGCAAACCTCCCGTCTCCTCTCTCTCCTCCGCTGCTCCTCTTCTTTTGCCCTCTGTTGACACATAACTGAATACATAACTGGAGCTCAGTTTCCATCCAAGCTTTCTGAACATCAGAACAAACTCCACCAGCAGAGAAATGGAAAGACTTTCTCCATAACTGAGTGCCAATCACAGTATTTTATGTTTTTTGTATGAAGACAAAAATCTTACAACTGAACCATTAATTTGGCAGATCATTTGAACTTTACATAATTATTTATTAAACAAATTGATTTCTATTGTTATTTATTGCGTAATTGAAAGGGAAAAAGGCCCTCTATATTAATGTTGTTGCACCTCTGGGTCAGTGATTCCTACACATAACTTCAAATCTGAAGGGCCACCAGTTGATTAAAGGGATGTGAAATGTGACATTTGTGCATTTTTCTTACTGGATACATTAAGCCCTGTGAAAGTCAGATCATGTACTCACTGAGACCAAAACCTGTGATGAGAAGTAGACATGGCTTCAGGTAGCAAACCAAAAAGATGGGAACCATTGATCAGGACGTTTTTTTTCTTTTTGGCCTGAAGAGGTGAAAGTATCCAGTATTACACAAGAAAAAACATCATCACCCCCCAACTGTTTATCTACAACTGTTGGAAGAAGAAGAACAAATACTCTCAACTTTAATCAGCTGGTGACCCCTCAGAGACAGTAGACAGTAATAGTAGTAAAAGGTAGAGATACATCTCCTAAGATGGAAAAACAAATGATAAAGAATCAACTACAAAATTGTTGAATGTTGAGGTAAATTGATTGGTCGATATAACTGAGAACATTGAGGCTAAACTGTAAATACTTTGTGTTCTGACCTCTCAAAATGTACCTTAAAAAGTGGATCCTAAATGAATCACCAGTATTTCCACAGAAAGCTAGTTGGAGTTTTGTATTTGTTGACGGAGATCAGCTGTAGCCCGCCCGTGTGTTCACACAGTAAACCAACATACTGTCAGCCAGCCGGCTGCTGCCGTCACAGCTGCTGCAGCAACAGCTGGAAAATAAAACGATTCGACTCCACGAGCGACTCGTCCAAGTTCAGCTGCAGCCGGTTTGACCTCTCAGACAAAGAGTGAGAGCAGATGTTGTAACAAAACCCTCATTCAAGACTGATTTATATGACAGAGATAACACGCTGTCAGAGGATATTGGGTCAGGACCCTTTGAGGGCTAGTAGATTAATATTTGGTCACAAAAATGACAAAAATCATTTTCTAATATTGAGATTTATCAGATTTTAATACCTTGAGAAGGAGACTCAAATGATGTAGAGTCAGAAGTCATGTGGATGCAAATCGGCTCCACCTTGACAACCTGAAACATCCAAAACTTCAAAGTAGTTTTTCAATCAGTAAATCGTATTTTGAGTTCTGTACAGAAGACAAATGAGTCAGCGCTCAGAGCAGCTTGAAGCGTCTTTTCACTCTGAAGCTTCAGTAACAAGTGACCTACGAGAGTTCAGTCAGTACTGTACGCACTGTTTCACGCCTGTATGCGTGACGTATCATAAGGATTATCCAAAAATCGAATCAAGTTGAATATTTGTATTTGACTCTGATTGTTTTTTGGATTCTCTTGTTGAGGCCTTCGACGAATCACAGCTAAGAAGCTTGAAATCTCACATCACACGTGTCCAGTATGATACTGATACTGATACAAACAGAGAATATCACATATCAAAGCCAGAGATCATTCTAAACACAGATTGGACATGTATTACATACTGACCTTAGAGACAGTATATATACATGTACATCTAGACGTATCTACATGTTTATCACATCCATAGAGCCTCCATGTACTGTACAGTTTAAGCCTTCAGACTGAGAACTACATAAGTGATGTTTGTAAGTCATCCTATGCTGGCCAGCTCTACTCACAGTAGGTTACATGCTGTGCTAAAGGGCAAATATGGGTTTTCATTCAGAAGTTCATGTTTTAAACCAACATTTTTCAAGCCTCATTCTCTAAAAGTTTGGTTAATTAAAACCACAACTAAAAACTGAATTGATGAAACAACTGTCTGCCTTTAGGATACTTAAACATGACAATGAACTTCTGTGGTTTTCATCTGAAGGATTAACTTGAAGAAAAATAGTGTTTTCCAAAACCATCCATGAATGAAGACCTTTGTTCATTTAAGATGCATCAGGCAACTTTTTGACAATGAGAGGGGATCAGTTTACTCCTGTGATAGTTTTAGTGTCCATACTTGAACTTCGGGGAGCTACAAACGATGGACAGTATTTTAAAAGGTACCCTGTGAAGTTTTTGACCACTAGAAGCGACATGGAGCAATGTTTTTAAGAGTGGGTCCCCAGTTTGATTGTGTGTATTACATCACCTCTGCACCAGTTGGTGGTAGTAATATGCCAAGAATGTTAGTAATGCACCAACAAAGGCGGGGAAGAAGAAGAAGACTGCTAGCAAGCAGAAATCTATGTAAACAATGTAGGTTTCAATTTCTTTGAAAACTTGGATTTTTACAGTGAATGTAAACATAACCTTGAAAACGTTCACAGGGTACTTTTAATAGAAATGAGGACCTGTGATCTGCAGTCACTTTCTGATTTAAACGGTGTATTTTTACAAATCCTGCCTGCTGCAGCTTAAACTTTGCAACAAATGGAGCAAAAATGCTTTTCTGGAAGAAAACACAAACAGCTTTGACTTCTGTTTTGTTCACATCAGCCGGAGGATTTTAAGTCTTTGTTCAGATTGTTGTTTGATTGTTTTTTCAGTTTTTGTTGAATGTTTCTCTGTCTTCTCACTCACAGAACAAGAGTGTTTTGTTGCCAACTGAAGACTTTTATCCTAGCTTTTTGTTTCAACAATAAGCTATGCACACGTTGTGTTTGAGAACACGTCATGACAAAAAAAAAGCAATCCTAGTCTTCCACGATGGAGGAGGAAGGTGTTCATGGCTCGATCTACACAAAAACAAATCACATTTTCAACCATCTGAATGACACAAAGCAAAAACAGAAATGCAGTAAATCTTCAGTTGTTTAAATTTAGACTTTAGAAAAGATCTTTCAGTAGCTTTTCTTCACAACTTCTATAATACAAAACCCGCCTCTTAGTGTAGATCCAGCCTGAGCCATTATCACTGATTCAAGGTGCTGTGAGAAAAAAGTCTGAATATTTATTACACTTCTGATGTTTGGCCAGCAGACGACCATAGTACAGCCCAGAGACAGAGGCCTGACAGTCACATCTCCAACTCTGGCACAAACCAACCAGCTGAACATGAAACTATGGTTGATATTTGTAATGAAGGTTGTGTGAAAGCTTGATGTTTGTTAGTATACAGAAGAAGCACAAAGCCGCTTTGCTTTGTATTAAAAACAAACAAACAAATTCACATTGGAATTGTGACCAAACGGAAGTACAGCATTGATGCATTTTCACGCAGAAGAAGAAACATCTTTATCTAACATATCTTGGAGTACATTTTTCAGGAATGACAAATGCTTATTTTCAGACATATTTTTGGAACTGTACAAATGGAGATTCAACAAGTTTCAAGGGCCTAAAGTTCACAAATGTCTCCTGATGCACAAATGCAAACTTTGGATTAAAGACAAACATTAAAACTGCAATTATGAGGATTTTAACCAACAACAGTGATAAACTACCTGACTGCTCAGCAGGGACACACATGATACTGCGACGTGGCAACAAACACAGCAACCCAAAACAGTGACACTCGATGTAGCAACAGAAATCTGTTCTGTCAGTTTGAAATCTGCTCTGTCAGAAACTTTTGTGCTTGACAATTTATCCTGATTGAATGTTTTCTTTTTTTGTTGTTTTTTTTATACATTTGTCTTTGGAGTTTTGCGTTTAAATCTGTTCTGAATCTGTTCTATCAAGACATTTGGGTTTAATTAATTGATTGTACATTATGATTTTGAATGAGAAGCTTTTGTTAAAAAAAGAACACTTCGTACTTGTAGCAGGTGTTCTTTTAAAAAGGCCTTTGATTTGTTTCCAAAGTGCTGATATCACATTTCTCAACTTTATCTTAGTTCTAAACTTACTGTACTGTAAAATATACTGTTGTCTGCTGAGTCAGTGATTAATAAGGAAACTTTTAACACACTGGACACAAATTTGACAAGATAAAGATCTTGAATCTCTGCTTTGGTGTGCTTTTTGTAGCAGCGATGTCAACAATATAATTTTATGATTTTTAGCGTGACATAAATTTTGTTACCTGTAAAATCTTTACATGCTAGCTGACTTTATGACCAAACAAAGATGCTAATTAATTAAATCCAGAAGTGCCCTGTTGCATATTAAACTGAAATTCAAAATGTTTCTGGACAAAAAAAGAAGCTTTACAGTTTGTGTGTTTATGCACTGCGGCTGCTAAATTGACAAAAAGATTTTTTCAATCCCAAAAGCCAAAAACCAAATTCAGAGCAACATATCTAGACAATATTTGAAAGTAAATATTTGGTGGACATGCAAAGCTCCCAGTGCCTCAGCAGTGTGGGTTTAACCAGAGAGAAATATCTTTATTTAACTTTGTGTCTTTGCTGTGTGTTTGGAGGAGTTGTCCCTGTGCTTTGTGCAAAAAAATATTTGCTGATTCTTTCGCCACAACTGTATTTAGTGAACAACGTGAAACGTTTTGTTAAAGGTGTCATTCACGCTCACAACAACTATTCCCTTCTTGTTTTTCTGGTTCAAATATGTTCTGAAATTCTGTGACAAGAAGTTCAGTTTTCCTGTGTTGCCCTCTTATTTCACATTTCTGGAAACATTTTTCTTGTTACAAAGTGTAAAAAGCAGACGGAGCTGTGAAGAACAAAGGGACAGTCAGCTTTCTATCAAACTCTTTAGTCTGACGTGGCCTACGATGAGCAAAAAATGAGCAAAAATTCTGTGTTGTGTGTCTGTGGCGCTCTGTGGGAATCAA
The DNA here is from genome assembly GCA_038419695.1 of Scomberomorus guttatus. NCBI lineage: Eukaryota > Metazoa > Chordata > Actinopteri > Scombriformes > Scombridae > Scomberomorus > Scomberomorus guttatus. Next base: position 27,035,987 of record CM076462.1, read on the forward strand.
ACCTTCAACCACTGTAACAGTATTCAGCCAGCGTCTGTTTGATCGTACGGAGCTCTTTGGACAACAGATCAGACTGAGAAACTCTGAGTGATTTTAACACGTGGAAACTTCACAGAACCCCGAAGAGCCGGCTTACACACACACACACACACACACACACACTTACACACACACACCACTATTATCATCATTATCATTATTATTATTATTTTTGAATGAGTCCGTCCAGGTTTCCTGTGTGAGGACACAGTGTGGTTTTGTATTCCTGTGGAAATCTATAGTAGGAGAAGATGTGACCCTGAGTAATTATTATTATTATTATTATTAATAAACTCTCCTACTGTTACAGTATCAGTGGTCTCACAGCAGCTGTTTTTATCAACAACTGTAGCAGCATGTTTTCTTTTAATAAATGATCTATGTTTTTAACTGTGTGTTCTCTTGTTTTTCCACATGGATCAATTTGTTCATCTCATCTACTTTTTATTACCCTACATTTATCTGCAGCTACTTGTTTCTTTGAAAATAGCTTATTTTTGCTAATTATGAGCTTTTGAAATGTACAGTTGTACATTAGAACCTGACCAATAAACCAACCTGTCCAATATTATAAGGCAATTTTAGCTCATCACACATATAGAGTTGCAACAATTAGTGGATTAGTTGATCAACAGAAAAGTAATTAAAAAAAGAAAATGTCCGGCTTCTTAAATGTGAATATTTCTTATTTCTATGATAGTTTTGGACTCTTGGTCAGAATAAAACAAGACATTTGAGGACGTCATCAACATTTGTCACCATTTTCTGACATTTTATAGACCAAACAACTAATCAATTAATCCAGAAAATAATTGTAGTTACACACATAAACAGTACATATACACTACATACATATTACTGTTTTACATAAATGCCCGATAAGCAACAACAAATTACAGGCCAGAAATGCCAAAGATATGTCTGAGGTTGCACCAGAGAGCATTGATAAGTTGTAACACATCTGTGTTAAAACTCTTTAAACAACAAACTTCAGGGATCGTTTCAGGTATTAATCAGATTTTCTCTCTCAAATATTGATATCGGCCTCAACAATCCAGTATCAGTCAGGCTCTGCTGTATATGGAGCAACAGTCATACATCACTGTTAAGAGAACTCCTCTTCATCAGTGCCTTTATCTTCGTTTAAAGTACCCTTACATGCATTTCACCACTAAAACTTTACTTGAATTCAGAACTTTTACATTTTGATGATTTTGATTTAATTATTAGTTTGTTTACTTATAACAGTGTAAAATATGAAGGCAGCATCCTTGTGTTCAAGTTAAAAATCTTTTGGGACTTTGGAGGCTCCACAGTATTATATATTATATTCATTTTACAATAGTAAATAGTGTAGTAACAGTGAAATATTATGTCTTATAATAATCATAACTTATAGGAGTGATGCTCAAAAATGTGAAAATAAAAGCCACATTGGACAGACGTTAGTCCTTTAAGGATTTGAGTGAAGGATTAGCTGCTGGCTGGTTGTTAGTTTGTTGGCTGGTGAAGTGAAGCAGCTGAGCGACTGATGAGTGGACGGATTGATTTTATTCAGGGGAAATTCTCTGAGGAAATTCATCTTATCAAACACAACTAAAGCCGAGCGTTACGAAATCCCTCCTCTGTCAGCAGCAAACAGCTCAACATGGTGCAGCGTTCAGACTGCAGATCAGGACGACGAGGACGGAAATTCAGGTGAACACCCAGAAAAAGTCGTATGAAAAACGGTAATAGGAAGCTCTTTGTGACTAGAAAGTTGCCAGTTTAAAACCTCTAAACTACCCAAACACGCTCCCTCCTGAGCAAGGCGCTCAGCCCTTAAAATGTGCTGCAGACGACTGTGGTTGTACTGATCAGAGACGTGGTGTGAATGTGAATACAGGTGTGTGTGTGTGTGTATGAATGTGAAGATGAGATGGATGGTGCTGAAAAAAAAGCTAATTATTCTCAGCAAACTTCTAAACACAGTGAACGTCATGAAGAAGCTGCAGCAAGAACTACAGTTTGTATGATGTTATTCCTCTTTAGATGACAGTCCTGTACACTCACACCACTCTACACTCCCGGCTTCTGATAAAATAATCTGCTTACGTTCCACTGCAGATGTGAGTGTGTGTTTGTTAGACAAGCGCATGGAGGCAGCAGATTTATAGAAATAATCCTTCATTTCTCATCTGTGCAGCAGATTAGGGATTGGAAAGCAGGGGAGGCTCACCTTGATCAGTGCATGTCAGCAGTTTATATGCTGTAAGGTTTGTGTGTGTGTGTGTGTGTGATGATCAAGGTGTCGAGGTGAGAAGGTGAGACGACAACAAATCTATTCAAGATAAATTAGAAAAAAACGACAGGTAGTTCAGCCTGTTTGGTTTTAAAGTTTCATTTGTCCTATTGTTCCTACAGCAAAGCTTATTTTCCACCTCATGCTGTTTCAAATCAAAAACCTCACTGACCACCAGACTTTTAAATCACTCAGTATCCTCCTTCACAACACCTGCTCACATTCCCAACAGCATTTCAACAAGAAGAGCACAATGACACAGTCAACAAACATTTTTGAGCCACTAAAGTGAAAATACTTGTTCTAAAACTAGAAAAGAAAACGTCAAACTAGGTTAATTATTCAGCCAGGATTATTCTTCAACCAGACCAGAACGTCCATCTCAATTTTCTAGAGCCTAAGATGACATCCGACCAACAGTCCAAAAACAAAAGGGATTCAATTTATCATCATGTAAGACAAAGAAAAACAGCAAATCAACACTGTGGAGAAACTGCAACCATCACATTTTTTGTTTTAAAAATGACTTAAACAATGAATGAATTATCAAAATAGTTGTCAAATAATCTGTCAGTCAACTGACTGACTGACTAATCATTGCAGCTGTAATCTGTGTTGTGGTGCCTACACACTGAGGCTCTGACGTGCACCTCAAACACCACAAGTACACGTCTAACTACATGTTTGAGTTTATGTATCTGTAGTAAAAAAAGATTGTGCTGGTGATATTTGAACATAACACACAAACCAAAAGGGCTTATAAAGACATCTCACCAAAACATTTAACTACACGTCTGCCTGCTTGAAGACGACAGAAACTGTGACCGCTCAGCTTGGCTGCATGTTTCTGAGGGTGGAGTTACAGAAATGCTCATTTTTAGGAACAGAAGCTAAATTTGACCAAGCAAAATCATTTCCAGTCCAGATTCTTTCTCCACCACAAAGCTCATGAAAGAGAGTGAACATGATCACTTCATGTATATAATGAATTGTCTGAGTGCCACAACATCATCACTGCATTATAAATGAATTTCTTCACCTGAAGCATCTACAGTCTGTGGTAACCTTGACAAAGAAGCATAATTGGACCTTGATTCTGAGATGAGGAGTTTGTGCCAGAAACCTTTCATATCATCCAGCTGCTGCAGTGGTTCCCGACCTTGTTTTACTGACCCCTGATACAATATTTGTCAAAAAAGAACCAAAGATAAGATAAAGTGTCTGTTTTGTTTCTTATTTCCTCCCCAATTATCTCACAAGCTCTAAGATTGATCTTGTGGGTCCTTGTTTGGTCCTGACACCCAGACTGGAAACCATGATCAAAGAAAAGAAGCCATAAAGACACAATTACATTAAATCTGTCTGTCAGCTGGTCCTGCATGTTTCCAAACAGTCTGTTTCACCAAACTAACAGCCTATTGCAACGTTAAGACACATAACTGGTTAACTTTTAGTTTATCCAGCTTTTCTGCTCCATCACTGCTTAACACACAGTTCACTGATGCCATCTAGTGCTCACAAACTAAATGACTATAAAGAGTCACCTCTCTGTGGTTTCTGGTCCTCTGATGTAGATCAGAGGATGCAAGCAGAGCAACTGACGACTAATAAACAGGGGACATATGGGAAAAGAGTAAAATACAACAGCACTAAAGTAAATACCAATTAGGGCTGCAACTAATGTTTATGTCCATTATCTTCTCTCTTAATTCAGAAAACAAATGATGATCACTACAGCACAAAGTGACATCATCTCATTGTCTTGTCTGACTTACGATCCAAAGCTTAAAAATATTAAATTTACAATAATGTGACAAGAAGGAAATCAGCAAATTCTCACATTTAAGAACCGGAACCATCAAATGTTCAAAAGACTTAAATGATTCGATTCAATCACAATGTTTGAAGAAATGTGTTAATCCCACTTTGGCTGACTTACTATGATTTGATTATTATGTGTTTATTAACAATAACTCTTTCACACTTAAATCAGCAGAGGACAGTATTCTCTGGGTTTACTGCCACTAAGAAATCCATTATAAAGTCTAGTTCTCCCCTGATTTTAACATACACTCTCAGGAAAATTGTGAACCTTGTGTCTCACTGCGAGGTCAAATAAGTCCCATCCAAAGACTGTACGAGCATGGACTGAAGTGGACACTGCTATCAGGAACACTGTGTTATGGGTTAAAGTGTGCTAATGAACTTCTGCAATCTCTGTTTCGTCTCTTTCGTCTTCGCTCACTGACAAAGAGAGAATGTAAATATCACACCGAGCAGTAATTCAGTGTTCATTGTTATTCTGTGTGAACGGGCGACGACAACACAAACCTCTGCTGCTCTGCTGTAAGAACAGACATAAAGGAGCCTGTGACGAGTGTGTTGCTGCAGTGCAGAGTGATGCACAGAATACCAAGAGGTCTGATTCCTGGAGTACGCGGTGTTTGTGAGGGGAGCCGTGAACGGTGCAGCCATCTGTCACCAGCGCGCGCACGCAGGCACGCACACACACGCACGCACGCACACACACACACACGCACGCACACAAAAAAAAAAGGTGGCTTAAGATGCAACAAGGAACAAAAGATGGAAAAAAAAAAAAAAAAAAAAAGAACAAAAAGACAAATGCTTATCTTCTATTTAAAACATTTATGGACTACAAATAAAGATTATTACTCATTATCCGTTAATCTGCTGATTATTGTCTTGATTAATAGTTCAGTCTATAAAATATCAAATAATAGTGAAGAATCCCTGTTGTTATTTTCCACAGTTCAATGTGATGTTCTCCCCCAAAGTTTTAAATTTACAGTCATATAAAAAAGCTGGAACCAGCAAATTTTTGCTTAAAGAATAACTACAACGATTATTCGATTATCAAAATTGTTGTCAATTAATATTCTGTCTATCAACTGATCAATTAATCGAATTGTTGCAGCTCTAAAAAAAGTTACCTGTATGTCCCGTTAGAGAAGGACAGAAGGTACAACGGTCTCATTAATAAATCAACAGAAAAACAGCCTCAAACCAGGGATGAATGAGGAAAACATCTATTTTCATCCTGTCTGACTGGAGAGGAAAACAACAGACTCCCTGTTGAACAATGAAGGGAACTGAACAGTTTTCTCCTGATTTAAACGGTTATTTCTCCAGTGACAAATAAACAGGAGAAAACCAGCCAACACACATTCAAACTGTAAAATAGTGTTAAAATGCAGACGGCAGAGCTGTTTAGAAGAGACGAGGTACCCGAACCTCCTGCATACTGGATGACAAATGAACCAAAACCACAACTGTGTCTTCATCTTCCATCACACTGCTTGTGTATTTTTTGCTCGTAAACTGAGTGAAAGTGCAGAAAACAACATTAAACCAACAGCAGCCACAAGTAAAATCATGAAGTCCTTTATTTACAAACTGTAAACTGTCCAAAACTGGCAAACAACACTAAACACTTTCTAAAATACTTAAAAAAATATATCCAGGCCTTGTTATTTATTGCTTATGTACAAGTCTAAAATCATAACAGCATGAGATGAACAAAACTTTCCTTTCACCATTTTTTAAATGAACAAAATTCATACTTTTTTTGGACAGTTTTTCGGACTGGATCTAAAGATGAAATGTACATAAGTATTCATTTCTTATAATAAATATTAAAACTTGAAGAGAAATAATTTCCTGCTGTACAGTGTTTGATTTAAAGTTACTACAAGGAACTTTCATTTTGTGCTGACTTTAGCGCCCCCTGTGGACCAAAGCGGTAGTGTTTTCCCGGAATGAAGACTGCATTTCCCATGAGCACCGCTGCCTCGTGTCGTAAAGATCTTGGCTAGCGTGTGCATTTGTTTTTGAAGCGAGTAAAAGAAAGACGTTACTTATTTTTAATACTAAGTTTCTTTTTTAAGCACAGCTGTTTGTTGAATGCATAGCGATGAGGTAATGTATCTGTTTGTTTCTATGTAAGATTAATAATTGTAATATAACGATGGTGAAGCAAAGTAAACTTTGTTTTAGTACCGTTCATTGTGCTTTAGAACGTAACCGCTGTGAAACAAAATAACGTTTTATTTCTCAGACTCACTCCTTTATTCTCGCTACACCGCTGCTCCCTCTCTTCATTCACTCTCTAGCTCGCTCGACCACCGCTTCTCTCTCTCTCTCTCTTTCGGTCGTCCTTTTTTAAAAGGAGTCAGAAAGCCGACAAGTCTAACTTTACCTTCAACGTTATCAAACAAAGAAATGTCTTCCTCCCATCTTAGCAACGTCTTTGTCCTCCCTCATGCTACATGTAATGTAAACATCGGCTCTTCCGGTCTGATTTTGAGGGGAATCGACCTGGTGGCAGAATAACTATATAGAAATAGCTGATCTTTGTTTTCTTATGTGGGTCATATGGAGGCATCAGTATTGAGACTGTTTCATAACCAGTTAAAAACTCCTTGTAGTTGCTTTAATGGAATTTGTTTTTTGGCACAGTGAATAATACAAAGGAAAATGTTTTTGTGGCGATGATACAGGGGCAGCTGTTCATACATTTATTTTTTGACGCATTTTAAAAGATAAGCTGAACATTCTGCTTTTTTCCTAATGAGACCTGAACTGAACCCGTGAAACATTAAGTTAGTAAATCACTGGAGATGATGGTGGCTGCTTTGCCCCTTTATCATGACCAAATCAAGTAATTCTCCTCATCAGCAGCACTTTAACTTCAAGATTTAAAAGAATGAATTTAAAATCCGTCCCTTCATAGACTGACATGCTGAAAGAAGACAGCGATAAGAAAGTAAACTTTATATACAAATAAAACCTTTTAACCACAGTTGAAGTCTTTTCTTTTCCTCTTTTTAATTTGTGGACTTCTCTAAAGTGAGGAAATTATAATCAATCTGATGAAACATTAGTATTTGTAGTAAATGATCATTAATGTGCACATGACGATGTTTATGAATCTGTACCTTTTGACCTTTTTATTTTAGGAACTACTCAATTTTTACCCCCAGTTTTGGTGCCTTTTATCTTCTTGTTGATGGTTTTTAACAACAAAGGCGTTTTATATTAAAATTTCATCCTGCTGACCTGAAGATGATCCAAACATTTGACTGAGAACAAAATGTGTGCAAATTCTGCACGGCACCATTGAAGCTTCCTGCTGGGATAACACAGAAACTTCTGAACACAAGTATTTTGTGTTTTAACTTGTTTTTAGACATCGTCAACACTCCCTCCTTCCCTGAGCTGCATTTTTAGCATCGTGCCGCTAGAAACGTTCTGATTGGCTGTCCCGTGTTGCCGTGACGACTCCAGGTCAGCGCTGGTACCGGAAGCGAGCGAGGAGAGGGAGATGGTCAGACGAGTGCTGGTGATTGGGCAGGCCGTTTATGTCTTCCAGCTCCGACTGGCCGACCAATGACAACCTGCCCAGCAGCTGGAGGCCCCGCCCACCAGGAGGTGACGGAGACGCGATCAATTCTTTTGAGAAGAAGAAGAGAAGGGAAAGAGAGGAAGGGAGGTGGTGACAGACAGGACAAAAGATGTGAGAGGAAGAGATGGGGAATGAGAGGAAAGAAAGATTTTTTTTTTTTAAATGATAAAACCAGGAAAGAAAAGAGAAAGTAGAAAGTAAAATAGAAGGTTTGGAGGAAATATCGAGCCTCAAGAGCAAAATGTTCAACTGAATCGAAAACTGTCAAGTAGCGAAAGACGGCACGAATACTGAGTCTGTTTCATTTAGTCAAAGTTCTGTTAAGTGTTAAGACGACTTTAAACACCGAAACTTTACTTCTCTTAAATTAAATAGAACATTGTTTAGAAGAAGTGAGAAACGGAAGAAAGCATTTTGATTTTGAAAGAGAAACTTGGGTATTATATTAGCACCAGCATCAGAAACGTTCAAAAACAAAACAAAAATGTGATTTCAGTTGAGCGTGCGTGTGCGTGTGTGTGTGCGTGTGTGTGTGTACCAGCAGGAGTGTACAGGATGTAATCCACCGTCATGGCTGTGCGGGAGTGGCAGGTGGTGATCTCAGGTCTCCCGTCAGGCAGCAGGCAGTGCTGGTAGGATGACTGCAGCTTCAGGCTGTGCTCGATCCTCGCTCTGCGCACACACACACACACACACACACACACACACACAGGTTTAGAGTGTGTGTGTGTGTTGGTACAGACTGCAGACTCAGTTTTACACTTGGACTTTAGAAAGAAATACAGTGTTTATTCCAAATTATCAAATCAAAATGTTAAACAGAAACTTCTGAATTTGATTGAATGCTAAAGGATTTATGCTCACTTGTAAGAGAAAAAAGACAAGACAGGTCATGATGCAGCAGATTTGTAGTAATAAAGACATTTAATGAGTTTTTTGGAATTCATTCAAAAGCAACACTTCTCAAAACTTCAACAAAAAAAACAAAACAAAAAAAGCAGCTGCAAAGAGTGCTTTTCAGCAGTCCAATTGAGTATTTCACAAGGTCACATTTTATAACTAAAAGGCTGCTGAGAGAGGGACAGAAAGGGATAAAAGGAGGAAGAAATGAAGAGAGGAATGATGATACCTGTAAAAAGCAGCAGCAGCTTTGGTAGCAAGATCTTCTACTGTGAGATTAGAGATCGCTCCTTCTACTGAAACAAAGAGAGGCAGGCACGTGAGATAACGTTCAGCTTACAATCTGAAAAAAACACACGCGTCTCCATTAAACCACAAAAAACTTAGTAAAATATAAGAACTACAGTAGAGGAACAGGCCAAGTCATTTATAATTAAATTAATTAAAGCAGTTTAAGTAGTAGTTGTAGTTGTGTGTGTACCTGTTGGGCTGGTGGAGGAAGACTCAGCAGTGTGTTTGTTCTCATACTGACACTGGTGGTTGATTCCCAAACTGTGAGACCAGATTGGAGCCGTGAGGAGACGCTGGCCTCTGGGACTGTTCTCCTGCCCCGACACCTGCGCACACACACACACACACACACAAAAACATGATCAATGATCAATTGGTCGATCTATAAAATGTCAGAAAATAGTGAAAAATGCAGAAGATGACGTCTTAAATTTACTAGTTTTGTCTGAAAAGCCAAAAAATGATATAAAACTTAAAAAAGCAGCAAATCATCACATTTGAGAAGCTGAAAACTGAGGATCAATCAACTAATTTATTAATCGTTTCAGCACTACTGTGTGTGTGTGTGTCTCACCATGCCGATCTGCAGCCCCTGGTATTCCAGGCAGCCGGTGGTCAGGAAGCTGTACAGCGGACTCAAGGGGGTGGAGTTAAAATCTCCGCACAGAACAACCGGACTGCTCGACCCGTCCGGGAGGCGGGACAGCCGTCTGATCTCGGCCAATAGGATGGCCAGCTGGGCCAGTTTGATGTCACCTCGGCGGGGGTTGTAGAGGAGGTGTGTGTTGGCGACGCAGATGAAGGCGGAGGGATCCGTGGCGTCATTCGGCCGCAGCAGCACAACCAATCCAACGTTGTCCCTGTCGAGGAGCGCGTCACCGGGTCGGAAAAACTCAACGGGATTGGAGGAGAGGAGTGACAGGCGGGAAGTTTTGAAGATGACAGCACAACCATCAGGTTTCTTCCCTGTTCGCTTCTTATACTCACACTGGTAGCCTGAAACACACACACACGGTTAGAAACATGATTTATATTATATTATATTTATATTTTTATTATGTTTATGTTCATCAAACAGTACCTAGTGCCTGTAGAGCAGGTTTAATCTGGTTTTCATAGTGGTCCTGCTGGACTTCTTGAAGACAAAGGATCTAAGAACAAAAGAAGTGAGTTTCTGTCAAAACTTAAGTCTTGAGCATAAATGATGATGGCAGCATGTTTAACCTATGCTATATGGCCAAAAGTATGTGGACAGTCCTGTATACATACATTTGTACTGTTATAGCAGCAGATTAATGCCCACAGTTTTTGGAATGACAGATTTGTATATGAATGTAAAGTTCAGGTGTCTACATACTTTTGGCCATATCTTTTTGAATTCTGTATCCTGCTGCTATATTCTGCTTGAACAGCCGCCTTATCCACACAAGAGTTTTATCTGATCTCATTCGCTCACATCAGCGTTGTACTGCTGGATCTCAGCCAGCAGGTTGGGCAGCCGGTAGTCCCAGGGCAGCACGCCGGGGTGACAGTGTTGGTACAGGTAGGCGTTGTCCCGCAGCAGCTCCTGAGACAGAATGTTGTAGGACAGCACTGAGAAATCAAACGCTGCGCTGTCCCCCGGTGGCTGTGGAAATGTACTGCAGGCAGGAAGGGCCTCCCAGTGTCTCTGAAGAGCTCCCCCTTCTGGCAGTGAGAATAATTACAAAAACACTGTCAACGTGTGCTTACATCATAGACTCCACCATAGCCTACTCTGTCTCTACTGCTGCGGCTGTAAAATAGTGGATAAATTGTTTTGATCACCACACAACCCCCGCGAAATGATTCGTTTCACTATCAGAATTTGATCCATTCGGTCCGATAACATCTGGAAAGTCTCGATACTAAACCCAAACTGTAAACTCTAAATTAAAATTTGACATTTTATGTGTATCATATAAGACCTGGCATTTTTTATGTGGCTGTACAATCAGCTAAATACACATGTATCCAGACTGTCTGCAGGTTTCTTTCTATTTAAAAAATGGAGAAGTGACTGGTGGGTAACACAGTCATGTAAGTCCTGTTAGACAGTTTCAAATAATTTACTAAATGAAAATTAGGCCAGATCCCCATCAAGCATCAGTGGTCTTTTGATTTTGATTATTAACAAATAGCCACTAAAAAGGGCAACAACGGATCATTTTTTACTTGGTCTGGAACACCTGAACTATAGTACAGGTGTGAAAGCGAGTTGAATGATTCAACATTTTATTACCCTTGTCTGTCAATGAACCACAACCAAAAAAAAACAATGTAACTGAAAATGAAATAAATTGATCACTGTGATGGAATCTGACACTAAAATGAACTGAAGCCAATTTCTGCCTCCAAGATAAAAACTAAAACTGTGTTGTATGTTTTGGAAAATGGTCCGCAGTAATGTAAGATACACGTTGACAAGCTAAAACATGCTAATCCACCTTAATGAGTCAACTGACCTTTCCCTGGAACTTGCTGTTTTCTGACAGGTGGGCAGGTTCCAGGTGGAGGAGGCTGCCGGTTGATCCCAGCTACCTGCCACGGGTTTGGGGGGAGCGCTGTGCTGCGAGGCTGGGACTGAAGCCCTCCATCACTGCTTCTGTCCCGTTCCTTCTTCAACCAGGGGTTGGGTTTGTGCATGAACTCTGTACGCTGCTCAGGTTTGGACCAGGAGGTTTGAGTCCTGGGCGCTGCAGGTTGTGAGTCTTTACGCCCTCCCTGCTGATGTGTGCTCCTCCCTCGATGTGTGGCTTCATTACCACTGGCGCCGTCTTTTCGCTGCATGTTACGGTTTCCATCTCTGTCTTTATTCCAGGTTTTAGTCCTTTCTACATCTTTATCTCTGCAGTTTTCCCTACTGACACCTTTTCCAGCTCCATGTTTCTCGCTGTCTCGACTTCCATCTTTGAAGCGGTGGTTTGGTCGAAAGCTGCTGTCCGCACTGGGATCCAGGTGATGGTGCTCCCTCTTGGAGCCTCCATCATTTGCTTTTCCTCCTGGTGCTCCTCCTCTGTGTCTTTCCCTTTCTTCATTGCTCCCCTTCTCCTCTACACTCTTCCTCCGTTTATGTGGAGGTTCTCTGTCGGGGCGCTCCATCATGAGGCCGGCAGAGGTGTTGAATGAACGCCAACTACTGGTGGCGTCACCCGGGTTGATGTTACCAGGGTGTAACGTCCGACCAGAGAAAACCTGACGGGCTGCTGGGTGGGAGTGGCGGAGTCGAGGAGGCCAGGGAGGAAATCCCCGCACCATCCACCATGGAGGAGGAGCGGGGATGAAACGGGGGCGGGAGGGGGAGGCAGAGGAGGCACTGCTGCTCCTGAAATCAGCCCTGCAGAGAGCAGGACAGCTGCGGCGGAGGAAGGAGGAGCCGAAGGCGCTCAGCTGGCGAAGGAACATGGGGTGACTGGAGGGAAGAGAAGGGAGAAGAGGTGTCAGCATGTTAAACACAAGTAGGAGAAGAGATCAGAGAGCAGGTGAAGAGCTGCGAAGAAAATATGTGACTGAATGTTGTGTTGATGTGTGTGCGACCAATCACTTCTGATGACAGAGATCCCTTCCATACCCATACCATCATGTTAAAAGCAGGCAGGCACCATTTTTAATGGTAATAATTGTTTTATTATAAACCCATTCTGTAAAAGCATAGAAGAGAAAAACCGAAGAGCTGGATATTTAAATTTTGACATGAAAAGTCCCCTCACCTCAACTGTCAACTGTCTTACTCCTGGAATGACCTTGTAGGTGACCTCTGACCCCTGAAAATTTCAGTACCAATATTTTTTTTTAACAGCGCCCTCTAGGGAGCAACATCTAATGAAAGTGACAACCGACCCCGTTCTCCCCTAATCGGTATCAGCCAATCCCCAAAGCCCAGATATCGGTATCGGGACTGAAAAAAAATCGGATTGGTGCATCTCTACTGTAGCTGCCCCGTGTTATTTTCTCTTTGATTTACACATTTCATTTAGCATTTTTAACACTGGCCTGAGACACTGTTTTGGATTGTTCAATATAAATAAAACATTCAATTCACATGTAATACTGTTTGATGTTTTTATGTTATTTAAGGTTTTTATACCAAACATAATTTAAAATTCTGGTATTAAGGTTTAGTATAATTACATTGAATAATTCAAGTGATATAAGTGCACACATACCAATCATAAGTCAAAACACTGCTAAATTTAGTACTAAATGAAGAGAGTTTGGGAGCCGAAAGAGCCGTTAATGCTGAGCTGAGCTCTTTTTAGTGAGCCGGAATTCCCATCAATAGTTCAAGTCAATTTATTACTTTTTCTGAAAACTATAAGTTATGTTATTTATAATCCTAATGTTCCTAAAATATCATTATGACAAACTAGAGCACACACGTTGTGTGTTTATTAGAATAATTCAGTTAGTTTGGTGTCTTTAGTTTTGTTGACTGGGAACAGAATTCAGATTGTCTCATTATTTTTTAATCCTGACTAGCTAGCTAACATCAACGTTACTCACCTCTCGCAGGCGGTGGAGGAAACATCGTTTATGTGTCAGCTTGGCAGCAAACAGACAAATAATTATCTGTAAACATTATTTAAGTTTTAAGTCGGTGAACTCAAAACAGCTGGTGCTCTGTCCCCAACATAAGACGTAACGGATGACGTAGAAAGTAAGAGACTTGGAAACTTGTGCTGCCTTTTATTATTTCAGATAAGCTTGTGTTTCCCAAAACGTAGAGAAAAAATGTGCCTCAAGTACGACTGAACAGGCAGAATAACGCCACCTGAAATATATTTTTGAGCTGAATATCAAACAGGCAGCAAAATACCCCGTACGCTGTTTTTCTTACATATTATGTCGTTCAAGAAATGTCTCCTTTCATGGATTTACCGCTATTTTTTTCTAGCACATAATGCCTGGGCGGCTCTGTATTCATTCATGCGGGTAATTCCAATTGTTCCGAATGTACATGAATGCAGCACTGGAGCCTTCTGCTCGCGGTGGAACTTGTAGTATCTTTGTTACGTTGCCTAGCATCGACTGACATGAAGAGACACAGTGAACAGACTACAAATGTCTCGGTGTGGCGGAAACAGTGGTCCGACTGGAAACGTAACTAGCTCACCGCTTCATCTTTTTCATCGCTAGCATCTTGAAATGTCACGATTTCTTACGTAGTCAATATCAGCCGTTATGGCTAAATTATACACGAGAGTGAAGCAGGTGGAAATTTAGCATCGTAGCGTTTTTCTTCTTCTTTAGTCGTCTTGGGAATACAAGGTTTGCACAAATGAAAAGGTCATTGTACTTACGTAAAAGCGAGCCTCGTCTTCAGAACAGCGGTGCCGTTACAAACGGTTTAAAAATATAAGATGTCAGCTTCTAATGTGCAACATTTTCTATTAATCCATTTCGCTAGAGTCCAGGACGCCGGTTAGGAACAGATTAATAATTCACTGTGTGGTTAAAAAGGACCGCCGGTCTGAGAGAAGAGAGCAGTCCGCACACATCCTCCCTCTCTGTGGGTGGGTGGGTGTGTGTGTGTTTGTGTGTCTCTCTCTCTCCAGTTTATTGTGCTTTAACCTGCATGAAAGCAGCAACATAAAGCAGCGGTGGAAAGTAACATTTACTCAAGTACTGTACTTAAAGATCCCCCCCAGACATGTATTAAGTTGTATATGAAATACTCCACTTTGAATAATGTGTATCTGATGTGTTTTTTAAAAAGAAATCTACTCCTTCTTCCTCATTTAACAATCAAGAATCTATAAATATGCAAATATTGTTCATTTCAGAAGTTTAACTGCTGGACACCAGATGTCTCCTCCTTCACTGTAAAGTTCATTCTCAGTGTTTGTGCACTGGAGGCTTCAAGTTTCCACATCACACTTGTTTAAGTTGAATATTGGACCAGAATTGGCTTCCAAACTATTTGTGATGTCACAAATCCTGCTGTAGGACTTATAATCTGATTTTCAATGAGCTCAGAGAAACTTTCCTCCTTTAGCAGATGGATGTGAAAACAAACTCTGCACAAACATCATTCTGCACAGAGAAGCTCAAACATCCGACTGAAGAAACAAGAAAAACCTTTTTTGAATGGAGGGACTTTAAGTACAATTCTGAGGTACTTGTACTTTACACGAGTATTTCCATGTGATGCTACTTTATACTTCCACTCCACTACATTTCAGAGGGAAATATTGTACTTTCTACTCCACTACATTTATTTGACAGCTTTAGTTACTTTTCAGATGAAGATTTGACACAATGGATAATATAACAAGCTTTTAAAATACAACACATTGTTAAAGATGAAACCAGTGGTTTCCAACCTTTTTGGCTTTTGACGTCTTACAAAAAGCAGTGTGTAGTCGGGGTCACATTTCAGATGTCTATGAGTTGTTAACAGCTCCACCAAATAGTGATTTTTCCCTCTAAACTTCTCACATGGTTTCATTTCAATAAATGTTCAAATGATCCAATATTTCAGCAAAAATCAAAGATTAGAGAAAAAGTCCAAAAACTGAAAACAGATTTGTGTATCAGAACTTTGTTTTTTCTTCTTTCCTCTCCCATTAATCATCTCACGACCCCTCAGATTTATCTGCTGACCCTTTGGAGGGGCCCCACCCCTAGGTTGGGAACCACTGGACTAAACTAGCTAACTGTATATAAAGTAGTTGAAACTAGCTCCACCTCCAGCAGCTACAACAGTAACATGCTGCTTACACACTGATGCTTCAGTATTAATAATCTAATGATGTCATATATAATAATATATCAGTCAGAGGGACCAAACCACTACTTTTACTGCAATACTTTAACTACATCAAGCTCATAATACTTATGTACTTTTAGTGCAATACTTTAACTACATCAAGCTCATAATACTTATGTACTTTTAGTGCAATACTTTAACTACATCAAGCTCATAATACTTATGTACTTTTACTGCAATACTTTAACTACATCAAGCTCATAATACTTATGTACTTTTAGTGCAATACTTTAACTACATCAAGCTCATAATACTTATGTACTTTTACTGCAATACTTAAACTACATCAAGCTCATAATACTTATGTACTTTTACTGTAGTAGGAATTTTCATGCAGGACTTTTACTTGTAATGGAGTATTTTTACATTGCTGTATTAGTACTTTTACTACAGTAAAGGTTCTGAGTATTTCTTCCACCACTGCTGAGAGCTATTTCTTTTAATGAAAATTCATCCCCCAAACAGGCAATATTTCCCAAGAACATAATCAACACACCCAACTTATGAGCAAAAAGATGCCCTCTCCTTTAATCCTAATGGTCTAATAGGGTAATTAAGATGAGACTATTGTATACTTTAAATGGGAACAGCCATAAAAGCACTTTTTGAAAATGTGATTTCCTCCATTAGGACAATATACACAGAGTTTTATTTACTTCTATAAGCTACATCCAGCAATACAGGACACAATAGCTTTAAGAGGAGCTCTCATGTTTAAACCACACAGCTCTGAATCAACATCCAGACAAATATCTTATATCTGTTAGACATGAACCTCCATCATATCAGAGGATAAAGATACTGACTTGCTCATATCTGATATTTAATAAAAAGCCATCATCAGTATGTACAGTACGTATCTGGCTTTAAAGCAGTGTTCAGGTTGAGCTACTTTTTCATTAAATTATATTAGAACCTGAATTATTGAATGCATTTCCCTCATGGCAGTAAAACATGATACAAGAAGTAACTCTGCACTACTAGTAGTAGTTATAACAGTATTAGCAGTGCTACTAGTAGCAGTAGCAGGAGCCATAGTAGTTGTACAAGGTGTTAGCAGTAGTACTAGTAATAGTAGTTATAACTGTGCCAACAGTAGTAAGTTTATCAATATTATTAATGATATTTCTTCTAATAGTACTGTTGAAGTAGCAGGTAGAGCAGTAGTACTTGTAGTAGTAGTAATAGCATTAGTAGTACTGTATATACTGTAGTTTTTACTCCAATTGTGGTGTTTCATTAACATAAAGAATGTGGTTTTATAAGTTATTACAACAAAAAGACAATTTCAACTTGTAGTTTATTGATTGTAAATGGTGTGTGTGTGTGTGTGTGTGTGTACTAACTGCACTGGTGGCAGCTCTCAGGTTTCCATTACTGCATGTAAACATCACAGCCATTTCAATAAAATAGAAACAGCCATTAGAAAACCTTTATTCAGGAGTCAAACAGGATATCAAAACGATGCAGTCGATGGTGTCAAACACAGGAAAGTGAGAAAAGACGCAGAAAAGTTTCTTCCAAAATCCCTCATGTGAGAAACTGAGTTATCCTGCTAAACTGACGAGTTTCCAAATGTTAAAGCAGATATTTAGACTTTTCTTTTGTAGGTCAGAGTTAACTTCAGTTGAGTGTTGACTCTGCTGGAATTTGAAATGAAAAACCAAAGAAGACCGTCACATGACTGAAGGGTCACAACAGCTGCAGTTTGTCCGTCAACAACGACCCCCGTGTCCACCGCGCTCAAAAATAACAACTATCTCAGGCATGTGACCAACAAAAGCTGCGTGGACGCTTGAAAATAAAACCTTTAACAGCTTAATCACTTTTGTAAATCCCCCAAATGTGAAAATGGAACAAGAACGATGTGTTAGTGTTTAGAGTAACTGAAGGAACCCCAGTTTGATAGATTTAAGCAGTGTGAAAATAAACACACATAAACTAAAATGTA
Organism: Scomberomorus guttatus; assembly: GCA_038419695.1. Taxonomy (NCBI): domain Eukaryota; kingdom Metazoa; phylum Chordata; class Actinopteri; order Scombriformes; family Scombridae; genus Scomberomorus; species Scomberomorus guttatus. Next base: position 27,053,661 of record CM076462.1, read on the forward strand.
CACATGCACAACAGCAAAGTGAAGCACAGAGAAAACACAGCAGAACCTCTGACCCCAACCACAGCAGACAGCATGAGATGTGCTGCAGCCTTCCTGTTCTCTTACATATTAATTCTCTTTGTACCTGTTTGTCTCTATGTGCACCTGTAGCCCTTTTCTGTCTGTGCTGCTGATGACGTTTCTATTGAACTTTTTCTCCATGTCAGCGTTGGCTCAGCTGAGGGCTGCTGGTTCTGAAATCCAGGCTTTGTTGTTCACTCATGGGACCTCCTTCTTTGGTCTTTTGTGTCTTTCCTTTTTCTCCATGCTCCTTCTTTTCTCCTCTTCCTCAATCAAACTGCTGACACGACCAATGAAAACTAGCTCTATCCAGCTAATGGGACTGTGTGTTGACTAATATGTTATGTGGACAGACGCCAAGCTTGTAGTTGTAGTTTTTGTAGTTAGTAACATAACAGATTCTCTTCATGCTTCAATGCGCTTTAGAAAAAAAGCAAAAACAAAACCAATCTTTGTCAGTTTCACAGAGATTTTACTCTGTTGAGATCCTGCTCAGGTCTCAGGAATATCAGATTTCTGAATGTTTATAGTAAAGACAGTGACAGGTAATTGACCAAGTAACTAAAAACGTGAGTTGTGCTTGGTTTCAACTCCCAGATTCTTCAACAGACTCAAAAACAGACAATTCCATTGCAAAAGATTATAAGACACATACTCTGATATTGTTTTTCCTCAAGCAAAGTTTCTGTCCAACTCAAATCTTTGACAGGTCAGGGTTTTAAGGTGCACTTGGTTTTACTCTTCCACAAACCTCAGAACAGCATCAAACAGACACATTTCAGATGTGTCTTTGAGCAATGTCTTCATCCAGCACAGATCTTCAATTTTTGAATTTTAGACCTGAAATGTAAGCTACCACTTTCCTCTCATAAACAACAGTGAAGAGACGTCAGATTCTCTTTTTCAACTCTCCCCTCAGCGACCCTCAGCGCAGCACCTTCACATGACCTGCTCATGCATCTTCACTCTGTCCGAGCAGCTGTCTCTGCCCGAGTCTTTGAGGCGATGAATGGGTGACGGGGCGGGTTTTTGGAGGTGAAAGGTCACAGGGTTAGGGGTCAGGAGAAGGGGACTTCCCATCTCTGTGTGTAGGCGCTCAGTTCACAGGGGCTGATGACCAGCATCCGAGAAGAGTCCATCCCGTCCAGAGCCATCTCCGAGTCCAGGCAGAACCGAGAGACCAGGTGCTCCAAGTGAGTCCCCGACTTCTGCCACCGCTGGAAGTAACAAAAACAGTTCAGAAGAGAACAAACCTTCAAACCTTTCACAGAAATATAGGAGTTTGCAAACATCAAACCAAGAATTAGCCCTCATTTTGATTTTTGGCTTATTTTCCCTTTTTTGCTATTGATCCCAACACTTATTGTAGTGAAAGGAGGTGAAACTGCAGCAGGCGAAGCTGTAATTAAAGCAGACTTTTTATTGAGGTGCTGCTTGGATGAGCTTATGAATGCTGAAACCTGCAGGCAGCTGAGACATCTCTGAAAAGGTGATCAGTCGTGCTCTGCAGGGCAGGTGTATTACTATATGACCAAGGTGCAATATGCAAAAAAAAACATGAACCTGTCAGAATTTGCAGTGAGAGGTGATGTTGCACTTTTCTTGCATACAAAGAAATAAGGAAACTGTTTCAGGACTACACGAGCACAAACCGAAGAGCTCAGTGAATCTAAATCAGGTGGTATAATATACAGAGGGAGGACTGTTAGTATCACAGAGAAAATCTTAAAACTGTCATGAAACAACCTGTGAATATTAAGATAGACTAGTATTTATATTTTACTTTATTTTGACTTTTATAGCAAAAAAACAAGACATTTTCTTTTTACAAATTACCCTGTAATTTATGACAAAAACTGTTTATGGAAACCCAAATCTGCTCATAAAATATGTATCAGAATTAAGATTTGATAAGAATCAGATCTGTTACAGGGGAATCAAAATAGATATTGTATATTCTAGTAAATAACACCCAGAGGCTTGGACTTGGACTTGGACTTGGACTTGGACTTGGACTTGGACTTGGACTTGGACTTGGACTTGGACTTGGACTTGGACTTGGACTTGGACTTGGACTTGGTCTCGAGTCAGAATCTACTGACGTTAGACTCAACTTGACAAAATCAAACAAGCGACAGTCTTGTGACTTCACTTCAACTTTGACTTGGAATAACTTGAAGCACAAAGATTTAAATTCCTGAAACACGAGGGTTTGGACTTGACTTGAGTTTTGTTGGTATTGACTTGGGACTTTGGACTTCATAGTCAAGACTTAAGACTTACTATTGACTTGAAAAACAAGTCGAGTCAAAAATAAAGAAAACATTTCTTTAGGATCAACAGCATAACTGTATACACTTGTACGGCACCATTTTTATCATGCTTGTTCAGTATACTGACTCATGTTGGACTGTTGAAGGTTTCTAATGGACAACCTGTGATTCTCCACTATCACCACTAGATGGAGGCGTCTCCTGACTTTTTGCTTGGTTTGATGGTTCTCTGACCAAACAAGCACATGTGTGTGATTGTGAATGTGTGTGTGTGTGTGAGAGAGAGAGTGTATGTGTGTGTGTGTGCATTATTCATAGCTGGATTCTTTAGCTGGAAAACAAAGCGGCAGATATGATCAGACATGAAAAGAGGCTTTTATCCAGCAGTGGGTCTGAAACCAACTCATCAGAGAGAGACAGCGGAGAGAGAGAAAGGGAGCAGATTGACAGATAAAGGAATGAAGAGAAAGAGTGGAAAACAGAGACAAGAGAGCAAAACAGAATCAGGGCGTGTGTGTGCAATTTGTATGAGCATGTGATATCTGTATATGTATCTTTGTGTAAGCGTGTGTCTGTAATTTAAGTGTGCACATGAATTTGTTGTGTTTACGTCTTCGTATCAGTGCGTTTGTGTGTACGGCGGCCATATTGTGTTTGCTGAGCCCCTGAAGCGTATCGCTGTCATGTATCTTGATCTCGTAGGCCTTGTAACACACACACACACCCACACACACACACACACGGGCTTTGTTCTGTAAATCTGCATTGTGGCTCTACTGCGGCGCTGTCATGATAACACGCTCATCACAGTGTAGCGACGGGGCCGCGGATCTTTTTAATTGAAAAAAAGATGGAGGGATAATTAAAAGTAAATCAATTAGTATTCACCTCATTACTGACTGCTGCAGCACTGCTGACGTCGGCCTGTGAGAATAATAATTTGCATTTTTCTCTACACGCCGCTAGAGTACTATACAGTATAAGTGCTGTATATACTTTACATTTCTCCCAACCCAGGATGCACCAGGATCAGGCTCAGGTCATCGGTCCATCACAGGATGAACACAGACTGAACCTAAAATCTTCTCCTGTGGGAACTTTGCAGGTTTTAATTTTTCATGACTTCTTGGCTTTCCTACTTCAGATGACTTTCATGGCTTTGGGATTTGATTCCTTCCTGGTTTGTTGATGTTGTTTTTACTAAAGAGGTAGAGAGTCTGATTCCACGCCATTCAGTGCTGAAAATGTGTATGTGAGTGGAAGTGCATGTAGGAAGTTAGGTAATTCTGGTCCAGGCCTGTCTGAGTCACGTCTAAGTCTCTCCACACTAGGAAAACACTTGTTTGACTCAAGAACTGTAACGCCCAAATGTGAGTTTATTTAGAGTTTAAATATGTACAAATAAATCAACTAAAATAAAAATAAATGAATAAAACTGATCTGTATGCAAAATAACATCTGACTTGGAGCACATATGACCAAACCTCACAGCTTAACGTTAGAAAAGTTTTCGATAATGCAAAAATGTTGATGTCCAGTGTGTGAATTGATGTGTATGTAACTAGAAATGTATGTGACAGGAAATGCAAGTGTCTGTTTTTATGCTGCAAAAAGATTTTCCTCTTGGACAATAAAGATCTGAACTGAGGTGACTGGAAATGGATGTGACTGAAGTGTATGTCAAGCTGCTAACCTTTGAATTTTAATAGGTGGATATTGACTGTAGGGGGTGTGCAGATCGATACCTAAAGTACAGATACATCAGTACTAAGTCTTGTTTGGGGTATTGATACTTGTATCAATAGGAATGCGTCAAAAACAATCTGTGTCATTCTGGGCACATGAACACTGTTTTTAATGCATGCACTCCACGTTTCTCTGCTGCTGTTACTACAACCTCATTAGGTCAGAGAGTAAAGACAATAATCATATTTTTATCATCATATCTGTTATTATTTATTGTGCCGCGGGAAAAAAAAATCATCTCTCTCATTCATTCAAATGAGGGCAGTCAAAAGAACACAAGGTTAAAATAGGCTAAACATCTGGCAAGTTGCTGCATTGGCCAATCAAATATGTACAAGCGCACAATCCTGGTGGATTACTGTGTTTTTTCTTCTTTCTTTCTTTACCTCACACACATCTCGCCACAACAGTTAAGTTACATAATTGCCAGTTTCCACAGTTGCAAAAATTCTGTCTCTGAGTATAATAAACCGCTGTGCAGCATTTTAGCATCTAATAAACCTTCAGATTCACAGATCTGTTACTCACACTGGACCTCCTGGATTGTATTTCATGTCTCATCAGTACATGAAGCGACACGCCTCCACCAACGCAGCCTCCTGTGTTTTGTTAATGCGTGGCTGGTTTCAGTCTGCATGCAAAAACAGACTGTCTGTCTGCAAAGCATCTGCATTAGATTCAATAATTGGTGATTCTGGCCCTGGTATTACCTGGTATCGGATCAGAACCACCCCTAATTGATTGAGCTTATATATATCTGTTCTCTGGACTGTCATAGCAGCACATTTTTTTGGAACACATCATATTTCCACACAAGTTTTTCACATGTTGGAACAGTCTATTTTTTACTTTTACTTTATTTCTCACTATTCCTTCCTTCTCTCTCTCTCTTTCTCTCTCTCTCTTTCTGTCGTGGTCTGTTTGGTGCTACTGTCCTCCCCCACGTTCTCTCTCTCTCTCTGTCTTCCTCAGTGTCTCTCGTCCCATCACCATCTCTCTCTATCCTGAATTTAACCTCACTCTGCATTTCTTCCTCCCTCTCTCTCCACCTCCTCTCTGTGTCTCTCCACCAGTCAGCTCTGGGCTGTTTCTTCAGTGGATCTTCGTTCTAATTAGCTATCATCGCTCTACTTTCCTGCCCTCTGACACACACACACACACACACACACACACACACACACACACACACACACATTCAACTGGGACATGTAACAGCAACTCTGTGTGTGTGTTGTGTGTGTGTGTTTGTGTGTGTGTGATAGGTTTACTAGTTTTAGTTATATGACAGTGATGAGCTTCAGTGGCTCACACACACAAACACAGACTCACACGTGTGTGTGTGTGTGTGTGTGTGTTGTGTACAACTCTCACACAGCTAAGCTCTCTCTGCCTTTTTCCTTCACTTTCCCCGAGTCTCCTTCCCCTCTAGTTGTTCACCTTCTTTTTTGTTTTTTTACTGATTTTTCCTTTCCTTTTTCCTTCTGTCTTAATTCTTTTTCCTATTCCTTCCCTCCGTTTTTCTTTCTTTCTTTCTTCCTTCTTTCTTTCTATCTTTATTCCCTCCTTCCTTCTTTCCTTCCTTCCTTCCTTTCGTCTTTTCTTCCTTCCCTCCTTCCTTCCTTTCTTTCTTTCTTCCTCTCCTCCTTCTCTTTTCTTTTTTCCATCTCTTTCTTTCTGTCGTTCCTTCCTTTTTGTCTCTGTCTTTCTTTTCCTTGTTGTTTTGCTCTCTTCCTGTCTTAAAGGCGCTACATGTAAGAATAGCCCTCCTCCCGTCTTGTAATACCACTTTGTACCTCAAGAGGCGATAGTGGAGTCACTGTAGCGTCAGGTAGGCAGCAGCAATGCAGAGATTTTGAGCTGTTGTGATTTTCAATCTAGGGCCATTATTATGTCATTTTATTAAGTTTTAATATTTTTTTCAGGTGAGAAAGAAACCATTTAGATTCCCAATATATCAAGTCAGCCCAACTCCTGAGATGATTGGTCAGTCACATGTCGTCATCCCGGGGATGATCCGATGAACTGATCTGTGCAGCTCTTTGGTAATTTAGCGCTGGCTCTAATGTCTCTGTAGCATAAAGCCCCTTTATGTCTGAAACACACTGGTGATGCACAGCGTGCGTTGACAGGGTCAGACACGTGCTGGGACAGAATATGCTACTGTCCCTATTTTTCAGTGTTGACGCCTGTCGACACTCCAGAAAAACATTTTTATTCCTGATTCCCTCCGTTGGCACATCTACTATACTTCAACTTCTTCCTCTCGTTTTGTGATAGCACATCTTCTTCTGTGGTGTTGTTACTGACACAGAGGAACCTCTTGTTGAGGTATAAAAATATCCAGACCTCTACAAGCCACAGTCTCAGCATGGAAAAACCAGACTAGACTGGCTAATCAGGGGAGAAATCAAGTGGAAGAACACACAAAACACTCCTGATTCACCTTCTGTGATGTATTATGCTTCTTACTTTGCTGTGAGCTCCTCCGCCGTGCGCTACACGCATGTTGTGACGTGTTACATGACGCACTGCTGCGCTATGTGGCCGGTTAGTTTAGGACTTTACTCTTCTGTTATTTTGCTCCAGCTTTTCCCTTTCTCTCTCTCTCAGCTATCACCCTTTCTTCTTCATCATCACTCATTATCCTTTCCTTCTTTTTCTTGTCTTTTTCCTCCTTTTTCTCTGCTCACTTTTTTCTCTCCCTTCATTTCCTTTTCTCTGGCTTTCTTTCCTCATTTTTCTCCCTTTCTTTCTCTGTGACTACTTCATCTTTCTCACCAGTCACTGATGACTCATAGATCAAATAATACATAATAACAGCAATGACAAACACAGGAGTGAATCACACACGAAACACGGCCCGTATCAACAATGCAAACACTTTTTTCATGATCATAACCAAAAGATTTGTTTTAGATTGCAAGAATCCAGATGGGATTAAAAAGTACACACCCACAAACACACATATACGCACATATTTAAGCACATTTTCCATGCAGACTGAACAGTTGGTGAAGTGTAATGAGATAATTTTCAGCTACCTCTCTCTCTACAGCGACTTACCTCCCTCCTCTGCCTCTCCTACTCGCTCTCCCTCCCTTTCTCTCTTTCCCCCTCGTTAGTCTGCCTTGCTTCACCTTTCCACCTGTGCCTCCCTTCCTCACTCTCCCTCTCCTCCTCCTCCTCCTTCTCTCTCTCTTGGGTGATTTATTGGTTGTCAGGTTGTTCTCTGCTGCAGGGGCTTCTGGGACGCCGTCAAGGTGCCCAGTGGTCAGGTAATGACAAGTGTGTGTGTGTGTGTGTGTGTGTGTGTGTGTGTGTGTGTGAGTATTTCAAGCTCTGTGTCCAAAAATATGTCAAGCATCTGCTCCAGCAGTGTGTATGAGTGTGTGTGCATGTGTGTAACAATCATCTTTAGACAAATTCAGCTGTAGATTAATTAACATTTAGATTAATTTATCAGCCATATGATATACGGTAGCAACTCGCCTGCAGCTACACACCACCCGTCTGCCTGTACCCGGTGTGTGTGTGTGTATGTGTGTGTGTGTGTGTGTGTGTGTGTGTGTGTGCAGACCTGCTTGCCGTCGGCCATGTTGCAGGGCAGCAGCAGG